>OZ010602.1:4811946-5444446 GCA_963932145.1 Acanthosepion lycidas | reverse complement strand
GGTGGCGTGGGCTGGCTTACAGGCTGAGGGTGTTTCGTTGGGCAATCTTTTGCCATGTCTCCCAGGACACCACACACCCAACAATTTGGTAGTCTGACTTCCACCATGACCCACATCTTTCTTTTCCTGCAAACCAGGGTGTTGGGAATTCTCCTAAATTCTTCCTGGCTCAGGGTCACCTGCAGTTCCACGTCACCCGTGGCAATGCCGGACTTGCTCAGTATCGCTTTGACCTCCTCCACTTTTCCATATTGGGCAAAGAAGGCCCCCATTCTGTCCTCCGAGATATCCCCAGGCATGCTGTGGACTGTTATTTTAGTCCTACGGGTGCCCATGTATTCCGTTTGCAGCTTGAGGTTTTTTGTTGTCAACACGCTGCCTGCCAACTGCTTCGCATCCAGTTCTGTTGGTAGGAGAATGTCCCACATTGTGTTTGACCTCCTAGCCAGCACCTTCGGATAAATTTTCAAGGTCTTTAGGACCTCTTCCATTGTCTCCCTGCTGACTCTAGTTAATTTCCGACTTTTCACGTAGGACGTCAGCAGGGAAATGATTTTATTTTCTACCGCTTCCAGTGCTTCAGGGATCGTAAGGAATTCATTTTCCTTAAACAACCCTTCAAAAGTCTCTCTTTGAGCTGGGTAGTATTCGGCATCTTTTTTCTTTTTCAGTCTATTCTCAGACCAGGCTGAATATTCTAAAGACATTGTCGGTGGTGTATTATTTACGTTCTCGTCCATGGTGGCCTGCGATGACCACCATGACCGAAAGAATGTCTTTTAAGTGTAAAATAATAATTTTTTGCAGTAAAACAAAAAGAAAAACAAAGAAAAACGGTGGACAAACAAAAATAAATTTCAATAAAGGAGCAAACCAAGGTAAACAAAGGCAAACAAAACAGTGAGGTGGGGTAAAAAGGCAAGAAAGAAAAAACAAAAAAAATGCACAAGTACAGAAAAACTCAAAAACAAAAGGCTTTTAAACAAAAATTAAAAAGGAAAAAAAAGATTTGCAAAACTTATCAGATACGTAGGTCAACACAGATTGTCCAACCCACTCAAGAAACAAACAATCCGGATGCTAAGCTCTGACTGGTATCGCATAAAATCCATAAAATAAATAAAATACAAAAAGACGGACATAAGAACAAGACTTATCCAAACAGATAACTGAAAGTTTTCAAAACATATATACACACACACACATATATATATATACACACACACACACATACATACATACATATAATTATATATATATATATATATATATATATATATATATATATATATACACACACACACACACACACACACACACACACATATATATATATATATATATATATATATATATATATATATACACACACACACACACATATATATATATATATACACACACACATATATATATATATATATATATATATATACACACACACACACATACATATATATATATATATATATATATATATATATATATATATATATGTATGTATTTAGTATATACTGTCATATTTATCGAATTTTAATATACGGGTATTCTGCTTGGTCGCCATAGGTTAGATAATGCTGTTTCCCCTATTGAGTGGTTTTGATTTGGTTTTGAATTTTCACAAAAAATCTTTATTTCACAATCAATGCCATCACTTGATAAAACACCAGATGTGTTGAAACAAAATGGCTATTTTTGTAGTGATGTTATGACATGCTTATGTTATAATATTTGAGTAAAATATATAGATATATATATAGTATGATGGCTGCAAACTTGTGTATTGGCATTGCAATCTGTACATGTCTTGCTTTTATATTGGGTTTTGTTTGAAGTTAAAAAGTTAAAAGAAATTTTGTAGAAAATATATGTTCTGTATTCAACACCCTATAAAATACAGTACTATGCATTGACTGATGGGTTGAGAGGCATCAAAATTGAATTGGAATGTGATTTGATGAAGTATTCTCTTTCATTGGCTTCTTAACATTGTTGTCAGTCAATGACAATCTGGTATTTGCATTATCTATTCATATATTCCTGTTATACTTTTGTTGTTGTTTGAAATTGATACATTGAGTAGTTATTATTTTGGAGATGGTACCCAAGCATTCCATTTCCAGAATCACTTCAGAGCCAAATGATTTTACCAGTCAGCCACAGAGAAGCATCTTGTTAGCAAAGTCAGAAATTGTTGAAGGTGTGTACTTATAAACAGTAATTTGGACTTTGCTAACCAGACGCTGTGGCTGAATGGTAACAGCATGTCAGGCTAGATGACAGTTCCCATAAGGGTTACTGGTTGGATTCCTGTCAGAAAGTGCATGTTTTCTCCAAAATTTCTCGAACATTTGAGCTGGTAAATGTAATTAATTCTGTTTAATTAAAAAAATAGCATTTATAAGTTATATCTATAAAAATAACATAAAAACAGGAAATATATTAAATAATTGTCAGACTTATCAATTTCATTATATATATATATATATATATATATAAAAGTGAACATAGAAGTCAACATCTTGACAATATGCAATCGTCAGGCCACATGTGGCCTGACGATTGCATATAGCATGAAACAGACTGTCGCCTCTAAGTGTTGACTTCTATGTTCACTTTTATATTTACACAGGCTCTATCTCTGATATTGAGGACTTTATTCCATAAATATAGCACACCTTAAGACTATATATATATATATATATATATATATATATATATAATACTGTAAGTAGAGTTTTTCTTTTGTTTTTTTTCAATTATTAAAATATATAAATATATAACTTATGACTAAACTCTAAAGATGTTGCATGAACTTATGCCAGATTCCATGGAAAAGTATTAATATTTTATCTCCTAATAAAAAAAAAAAAAGAAAATGGACTCTCAAAAAAAAAAAAAAGATTAAAATGATGATCTCTTCTCATTTTTAACAGACGTTTTCTGTGAGCTGGATTCAGTGGATTCCTCAGTTGCAGTAATTGGTAAAGGTCCTTGGGTACCAGGCTCTGTGGTCAAATTTAAATGTCACAGGTCAATCTGTGAACTTCTTGGTGAAAGTTCCATTACTTGTCTTGAAAATGGCAAATGGTCTGTAGATGAAAACCCATTCTGTGATTGTGGAGGTTAACCTTGGTAAGATGATTTTCATTTATAATGTCACAAGTTCAAATTAATGCTTTTAACAAAATATTCTATTGACTCTACAGCCTGTTAGCTTAAATTACGTTGCATCTTTAATTATGATGTTTTATTTAAACACTGTGGAGAAAAAATTAGCAAACTGGTTGTATAAATCATTCTAATGCATTTGATCCCCACTGGGTGTATTCTTGTGCCAAACTAACCCCAAGCTTTGTAAATATCAAATATAGTTTTCTCCCAAACAATCTACAATATACTATGGCTTATGCAAACAACTTTAATTGATGCAATAATGAATTAACAGAGGAAAAACCACTTATGTCGATTACTTTGGGGACACAGTCTTTTAGATAAAAACAACTGGCTGATAGCAAAGGATAGAAAAATTGGAACAATTCACATTCATATCTTATAAATAACTTTACATAATAAAAAAAATATGAAATTTATTGACTTGAAATCATATTTAAAGTAAAGGATTTTAAATAAAGTGTTTTTGACTTGGTTTTTGTTTTTATAACAATAACATACTGATAACATTTCTGATGATAATCAATGGCTTCCTTTGTACTTCTAAAATGTGATCAGGTACTGTTTTTGGGGAAGGCATCAGCTTAACCTCTTGTACGAGATCAGCTGGACCTCTCAAACAAGGCATAATTTGGCCTTATCAACTGAAACATCAGATAATACCCTGAAATAACATATAAAAATTTTCCAAGAAACAATGTGGTTCAAAGTCATTTTAAAACAACCACAAAATTTATTAAAATAATTGTCAATAAAATAAATGATAAACAATTTTTGATTGCATCTTTTCAAAATTAAAATGATGTCCATATTTGTTATCAGAATAAGATAATATATCATTGATGACAAAATATAGAAAGGTATAAATAAATTATGTAATTAAAAATATTGACAAATTTGACAAAAATATATTTATATAAATTAGATATTGTTTAAAATCTGGATGTTGTGGTCAGTGTTAAAGATAAAGCAATTGTAGATATCAATAGTGTGGACATTCAACTAGGATATGTTGATTTTAATCTCCACACTGTCATTCACACACACACACACATACAAGTGTGTGTTTTATCATTTTTAATGCAATTTTAAGTGAATACCCGTATTTGAGCAGATGCTCCATTTATTTATTAAACAATATATTTTTGTCTACCAGCCTGAATATTTGAGAACTCTTATTAAAGGAAAATATGCCCACTCTGGCAGGATTTGAACCTGCATCCTCCTGGGTAGAGGAAACCATTGTTAGATCCAATGTGCACTAACCAACCTAGCTATTCAACCTTGCCTGATCGGCTAAGTTCTCTGCAATTAAGTCGGTTAGAGCATGTCCAATCTAATGATGGTTCCCTCTGTCCAGGAGGATGCAGGTTCGAATCCTGCCAAAGGGTGCATATTTTTTCTTTAATAAGTTTTTCTCAAATATTCAGGCTGGTAGATGAAAATAAATAAATATACTGTTTAATAAATAAACAGGATCATCCACTAAAGATCACATTTAAATGGATAAACAATTTGTCAGATTGATAAATAAAAATCCATCACTTCTTTAGAAAATTGATATGTGTATATATATGTGCATACTTCTCTTGATATGCATATAATTAATGGATAAATAAAAGTTAAAAAAAAGCTTATCTATCTGACTTATCAAGTTTCACAGATATAGTGTTTATCAGAGTCAGATAAATCTATCCTGATAACTTTATCTAACTCTGACAAGTGGTGTGCCTACAAAACTTGAAAATTCTGATAGATAAGTATTTTGAACATTTATTTACTCACTATTAAGACACTATTCTTAAAAGAGTGCTTAATACAGAGTAGAACTAATAATAATATTTATTCAAATTTATAACATGCATGTTAGGCAGGGGTTAGGGTTAGATCCCTACAAAAGTTGTAATTTTGAATGCTATCACTTGATAAAACACGAGAAATGTCAAAAAAGATTCCAGATAAAAATAAAAAGCTAAACAGCAACTGTTTAGATTTTTATTTTTATCTGGAGTCCTTTCTTTAAAAAAATCTGTTCATCTTTAAACGTCATAATCTCCTGTAAATTACTAGACTATATGCTTTACAAGGTGTTAAAGATCTGTATTGTTGTTTTTATTATCTATTTATTGTATATAAATATGTATTTATTTATTGAATTGAAATGTATTGCTTAAATAAAGTTCTGAAAAATGTCTCTGGCACTGACATAATAATTCCTGATAATGAACAGATTAAATCAATATGAAAAAAACAGTGTGAACAGAGAAATCACTACTGAATGAGGACTTGCAATTGTAGGCCTTAAGTAAATATGGCAAGGGTGTGTTGAGGTTGAGGTTGGTGGAAACATCTAACTGATTGCTCTCTCAAGAACTAGGGGGTAACTGGCAAAGAAGGGAAAGATATGTAAGAAAACAAAAACAACACTGTCAAAGAAACTGCAGCACAGTGAGCGAAATACAACTTTAGGAACAAAATGTCAAAGAGAATGACTTCACAAGACACTGAGTTTTGCCAACTGCCCACTGCTAGTTTTTCTGTTGTTTTTATTGACAGAAGACAGTTGACAGAGGCCTGTATGTGGACATGCCAAGCTGTTCTGCTGCTAATGAGGAAACCTGGACATAACTGGTTTTGACAGACATGTCTGCATACATTTCAAGGCCTCTTTAGAGTCTGTACTGTTACATGTTCACCACAATTGATCTGATGTGAAAAGGTGTGAAAATTGCCAGTCTCCATGTAGTGTTGATTTCTTTATTTATAATGATTATATCTATAAATGTGCTATCCCAACATTGAAAAAACTTCCTGTGTAAATATAGAAAATTTGAAACTGTGTGTGTGTATAACTTCTCTATTTATTTCCTTTGTTTTTTTTTTTTTTTCAGATGATATTACAGATATGTAAGGATATTTTCCACGTTGAATATCTCTCAACACAATCAATACACAGTTCAATTTTCTGAATAAATATTATATAAACAACGAAGAGTGTTTATTTATTCAAAGAAAAAGTCAACTTTATAAAACGATTGGTGATTTTTTTTTTTTTTTTTTTTTTTTTTTCAGAAATTGATCAATCATGATGGTAAAAGTTCTAAAATTAAAAAAGATGTTCATCTCCAAAAGAATAAAATTAAAAAATAATCTTTTTTTTTATCATCCACAAAAGTTTTATATAAGATTCTACTTTGTGATATTCGACTGAATATCAGAATTCTTTCAATATTATTTGAAATTTTATAGGTTTTATGAAAACTGCAATTTTGTTCAGCCTAAATAGCATTGTTTGGAGTCGAGGTCATTTTAGATTTAAGCACAACAATCAGTTTACCTGTCATTTGTCACCTCTTTTGCTTGACTTAGTTTCCACCGCTTCCTTCACTCATCTACTTTTCATCTCTTCCTTTGTGTGCCCCTTTTCATACATGTCTTTTATCTCCCCCTTTCCTACTTTGTCTCTTTCCTTGTCTCTCCCTTTCATTTCTTTGTTGCTTCTTTTTCTTTGTCCATCTCTTTCTCCCTTCCCCTCTCCCCTTTTCTTTCCCCTCTCCCCTTTTCTTTCCCCTCTCCCCTTTTCTTTTCCCCTCTCCCCTTATATAAATAAGAACATCACCAAAAGTTTCAGAGTTTAGTACTGACCTAATGTTGTTTCCTTTTTTTTTTTAACTTGACAATGGATGCTTTCCAAATTACAAAAAAGACAAAAAATATCTGCTTTTTTAAACAGATATGTATGCTTATACTATATTCCATTCTATTATTTGAATCAATATTTTTGCAATAAATTGGTATAACAAATCAATGCTGGTAATATTTTCAGGATCTACTTATCATATAAGCAAAATATATAGTGTCGGTTTCAACTTGTGATATTTAAACTTATTAAAAAAAAAATATTGGTGGTGTCACATTTTATTATGCGAATAAAATGAAACCAGTTTTCAATTGTAAATGGATTCAAAAGATATACACCATAAAAGTATATATTTAATATAAGTGTCACACATATACCAGAATAAATTTTTATTTCACATTTTAATGTGGAGTCGTTTATTTTCTATAAATATTTCAATTGATTATAACTTTTTTATAGTGTTTTTCAGATAATATTTATTCAAATTTATAACATATGCATATTATAAGATCCCTACAAAAGTTGCAATTTTTTTTGACATTTCTCGTGTTTTATCAAGTGATAGCATTCAAAATTACAACTTTTGTAGGGATCTAACCCTAACCCCTGCCTAACATGCATGTTATAAATTTGAATAAATATTGTTATTAGTTCTACTCTGTATTAAGCACTCTTTTAAGAATAGTGTCTTTGATTATGGGATTTTATTCCATGTGTACCAACCATGTACTTGGTTGTTTTCCAGATATAACAATATTTATTTCTTCCCAGAGATCTTTGCTTATATATTGTCTTCATTCTCATATACATCTCTTTTAAAGATAGACCACGAGTTTTATACTGGATTATCTTGACCATTCTATTAATTTGGTATCTGCAGTCAGTTTCTTTGAAGCTTGTAATAAAGTTCCCTAATCTGGTTTCCTTCAACCAAAAGTCAAACAATCCAACATGTACCTCCTGTTCACTATAACAGTCACATTTCTGTCTGCCACCTCTCTAAGCACTTTTTTTATCGATTGATTGACAGTTCAAATTTGCATATGTTAAGAGATTCTTGTGAATGTCTATACAAGTCTGAGATTTATCTTCTTTTTTTTTTTTTTTTTTTTTTTTTTTTTTTTTTTTAAATATACAACTCATAAAGCCACCATTTTCTTATGGGAATATTTTAAATGTGACACTAGTCTGGATCCATTTTCGTCCTGGTGCTAAACCTTTTTCTCTAGTGTTACAGTATCTCTATAACTTACTTTTTTTTTTTTTTTTTTTTTTTGCAAAGTGGTCAATAGCTTTGCAGAATGTGAAAGAGCATTGGTTTCTTTGAAGGAACCTATAATTTTTTTTACTGCCTACATTACTAGTCCAAAACATTAGATCACCTCCCTAACCACTGTTGCCTTCTAAATCATATCAGTTGATTATTTCCATGAAATATGACGTCTAACCCAGCCATCACATCGGTCCAATGTAGCTCGACATTCATCAACAAAAAATACTGTAAAGAAATCAGTTTTCATTCATATCTTTGGATGACTTTTGCATGTTTCTCTTGGTAACATTTACTTAAAGATCATATCGTTTGCTTTCATGTCTTCAGTCAACGCTCTTAATATTCTGCATCTTTTTTGTTTACATACATGAAACCAGCTAGGGTACCTCGAGGTGGGGTAATGGTTAGCAATCTTGTCTTGCTAGAACAATTACAACTGAGTAGTGAGTTTGATCCTCACTGGGTGCCTCATACTTTCGGCCTTGTGCCACATCTGAGCTATGCTTGGAAAATAACTATACATGAAAACAGCTTTTACAAATATTTTCTTGCTGCCTAATCCAATTTTTTCTTTCAATCTTTATAAAATCTCTTTTTATGACATTTTTAAACCCATTTTTTCCCCTTTTTAGTTTTCAATTTCATTTTGGATTGTTCTCTGATCTCTAGTCAATTTCTTTCACATTTTCTCGGGTTGTTTTCCCATCATTCAATAACTTAACAATATCTAGTCTCTCTTTTAAGTCTCTATCTTTTTTTTTCTGGCCAGTGACATCTTTATATATCAGAAATTAAAAAGTAAATATCAGTATTTCACTTTTTACTTAGATTTACACTATGATGAACAACTCTAAATGAATCATAAAAATCCTGCCACCACCAAATAAGTTATTGTAAATATTTCTAATAAAATCATATATTCAAAGCTGAAATTCATGAATTATTATATGAATCTAATATATATATATATATATATATATTCCTGGATTCTATTCTCTTGGATATATATATATATATATATATATATATATATATTGACTACTAATATTATCTATCTATCTATCTATATATATATATTGACCACTAATATTATATATATATTATATGAATCTAACATATATATGCTTTCATAATTGACTGCCTGATTGCCATTTTTTGGAGTTTTTTTTTTTTTTACAATATTTATGTGGCAATTGTTCTGATGAGTTTTCTCTTTCATACCACAACTTCATAAATTTAAGTGCAGTACTAGATTGGCAGTTAAGCCTCATGTTTTTAAAATGACTAGATGTAACCATAAGTTCTATGCTAATAGTTTCTTTTCTCTTTTATGAATTTAAGCACAGTACTCGATTGGCAACAAGGTCTCCTCAATTCACAGGTGAATTGGCTAGATGTAGCCATAAGTTCTATACTAACAGTTTCTTCTCTCATACTTTTGACTTGTGGAACTCCTTTCTGGAGTTCTTATCTGTCTATATTTCTGAGATGAGGTATTGTAACTATTTACATCTTTGTCATATTCATGACATTTCAGCCATTGTATGCTTCAGCCTTCTTCAGGTGATATATGCTGGAATTTCAAACTGAACCCTTTTAGTCCACTAAGGGTGGGGGTAGATTGTTCTAGTTCCTCATGCCATGCCTTTTCTGGATACCTCAGTTTTCAGTTAATTCCCTTTAGTAAGTCAAATCTTCAAGTTTTTGTTCACCTCTGCTGTTTGTACCCAGGTTTTGAACTCTCAACTATTTGGGTCAAGTCACTTTTGGTTTACTTCAACCAACGCTTTTATGCACTTGTCTCTATGTCCTTGGCGGTTTCTGGCTTCTTGTTTTCCAGTCAGATTTGATCTTCAAAAATGTAAATGCAATGTCTCCTTAAGGCTTGTTCTTTTATCTTTCAGCCTCTCTCCTTAACAATGATTTCCTTTTTCTTATATTCTTTCGCACCAAGTAACCTCTTGTGTTTCAATGGCTTTGCTTGGGGTGAAATGATTAAGAAAACATTTGTATTCATACATGCATACATACATGCACACACATTATTCAACCCTGGTGGATGAACTGTACAGTCCATTCACATACTTTGCATTGGCTGACATAGATCTATTTCCACATGAGGTAATTTTGGAATTTTTTACTGTGTAATTTATAAGCTGTTATAATAAATACATTGATCTCTCTTTGTGGATCAGTTTTAATATTTGATATTATTAGGATCCACTTGGATTATATAACAGATCTATTACTTGTACTATATATAATATCTATCTATCTATATATATATATATATATATATATATATATATATATATATATATTGTCAGACACACTGTTTCACAGCTCATCGGTGTGGCTAGACATCCAATTACCTCAAGCTGGGATCAAAACCCAACTGATTTGGTATCAGTCAGAGATTTTACCCCTAAGCCATTGGCACACGGCAGGGATGAAGGGGAATTTAGGTATATTTATTTTTAGACAAACTCACCAGTGACCAGAGAACTTGATTCGTCTTCATGAAGAGCCTTGCATGAGAAGCAGTAATAGATAGTCATTGTTTACAAATTCACTTTTCTCCCTGAAGAGCTCAACCAAAATAATTTTTTCAGGAGTATGTATCTGGCTTGAAGCATTGAGTTCTTTAGTCACACTGATGAGCTGTGATACAGCGAAACAGGCCTGTGTATGAATGACATTATATATATATATATATATATATATATAATATGGTATATTTAGGCAGCAAGTATTCATCCAAACAAGTTTTGATTAAGAAGAACCAACAAGGTTCTTAAAACAATCAACAAGGCCTGCCTGTTTAATTTTTTTATTATATTTTTTTATTATATTTTTTACAATTTTCAGATAACATGCTGAGTATTGTTTCAAGCACAATACTCAGTACCTTATCTGAAAATTGGAAAATATAATAAAAACAAACAGGCAGGCCTTGTTGATTGTTTTTAATCAAACTTGTGTGTGTATGTAATATATATATATATATATATATATATATATATATATATATATACACACACACACAAATGAGGGGGGAAATTTACTAGGTAGATAGCTGTATGATATATTCCCCAACATGTAATGTGCATTTTTTTTTTAATTGCCCCTACACTTTATCATGATGACAATGATTTGGATTGGGTTTCCAGGTTTAGCTGACTGCCACTCGAACATTCCTGTTCAAATGAATGGCCACCAAGGTGTGCTTTATATAATAAAACAGGCTCTATTTCCACTATTTATTGATTACTATTTTAGCACAGGTAATAAGCTATGATTTCAGTTGTTGAATGAACAGCACAACACATTACTATCTTTTATTTTTCTCTCTTTGGGTACTGGGCAGACTAAACTAATAAGAGATATTCACTAAACACATTTGTCTATATGGATGTACATGTGTAAATATATGTGTATGTAAATATATGTGTATGTAAATATGTGTGTAAATATATGTCTCTATGTATTTGTATATATTCACGTTTGTTTTTTTGTGCTTTTTGTTAATTCTCTGGAACATGTTTGTTTCAAAATACACCATTTTCTTTTCCATTCTGTTCAACATCCAGAAAATTGAAATTAAGAATTATTTAAAATTAAAACCAAATCACATACAGTCATATTAAATATGGTTTACTTATGTTTGTTGAAAATACATTTGTATATTTGCTTGAACTATATTTACTATTTTTGACATGGAATGGCCAGTGCTGAAGAATGAAGTAAAATGTGACAATTTTAAAATTTAATGTATACAAGATGAAAGAAATGATCAAACTTGACAGTGACTCTTGACATGGAAAGGTGCTTCTTGATATGGGAGGTCAGTTGCAACAGATTTAGCTTGTTACCAAAGTCCAAACCTCAAAATTATGAAGATGAATCACATTTTATTTACAAGAATAATTTTAAATTTATAACATTCTAAAAACTAACACAATTAAAAAAAAGGAATGCAATATTTATCATTTACCAATTTATAAAGAAATACAAAAGCGATTTTTTTTTTTTTTTTTTTTTTTTTTTTTTTTTTTTTTTCATAAATTTATAAACATTTACAAGATTATAAAAATTTGTCAACTATTATGAAATCTGTCTATATTTCTGAGATGAGGTATTATGTACATTATTTGGACTATTGTCCTCATCTTTGTTGCCATATTTATTACAACGTTTTGGCTGTTGTACACTCTGGCCGCCTTCAGGTGGTTGGAATGTCGAACTTGACCCTTTATTTCGCTCACTGGGCTAGACTGTTCTAGTTCCATGTGCCATGTTTAATGGATGTCAGTTATCAGTTATCTCCTGTTAATTTCCCTCTGAAAGTTCTCCACTGCCTTAACCGGGTATTGAACTCGCACTCTTTGGGTCCCCTGAAGAAGGCCGGAGTGTACAACAGCCGAAACATTGTAATAAATATGGCAACAAAGATGAGGACAATAGTCCAAATAATGTAAATAATGTATAATGAAATCTTTATTTACCATTTTATAAACTTTGAATTGATTGGCAAATAGCCAATATTTTGCCAACAATTCCAATAAACAATCTAATAAATAAATAAATAGTGTTTATTATTTTTGTTGTCAATTTTCAAGAACAAAGAAAATGTATAAATTCACTTTTAGGTTTTTAAACTAATAAACATTACTGAGGAGTGAAGCTAGTTAAAATAATAGTGGTGTCAAGGGAAAAACTGTTTTTTTTTTTTTTTTTTTTTTTTTTGACACACCATTTTTGAGCTAGCATAAAGATGAAAGATTCTGATTTCATCACACATATTAACCACTGTTTTTTTTTCTGTTGGTCATTATTTTTTGGTCTAATGATGATGCGAATGAAGACTGAAATCTTAAACAAAATGACACGGTGATTACTTACAAATATGATTTTCAGAATCATTTTGCAATAATTTTAAAATAATAGACTGATATAATGAGAAAGGATAGGGTGTGTGTTTTTTTTCCATCATTTCAACTCAAGCAAGGCAGTAAACCCACTAAGATACAAAGTGGGGGTGGGTACTGAGATTGAAAGATTCTGGGAAAAAACATTATTGAGGAGAGAGGACAATAAAAGAACAAGATTCAAGGAGACAGAAAATAATGATTGGAGATGGAAAGCAAGAAGTTAGAAGAGTTTAACTAGTGAAAAGTGTGAGAGAAGAAACTGTTATCATAGGACTTACGGTTATATTTCAGCTGTAAAATACTGAGACTTGGCTACCGATCTAGTACTGCACTTAAATCCATAAAGTCAAGGTACCAAAGAAGAAAGATCAGAACAATTACCATGAAAATATTTTTAGAAAAGGTACAGGGAAGCATTGTTATTGATGGGGAAAGTGACTGAACCTAAGATGACTAGTCAGGACCAAAAACATTGCAGATTCTTCTTTTTATATTTTTCAAGAATTTCTAGATCCATACAGAGACACCAGATCAAATGTAGCAGCAATATTCAATACATGTATGAATGGTAGATTTATAAATATGTAAGATAGATGCTGGAGAGAAAGAGACAGAGCAATTGATTTAATATAATTCACTTAATATCAGTGGAAAACAGACAGAGAGCACAATGACTCACACTCTTGGAGGTTAGCATCAGTCATATTGATGGAAGGCAAAAAAGATTCTTGAAAATGATTAAAAGAGAGCAGTTTTATTTTGGAGGCATTAAAATTAACAAGCCATTTTTTTTCCCCAGTTAACAACAGATTTAAGATCAGCTGCTAATTTGATTTTATCTAACTGATCAAATTTACTATTAAGACAGGAGTAAAGAGATGTATCATCAGCTTAAATACTGTGTTGAGAACTGATGACAATGGGAATGTCATTGATGAAAATTATTAAAAAGTATATCCAAGAATAGAGCCCTGATGGACACCTACATTAATGTAAAAAGATCTATAAAAGTGGACATTCAAAACAACTTGACTGATTCTTTTCAGGAATAACTGTTAACACATCAGCAGTTGACTTAAGCAATATGGCTTTCATTTTTCTATCTCAAAGAAGACACTATGAGGTGAGATGCTTACCAAATTCACAGATGATTAGTATTTTGCCAAAATAAAGTAGAAGACTGATAAGTTGACAGAAGAATCATTCAACGGAGTTCTTAAAAACTACAGAAGATTTTCAACAAGCTGATAAGCAAGAAGTAGCAAGACATTTATTGTAGAGCTTAGAGCAAACAGAAGACATTCTAAGAGCACACTTCTTTAGGACTATTACATGGATAACATCAAGTTCATATGATTTGTGGGGATCCAGTTTAGAGATGATAGCATCAATTGCCTCTTTGAGGACATCTTTACAATTATTACTAGCCAACACAAATAAGTCTCTGTGAAAATCAGAACTATCATGCTGGTACATTCAGAAAAAGTGATTCCTGTGGGCTATAGTGGGTTTAAACCAAGGAGAACATATTGGTTTCACCTGGTATTTCTGAGATGACGCAAAAGCATTGATGCCAGATTTTACCCAAGAGAAAACCTCTGTGACACAATTTTCAATAGGAAGATTAAAAATTTCACTCCATGGAGCATCATGCAGAAAATCATGAAATGTTATCCCAATTGTTATGCTGGTAACAAAAAAGTTTTATGAATAGAGTTCATGTCTAATAGATGACTCAAAAGAAATATCAACATATATTACAATTTGATCTGAACTACAAAAAAGACAGAATTGTGATGCTTGAGCTAAGAGAGGAGGTAATGAACAAATTTAGTAAAGAAGCATGCTGACTGTAGTTTCTATACTGTCAGATATTTTATTAATAGGCTACAGTCCTGAGAAAGGGAAAATGAGATGGCTAACAGAGTGCAATAATGTAAGTCGAAAGCACATGAAAGAATCATCTGGGGGCTCAAATGATGATTTGCTTGCCATTTGAAGATTTTCATCAAGGCCTTGAATTTGTATCCTAGAATCTTTTTGACAAAGATAACCTGGAACAGAAAATTCATTGGTAGAGATAGAAAAGTTTAAATTAGTTTTGCAAAGTGCATAGATATCTGAAGAATGTTTCAAGAGAAAAGATTATCCAGATTCTACACTACAGAAAATGGTATGAATACTACAAATATTGAAGAAAGAAAGATTGAGGCAGCCAAGTGATTTTTTTTTTTTTTTTTTTTTTTTACTAGTTTACACTTATTTTTATGAGAAACTTACTTTTAAGGAGAAAAAGGTTCAAATAATTATTACTGTGTCTCATCTAAGTCAGGAAGGTGTCTAAAACTAAAGCATAATGTGTTGCTCACTGGAAGTACATGCAGGGACATCTATCCATGGCACTGCAAATACACTGATATTATGCAACTGTTGACCAGAGCTGCCACTCTATGCACTACCAAAGAGTACGAGCTCCTTGCTACTAGTCAGAACACAGCAACTAGGAAACTGCCAACTTGGTACTCTCAAAATGAAAAATTGCAGCTACTAATCAGTGAAGATCATAACAAAGTTAAGGCAGTTAAAATCAAGGCCATGGAAGAAAGGAACTGGAAAACCACATCATAAACTGGAAACAAGAAAAAAAACTACTCCTGTTCATTAAATATAGGAGGAGTATTGTCCAGAGGGTAAGGAAACCTATTTACTCCAATTAGGATGGTAAGTCTTGACTGACAATTTTAAAACTCAAGTGTAATGAGCTTAAAAATTTTAATCTGATTTGCCATAACAGAATACTATGGAATCAAAACACTCAACTGAGAGAGACTTTTTTCTTTTTTAACAGTAATGTTCACCCTGTACAAGGCCTGGGGGCCACTCGAGGTAGAGCAGTTTATGTGAATAGGAGAGGAAGATAATGGTTAACCCTAGACTTGAACAGGTTGAAATTGTAGTAATCAGTTCCACAGAGCAGTGGTTCCCTGGAAGAAGCTGTTTGTACTTTTCACCAATGAAATACGGAGGGAATATGGATGGTTTGCTACAATATGAGTGGCAAGGCTGGTCCTAGCCAAGTCTGTTTCTGTCCCCACAAGTATTCCGTATGGGCTGGAGAAGATTGAAATGCAAGCATCTATATTTTTCTTGTTTTTTTTTCTTTTCCTTCCTACATTGGTCAATGACGCCAACACAATGTATTAATAATTGATTGCTATTAAGTGTTCAAAACTTTTCTAATTATCTTGAGTTTAGAAAAAATCTTTTTTCTATGAATAATGAAGACCAATTGTGATTTACAGAATATGCATTGTCTTCCATCAAAATATTACCTAAAATTCTCAAGGATACATGGCCCAGTGGATTGGTTAGATCCAGTGATTTGACCCAAAGAGTTGTGAGTTCAATACCTGGCTACTGCAGAGGTGAACAGAAAGATGGAGAGTTTAGTTAGCCGAGACATCTTGAAGAAGCATGGCACGTGGAACTAGAACAACCTACCCTGGTGGACAAAATAAAGGGTTCAGTTCAAAATTCCAATCACCTGAAGAAGGCCAGAGCATACAACAGTCAAAACATTATGACAATTACTATGGACTCAAATGTGAGTCCAAGTAATAAATGAATAATACAAAACAATATAAAACAAATGACAATGCATGTATTAACAAAAGAATTACAATAGCAATAAAAGAAGAAAACAGTTAAGGACTAGTTTTATAAAGAATTTAAACATTTGGGAAAGAGTATAAAAAGTCACAAAAGAAAAGTAAGAATTGAAAATGAATGTGCCCCAGTTTTTCCCCACATACGACTACATCTTATAGCCAGAGTTGTATGAGAGGAAAGAGAACGAGTGAGAGTATCATTTCCCCCACATGCGACTACATCTTATAGCCAGAGTTGTACGAGAGGAAAGAGAACGAGTGAGAGTATCATTTCCCCCACATGCGACTACATCTTATAGCCCGAGTTGTACGAGAGGAAAGAGAACGAGTGAGTGTATCATTGCCTATTGATAGGCTTAAGGCGTGTCCCCTTGTGAAGTTTTTTTTGTTAGGAAAGTCAAATGGGATAATGCCCAATTATTATAATTCTACAAATGATTTGGAATATTCTTATTTGCTTTGATCATAGCTTTTAAATTGATATACTCCTTAGATGTTTTTATAGCTGCTACTAAATAGTTGATATGTAAAGGAGTTGGCCTCTTGATTAAAACATGATTGGGAAATGCCAGAAAATCACACCATGAGAACTGCCCACAATCATTGCAAGAGAGTTCTACAAAATACAAAGTGTATCTATACTTGAGCATTTCAGGCCAAAGTTGAAAGTAAAGAAATTAGATCCTGAGAGTTCTGGTATATCTCTTACAAAAGATCGCAAAAGGCCATCCACTTCCCAACTTCCTCTATCTCACTGAGTACAATCTCCATACTATTTTCATTACAGGCAGGGAAGTCCCTACACTTATAAAAAAATCTTTACTCTAAGAAGGCCACAGGTCCAGCCAGAATTTTAGTGGTTGTCAGGATTAATTGGAGCTATTCCCAAAATCTGTGGAAGGTTTCAAGTGTATGCCTGGTTTTCAAGAATGTGGGTGAGCACTTATCCCCCTCACAGTATAGACCCATTAGCCTCCCCAGCATCATTAGCAAACTCTTTGAAGCTATAATCAATAAGAAAGTTGTTGATTACCTCCATAGGAACAACCTCTTGAGCATCAAAGAGTACAGATTTTGACCTGCCTGGTCAAATGACGATATCCTAACTGTGATTACCCACAGAATTAGTGAAACACTTGACAACAAATACATCACAAGGACGATTGCATTAAATATTTAAAAGACTTTTTACAAGGTGCAGCATAAAGGGTTACTGCTCAAGCTCTCTAGGAATCACTGGAAGAGTCTTCTTAGTTATAAAGTCCTTCTTAATGGTTAGGTCTGTCATGGTAGTTGTTAATGGCCAGTCCTCTGAGTCCCAGGCAATCAATATGGGCATCCCTCAAGGTGTGCTTCTCAGTCCAGCCCTTTTTCTACTCTACATAAATAATTTGTCTAAGAGTATACTCCGAACATTTCTGAATATCTATGCTAATGATACAATGCTATATGAGTGCACTTCCAAAACCCTTGATGACCAGAGCTTGGTAGCTTATCTCTCTTTTGGCCTAGCTCTAACAGTTCAGTTGGGGGAAAAACTGGCTGGTCACATTCAATTTCTCAAAAACCAAAACAGATGTTCCCCCAGGGAGGCCCCATGCCTTGAGCACCTATTGAGATTTAAACTCAGGCCAGACTTCAAGTGGAAAAATATTCACTTCAACAAAAGCCAGATCTGGCTGAAAATGGAGTTAGATGTAAATTCCACGTAAGCAGCTTCTTCCCATTAACCACTGCCTTGTGGAACCGACTCCCAAGAGGTTATTTCCCCAATCACTTCAGTCTTAACTTGTCCAAGTTATGGTTAACCATTATCTTCCACACATATTTGTACAAGCTGTGATCTTACTTTGTAACCCTCTGCATTGAGTGGCCTTCGAGCCTTGTACAGGGTGAATATTATTGTAAAAAACATTTTTAAATCAGATTCTGATAGACAGTAAATCCAGTATTCTGTCTGAGAGGGTAACAAAAAAAAGAAAAAAAGAAAACAGATTTACTGCTAAGGAAGAAATTTGCAATTTGGTCAAAAGTTTCTGTGGAAGCAAAATTATGACAATGAACCTCAATACATTTAAGATCTTGTCTAATGTTCTGCCCTATCTGTAGAAGAGCTTACCCTTTATCTAAAATATTTTAATAAACTTAATGGCATCGAATATTGTAAAATGTTTATATCAATGCAAATATAAAGAATTTTGATCTAATCTTGAAATGACTAATAAATTGAGGAGATCAACCTCCATTTTTTTTTTTCTTAAAGTTTTTATACTTCATGCTGACCACCCGCTGACCTATGCCCCACCTTCACCTATGTGTTAAAACAGAATGGTACTAGTGGTACCAACTTATTTTGACTTATGCACCCAAATTAAGAATTTACAAAAAATTTCTCCTTCCACCCCAGTTATTACATCCATGACCATGTTTAGATCGTGGATCTAATAACTGATGATAATGAAAATGTAGAAACAATTAAGGAGAAAATTTTTATAAATTCTAAAGGGCTATTTATAAATTCTGTAATTTTCCAATTTTATTTAAGAAATAATGAAACTTTTGTTGTAGAAGAGATAAATCAATGAAGTTCAGTTGTGCACAATGTCCGAAAATACTTTCTTTGAAATATGGAAAATACTGTCTTTGAAATATCAAAATAGTGAAAAAATAAAAACACAATGAAGACAAAACATTTTAAATATTCATATGTATTTATAAATCATAGTTAAGAAAATAAAAGATTCTCATAAACTTTTTATGTACCATAGAAAATCTCACAAATATTCACAAGTTTTTTTGTAAGCCAACAAAAACTTTAAATTCACATTTTCTACTAAAATTTTCTATTTCAAACTATTTTATTTACTGGAAATGATTATTGATATCCTAAATTTTAATACTTAATACAACAAAAATAACTTCTTTTTTTCTGGCAGTCATATTAAAACCATGTCTATTAAAAGGATGTTACATCTAATTTATAAAAACTGATATGTTTTATGCAGTAAATTTGTAGTTAACATTTTATTAAATTTAAATTCTATTTATATTGCAGCTGGTTGTAAGCCCTTGCAAAACAGTAAAGACATCCAGGTGTCTTTTTCTAGCCATGGTGGTTCCAAAAGAATGACAGTCATTTGCGACCCTGAAACACATTTCCCAGCAGACAATGTCACACAAGTGGAATGTCGTAACAACAAATGGATTCCACGAGTACCAAAATGTAAACCTAGTAAGTCACACTTTTATTTTGTTCTTAAATTAGTGATAATAATTAATTAAATTTTGCGAGCAATGTATTTTTATAGCTTTTCTATTTTGACTTTGTACATTTAAAACTATTTCCAATGTAGTACCTTTGTAAAAGTAACTGCTGTCATATCTTCAGTAATGTAGCTTTATCATAAAAGGTTATAACAATGTACTCAAAAGGATATGTTTGGGTTACACATGATTAAATGAAAGTAAAACCTGTTATCTAGTTATGCGACTAAAGTGCTTGTCAAGATTATATGTCTTTAATCATGAAAATGTGTATAAATATAAAGCAACTGAGAGTTGCAGTCAGATAAAGAAAGGCAATCAAACAGAGAAAAGGTGCATTAAAATATTCTACCTTTATTTACATTATTTATGGTTAGACTAATATCATCATCTTTGTTTTTATTATCACAACATTTGGCCTGTTGTACTCTCTTCTATCCTATTTCAGGTAGCCAGCAGAGAAATTCAAACTGAAACTATTATTTAATCTATAAGGATAGATTCTTCTCGTTCTACTGTCCATGTCTAAAAATATTTAATCTTTCTCATTTTTTAAGCACTGATCAGCTATTGTTCGTTCTCTTTCCTCTGATTCTGTACTACCCAGTCTAAGGATTGAACAGTAACTATGCCCCCAATTTCACAAATAAATATTTTAATTCTGTAGATTATTGTCATGTGGAACAATCCTAAAGCTTGAATTAGGAGCCTTAAATCTACTGTTCTTATTGTCTCCTGCTGAAGCCTTGCTGTCAAGCTTGGCTTCCTCTGCCACCATTTCATTCATTCCCTGGAAGTTACCCAGATCCCCATACAACTGAAGAAGGACACCCTTGCTCAAATATCATGATTGTAGAATAAAGGCATTAGTCTAACTGTAAATAATATAAATAATGATAACTCCTCATCGCAGAAATTCTTCTGTGCTTCTTCTCAAAATCATGTGACATGCTTTCTTTATTTGACAGAAGAAGAAATTTATTCTTTTGCTCGTCTTTTTCTCTCCAAGCCAATATGATTCTCAGATATTAATTTGCTTTTTAGAAATTCTCTTTCATTATCACCCACAATGACTAAAAGTCTACAGGGTGTATTTCTACGCCCTACAAAGATTACTGAATATTCCACAAGTGTTTTCTTTTATTGCACTATACATTTTAAATAGAAAAATGATATCTCTTGTCTTTTAAATTGCTTGCTGTGTAATTTATCAAGTGTTTGTTGATATAATTTATACAATAAAATCAAAAGTAGTGTCGGTTTTGATTCTTATGACCTTTTTTCCTACTTTTTTTTTTTTTAAAGAGCCATGTCTGATTTTGGACTTGCCTCATGGTTTTTACAAACATTATGGCAGTATTCTTACACCAGGCAGTCAATTACTCCATGGAGAAAGAATGTTTGCATCCTGTGACACTGGATATCATATTATTGGGATTAATTATTCTGACTGTGAATTTGGGGTATTTTCCAACTTCACCAACATTGAATGCAAAGAAAGTAAGTCAATTATTGGCATTTGATATTTTCAGATAATTCAGAATTGACTTTTTGCTTGAATAAGATTAAGGTTGCCAATCATGTTTTATTAGAAAGGATTAATCTTTTATTTATCTCTTTGTTTAAATTTGAAAGTTCAAAATCAATGTCATTTTCAATTGTATTTTGTGTCAACAGAAATTAAGTTGAAAATTCTTATTTATATATATTTTCTTAAATCCTTTATTTGACAGAATTGGCAACCTTAAGTCAGTTTCTCTTCATCTTGGAATTTGTTTTCTGATATTTTTTATGTCACCATAATTTCATTCAACACAATAAATGTAAACATTTTGTTTGAATATTTTTAAATTTTTAATCAGAATATTTATTTTGGGGATTCGTTCTTTGGTTTTAAAATTTTGTAAATGAAACTTTATCAATTGATGTTTATGTCAGCAGTTTGAGTGAAATTCCAAACAATCGTTATTTTCATCTTCAGCAATTTTTTTTTTTTAAAGAAGAAAAATAGGACATTGCTGGAAAGCAGATATTACTTAACAGCAACGTGTGATAAACAAAATGAAGACAAGGTGTGAATTTCAAAAGGTGGATGTTATAAAATTAAAATCATTTGGTGCTTAGAAAAATAAAGTAATGAAAACATCAATTTTCTCATTAATATGGTGGTTTGAAAAGATGATCCACCACTTCCACTGTCGATACCTTTATTACATCTATCATGATGTTGTTAATGTATAAGTCAGTGGCTTTTTCTTTCTTATTGCCCATCATCAGCACAATTTTTAGGACTGCTCCCATAATTTTTGGTGCAGCATTGAGTTCAAAACCCAACTGAGTCAGGCAGTAGGTTTACTGATAGTGTCCCAGCTGATACTGCCATAGTTTCTCCCCAACATATAACTGCGGGTAGATCGACTTAAGGTCCATGATTATAGTTCCTCCTGCCAACTGCCTCCACTTTCTCATCTTTTCATCATACACATTGATTATGTCGCTCCCAGTATGGCCCTCTATATAATAGTTCAACTCCTGAAAGTCTAGTATTGGCCTGATTTTCCTTTTTGTAGCTTGGACCATTACCATCAATGATAACACTTCTTTTATTTCAGCCTTTCACGGCAAGAGAATACCCCCTCCGTAGTCAATCTTTCCACCTCCTTCTCAAACTCTACTCTTTTTTTCTTCTTTCAAAGAATTCTTGTAGTATTCCACCTTATTTTTAATACTGGAGACTCTCCTATTCAATTCCATTCCATTGTCCATTTCTTTTCATCAAACTCTGCTGCTGTGAAGTCCTTGTCTTCAATTTTGAAAAGGTTCAGAATTTGGGCAGCTGTCGCACAATGCATCTTTCCAAACTTCACCTCACCATTTTTTTACAGTAACACCTCCCAGCTTATTGATTACATTTATTCCAACAACAATGTCAATCCTGTTAATGATGGAATCAACAATGATTGCCTCCATTTTTATCCTTGCTCCACCTAATTTTATCTTCACCTGCTGGGTTACTTTACATTTTACACCCCTTCCATCAACTGCTTTCACAGTACCACTCCCACTTGGGATTAAGTAAAGTGGTTGTGCAGCTGGTATCAACAGGAGCTGCTGCTATTGCACCACCCACTGACACTTCTATGACACTTCTAAGCATTGGTACTGTGTCTTCATTCTGTTGATGGAATAGCTACTGGCATAGAAGCTCTTCCTTGCTCATTTCCCTGAGCCTGACAGCAATACCTTGCAATATGCTCCAATCTCTTGCAATTATAGTACATTACTTTTGATCTCAGTGGCTCCTTACAGTCTCTAATTAGCTGCAATCCCAGGCATCTATAGCACCTAAAGCTCAATGATTCCATATGACCTCTGTTTTCTTTTGGTCCCACACTTTGTGCAATCACTGCCACTGTTCTGGGCTCCTGAAATCTTTTTCTGACCAAAAGCCTTGCAGCAGGTAGCATTTTGCAGAGGCCCCATCTTTTCCATATCAGGCACTTGTTGTTGATCCACAGATACATTGTCCAGGAAACCTGTCACAAAAGCTAGTTTTGCTATCTGATCTAGTCCTCTCCTTAGATAGCCTGCCAACCTTTGGATATTATTGGCATAGACATCCACTAATTCCCATTTCACTCTCTTGTGCTTTTCATAAGCTTCAAACAGCCCTTCAGTGAATGCTTTCTTCAGTTTGATCTCTATCATGTTCTCATCCAACTAGTCCTCATCCCTCATTTCAAGATAGAGGGCAAGCACATCCCCTTGCAGAAAAAGTGGAAGGAAATTAGCAATGTCTGGCACTTTTTGAAGCTTGCTGACCAATTTCACCTTCTTTATCCATGTGACTATATCACCTTCTCCACTAAACGGTGGTAATTTGTTTTTTGCCCAGTTTGCCATAAGATCTTTCTATAAATGAAATCACTTTTCACTGCTTCTTTTCCTTCACCACGAGATAAACAAAATTCCATTTTCTCTTCTTCCTTCATTTAAACTATATGAATATTTGACTTTAATTATTGTCTGCCACTCTTTTTCATCAGTTAAAATAATTGAACAGTTCTTTTTTCATGGCTTTAAATTATTTCTAAAACTAGTTTCAGAAATTGTTTTGTAGCAATGGTGCTTAAAAGAAAACAAAACTCTTGATTAAATTCACAAATCAAGATACCCAATATTTTCAGACGAATGTTCAGCACCTAAAAGGCTTAGCAATTACTCAATAAGCACTTTGGGTAACAGACTACATGGAGAGTGGTCACATGGTTCACAGATTTCAATAAACTGCCCATCTGGTCACTCCCCAAAAAATGGATTTGGAACAGCCATTTGCATTCTGGGACATTGGTTACCAGCAGAACTGGATTGCTTGCCAAGTAAGTATATCACTCTTTTGCTAGTAATAATAAGCAATAGTAATACCTATATTGTTATTTTTGAGCTGAAAAAGCTCAGTCGGTAGAATGCTAAATGAAATATTGAAAAGTCCTTATGTCCAGATATTGATCTAAAAGCCAAAATAGTTTTGTAAGGAGAATGTTAAAGTGAATATTGCAAGAACATGACTTTCAACATCAAGTCCTGGTTTGTGTGAATTTTAAGTTGAATTCTTAGTCTTTTTACTAAGATCACAGTTCTTATTGTCATTTCAAATTAATCTTACAGACCAATATGCATCTAAGTGAATTTGCTACAAATAAACACAGATTAAAATTTAATATACCTCTGAAATATTTAGACAGAGAAATCAATCTGTAGTTTTAACAATACATGTAAAATCCACACAAATATTGAATTGTATATTTTTGTCAATTCTTCTTCTTGGTTTCAATTGATATTTCTCATAATTCCTTTTTTTCAGATATGTGTATTCTTCCACAACTACCTAATGGCTATTTCCTGTTTAGAAACCATTGGCCAATAAGAGATGAGCAGTTAACTCATGGGAAATTTATTGAAGCATTTTGTGATTCACACCATCAAATGCATGGGGAGAAACTGATTGGTTGTTATTATGGCAAATGGATCCCAAAAATTCCCAGATGTGAAAAGAGTAAGTATGAAAATGATTTTCAGAGTGCATTTAAATTGATTATTTGGCCATCATTAAATGTATGGGAAAACAGTTGGGAAATAAATTAAAAAATATTTTTCAAAAATTAAAAAGCGAAAAACTACTAAATGAAAAAAGAAAACCAATGATTGTAAAAAGAAAAACTAATATCTATTAGTATTGATTAATTTTGATGGTATATCAACCCTTTGTGTGTTATTTAAAGTTGAAATATATTATCAACCAAATTCTGCATAGACCAACTAGAATTATGATAGACAACCACACAAGAATTATACACACAAATACTAGTAGACAAGACAAATACACATGAGGTCTACTTAATCAATGAAAAACAAACACAAAAATGAGAAATACTAGAACTTTCTCTTCCATATTTAATTTCTGATAAAACTTAGATAAAAGCAAAATATATAAAATGCTTCTTATTTGTTCCTCTATTCTATCATAAAATTCTCTGAAAGTTAACTGGATAGAGAGATAACCTGAAGAAGGCCAAAGGGCACAACGTCTTAAACACTGTCATGATAACAACAAGGATGAGGACATTAGTCTGAATGTAACTCATGTAAATAACTCCTCATTCCAGAAATTGATGCAGAAATTATTTTGTTTTAGTTTTGTTTGATGCACAAAGTTTTTATTGACATTAAAATTGTTAAATTACCTCAGATTTTTTTTAATTTTCAAAAGGTTGATATTTTGATTATTGCTTCGGTTGTAGAGATGTGTTCTGCTCTTCGAAATAGCAGCATTTCTCCACTTGTTTACCTTCTACCCTCAAATGCAACTGTTCTATCTTTGAACAATTCTGGAACATCTTACCCCCATGGAAGCACTTCCCAGTTAAAATGTGATTCTTCAAAGTACAGACCAGTCAGTGGCATTTTACAATCAGTGTGTCAGTTTGGCAAATGGTCAGTCAACAAATTAAACTGTGAACCAAGTGAGTGTTTTTAAAATTTAATTAAATTTGATATCAAATTGATTTTTGGTTTCATTTAACAAATTTTTCTTCATAGAAATAATTATTTATTTGGCAAATATCTAAATAGTTTCCAATATGAAATCGTTTAAAACAAATTTATGCAAAATCTCCAGATAAGGAAGTTTCATTTTTCTCAAATAAGCTTTATTAAAATATTTTTTCTTTCATAATTGAAAATTCATTATGTAAAATTTAAAATGTTTGAATTATTATAAAGAGAAATAAAAAGTTCAAATTATAAAATGAAATGTTTAGGTTACCCCACTTGGCTTTGCCAAATGTTTATTAAGGCTGTTTAAACCTATAAAAAGACTAATATTTCCTTCCTCTTTCTTCTAAGATATAGCAAAATGTGGATGAGAACATCCCCACTGGGGTACGTCTGTTTCCCCAGATGACTGATTACTGAACTCTTACACACACACACACACACCTGCATGTATCCCACACACAAAGAAGCACATATTTAATAGCTAAGTTTTTAACATCTTTTCCTTTCCTTTCAATTGTGTACACATTAATGTAATTTCTTTTTTTATTACATGCATTGTTTGTTTAAAATCAATGTTTTATTTCATATTTTTTTTACCCAAACTCACATGAGTCTGTCAAATATTATTTGTTAAACAAATACATCAGGAGCTATTAAATATTTACTGAAAAACATCCATACCTCACAACAAAAGAGGTGATTCCCATAACAAATGATTGAATTATAAAATAAAAGTGATTATATTTTCAAAAGGAGATGATAATGATGATAATAATAATTTGTATGAATTGGTATGAACATCACCCAGACCCAGTTATGTAACAATTTTATGGGACTATATAATATACACAGACAGAATAAATCAAAGCTAATTGCCCAGACCTCATTATTAGAGACCACAAACAAAAAAATTGCCTCCTTATTGATATGGCAGTCATTGCAGACTGCAATGTATCTTTGAAGATCTTTAAAAAGCTATAAAAATACAAAGACCTTGGATTTGAAATCTCAAAAACATGGCACATGAGAACATCAACAATCCCTGTTGTAGTTGGAGCCCTCAGATTGATTGGAAAAGATTCCAATAGGCTCACTGAAGGGATTCCTGGAAGCCCATGCCTTAAAGAAATACAAAAAATTCTTCTCAGAAGTACAGCTACACCTTACAAAGGGCTTTTATCTATACAAAATATGTTTTTTTTTTTTTTTTTTTCTCTCAGTGGAAAATATCATGATGCCATTTCTGACCTTAGGTCTCTGGGCAGGACCCAGAAAGAAATAAGTACACACCAAAAATCAAATGAAATAAAATAATAAACATAATAATAATAATAATAATAATAAATAACAATTTTTGGCTGTCATTTTTTTTAGATGATTTCTTATTATTTAAGGAGACATTTACATCCTCACAATTATTGTTTTGATAACCAATTTTTTTTGCTGATGTCGATATTCTATAGAAGCACTTCATGTGACTTAGACTGTAGAAAAATAAAGAAAATAACAGCGAAAATGTGAAAAACAACAAAGATGAAGATACTCACTTGAATAATGTGTAGAATAAATTCAGAACTGTGTCATCATTTGTATAACTTCTGTTTATGTTGTATGATAAACACTATTGTGTTCATTGATAATGTTGAATAAGATTGAAAATTGTGTAACGAGAATTCCATGTCCATAGATAACGTCATTGATGTTTTATTGATGTTTTTTATTTTATTTTCTATTTTCTAGTTCCTTGTCCACCACTGGCCAACACTACCAACTCCAGAATCACCATCCGTAATGCCTATGCTGACCACATCCCTCATGGAAGTGTGGCTGAATTACACTGTGATAATTCCAGATTCACCCCCTTGGATAACCATAGACGATCAACCTGTGAATATGGTCATTGGTATCCAGCCCAACTGAAATGTGAACCACGTAATTAGTCTTCAATTACTTTGAACAGAAATTATTTTGTAACAGTGATATCAGTTATTATTTGCTTTTGGTGAAGCTAGACGTGCTCATGCATACAAACACAGAAATGTAGATAGGTTTGTTTATCGCCTGTCCAGAACTCCTTCCATGTTTGTTGAACATGAGTAGAGGTTTCCTGTTTAGTATGTGCTTTGCTCTCTTATCCCCCTCTTTCTTTCTCTCTCTCTCTCTCTTGTCCCCCCCTTTCTCTCTCATACCCCTCCTTCTTTCTCTTGTCCCCATCCTTCTCTCTCTCTCTTGGCCCCGTCTTTCTCTCATTCTTGTCTCTGTTTTTTGCTCTCTCTTGTCCCCGTCTTTCTCTCTCTCGTCCCTGTCTTTCTCTCTCTCTCTTGTCCCCCTCTTTCTCTCTTTCTTGTCTCCGTCTCTCTCTTTTCCCTTTCTCTCTCTCTCTTTCCCCCTTCTCTCTCTCTCTTGTCCCCCTTTCTTGTCCCCCCTTCTTGTCCCCCCTTTCTCTCTCTCTTGTCCCCCCCTTTCTCTCTCTCATACCCCTCCTTCTTTCTCTTGTCCCCATCCTTCTCTCTCTCTTGGCCCCGTCTTTCTCTCATTCTTGTCTCCGTCTTTCACTCTCTCTTGTCTCCGTCTTTCACTCTCTCTTGTCTCCGTCTTTCACTCTCTCTTGTCTCCGTCTTTCACTCTCTCTTGTCTCCGTCTTTCACTCTCTCTTGTCTCCGTCTTTCACTCTCTCTTGTCTCCGTCTTTCACTCTCTCTCTCTCTTGTCCCCGTCTTTCACTCTCTCTCTCTCTTGTCCCCCTCTTTCTCTCTCTCTTGTCTCCGTCTTTCTCTTTTCCCCTTTCTGACTCTTTTGTCCCCCGCTTTCTCTCTCTTGTCTCCATCTTTCTCTTTTCCCCTTTCTCTATCTCAATCTCATCCTCATTTTTCTCTCTCTTCTTTTTAACTTCAGAAACAGATTAATTGAAATATCTTCTTTTTGTTTTTTCCACTTTATAGGCCATTGCGAAATATCTGATTCTCGAGAAACTCACTACGTATTGCTCAATGGTGAACGACTTCAGGGTGAATATGTCTCAAGTGGGAACCACATCAATGTTGTTTGTGAAAAGAAACATTTGGGTGTCACTCTTGCCCTGTGTTATCAAGGTAGATGGGTCCCTCCCCTACCTTCCTGTTATGATGGTAAGTCCACACATGTTGGCCGTAGGTAATAGCAAACCAGTGCTGTGACTGATATCTTCAAATTATTGTTGTTAGATTTGGAAAAAATCCAAATTATGTGCCATTTTTGTGCCATTATTATTTTTTAAAATCAGATTCACCTGGGAGAAAGAAAGTGGTTTCTTTATAAAACCTTCCAAACTGAATTTTTATTAGTGGTACCGAGATAGTATTGATAGTAATGAGCTAACAGTAGGGAATGGAAAATGACTGTTGCGTATCAGTCTCATTTGAAAGAGGGGGTAAGACGTTGCATTTTTTATTTTGATTTTTGTTTTTAAATTTTTTTTATTGCATGAAAATGAACTTTTTCTCTTGCTATAATTAAAATTCTAATCAAGCATATCAGCTTATCTTAGTCTGGCACAGGGATAAATGAGTAGGAAGAGTATGTAGCACCAAACTTTAAACTGAGGTGAAGCTGCTGGTTTTGACAATCAGCATCCAAAACCTTAGCTTTTATTTGGGTTTGAATACCAAAACACTCATCGGGGCTCATAATTGTTCAATATTTGTGTAAGTGCTTGCACCCAGTTAACACTTCAGTCCTTTCATTGAACAACACTTGCTTGTCTGGATAAGTTGCTATTGCCAGATTCTCATCCTGACATAGACAGCAGAGTTTATCATGGACTTTGCCCAGGTTGACTTTTCTAATTATTTTTCACTTCACACATGGATCTCTACCGTTCTTTTGTTTGTACCTCCAGATGCAATCTGCCAGTTTTGTATCAATTTTGTGGCTCTCCAATCTAAATGAGTTAGTATGATTGTAAAACCTCTTTTTAAAGGGGCCCTCTGTGCAACCAATATACACTTTTCTGAAGCTGCTAGCATCACTAACTTCTGCCAAATAGACTATACCTGTCTTATGGCACCCACCATTTAAAGAACAAATATTTTGTTCCTGCAATTAAAGGGTAAATCTTTGTCTTTATTGCCATTATTAGCCTCCAGAATTTTCAAATTGTGGATTTTTACAATGTTTTGTAAGTTGTTCATGCAGCTGTAGCTTAGTTTGATGGTGTTTCAATTAAATGCATTTGCTAAAATGGAGTTTCTCTGGAAATATTTATCCAGCAGATGGAAAAATATATGTTCGAGCTTGGTTTTCAACTGGATATTGAAAGAGTGAAGTTGAACCAAATCATGTTTCTGCATCTTTTTCTATCAGCAGGTGTGGTTGGAAATATAGATTAGCAGCATGCCCCTCCTCTTGTAAGGCATTTTCATAAATCATTTTTATATGTTTAAAAATATCTCTATTTGACAAATTTCGCAGTCTGCACTAAACTCCTCTGTGGATCTGCTTGATAACATTTGGAGGGTGGTTTGATTTAGTATTCATGTACTGGAGGGTAGTATTTGGTTTTATGTATGGTGAAACCGTACCAGTAGTAAGGCTCAATTCCACATCTAAATATTGGACGGATTTCACATTTAAATCAACAGTTCTTTTGAAGCCCAGGTGTTTAAAACACTGAAAAATCTTCTTTCTAATATTTGCTGTTGGTCCTTCTTTTGGCAGATACAACCATCAGTTCATCGCCACAGTACAATCCACGATCATTAATATGGACTAATTTGTTTATTTTATGCAAAATAAAGATACCCATTAATTCCAAGATCTCTCCACCATCAAGAGTGGCTTGGGGGACGTTAAATCTAATGTTGCATGATTTCTTGATCTGTGGTTCGCTATTGTGGATCAGCACCAATTTTTCTACAGTACTGAATAACTTCCAAATCCCCAGATTTAATCAAAATAAACTGCCTGGCAAAACATAATGCTTCAGACAAGCCTTCTTTGGTGATAGGTAATAGTTGCAGATATCGTACTTGACAAAGACCTGTAGAGGACCGTGTGGGTTTAAGTGTTATTGAATTAGAAACATGTGTTGTTTATTCCTGCTAAAAGAAGGTCCAACTGAAGATGTAAAGAATACAAACAAGACCGATACATATATCAACAAATAAATGTATTAAACAACAAATTTGCAAGTGACAAAGACATCAACATTTGTGTTTGTGTGTGAACATAAAGAGTTTGTGTTTTGGTGAATATTTGTACATACGTCTATGTGTGTTTGATGTGGATCTTTGCGATAGATCACATTTTTAAATGTGTCCACTGAAATGCAAAGTGGAAAGAGAATGAGGAAAGAAATCAGCCAGTATTTATAGTGTTGGGAGAGCGACCGCTAGTGAAATATTTGGACAATTAAGGAGGAGTTAACTCTGACAGACCAATTTATCTTTGCTTCAGATATTTTTGAACCCGTCAACACACTGTTTGCCATTGGTTAACCTGTGTGGCTACACGAAGCAAATCACAGATTTTTTGGAGGATGATACGGCTGATAGCATCGAGCTCAGTCTTAGTTGGATTAATAAGGTGCAGAGATGGACTACTGTAGAAATCTTCTTTATGATCCTCTACAGTAAAGAAAGCTTCCTTTTCAACCATGGTACATAATTTGTCACTGATAGACAATTTACCAGATGTAACTTTAGCTTCATTTTTAATAGAATTAACATAAAAGCCAAGAGCTTTCCTGTAGAATCTAGTTACTTCATTGGCAATATGCTTTTTGTAGCTTCTGGGGCTGATTGAGTGCATATTTTTAGTTTTATTGCTCATCATGAGTACACTTTTTTATTTTTTTATTTTATCCATTGCAGCCAACATTTTCTTTTGGAATCTGCTTTTTTTATTCTTGAACTATGTATATATATATATATATATATATATATATATATATATAATATAATTAATCATGCATGCTCACTAATATTTGACATTTGGATATTTTTTTTATCTAGATATTTACTAACATATTGATGTAATAATATTTTATATAAATAAGTATTTCAGATAATATTAACATATTTAATTAATACATCTATTTGGAATATTTTATTCATGTATTTATTAATATTGATATAATTTCATTTATTGGCATATATATATATATATATATATATATATATATATATCTACACAACATAATATTACATTTATTGACATATATTTGATATAATGCTTTATTTATTGACATACGCATCTGACATTTTTAATTTACAGATGACATATTTCATTTATTGACATATATATATTTAATATAATACAAGGCAAATGCAATTTCTCTAAAGGAAAATGTAAGTTAAATGATGGGATTATGAATGTTGATTACACTCACAGTGTTCAGGATCCAATTGGTGAGCATCAGCACCCCTGGAGAAATTACAAGCAAGCCAAGAATCTAGTGGCCTAAAGGCAATCAGAGAGTTACTTGATCGAATCTTGATCAGGATCTCTCATTAATACTTTCCAACTATCTAAAGGACCCCATTAGCCACCAGATCAGATCTTTCTGCAGAGTTGTACATGAGATTTTTCGTGAGTGGTTTGGTATGGCAACTGCAAAAGGGGGTAGGAAAGAAGGGGAGCAACCAAATAGACGACAGATTCAGAAAGGAAAGCTAAGAGCAGAACAGAGAGTTGTGAAGTACTGACTCAAAGAAGTTCCTATTCATGTTGGGGGGGGGGCTTAAAGACCTGCTAAAGGGTCTTAAAGAAAGGATGTTAGTAATCTCTAGAGCTAAGAACCAAACAAAATGGTGGAAGAAAAACAACAGTCTTGGGGATCATTTTACAGTAATCTTTGTTTTTTTGTTGAAAGGAGACTAAGAGCAGCAAACTCAATGTACCGCAGGAGGAACACGAGAACCACCCAAGGATGATGTATTCTGATGCTTGGAAAGATGTTCCAATCCCTCCTATGAATGACCTTCCTTGCCCCCAAGATCCAGATGTTATGTTTAATGACAGCAGACTAAAGCTGAGGAAAATCCAGAAATTCATTTGCAAATCCCATGCTGGTATTGCACCTGGATTAAATGGAATATCTTACAAGTTATATAAGAATTGTCCAAACATCCACAAGCAACTCACCATCCTCTTTCAGTGGGCATGGAAACAAGGTGTTGTACCACAAGAATGGTGGATGGTATTTGGATACCTAAGGAAAAGAATGTAAAAGGCATTGCAAATTTATGTCCCATCTCCCTCTTGAATGTAGAGAGGAAAATATTTTTGGGTTCCTTGCTTATCACATCATGGATTTCCTACTAGGTAATTATTATATAAACACAGCTGTCCAGAAGTTTGGGATACCTGGCTTCCCCAACTGTCTGGAGCAATAACACATGATTTAGAATTCAATCCTATCAGCCAAACAAAATAAAACAGAGCTTCATATAATTTGACTTGATCTTGTGAATGCATATGGATCAGTTCTTCATAAGTTAATTTGAATGTCCCTCCCTTTGTAATTTCCCTAGTAAGGTTGGGGAAATTATGATGAAATATTTCAGAGCAGCATTTCGGTAGTAGTTCATCATTGATATTTACACCATCAAGTAGTAAGCCTTTGAGCTCAGCATCATGATGGGATGTGTGATGTTACCACTTCTTTTCATTATGTCCATGGAACATATATTACGAGGTGCAGCAGACACATCAAAGGAAAGGGAGTGATGATGACTAAGAAACAAATGGTCTTTCCTCTTTCCAAACCATTTATTGATGACTTCACCATTCTGGTCCCATCAAAGGTCAGTGCTGACAAACTGCAGCAGTGCTACCATAAACTCTTCCCTTGGGCAAGAATAAAGGTCTACACTTAAGAAAAGCCAGAGCTTAACATTACTCAGAGGCTCTGCCCAGGAGATTCACTTTTGCATTGGAGAGTGACATGATCCCAACAGTCAAAGAGAAGCCAGTGAAAAGCCTTGGATGGTTGTATGAAATTCCACTGACTGATCAGCATTTAGGTAAAGAGGTGCTGAAAGTGGCACTATATTGACTTGAATCCATTGACTGAAGGCTTGGTGCTACCAAAATGGTTTGCTGCCCCGGCTTCTGTGACCATTGCAGATGTATAATATTACTCTCATATTCAGTAGACACAATGTGTATCAACAAGTACCTGTACAAGTAGCTTGAAGTTACTCCTGCTGCTCCACAGTAGAACTCTATACCAATGCCAGAAACCTGTAACTTCGCATCTCCTCATTAGTGGGGGAGTTCAACGTTGGGAAGGTATGCCTTCACATGATGAATGACTCAACCAATGTGTTCATCCACAGGTTACAGCCAGATATCAAAATTGGCACCAAATAATCAGCAGTAGAAGCCATCCAAGATGCAGAATCCAGTCTGTGAACCATGGAAATTATGCGGGTTACCCAAACCAATCAAGCTAGCCTGGATGGCACAAACAACCAGTTTTTCTCAAAACAGGGTCCAAAGGGCAAATGAGACATGGTGATTGAAGAAATCAGCAATTTTGAGGAAGAACAACAAAGAGCTACTGCTATTTCTCAGCCCAAACAATGTGTTTAGACTACATGGAGTGATATTGAGCCAATGAAGCTATCATGGAATACTCTGATTTCAATGGAGCCATTGGCAATATCATTCCTCCTGCAATCTACCTATGATCTCCTACCAAATATGACCAACCTCTAGCTGTGGGAGTGCACTGACTCTGATGTATGCACATTATGTCAAAGTGATCAAGGCACTTTACAGCACGTGCTCTCTGCATGCCCACAATCACTGCTGATGTACACATTGTGTTATAACAAAGTTCTGGAAGTGCTCATGGACTTAGTCAGTACACAGTGTGAAGCAGCCAACAAACAGCCTGTCACAGCCAGAGAACTTAAGATCCATTTTCTCAAGAAAGGTGAACGTCTTATGTGAAAGACCCAATTATCTCCCAACACGATGCTACTGAGTGGAGCCTGAGATTGGAGGATGTTAGTTGATCTTAGAACGCATCTGCAATTTCTGGTATAGATCATTCAGACAGACACATGTCCTGATATTGTAGTGTGGTCTGATTCAAAGAAGTGTGTCCTTCTAGTAGAATTGACTGTTGCATGGGATGAGAACAGGGAGGAGGTGCCCGAGCAAAAGAAAAACGGCTATGAATTGCTGCAATCTGACTGTAGAAAAGAACTGAACATGTTATGTACTACCTATTGAGGTCATATGTTGTGGACTCCTTGAACAAGTTATCATTTCCTTTTCTTTTTTTGAAGGTGAGCATCACTGTCTAAAACCTGAAGCATGTTGTCCAGATGACAGCTCAACAGGCATTAAGTCATATCTAGTCAAGATCCAAATAAACAAAGTTAAATAAAACATTCTCGCAACACGATACGACTTCCAACATGAAACACTTCTGTTTACTTTTCATTCTATGTCATTGATAATGGTCACTACAAGCACATTGTGTATTGGTTAATGATCAAAAGCAAATGCTTTTAACACAACATTGAAAATCTGTTACAGTTGTAAAAAGAAATCACAAGAGACAGACAGTTCTACAAAAAACAATACCCTGTCCTGTGGCAAAAGCTGGTGGTGACAGGGGTGGCAGTACCACCTTAGTCACCAAAACTGTGTTACCTCCCCTGGTTGGTGGCTGTGCTTTCACACATTGTATGCAGAAAATAATACTTTGACATATTTTATTATTGACATATATCATTCAATGATATATATATGATATATTACTTTATTTAATGACAGATAATTAACATATTTATTGACATATATATTTGATATCATAAGATTTTATTAACATTAATATTTTGTACTGAGCAAACCAATTAACAGAAAATCTAACACAATAAATAAAAATCACTTTTGAGATGAAACCATGTTTATGTTTTAAAATAATTTTCACCATTTTTTTTATTCCTGCTTTTGTATCATATCAGACATGGTATTGATTCAAAATTTACTTTATTTCATATATTATTCAGATCAGTATCTTTATCTATATTGTTTTTATCCCAAATTTTCAACAGGTATGTTCTTCAGCCTTCCTCAGGTGTACGTTTCATCCAGTGGTCTTTAGATATCACTGTACATATTATTCAGACTAGTATTTGCATCATGGTTATAAGGTACCCATTGCAGGAAAGAATCTGACTTCTTTTCTCTATCAGCCATCATTGCAAGCCAGTAATAAAATCTTTTTCAAGATGCTTGATGAGAGAACAGTGTAGTACAGCTGGATTCATGCCTTCTCTCATAGTGTGCAAAATCTCCCCAAACAACCCGACTTATCCCCATTTTTTTTTCACTACACTATGAACATATTCAATGCTAACATTTTTTTCTTTGCTGACATGTAAAGACCAAGAATAAAATGGTGGGGATTCTCCAGGCCCCAATGGCATCAGTGGGAAGCAGGTATTAGTCACAGTAGTGTGCAGAGGACAACAAGAAAACTCAGGGTAAATTCAAAAATGGGATGTTAATGTCATTTGGCATATCACAGGTAAAGTAACTGCTTTTTTGTTTGGCACTGCATATATCAAGATAACTGATTAAAATTAAGCTTTTCTGAAAGTTGTTTGAAATGAAAAAAACATTGTGTAAAATTTTTAAGACATTTTTATGTTTATAAATTCTTTTTTATAGACATAAAATAGATTTTTATATTTTTCTATGAAAATTTCTCAGACATTCAGGTGCGTAAATGTTATTTAATACTGTTTATTATAAACAGAGCATTTACTTAAATATTTGTATCTATAAAAAAGAATGTATAAACATAAAAATGTCTTAAAATAATTGTTGGACTTTGTCCATTTCATATTGTGTAAAATGTAAAAGAAAATCAGAATGTTTCTCTGAGTTTTGGCATGCTACTCACTTTTTAATATTTATTAATATGCTTTATTAACATAAATTAATAATTATATAATCAATGCATGTTTAACAATAATTGGTGCGATTGAATCAAGTGATTAATGGACTTGACAATACATGAATGTTATTTGTGAATGAAGCCGTGATGCACAATCCAATAAATTATCTCCCTTGACACAAAGATTATTGAAGAAGAATTTCTTGCTGGTGGTCATGGCTCAGTCATTTCTGTTTTTGTGTTTCTTCATCCTGTGTTATCTTTCCTCTCCCAAAGAATGATTTGTGAGTTGGATTTTTTAGGGGAATAAGAGATTTCATTGGTCTATACCTGCCCTAATTTGCATTGAATAAGCTGACCAGACTCCAATGTAAAGAATCTCTTTCTTGTATGTGTGCACCCAAATGGTTTGAACTAAGAAATTTCCTTCTAAACTAGCTGCCATCCAAGGTTAGAGACTTTAGTCTGTTCTGCTATTTAACCCATAGCTAAAGGAACAAAGAGATGGATTCTTGAGGGCATTATTACAAAGTGAATATAAAATACATGGCTAGAATTTGAACTCAGCATGGCAATTCCATTTTTAATGCCTGTATCTGTGATGCTGCTTAAGAATCTGCTAATTACTAAGTTCATTATAAATGTAACAGAGGTCATCTATAACATGTTGAAAAGCTCTTGGTCCAACCAAGAAGGAATTGAACTTTGATACAAGAAATATACAACTATCTCAGTAGGCCTAGTTTAAGACAAAACTTGATATTTACTAATTTCAAAACCCTTTCATTTACCTGGGTTTGAACACTGATTTTGGAGGGAAATACTCAACTACCTCATAAGGCTGAAGCTTCAGACAAGATTTGAAAGTGCATCTTATATGTTGGGAAATCAACTATATGTTAAGTAATGATGTTTAAACTTTTTCATCAACTGAAACCATTCTAATCAGCCAGCCTCCTCATCCATTTTGACTTAGTTATTGCTATACAAAATGAATATCTCATAGCAACAATAGCAAGAATACTTCTGCTATATTTCACAGCTGAAGAATAAATCAGCTATAAAACAAAGGACTTTGACAAAAGTCGCATCACTTGAGGATTTCCAACAGCAACAAAGATGGGTAGCCCATGTAAGTAGAAGAGAAACCAATAATATAATGAATATGTTGATGTTCCACACTGCCTTAAACAAAAGTCTTGGAAAGAAACTTCCATAAGTATTAGAAAGAGTTATAACAGTTAATGGACTTGAGAAGTTTAATTTCTTGAAGAAATTGTTTTTAGAGAAAGATTTTATAAATTTTGAACTTCAGTAATGCTAATTTTTCAGTCGACGAAAGCCTAATGTTTCCTGTATGGAAGCGGCTATTCTCACCTTTACCACAAATGTTTCATAGAATGTAATCTGTAGAACAATGAACAAATTTCATTCAGAATCTGAAACTATCTCCCAAATGATTCTAAATTTTAGGTTCATGCATCATTCATGATGTTCGGTTCGGCCAGTGGATAGACATCGAGACAAGAAGAGTAAGTCAAGAAAATTATGTTAAAAACAAGACACAAGTGTTTGTCGAGTGCCAAGCTGGTTATCGATCAAGCCAAGAGTCTGAATACGTCTTTTCTTGTCTTGATGGAAGATGGAGTCCCCAGGAGCCAACATGTCAAGAAGGTAAACAGTTTAATGTTTTTTGTTTCCTCTTTCGTCAGTGTTTGATTTTTTTTTCACTTTCCTCACACTCTATGGATCGTGGGAATTGAAGTTGAGGTATTGCCCGCTGGATGTCGGCTTGTAATATGTCTTGAACCCAATTCTCTGTGCAAGTTATTAGTATATCCAGGAAGGCTAGGTGATTATTAATTTTTCTTCCTGTTTTGAAGGTCTTATTGTGTTCACATGGTCCAGCAGTATTTGTACAGCTTCCTGGTGTGGCCAGAGTATGAAGATGTCATCTATGTATCTCAGCCATATTGTTGGCTTTAGTGGTGCCAAAACATTGTTCATGTGTAATGTAAATTAGAATTGTCAGGTTTAAATGAAAAAAGTCAAAGTTGTTACTAGGACATAAAAACATAACCTTTAGTAAGTGTTGCCAGTAATCAAAGGAAAACCAGGCCAATGTAGGACCTCTTCTGGGACAGAGATTTTTTTTATTGGAAACTGTTTAATCTTCTTTCTTGTTTAGTTACTTTCATTCAAAATCATGAATACATTTTTCCTTGTTTCTTGCTTGTTAAATAATAAGAGAAATATTAATTAATAAATCATTTTAGAAGCTAATTTTGGTAAATTTTTGCAATTACATCAGTATTCTTTATTGACCTGATGTGCATGATCAATTCCACCCTTACTTTATAGTCATTGTTTAGTTGACTATTTAAAGCTCATAAAATAATAGTTGGCAATGAGACAGGTGTAATATTAAAATAACACACTAATTTTGAACTTGAAAGATAATGCATCTAACATTATTTGACAAATCTGTTTTCAATGAGAGATCACTTAAGAACATTCTGAAAAATCTTAACTTTACAGACACAGAGCGATGAATGTCAGTTCATTAGGTCTTATATAATTTAGATTAGTTTTAAAAATATTCATATGTCCAATTGAGCATTTGGGTAAAAAAAAAAGAAAAATTTGAAACTCAATGTTTGCAGATAAAATAATCTACACTCATTAAAAGCAGCATTGTTTTTATTTTTCATTAAATGAAACATTTTTTATGATTATCATTCATTTTTGCCTCATATTCTCGTTTTTTTATTTATGTTTTATCAAAACTTTATTCAGACTGTCAATCTCTAGCATTGAGTAAGCTGAATTCATGTCTCTTTTACTCAGGGTTGCATAGTTAACAATATTCAATTACTTACTGTAAAACTACAAGAATTTGATAGCTTTGCAGAAACTCAAATCTAACCTATAACTTCTCACTCCATTCTATAATTATTTTTAATGTTCAATCTATGTTAATCCGATAGATTGAACATTCCAGATCAAAATTCACCTCACAGCTATATATCAGGCTATAAACTTGTTGATATACCAACATAGTAATGTATCAATAACTATGTAGCCTAACAATGAACAAAAAGCCTTTATTTTATATAACAGATGTTTATTTTTTAACATAATCTCTTGCTTGTCAGTGGTTAATAGTAATCATATAGGTCAACTATCCATTAAAATCCTATATGATTACACTGAATGCATTAATCTACAGATTCTTACATGTCTGATGAGGACCCCAATGCAGAAATATTACAAATCTCAGCAGGGGTAAGACAAATAGGAAATGAGAGCCCTAGTCTATTTAATTTTTTTCTAAACTATGCCCTGGACATTTACAAGCACAGATGTGATGAGATAGGCACTGACCATTTAAGCATTCCATACCATATCCTATATGAATCTGCTGGCCTTCCCTCCCGAGGCCAATGTAGTGATGATGAGGATGTCTATGCTGATGACATAGGTGTTCATAGTTTGGATAAGAATGATCTTGAACAGAAAATCAAAATCCTCTATCAAATGTTCCAAGAAACAGAACTCAAGATAAACCTTTCTAAAACAGAAACTATGATCTGGAATTGGAATGAAAGCAGCAATGACGCCTACTCTAAATCCATCATGAAAATACAGGATATAGAATTAGTAAATTCTAAACACTTCAGATACTGTGGCGTATAGATTAAATTTAGTATAGGAGACAAAGAAATTGAATATAGAACTGACTGCACCAGACGTACTTTTGCCCAACACAGCAAATTCCTACAAAACCAAAATATCAACTTGAAAACAAGTCATGTTCTCAAATAACCTCATTAGATCCAGACTTTCATATGGATATCATGCTTGGCACCAAACCCATCCAGAAATATCTAAACTGTCAGCTGTATACAATCACTTTCTAAGATCAATGGTTAAAAAGGCTTTGAGTGAGTGAAGCCCTGAGGGTCTTGACAAAGATCATCCTTCTTTGAACATTGTGGACTGGGGGTACATAATCCCAAACAAAGAACTGTACCAAATAGCAGAAACCACATCACTTGAGGACTACCAACAGTGGCAACAACTAAAATGGATAGCACATGAAAATAGAAGAAAAAATAATCTACCAGTGAGGAAAAAAAAAATGTATATTATTAATACATAAATATATAGTCTTACACAAAGATCTTGGTGAACATGTGGAATCTTCCACATTAGCCTTCCACCCCTTTTGGAAAAGATGTATTCTTCCCTAAAAAAAAGTCTTAACCAATCACCACTTCGTTTCAGTAAATTCAATCTTCTATTGGTTAAGAAACACTAAACTGTAGCAAAATTGAAACAAATCCTTTTTCCTGCCGAAGCTCCCTGGAGCCGAATTTTAAACACCAAAGTCTATATAAACAGTCACATGACTCAATTCAAGTCAGTCATCAAGTTTCGTGAGATGCTACCAAACTCAACACATTTGAGATTTTTACTTGCAGAAACCAAATTATTTTAATTTCACTAGCAAACCAAAACCATTAACTTTTATTGACCAAATTTCTGCATGAACATTCTTCATAACCTTGTCTCAATTGCCACAATCAACAAACATTGTTATCCTTGCATGTATATCTATTGTATATATAAAAATCTCTTTATTGTTGGATCTCTAACCACTGTGTTTTTAGTAATTTCTTGCAATGCAAATTGTCCTTATATTCTTTATTTGATCTACGTGTTGTAGGATAATGCATAATAAGCACGCATAATCTTTGCCTTTACATAAATATTATCTTCTGATACATTTTCACTCACCTACAACCCGCACCAAACACATAATTCTTGATATGTTGGTTCTTTAGGTTTTTCAGTCAAGTCAATTAATCGTGTCTTATGATGTTAGGAAAGAAACCCACTATGACACCATTTTAAACATAGCAAAGCCATGTTTAAAATGGTGCCATCAAGTGTGAGAGAATTTTACAAGATTCTAATTTTGAATTTTCAAATTTTAGTCTTCTGCTACATTCCTGGAGATTTATTGATGTTTGTTCAAGAACATCAAAAACATTTGGTGAACAAGGAGAGTCATCAGGCGAAGGAAGGAACTGTACTGACCATTATTTGTCCTCCTCATTCATACACTAAATATCCAGTGGTTACAACTTGTCGGGAAAATATGTGGCATCCAGCTTTACCAAATTGCTCTTTTGACTTAGGTAAGACAATTAATGAAAACTTTAAGTCTTTTATAAATTACTATATTGATCCATCTTTAACCAAAATTCTTAAATATTGAATTTAGCAAATATGGTTGGTTTTACTATTTTTTCCAACCTATAGCTAAGCAAAATAGTAGGTTTTAGCCAATGACAAGTTAACTTTAGATACGGTTCTTTTGGTATCATTTTAATAAATACTTTGTATAATATGAAATACTAAAAAATAATGTAAGGACTGTTAGAATTAATATTTAATATTTACAATTGGAAAATTAATTTATTAGGAGTGTTGGTGACTTTTGATGAACATATACTTAAGAGAAAAAATTTTTGTTTATTTACTATTTGTAAACTCTTTAACTGTTGAAAGTTTTGTTCTAATCAAAGCAGACTAGATCTGAGGTCATGGGTCAATATGATTGATTGACCAAGAAGAGTCCGGTGTAATTTACACAAGGGCATAATAGATGCCTTAGTACCAATGAGGATTGACGTCTCATATTTGTTGTAAGATAGTTTCAGATGTAGGCTGTGGCAGATTTTTGTTAACCAGATATGTTGATATTTGGTGTGAAAAGATTCTTTTGATATAAGTACAAATATAAGAAACTATATTTTGGGTCATTTATTAATTAGGATATATCACATGTGTCCTGTCTACTTTATGGATCAACAGACTCGATTAGTCTTGCTAATGATTACAAAGAAACAACCCTTGTTATCACTAAAGCACATGAATTTCTGTGACTCCTTGCACAACAAATATCTTTACTGGCTATTTTCATGTACAAACCATAAAGAACATTTCCTTTATATGATAATTTTCAACATTGAAACTCTAAGATTCAAACTACAAATACTTGGAGAAAGTGTTTCAGAATCTCATGAATATTCCACAGCAAAAGAACCAATTGTGGTTTTCTTCTTTGCTAAGGTTACTTAGTATGACAGTGGAACAATACAATCTTGTCCCAATCCTCCTATGTAATCAGAGCATTCAATCAAGATAGCAATTTATGAGGCTGTGTGTACATTTATAATGTTAAATTGTTGAGTATGTATTTATGACTCAGCACAAGTTTTGAACTGATAGCCTTCAGCTAATGTAAACTTGTGCTTTAATAAGTTAACCTCTTCCACCTGTAATTGAAACAGGTCCTACCTATTGTGTTCTATATAAACACATGGTTTCTCCACTCTTAGATTTATCAGTACAAACTCAAGAAAAATGACTCCTTTGGTACTGGCAGCCATAAGCATCTGTGCAAGTCATGAAAGGTACATTCCTCTTTAATATTGAATGACATATCATCTTCTACAGTAGATGCTTTGGTCCCAAAAATTCAATTTAAAGCTGATTCCATAGTCTGAAATTTTAAATCATGTCACACAGTTAAAGTCAACTATCACTTTGGGTAATACCAACATTATCAAGGAGTTTGAATGCTACTACAGCAGCAGGAAGTACCATTTCAGACTTTTTACACTTGTATTTTTTGCTTGCATAAAATCACATAGCCAACCATATTCATGTTTCTCCATAGAACTTCTCAAAATTCATATATGCAGTCTGATCTAGTTTGTCGAGTTCTTCCAATAAATAATCAACACTATTGTCATTATTCAAATCTTCAGGGTCCATTTCCATGACCACATCTCAAGGTTTTCTCCCAAGTGAGAACACTAATACCAATGTCCTATTGTTCTTTTTGTCTACGTCAGTTGATAGCTTGTCACATGTTGACTTCTGTTTTACAACAGTTGGCGGATTTTTCATCAAAGTTGGTGAATTTTTGTAATTTACTGATGTCAATTTTTTTGCTGCTCCTGAACTATGCTTCTGCTACTAATGTTAATCTAATCTGATATAATTTCACCAGAAATAGAAAAATTACTACTAAAAACTACACAAATCCTTTAGGTAACATATTGACTATTGCAACTGTAACCAGTAGTATGGTAAAGCTCAGTACTAGAGATGAAAATTTTTTTCCATTTAATGCTTGTAAAATCAGTCTGTAGTTATAAGGAAAACAAAAATGTCCAGTGATGCCAATTTAGATTCTGATTTTTTTTTTTTTTTTTTTTTTTTTTTTTTTTTACTCATTTTGTATTTTTAGCATCCATAACAACTCCAGCTCCAGTCCAAGCAAAAAATCGTGGACATCACTGTCAACAGCCATTAAGAGGAGACAATGTAATATTCCATTGGGACATTGACATTGAGGAGGACAATGCCAGTATTATACCTGACGGCATTGGTCTCCATGCACGCTGCATAGATGTTGGAACATTTCGTTTGATGGGTTCAATCCGTCTCCTCTGCAAAAATGGAATTTGGTTGGGAAAGCTACCAGTTTGCCAAAAGACAGAAGAAGATGGTGATTATACATTGTTATTATTTGTTGAAGGCAAAGTGTTCGATTATCACAAACATACAAAGAGAAGGAATAGTAATTAGATGTAAATAAAGAAAGATGAAATTTGATTATAGGAGCTAAAAGTAGGGAAAAAAATGAACAGTGTCCATTCTATATTATTTTGTTCTTTTCCTCTATACAACCTAAAACACTCAAAGGTTTGTTTTTGATACTAATTTCCTATGAGCTTAGGGATTATCAAGCTATATCCATATCTCAATGAAAATGCTTATAAATGATACCTTCATCTCTCCTAAGTCATGACTCATTAAAATATTCCAATTGTAATAAAAAAAATTTGATAAAAGTCTTTATTTCTAGACCATTATGCTAATTGGTTTTTATCAGAAAAGTTATACTCCAAGCAATGAGGTAGACTCACCCACACGTGTATAAATGTGAGAATGAAATGTGGGATTTGGAAAGACAGTAAAAGCTGTATTTAGCAGTCATCTGAGAAAATACAGTCGTAACCTGCAGCTGGACTTAGTTGAGTTCATTCACTCTTAAAGTAAGTAATAGACACATTACAACAAGAAAAGAGAATGACTAAAGTACAAATACTTTGTATATGTAATGATTCATGTTTACTAAACTTCTCAGCTTGTAAAGGTCCTTTGGTTGGATGTAAGCCTTCCCCCAGATTCCTGGGGAGGAATGAGTTATTACCCTACTGAACTGGCCCAATGTGTGTTGGTAGAAATGGATATGACATGCTTCAGTGATCATGCCTTATTTTGATTCAGGATCACCCAAGCATATTTGCACATAAGTGAATGACTGGAATTTGAATTTGGCTCTCTGATTTTGCATCCCAAGCCATTATCCAATATATCACCTGCACATCCAGCTTACAACACCTGATATTCCCAAATGCTCACTCATCTTGGTGCTGACCAGGCTCAATATTGCTTAACTTCAGTGAACAGATGAAAACTGTTATACATAAGGCCATAAGCCCTTCATAAACTTAGGCAACTATAAATGCATATTCTTTTAGCAAAACTAATCAAAATATGAATAAACTACATTCAGCAGTAAGGCCTCTTATTGAGAGATTGGAGGTTGTGAGGAATGTAGAGCCACCTATTAATTGTTCTTCCCAGGGTGGCAGCACCTGTTAGGGTCCCAGCTATGGGCAAATATTGAAACCCCTCTCCACCAAACAAAAGCAAAACATTGTCAAAGTATAAAAATATCTTTTTATAATAAAATTATCAACAATACTTATTTATAGTATATATTTAGTTGTGGTTGATTTTCCACCACACAAAATCAACCAAGCAGACAACCAACATGAAAATATCCCACAATTTATTAAGGAAATCAAACTGTATTCCAAAATATAAGTTCAACAAAACTACAACATAAAACACACATATCAACGCCTCTAGTAATCATGTCCACACAAACATGTCTATGCACAAAAGCTGAGAATCATCTACCATGTATTCAAGTGTGGAAGCAGAATAACACATATGTTTATTAATTCAAAATCCCCAAGAAAATTAAATTTTGGCATTAAATGACCCATAATGAGTTGATATACTGTTAAACAAACAAGTCAAATCAAAATATAAAAAAAAATAACAATAAATGAATATAATTTTATAATGAAATCAGACCCTCGAGTTTTATATTTCAGGTTCTGATGTTGGGTAAGTGATACTCATGATCATATAGAAACAAAGTTAATATGATCACTGTATCTATCAAAAGTACAAAACAACATATTTAAAGGAAAAAGAAAAAGGTTTATTAACATTTCTTTAATATCCTGCAGAGTTTAATTCATAGCTGAGAAAAAAAAATGCAATATACATTCCACCATATAAGGAATCCCAGGAAGAGATAAAGTCTTCTAAAAAGGTTTCATGATCAATGACCCAATAATCTAGGTGTTATGTAGCTGCACTCTTCACGAATGACTCTACAGAAATCTTTATTGAAGTAACTTTTTGCTTTTTTTCCATTAAACCTTCAATAATTGTTATATGATTGTAGTACATTAATAAACCTCATAGCAGTAGCAGTTCTGGAGTTATAAAAACAATGAAAATCCTTAAAGTAATTTTCTTCTGGATTTTCTCCTTTCAAACTATATGACAAACTTTTCACACATTGCAAAAAAGTTTGTGGATGATTCACCTACAAACTTACAAAGGCAAGTCACACTCAAATACATTCATTAACATTATGTATGCAATTTATTTCTAAGAAAAGAAACTCTTGTCTTAAATTTTCCTTTTGTTTAGTAAATGTTATCTTGCATTGCAAATCAATTGGTCTCTGTTATTTTTGTGTATGTACCTTTTTCACCACCATTATTTCATGTTATAAAATATTCTGTTAACAAACCTTACACATTAATTATCAAAGTAGCCAACACATGAAAACAAGGGTCAGCAACCTTTTGGAGAGAGAGCTAACCAGAAAGCTATGCAGTGTCATGGTGGGCAGCCATGATATCAAATGTACTAATAAATTGTCTTGATCTCAGACTGCTATGTCCAAAAGTCTGCCTTGGTCTTGAGATTTAAAGAAAAAACAACAAAGTTAATGTTATATTATTTAAACAATATTCCTTATTTTACTGCAGGAATAACAGGACAGCAACTAACAAAATTAACAAAATACATGAGAAATGGCAAATTATTGTTTCTGTTTATTCTTTGATAACTTCTCCACATCAGGTGAAATATTTGTCAATGATAGGAACAAAAACATCATCCAGGTGACCATCACCCAACTTTGTTCCTAACCAACTTTTAGCATATTTAATTTTTGAAAAATATATACTTCCAAATAATGATACCATCATTTTCACATTATTCAATAGGCTTTTATATTTTCTGCTTGACAAAACATTTCTTGAAGAAGTCAGCAGTGGATTCAGAATTAATTTTTGGTTTAAAAAAATTTGTCGCATTGTTAAGTCATTTAACTCTAACTGATATTTTTCTGCACTTTCTCTGCAAATTAGATAATTAGTGTCCAGGAGTTAAGTTAGCAGACTGGACAAAAATCCTGCATGGCTCAGGGGTTGCCGACCTCTGCACTAAATGATTATAACATATGCTAAGAAACAATTCTTATGTTTTTTTTAGTATTTTTACCTCTCAATGAAAATCAACTTAATAATTTTGTTTCTATCTCAACAGCGATGGCTCCCCCAACAATCTCGATCTATACAGATGTGACATGGAATCGACAACAGATTGATTATTCCATTGCAATAAATGGGAGCGTCAAAGTGGCATCAGGTAGACAACTCGAGCTCAGTTGTCGTCACAGTTTGTATGAAGTAAATAACCTGGAATGGTATACGACCAGTCATACGTACCCTAATTTCAGGAACAGTCTTCGGAAAGATAGACTACAAAACACAACAGCCGCTCATCTAAGTTTTCCAGAAGTGGCCAGACAGTATTCAGGACGGTATATTTGCAGAATTAAAAACACAACAATCTTCCATTTTGTAGACATAATCATTTCCTGATTAACCTTTTTTCAAATAAATGAAGTGATCTGAAAATTATTTCATATATATATATATATATATATATGTTTGTGTGTGAGAGAGACAGTGATATAACGATATATATTTTTGTATATCAAGAACAATATTGGGGAAAAATTTATGACAAAGTGGAAGAAAATTTTCTTGTGACACATTTTGTCCTATAGGACTAAATTTATTATGTTGGTGTGACTACAAATGCACACAAATGATGGATGCTGAAAAAGATCTAGATGAAATCCAGCAACAAAAAAAAAAAAAATTTAAATTAAAATCATCCCTCATTCGTGCACATGTGTAGTTGCACCAACAAATTTAATCTGATGAAGTCCACTTTGTCATACATTTTTCTTTATATAATTTTATTTTTTTTATCCCATGACCTGAAGGGTCATAGGAGCACCATGTGTACTGCAGCTGCAGTAGAAGTGGTGTTTTTTGAGCAAGGTAGCCTCACAGAGCCCAATCCAGTTTCAAATTCAGAGATTTTCCTTCTCCTAGACCGGTTGCCAGCCAAGGTTATAGAACTCCATCTGTCCTGCTATTTTACTCATTGTTGGGGGGAGAAGAAGAGGATTCATACCCCTTTCCCCAGGGTATAGTACGTAAGTGAATTTAATGGATCCGACTGGAACTTGAACTTTGCTCTCTGGTTTCTCAATCCAAGCCACTATTCATTACTCTACTGTGCCTTCCCACTACACACACACACATATATATATATATATATATAATATAATTTCCATATGACAAGGAATCAAAGGTTTCTCTAACACAAGGTCGCAAATATAAGGAATGAATTTAATGTAACAGTTTATGAAATAAAGAGGTTATTACTTGAAAAATAAATCATTCCACTTTCTATGTGCCATGTCTTTTCAAGATGTAGGTGATCATGGCTCTCCACCTCCCTCTATCCCTTGCAGCTCTCAACAAGTTCCTTCTCTCTGCCACCTCCTCCAGACCATGTTTTTTCATCCACTTGCTTAAGGCCACTAGGTATATCATGTGTTGTTTTCCCTTATCTCTCTTTTCCTCTATTTGACCCGTGAGTATCAGATTCTCCAGGCCCTCCTTCCTCATTATGTGTCCCAGAAACTTCAGCTGCCTCTTTCTGATGTTAAATATAAGCCTCCTCCTTGTTTGCATCCTCTCTAAGACTTCATGTTTGCTCACATGCTCAGTCCATGATATCCTTAGCATCCTTCTGTAGAACCACATCTCTGTCGCCTTGAGTCTCTTCTTCATCTCTGAGGAAACCATCCAAAATTTGCTGCCATAAAGGACAGATGTCACATAGCAGTTCAGTACTCTTTCCTTTACTACCAAAGAAATCCTCCTGTCTTGCAATATTCTGCCCAGCTTTTGAAATGCGTCCTTGGCCATCCCAATACGTCTACAGATCTCAGTGTTGCAATTACCGTCCTCTGCCAAAATGCTTCCCAGATATTTAAACTTCCGTGTCTGCTTAATTCTAGTGTTCCTAACCTGCAAATCGCATTTCATGCTCATCGTCTTACTGATGACCATGCATTTCATTTTCTTGTAGTTTATGCTTAGTCCTTTCTTCTCAATCTCTATCTTCTGTAGGAGATTTTGGAATTTTTTTTTTCCGTGTCTGCTATCAGTACTGTGTCATCTGCATATCTTATGTTGTTAAGATTATGGCTGCCAATGCTAAATTCCAGTAGGGTTTCCAATTCTCTCAGAATTGCTTCACTGTATAGGTTGAACAGGTCGGGTGAGAATTCTGTTTTTGTATATTCGCTGAACTCGTTCTCTATGCACATGCATGCTGTTTGCTGCATGTATAGGTTCTTGATTATTCTGATATCTTTCCCGAATATATCAAGGTTACTGAGCAGTTCCAGCAGATCCTTGTGGTGTACTTTGTTTGCATTCATTTGCGCCTGGTTTCTTAGCAGATCTATCTTTATAGCAATGCCTGAGGTCTTCTGGTATATCCCCGCTGTTGTAGATTTCATTTGTTATTTCTGTGATCTTGTCTATGCCAAAGTCATCTAAGGCTGTCAGCCTTTCTGTTACAATTCCATCTGGCCCAGCTGCCTTGTTTCTGTTCAATTTCGCTGCTGCTGCTGCTTTTATTTTAGTTTTCAGAATTCCAGGTCCGTCGATAGTTCTGTGTATTGCTGGTTGTTCTCTTTTGTTGCGGAAGAATTCTCCAATACACTCGCTCCAGTAGTGAAGAATTTTTCCTTCTCTAATATGAGCATTTCATCCTTTGATTTTAAGCAGCCTGTTGATGAGCCGATCGTCTGTCCCGTTAGTTTCTTTATTTGTTTGTTTTGGTCCTTATTTCATTATGTAATTTTCTTGGCAGAGTTTTCATCAGTCATCCATTCGCATTTTCTTCTTCATCTTGTCTCTTTAGTGCATCCCATTTCAAGTTTCCACTGTGTGCCTCATATCTTCTTTTCACATTGTCCATATATTTTGGGTGCTGAGTTAGGCTTCTTCAATTTCTGCAGTTTCACTCTTAGTTTACATATAAGAGGGTGATGATCAACTTCTGCAGTCAGCACTTAGGTAGATCATGCAATGAATCATTGCATTCCTGAATCTTTTGCTGATGGTTATATAATCAATCTGGTTTTTAGTTTCTCCTCCTGGGCTCCTCCATGTCTATAGTCATCTCGGATGTTCTTGGAACTATGTGCCAACATATCATACCATTTTGGAATCAGGCTGACTCTGTGAACAAATTAAAAACATTCCAAGCCAGATCTGGACCCAAAAACCTGAAATTTTGGATTAACAAGTTTTCATTATTGCAATTGTTTTTTTGTTTTTTTTGTATGATAAAAATGTTTATAACTTGGAAATAAATTTGCAATTAATCAAAATTAGTTGTGAAATCCAGCAAAATTCACCCATGAAATAAAAATAATTGCATGGAACATAAGGACCTACATACATCAAATTGTCTATAATTAAGCATTAATTGGCAAAAGAATTATCATTAATCTTTTAAAAGGTAAGCTTAAATATTAATGCAATACTTAAATGCAGCAATCAATTTTGAGTTTTGGAGTTTATTGTTGCCTATTGTATCTATTTTTCCCTACCTATTGTGATCAAGAGCCCTCTGCAAGAACTAGCTTAAATGCTGCTCAATAGTGTGGCCTTTAAGCTAGTATATATATATATATATATATAAGAAATATAGTCTTAAGGTGTGCTATATTTATGAGATAAAGTGCTCAATATCAGAAATAGACCATATGTAAAAGTAAACATTGAAGTCAACACTTAGAGTTGACTGGCTGTTTCATGCTAGATGCAATTGTGGCCTGACAATTGCATCTGGCATGAAACAGCCTGTCGCCTCTAAGTGTTGACTTCAATGTTCACTTATATACTTTTCTCTTGTTGGAACAACAATAATTTCTCCCTTTATTTATATATGTATATATATATATATATAGCTGAGTCCATAAAGAATTAATTATACTGTCACGGTGTTGTGTCTGTATCAATATCTTGACTGTATTTTGGAAATGAAAACATTATATAAATACATGCATACAACAATTTATTTCTTGTTAACAGTTAATATGTTTCAACCTTGAAAATGGCTAAATGTATAGCCGAAAGTGCTCAGATAAAAAGAACAATCGAACAGTTTTTATGTAATTTATCATCTGAAAAGAAAAAATTAGATCACATGAGAAATTGCATAAAAAACTAAATCAAAACACCTTGTCTATCATATTCAATGAAATGTGCATAAAGAAGGATTGCTGCATAAATACACAAATATATTTTACTATAAAAAATATATTTGCTCTGTTATAATAAATACATTGAGCTCTCTGTGGATCAGTTTTAATATTATTAGAATTCACCTGGATTATATACCAATGGATCTATTACCTGTACTTATATATATATATATATATATATATATAGTTTAGATCATTTGAATCTGTTATTTATAACAAAAGAGTATGGATTTCAAATGTACAAATGCTCACCTTTGATTATTTAGACCACTTAAAGCTGAAGTATCATATCTTAGGCTTGGCAAGCAAGATAGAATGAAAAGGGAAGAAACAAATTTTTTTATGCTGTATGATATCTAAATAAGAGACATTTGATCATAATATTGGATCCAAAGATTAAATATCTGATTTTTTTTCCAAGTAATAGTGAAATCAATAAAGATTTTCTTTGTATTTTAAGTTTTAGAGATTTTGTGCTTAAAATTTATATCCTAATTTTTAAACAGACTGAATTTTTGATCAACAAAATTTTTTTCAAATATGACTAGCTGCCCCTGTCCAAAACGATTTTTTTTTTATATAAAAAAAATACAGTAAATACTAAACAACTTCAGCTAGAATTTAACTCTGATTCATGATATATTTATTAGTAAAGAAAAAAACAGTTTTATACTTTAAAGTTATTTTCTTTACTGTGTTGAATTCCACCAAAATAATTCTTTAGTCATTTCCTCAGATAATGACACGAACGATTCACTTCTCAAAATATTCACTTCAGTAGAAAAAGTAAAACTGAAATAACAACCAGAAATAATATTTAAAAATGCATTCCAATTAATAAACAAATTTTTATTCCGTCTCATTAAAAATATTTGTGCAAATACAAATTAAAACTCAACCCTGGAATGAAAAGAAAAAAAAAACATTTCTTAAACAGCATCAAAAACATTTTTGCCCCTTTGTGATAATGATGTTTTAAGAACAAGTTACTTTGTAAATAAAAAAAATATTTTAAACAACTTCTCATTGTCTTTCCTCTGCCAAGACAGAAATAACATATTTGCTATTTATTTTTTGGTGATCATATTAACTAATGATAAACAACTTTGTGCACACATTCTTCTGATTTTTTTGTTTTTTTTGCTTTTTGTTTTTGTACTTTTCTCTCCACCCAGGAAATTTGTTTTTTTTGATTGGCTTCCCCTAGAAATATCTAAAATCTCAAACATTTTGGGTTTGGATTTGACCATTCTAAAGTGCTAAGGCAAGTGGTTTCAGATGACCCAGACATAAAGTAACCTTGGCGGCAGGAAAAGATTATCGAACTCCCAACAGTCATTGACTCTTGCCATGACTTTTTGTATCCATTTTCAGGGTAACCGGGATCATGACAGCTTCCAAGTATCTCTGGAAAACCAAACAAATTAAATATGAAATTGACATCAATAAATTTTCACTCACTCTCTAAAAAGCATTTTCATTAAATATCAAAAAGAGAATAGAATTATTTTAAATTTTTACTAACACAAAAGTTTAAAATAAAAAATAAGTGCAAAAAATTGTGCTGTACCAATCTTCCTCCCAATGAAGAAAGAACTGTGTGCATTTTTATTTTGTCAAATCTGACTCTTTCTTGCTTCTGTTAACCATTAAGCAGTGGAAAAAGGTTGCACATGAAACAGGTTAAAAAAAAAAAAAAAAAAACATTAAAAAGGGAGTTTTAATGTTTATTTTCTTTTAATTCTATAAGAAAAAAACTACAAAATGATATTTAAAAACCTTTCATTTGTAAAAATAAAGAAAAAAAGAAAATAAATCAAATTTTAAGTTTCTAAATTTAAATATCATGTTCTTCTGTAATATCTGCAGTATAATCATCAACTGACACTCTGTAACAAAGTAATGGCCCTGAAATCGACATTTCATTAATAGAAATATAAAAATGGCACTTTGAGGGTTAAAATTTAAATAGGCAAAAAATTAAAATGCGGTTTGGTAAATTCAAACACTGGTTTCAGGAGGGCACACACCCTGGACCAGAAATTGGAAGAAGGAAATGAGAAGTTATATGGCTGATAAAGTAAGATTCATGCATTTTCAAGTGCAGATATTGGTTCAAAGTTTCAACCAGAATGAGGTTGGTGTGCTGATGAATGACACTTGGATATATTTTTCTATGAACTCCACCTGGATGGCCACAGCTCTGTTTGAAAAGGTTTAGTACAAGGCTTGAAAACAGGTAAGAGTGAAATTAATTTGAAGCTGAGAACTAGAGATGTCCCTTTTCTGTGACAATCGTCTGCCATTTCTATAATTATCATTATTTTAAACTTCTGGTGAGGAATCCTTCACCAATAAGAGAGCCAGCTTGTTAGTTTATGGAAATTGTAAAATATGGGCATTATGGATTGTCATTTTCTGAGGCCTGGTTAGATAAAGTGAAGTCATTAATCATTATTATTGAGAAAAATGCACACATTTCGCTTGGAAGTCATTTTCTGTGTGATGAGAAAATAGACCAGGTTCGATGACTCACCAACATTTCACCAAGCACACAGAAATAGAATACAGAGAAAAACCCATAGATGTCATTTCATAGAAGTTAAATTCTGTAGACTTTTTTTCACTTCACATTAAATTCTGTTAAGTTTATAGAATGCATTTGGTTCATTTATTAAAGAACTTTTCTCCCCCTTAAGCCACCACCAATAACTCAACTGTAACCAGAAGCAAATGGTTACTACACTATGCAGGAGATCAATTTCATTGAATTTTTTTTTTTCAAGGGACACCTTGACAGAATTTGAGTCCAATGACTGATGATCACCTTCAAACAGACAGGAGGAGCTGTTCCAGTGAAGTGTCTGAAAAAATCTTTGGCCTTGTTGGCACTTGTTCCTAGGCATGACATAGCTGATACTGATGAATTACCAGATCCATCCAGTTATATCTGGTGCAGCTAACCAACCAGTTGTAATTGAGTGCTGAGACAAAGAGCTGACCATGACTCCAGCTAACCCATTATAACATAAGTGAAGATAAAGAAATGCTAGAAATATGTTTCCTCTTCATTGCTGACATTGTATTGTCTCTTGACAAGGATTGTTAATGTTCAAAGTATTTGAAGAAGTTAATGCTTTGGCATCCATACATATGCGTGTGTCAGTGTATGCACAAATAATAAACTTGTGACTCTTAAAATTGCCAAATAGTCATTTCGTGTTGAATTATGAATGATGGCCATACTGTTGGTAAAAGTATGAAACATCAATTGATCCTGCTAAGGATGAAATTATATAATTGTGAAATAATTCCAACATATTTCTACTGGGATTAAAAACATGAAGTATAAATTCTATAAAATATATTTTTAATTTTCTATTATTTTATATTCTGGTTCATTGTTTTTTTTCATTAACTCTTATCATCCTATACAGCTGCGTTCTGCACAACATTGCTTCAACCAGCTAGTCCCGAAATATACGATATTGTATAAATCAAATAAACCATGTTTACATTTCTTTTAAAATGATGACCTCTGACCTCTCTAATGTAAGGGAGAAAACTGACCTCTTCTTCTATGATATGCATCCAACATTATTATTAAATTTTCAATGGGATATTAAGAGTTAATTTTGAAATTAAGACACAAAAGGAGATCAGTTCACTGGAGAGCAAGGTTTCATGATTTACTCACCAAATGGACTGCAATCATCTCCAGAATCCAGTAAGCAATACTTTACAGCTGAGGTTTTTATCTCTTTCTCAGTAAAAAAGCCAGGATTTTAAATGCTGATTTTCAAGGTATGCATACAGCTTTCTTCATTTGGAGGACTGGGACAAGACAAACTTTCAAATTAGTTTTTAAAACAACTTACCAGGTTTGAAGAAAACACAACGAGGGAATTTGTCTATCCATCTGCCATTTGGTCCACAGACTACTTTGGATACACCCATTAGTTGAAATTTTGGTTCACAGACAAAAATGGCCACATTGCCTGGTTCAATCATCTCAGATGATGTTTCTTTTTCAAAACTCACCTTACCATTTACAGGATCCATTGGAATCTCACATAATTTTGAATTATCTGATCAATTAAAAAAATTAAGTTCATTTAACTGTTTGCAAAAATCATTTTTGACAACTTAGGACAGGGTATTCATTTCATATGTGCAACCAATATATAACTTATTTGCAACACTTTAAAAACAAAGTACAGCTTTTGAATGATATTTATAGGCAGTGTAGGGATACAAAAGGCAATTGTCTCCCTTTCATTGAGAGAATCATGAGACAGTTGGCAAGTGACATCAGGGGACAGAGTGATGAAAGGCAGTTGTGATGTAGAGCCTGCAGAAGAACGTCTCTAGCCCACAGCATGTAGGTCTTACAGAAGAAACTACATGGCTTCACCAGGTTCATAGAGAAACCACTGTAACTCCAGTTTTTCTTCTGGGGAAATATTACAAGTAAGGTCCCCTTTTAAACACACCACTTGTTGTTGCATATATGTTATAATTTCTCTGTGTCAGACACATAATTTTGTGTATAACATAGCATTATAAAAGTCTGAGAACAAAGCATGTTTGTCATTCCTTTTCCTTTCAGTCATTCCAACCATGAAATATGGTGTTATTACATCATGGATATAATAATGCCCATAATGAGGAAATATTAATGAGCAGTCTTAAGAATATACTTATCTATTTACATTATTTGGACTGTTATCCTCATCTTCATTGCCATATTCACAATGTTTCAGCCATTGTACACTCCAACCGTGATTGGAATTTTGAACCAAACCTTTTATTTCATCCACTGGGGTAGATTGTTCTAGTTCCATGTGCCATGCCTCTTCCAATCACCTGAAGAAGACCGAAGCGTACAATGGCCAAAACATTGTGAATATGGCAATGAAGATGAGGATAAAGTCTGAATAATGTAAATAATCATAATACCTCATCTCAGAGATACAGACTGATAATTATCTATGTAAGTATTTATCATAATGATTGATATATACACCTATCTATAAGCAGGTGTGGCAGACATTGCTCTCTTTGCTTCTTTCATTCTCTTCTACAGCTGGTTTCACTTTTCCTTGGCTACCACAACTCCTCCTTGAACAGCATGGCACCAGCAGCTGTGATTGCCTGCTAGCTGTTTCTAGCTATGACTTGATGTCTACGAGTTTCAGGTCTCTTTTGAAAATGCCCTTGAAATGTAGTGTCGTGCAGCTACTGGATGGTGTCCTGTAGACAGCTCACTGTAAATGATGTGTTTTTGGTATATGGTCATCATTCATACAAAGTATGTGATCAAACCATTGAAGACAAAGGTGAAGATTCATGCTCAAGGGTTCTGCGATGCCAAGGATATGTTGTATACAGCAGAGATGAAAGCTTTCTAGGCATTTTTCCTACCTGATTTACATTGTTCAGGTTTGGCTGCCATAAAGGAGAGTACTAAGGACATGTACCTGGAATACTTTTAGTTTGATGCATAAGGTCAGCTGACAGTTGTTCCAAACTATCTTGCTCAATTTGGCCACCATTACTGTTGTGTTTGTCAATTTACATGTCAGGTAATAGGTTGTTGGTGATAGTAGAGCTCAGATATGTGAAGTGATCTGTGACTTCAAGAATCACATCATCGATGCAGATTGGAGATTCAGAAACATCTTCACCCATAATATTTGTTTTTTTTTTTTATGTTAATAGTCAGTTCAACCTGTAAAAAATTCAGGCTGACTAATCAGCTGTTGAAGATCATGTTTGGTGAGCATGGTCAGAACTGCATCATCAGCAAACAGCATTTTGTTGATGAGTACTGTATATATCTTGATCTTTGCTCTCAGGTGGGCCAAGTTGAATAATTATATATAAGTCAAATGACAAATTGTGTCAGCAAGGACCAAGTACTATTTTCCAATTGTCAATTTTATTCAATTTGTCTTTACAGATTTATTCTGTGAACTTTAACACACATACACACACACACACATATATATATATATATATATATATATATATGTATGTATGTATGTATGTATGTAAGCAAATATATGGATATAGATCTGACAGTATGAAGAAAAATATACGGAAAATACAAATATATATATATATATATATATATATATATAATCCAAATGAAAGAAAGAACAGATGGAATAAAATCCCATTGTTTGTAGCATTTACATTTTAAGAAGTGTTCAATACAAAGTAGAGCAATATATTATTATTTTTATTATAAGAGATTATAATAAAAAAAACAAATTGAAATCACTACACAAAAGTTTTCATGTTTTGATTGTACTACTTCAGGTGAATCGCCTGAAGAACTACAATCAAAGTATTAAAACATGAAAGCTTTAGTGTAGCAATTTCAATATGTTTTTATTATAATCTCTTATAATAAAAATAATATATATATATATATAGTGAGCTTGTCAGATGACAAGCAAGTTGTTCATCAATGTCTGAAGTGCAGGCTCTATTCTAAGTGGCCTAATACAAGGGTGGGGTGTCTTAATAATTGGTGGTTCAGAATTTTCATTCAATATGCAACAAACAAGGAAGTGGAGGGGTCATAAAATCATTTAAAAAGGTCAAAAAGTGTGAAATTAATAAACATGACAAATAATTTTTAATTTTTAAAAAATATTTTTTTTCAAATTTAAAAAAAAAAAAAAGAAAAAAAAAAGCATATTTTCTTAACCATCTCACAAATATGGTGTTAGGAAGTGTCCGAATATATATATATATATATATTTTTTTTTTAGTTAAAATGAACTTATATACAAAAATTAATTGTCATTAAGTAGAATTTCTAAAAAAACAAAAAACTGGCCTCACCTTTAATGCATTTAATCCCTGGTAATGACCATGTCCCATTGTAGCACCAGACCGTCTTTGGAATGGATGGTTTGTAGCCTGGCCCACAGTAATACTCTAAGCTTGAGTCATGTTCCAGCTTGTCTCTAGCTGAGAAAAGAATCTTTTCAAAAAAATCTTGCTTGTAAGCATGAAGTTCTGGTGTGTCAGGCACCATGCAGCTTGCTAGAATGAATTGAAAAGAAAATACACAAATGTCAACCAAAATTCCATTGAAGAGTGTTTGGAGAAATTCCTATGTTGTTACACAAGAGAATGGTAAAAAGAAAATGAGTGACTCTAACTTACCATAACATTTTGGTTCTTCTATTGACCATTTTTTATTCTCAAGACAAACGGCTGATTTTGACCTACCAACAAACTTGTAGCCAGGATTACACCTTAAAAATAATCATAAAAATAATCATCATCATCATTAGCTCTGTCTCATAACAGTTGTTATACTCTTTACAAAAATTTTCTTTTATGTCATGTTACTTTTACAAAAGACCTACATTAATGCAGGTTTGATATATAGATTTGTTTTTTGTTTTTTTCACTGAATACAAGGCTCAAGAGCCACTCAAGTTAGTGGTTAACTGAAGTGTGTGATATAAATAAAAAAAAAGCTGATAAAAAGTGAAGATTATGAAGATGTGGGTCAGTATCCATCCATCCTCCTTGACTCAAAGAGCTTAAAATTGTAGTGTTCAATGTAGCACCCACAAAAAATGACAGTCCTTGGGTAAAAATGTGTTATGATGTAAATAAAAAAAGCAGTTCCTATTGATTTATATGGGAAAATCTTTGAGCATTCTCTTCCTACATGTACCTGCTTTTGTGTCAAAGGTCAAGGTTAGTCATCTACTGTGATGGGCTTGAAATAAGTATACTAAACATTTTAGTTTTATATTTTCTGTCACACAGTTCTTTGTAGGGGTAAAAAAAAAATATCTGGACAACCTACCCTAAATACATGCATCATTTCAAAATTAAAGTAATACTTTTTATTTCATTTTTTTGTACTCATTCAAGCACTGTAAACCATAGTGAAAATCTCATGCAAACCTTTTAAGTCAGAAAATGCTCAAAATTTTCTCCCATATAAATTAATTGATGTTTGCTGCTTTGAGTTGCATGAGTTCATAGAAATGCAGTACTTTTGGAAAGATGGGAAAAAACTCTATATAAACATTTAAATAAAAAAAAAAAAAAAGAAAAAGGAAATCACCTCAGAACTGCTATAGGTTTATTGGGATTGAGGTAAACTGTAAGCTTGAGACTGAGGTAAGGAAAAATATTAATCCAATAATTATCATGAAAATTAAAAAGGAATAAAAATGTAAAATTTGGTGGGTGGTGGATAATATTTTTAAATCTTTCATTCATATAAAAGTTTCCAGCAGTTTTTTTGCGGGGGAGGGAAAATCTTATTGTTGATATAAATGTTTATTCAGACATTCCTGAATGTGTGTCATTCCATCATATTCAGTTGATGACAAAGCTTCCAGCATTTTTCTGGAAAGGGAAATACGTTTTAGAAAAAAAAAAAAAAAAATTCATATTAATTCTTTGCATTATCATTACATTCACTTATGTGATAATTCCCTTGGGAAAGGTATGACTCCAATTCTACTTCCACCTCCTAGCTATGGATAAACAGTAGGACAGACTGGGTTCTAAAGCCTTGAGTGCAACCAGTCTAGGAGAAGGAAAGCTCTGAATTCAAAACTGTATATAACTCTGGCAAAGCACATACTATGCAGCTCAGGAAAGGCTTGTTCACATTCACTTGATAATCCCGACTACAGTTGACTCATTTATTATCAATTATTTATTAGGTTGGTGCAAAAATAATGTCGTTTTCGAAAAAAGTAACATATGTGAGAAAACGACATTATTTTTGCACCAACCTAATAAAATATTTTATCATTTGATGATACATTTCAATTGCTATATCAACTTAATAAAATTTCTTTGTTAAAATGTTTTAAATGCTAAGTTTGCAATTACACTATTTGTTTCATGACATCAGTTTCTCTGTATGTAAATTTGAAAGGAAGCTAGTGTTACAAGTATACAAGGTGTGACTGAAAAGTTTTGACTGATCAGATTTTGAGAAATCGATTAAGTTGAGAATTTTTCTGCCTCCTCTCATACAGATATATTTTCAGGTTTTGCATAAAAATACAAAATGAAATCATTCATTTTTCTCTAAAACACTTAAAACCAAATATATATATTCATATAAAGTTTCGTTGTACTGAGATTTCCATTTTAAAATGTCAGTGGATTCTATAAATATTTTTATGCTAATTGTTCAGATGACCTTTCCTCTTTGGTATCTCAACTTTATGAATTTAAGTGCAGTACTAGATTGGCAGTTAGGTCTCCTCATTTTGTTCAAATTGCTAGATGTAATTCTATGCTAACAATTTCTCCTCTCGCACTTCTCACTTGTGCAACTCTCTTCCAGCCTCTTGCTTTCCAGTCAAAGTCAAAAATTTAAATGCAATGTCAGTCATTATCTTCACTCTTCTTAATTCCAGTTCTTTTATAATTTTTTCTCCTTAATAAAGTTTTTTCTTTTCTTCATTAGTCTTTCATGTCCAGTAACTATTTGCATCTTAGTTGCTTTATTGCCTTGCTTGGGGTGTGAAATGATTAGAAAATGAATATATACCTGTAGTTCTACTAGTTAGAAACAGATGATTATTATTGTTGAATCTCCTGCAATTGTCAAAATTGTCTATAAATCCCACAGCCATTTTGCAATACCTGCCAAAGAGGTAGGTAAGGTAATTCTGTTAGAGAAGACTGTCTATATACTTAAATCACCTGCTTTTATTTCTTTGTTGTGTGCCAATGTGACAAGAGATGAAGAGGAAAAACTGAATTTGTGTCTTTTTTTTCTTTTCAAACCTACAAATAACAACAATCAACCCTGAGTTGCAATTTAAACCAACTTGTTAATTCCACATCTGCCTATATTTCTAAGACGACATATTGTAACTATTTACATCATTTCGACTATTGTCCTCATTTTTATTGCCACATCCACAATGTTTCGGCTGTTGTACACTCTAGCCTTCTTCAGGTAATATATGTTGGAATTTTGAACTGAACCCTTTATTTAGTTCAAGGACACATGGCTCAGTGAATAAAAGTGTAATGGTTGGAGTAATTGAAAAAGTGGCTGCCACAGCAGAGGGAACAAAGCTTGGAGAGTTGATATACTAAAGGGAATTAACTGAAATTCACATATCCAAAATAGGCATGGCATGTGGAATTAGAACAAGCTACCCCATGGACTAAATAATGAGTTCAGTTCAAAATTTGAAAATATATCACCCGAAGAAGGTTGGCACATACAACAGCCAAAACGTTGTGAATATGGCAATAAAGATAAGAACAACTGTATTAATAATGTAAATTCTTAATTCCATTTTCCAGGTTATGATAATCATTAGACTACATCACAATTCTAATCAATTTTTTTTGTTGTTGTTAGGAGGGGCGAGGGTTTCTTGATTTGAAACTTTAGGGCATGTCATAAGATTACAGGGTGGAATGAATAAATTTTTGCCATTTTATATTTTTAATTTTGCACATGACCATTATTTGTTTTTGTTTTTGATTTTGTCAACTCCACAGTATAGTAGGGTCAGTTGGGCACCATCTGTGAGAAAAAGATGCAATTCACCTCGCCAGAAATATGGAAATGACATGCATTACTGATTGGCATTTGCACCAGAAACTCCAATACATACATTCCAAAGTGTTTGAGTGCCAATCTGAGGAGAGTGCAGAGGATTCAGAAAGAGTTTGATGAGTCTAATGGGGATTACAAAGATATGGCAGCTTGGAAAACTCACTCTAATCATTCTGATAAGAAAAGAACTCCCATATTAGTTGGTGAAAGCCTCAGATGCAGCATGGAGGCCTACATAAAGTGCCTTGAGGAGGTAGTGCTGCCCTGGGTTAAGAAGATAGCTCCTGGAAGATTTTATGTCTGACAACAGGACTCTGCATCAAACCACATTAGCAGAACCCAGTCATGGCTGTCAATTACAGACAATTTCTGTAACCACATCACCTCTTACATTTGGCCACCTAACTCCCCAGACTGCAGCCCCCTTGATTATTATGTGTGGAGCATAGTTGAGCAAGCGACCAAAAAAACCCTTGTAACACTAAAGATAAACTGAAGGTAAGGCATTCACAAACTTAAACAAGGGCAGGAGATTTCAAAGTTGTTTGTTGTTGAAGCCAGTGGTGATTTTATTGAATAAATTTACTTTTTAGTATTTCAAGATATTTTTGTATAATTTTGGTAAATATATCTCTTAAAATGAGATGTCGGTGTTATTTTCATTTTTGCATCATTCAGATGACAATTTATCCATTGCACCCTGTACTTTACTTTTTTTCTAAAATCATATTCCAATTACTAAACCACATCAAGATAAATGGCAGTTGGACAAGAAATTATTACACTGTCATCTACTTGGACAAGTGTCTTCCTCTTGTTTGTTAGTCATAATATTTCAGTCATTGTACTTTCTGGCCTTCTCAGGAATATTTCCGGTCGTTGTACTTTCTGGATTTCCCAGGAATATTTCGGTCATTGTACTTTCTGGATTTCTCAGGAATATTTCAGTCACTGTACTTTCTGGATTTCCCAGGAATATTTCAGTCACTGTACTTTCTGGATTTCTCAGGAATATTTCAGTCACTGTACTTTCTGGATTTCTCAGGAATATTTCAGTCATTGTACTTTCTGGATTTCTCAGGATGTTTGTCAGTAGATAACATTTGTAAATTTCAAACTGCATCCTTTTTTTAATCCATGGGGATCAACTGTTCTCACTCCACTGCTATAAGTTATCTTGTTTCCAAATTCTTCCTAGTTAATGTATTCTTGTAATGTCTCCTATTTCATAATTGAGACAGTGTTTATGATTCCTTACAGGAGAAACCAGTGGTGTCAATAACAACCAACAGAGAACACAACTCAGAGGAAATCATGTTTAATCATAATTTCTATTTTCAAAACTTTTGATAAAAATATGCAGAAAAGTTTAGGTTCACTTCTCTGCCACCTTACTGTTTCTCTGTCAAATTTCCTGCCCTTTCCTAATAAGTTATTAGAAATTTCACAACATTGTCTTTTACTGACTCAATTCTGTATATGCACAAACAGTTCTAATTGCCAGTCCTTTCAGTCCATAATTTCAAGCCATAGCTTCCTAAGCAATAGGTTTGTTATGTTATCTCAAATATATATTTATTATCTTATACTTTATATAGACTTCTGTATATATTTATTATAGTGTCTCATGTACACATTAGTTATCTTTTGTATTCTTCTATATTTACAATTTTATCTTTTTTTTCTCTGATAAACCTGTTCAATAAAAGAAATTCAAATTTAACTGCCAAGATTTATAAAAACTGATGACTACATCACTGTCATTGTGGGTTAAAATTGTAATTGACACCTACCTGGTTGCTTAAGAAGAAATTGAGATATAGGAAAAAGAAGAGGAGCAAAAACAATTTGTTTGATATTTCTACACTTTAGATGTCAAGAATTAGCCATGTCTCTCCTTATGGAAAACAAAAGCTTTAGTTTACTATAGAGACATGTAACATGACAGAATAATAGACAAACATCTTAATCCACATGAAGGATAATTTTTTATAAATAAAAGTCAAACATTTGATATATTTTCATTGCTTCATTAAAATAGTTAAAAAAAAAAAAAGTTTTTGCTGAGATACATAATATTTTTGTTTTACATTTTGAAAATACTTCCAGTCATGAAATGCAACAAAATTGTTATGTTGACTATCTTCAGATATCGCAAATGTTTAAACTTACTGGAAAAAGATGATTGAACCTGTTGTAAAAGCAGAGCCTGTAATATAACCATTGTAAAGAGGAGCAGGTTTTAGGCAGCCTTTCTCTGGAAAGGAAAAACAAAATGAAATACAAATAATAAATCTAGTAAAAAGATATTTAAAATATTATCAAACAAAATTTGAAATTTTCATTCTTCTTTAATCCTGTTGAGGATAAGCATTGAATCATCAGATTAAGGTTTTTCTTTACAGAAATATCTAAATCAATATACAATCACTTCCTCAGATCAATGATTAAAAATGGTTGTGAGGAAATGAACCTTCTTTGAACATTGTGAACTAGCACTACAGAATTGCAACCAAAGAACTGTACCAAACAGAAACCACATCACTTGAGGAATTCTGACAACAACTAAATTGGAGAGCACATGTACTTCAAAGAGAAAATAATAACATGATCAAGATGTTGATGTTCCACACTATCAAAGGCAAAAGGTTAGCAAGGAAACATTCATCAATACTGGAAAGATCAACAAAAGTTAGTGGACATGAGAAACCTATTTTCCTGAAAAATTATATCAATTTTAGCTCAAAACAGCACTGTCTGCTCAATCAATGAATGCATAATGTTTCCTTATAAGGAAAAGGCTAATATTACCATTACATTTACAACTTTCCTCAGTCCCAAAGTTACAATTTACCTGAGACCTAATAGCCCCTATTGCAGTTCTGCAATTATTTCTATTTTTATAAATGTTATACAAATTTTTCCCCAGCTCTTCAAAAATGATGCATTTCTATGAAACCTTGCAGAAAATAAATCAATATAAATAAAAAAAAAAAAAAACACCATTAATTTATATGGGGAAAAATGTTGAGTATTTATTTGTATAAGCCATCTTTGTCTCAAAGCCATGTTTTAATGAAACGAGAGTAAATCATAATGAAAAACATATGACCTGATTTGAAATTCCTATGTGGCTATGGAGGCACAGTGGCATAATGAATTAAGGAATTGGAGAACCGAGTTCAAATTCCAGTTGAGTTCATTACATTCACTTACATGCTAATACCCTTGGGAAAGATATGAATCCATCTTTTCTCCCCACAGCTATGGTTAAATAACAGGACAGACTGGCTCCTATAGCCTTGATTGGTGACTAGTCTAGGAGAAGGAAAACTTTGAATTCAAAGAAGCCTGGAGAGGGTTGGACTCTGTCATGCTATCTTGCCCAAGATACACCAATACTACTGTGGCTGCAGTATGTGATCGTGATATGGCTAAATTTTAACTAGTGTTTACAAGAGGATAATTAGAAAAGTTACACTTGCAAATACCTTAATAATAATAATGATACTGGTGGCAAAGGTTACTTTTTTTATAGCATGTTAAGATCCCATACACCTCATATTCATATTTACTATTACAATATCATAGAGATAAGCTAGGTACAAATACAGGTAGTGTATGGTATCTGGGGTAAATATTTTCATATAAGATCCAGGGAATATAATTAGAGTTATTTCAGATTTATAGACTATCATATACAGTGACCTTTAAACTCTCGATACTCACTATTCAGACATTATCTGTAATGCTGTCATTATAAAGTAAATATCAATTCAATATCATCCTTGGTAAGATGTTAAACTACATTCGCGTCCTGGGTAAGATGATGAACTACGTCCAGCAGCGGGGCCTCTGATCAGGTTTTGAGAAGTGTGGAACCACCTCTTAATTGCTGGTGTTCTCAGGTCCACTCTAACCTGGGGTGGTAGCACCTGTTAGGGTCCCAGCTATGGGCAAATAGTTAACTATTACCAGCAATACTTTTTGAAAAGAATTATTACCAGTGATACAATTTTGAAGGAAAAGTATCACCAGAAACAAATTTTTGACAAAACAAAATATAACCAGCAATAAAAAATGTTGTCAGCATTAAATAACCCATTGAGGTTGATATGCTGTAAAACAAAATAAACCAAAGCAATCTAAACCAAAGAATACATATTCTACTCATACGAATCTATCCTAAAAACTTTGTCGGCATTAAATAACTCATTGAGGTTGATATGCCGTAACCCAAACTAAACCAATTCAATAACACTCATTTATTCATTCAAATATTAATTAGTACTCCGTCATATGATGCATTCCATGAACCAAATTTAATGATATTTCTTTGAATTTAATTATATGAATTAAATTCAATGATACTCTTTTGCATCACATGAATCAAATTCAATGACACTGCTTCGCATCATGAATCAAATTCAGTGATACTCCTTCGCAAAATGCATTCTCTGAATCAAATTTAATGACACTCCTTCACATCCCCATCACTTGAATCATCAAAGATATGTCAATTCAATCATACCAACAAGAATTCTCTTGTTATTCTTTAGATATTTCATAAAATAAAAAAAATAGTCAATTATTATGTATTTAAAAGCTACAAATAAGACAGAGTCAATTTTTGTTGATTCAGGATATATCTTGTGCAAAAGGGACAAGGGTAGGCAGGAGGCCACCTACCTGACAAACTTGTGTGAATGGATGGCAGAATGGGGTATGAGGTTTGGCAAATAGACAAATGTTGTGAAAACCTACAAAGGATAGAAGGTTGTGAAGGGCCATGATCACCCATGTCCTGAAAGAACATGGCATGTAGAAGAAATACAAAGCATTGTTTTGTGAACAAGGAAGTTTGTTACCTATGCATTTAGGGTCAGATCCTGTCCAGTTTTCTTTCACTCGACAAATCCGGCGTTGAGGACCTTGGAGCTCATAGCCATTATTGCAGGCATAGGTGGCAACACTATTGACAGATACACCAGCATTAACTCTGCCATTTAGGGGATCTGACAGTGGGGGACACGTAAAGGCTATGAAAAGATTTCAGAAAGAAAGAAAGAAAAACATTAAATAGGTTGTAAATAATTCTCAATCAAAATGATACATTTTGTTATAAAAAATTTTTTATAATGTTATGTTATTTTCTTATAATGCTATGTTTTTGTTATAAAATTTTGTTAGTTGCTTGTTAACATGATAAAAAGTGCTCTATTCCAAACTTTAGTCACTTGTAATAAAAATCCAAGGCAGAAGCCAGAGTTTTTCCTTTTTAGTTTTTATTTTATATTAAAATAATATGAAACATTATGGGAAGGCTGTGCATTTTCATTGTCTATCCTTGACCAATACGGAATGACCAGTTTTTTTTGTATTTACAGATATCATTAGAAGCAAGAAAAAATAAGATGAAAGAAATACTTAGCAAAATAGAATAATAATGCCTCCCTCTAAGAAATGTTAATAATGCAAATCAAAGATTCTTTCAACTAAAAATATTCTTTGGCTGCTTACGTTCACATCGTGGTTCGGTACCTGTCCAGGTCTGGTTTTCTGTGCACCTCCGTTCCTCTGATCCCACAAGCTTGAAACCATCATAGCAATAATATTTAATGCGAGAACCAAACAAATTCTTACCAAATCTGGCACCATTTTCAGGTTTACTTAAAGGAGGACATGTAATAGCTACAGAGAAAGAGAAAAGTTAAAAATACAAAATAAATCTCAGTTAAAAAATACAACTAAAAAACTGTTGTGATGTGAGTTCTGGCAAGACACAGCACTTCGTGATTGTAATATTCAATCCTTAGCTAGATAAGTCACTGCAATAGTATTATCTTCTTTTCCTTCCAAGACAATTACCCAAGATTACTTATCATGAATAAATCAGGCCATTCATGATAGTAAGAAGGGTAACTGGCTCTTACCACAACAAAAACATATCAGAATTTTCAACACTATTTACATTATTCGAACTATTGTCCTCATCTTTGTCGCCATACTTATTACAACGTTACAACCATTGTACACTCTGACCTTCTTCAGGTGGTTGGAATGTCAAACTGAACCCTTTATTTCGCTCACTGGGGTAGACTGTTCTAGTTTCACGTGCCATGTCTAATGGATGTCAGTTATCAGTTATCTCCTGTTAATTCACCTCTCCAAGTTCTCAACTGCCTTAACCAGGTATTCAACTCACACTCTTTGGATCCTGTCACTGGATCTAACTAATGCTTTTATCTACTGTGCCATGTGTCCTTGAAGAAGGCCGGAGCATACAACGGCCGAAACGTAATAAATATGGCGACAAAGATGAGGACAATAGTCCGAATAATGTAAATAGTGTACATAATACCTCATCTCAGAAATATAGACAGATACAAAATTTTCAAATTATATATTTTTATTTTAACTCCAATAAAATATGCATCGATAGCCTTTATCAATATTTACAAAACTTAGTTTATTTAGTCTGGCACATGAGGTAACAAGGGATTATTTTGTGATGTATGATTTCACTAACAATGTTTTTAAAATTAGCTTTACTTGCTGATAGCATTAAGCAAAGATAAAAATTTTGAAACAACTTAGGATCAGTGTTATGAATTCTTTTAGGAAAAAATTACTTATTAAAAAACTATTGATTATAATAAATGAATAATTTTTAATTTGTTTTAAATAAAGAGTTTCTGACCAAATGATTTTGATAACATTATTTGTGATCATAATAAATGATTTCCTTTATTGATGATGATACAGAAAATACTGTTCAACTTTGTTGGAGAGAAAAAAAATACAACAGAAAAATAATTCTAAATTTCAAATGCAAGAGTCATTTATTGTTGTGATATTAACCATAAATGTGGTTTTTGGCACATTGATAGCCATATGGATCATTTAGTACCAAATATGTGACTGGTCACTCCATTGAGTCTTACCACTTGGGAATAACTGGCAAGATATCTCATGAGAAACCTGTTGATCCTTGTTTTTGTAGATAATGATGAAGGCAGTGAACACAATGATTATCTTTGAAAGGCTGATTTGACATCAACATCCCCCGCAAAAAAATCCTGATCTTAATTAATTAAAAGAAATCAATATTTGCACTGAGTTGCGACAGATGTCACCTGTTGAAACTTAGTGCAATTCATGTGCACATCAACTAACACATCACAAACGACCAAACTATCAACATAAGACAAATATTAATTAACATCAACATAATTCTACAGCACCCAATGCAAGGAAAGACACAAAACTCTAGAAGCTATTATTATACAAAATAAACAGTCCACATTAAATAAGAGTTTCTCCCCCACAGGAGATGGTATCCTGAAGTGCATATGATATAATTAATATGCGCACATATTATATTAGTATTAAAAATTAACAAATAATTGATAAAATAAAATAAATCATATTCTTTTTGTATTGCATTGCTCCCAATAACAGTTACACATGATGTGTTACTTTAGATCAATTTCAAATGTGTCCAGTATCATAATAATTACCAAAATGCAGACAAAGGAGTTGAAACCACCCGACAGACACCACATTGGTTTTTGATAATGACGGCAAAATCAAAAGTACTTGGACAAAAATAACAAATTGTGAATTTCAGAGAGTTTATCCACGACTTTCAAAATAATATTTAACGCCTTCTCTGAAAATTGAAAAAAATATTATAAAAAAATTAAACAGACAAACCTTGTTGATTCTTACTAACCAAACTTGTTTGGATGAATACTTGTTGCAAAAATATATATATATATATATATATATATATGTGTTTGCGTGGTTCTTTCTTTGGTCACATGGTATAATTTTGGCTATCGCCTATAAATATGCATTTCCCTTTGCCTCTTTAGCCGACTTTCCCTGACGATCTGTTTAGGTGAAACCTAGGTAGGTTAGTCTGGCTCACTAGGTTTATCTATATATATATATATATATATATATATATATATATATATATATTTGGGTAGCAATCAATCTTTTATCTCAGTTTCATTGATAACGTTTTTTTATATAATTTCTCATGTGTTCATATAATTTTTTTTCTTTTCAGGACATAAATTATATAAATATTGTCTGAATTTTTTTTCCAAGTGTTTTCGACTCTACTTTTAGCCATTATCCAGGATGAATTTTATTTTACTTTTAACTGAATATATGGACAATTTTTATTTTTTTGTTTCTTTTGAACCAATCTCTTAAAAACTATGTCTTATAGTAATTGTGAATAAATTTTATAAAATGAAGAAGGGTTAAATAAAACAAGTATCAACAATTACATGACTTGCATCAATAAATTTGAAATAAGTTTGGCACAAGGCGACATAATAAATCCACTGCTAATAACTTGCAAGACATGCATGTTGTCAATTGCATTCAAGTTTGCAACAGGTAATCTAAGCAACTTACGTTCGCAAGATGATATAGCCCCATTCCATTCACCATTTTCTTGACACATTAAAGATTCGTACCCAATCAATCTATGTCCAACATTACAGCGGAAATGTATCCTTGATCTGTATGTAAATTCACTTCCTTCTACACGCCCACCACGGATCTCACCAGGAGGATTACAACGCATAGCTGAATGAAAAGAAAAATCAAGATTCTTGGCCTCATATTCCAAAGTTATTGAAAAACAATTGCACCTGATCTTTTTGTTCTTATTTATCACAATGTTTTAACTAAATGAATTCTTTAGTTTTAAAATGCAGTTTTAGAAACTCACACGTAATAATTACTTCTGGAAGTTTGCAATGTCTTAAAGAAATCCTTTATAAAGATTAGGCTTTATTCCGAGTCTTAAAAGGGATATAAAATTTTATCAGTACATACAAAATATTTTTTTTACTAATTATCTTTGCATTCATTTTTAATAGGTAAAAATTAGTGTATGTTGAAATTAAGGACATTATCCAAAGATAATCACCTGTAAATACACATAAGCCCTACAAAGGAAATGTTTATTTTGGCCTAAAGTAATAATAAAAGTCTTGTGACACACATGCTACCTTGTTATGGTAATTCTGATTTATTTGGTATAAGAGAGGAACAGAGTTTTTAAGGTAGAGGTGCCTATTATTAAGAATTAGCAGTACCCAGGAAAATTTTGTGGGTTTCCTGTTTTATTTTCTGATGAATTATAATCCTTAATTTAAAGATTGAATAAGCTCCTTGCAAGCTGTACAACTATATAATACATGTGGAAATTCCACTATTGCATTGTTAAATATTTGAGCTTACCAACTTTACAAAATAAGGCAATAAAATATTTACAATAACCTGTATGAATGAAGGTCATTATTCAAAGAAGTAAGAGGGTACAAATGAAAAGCTTCAAAATTAACAAGGTTTTCTATTTCAATGAAGCAGACGTTAGGCACTTCAACATAGTGTAATGATTCGCAAGCTGGTCTCTCTAGATTAATTACAACTGAATAGTGAGTTTGATCCTCACTAGGTGCTCCCTACTTTCAGCCTTGTGCCACATCTAAGCTATGCATATGTTATGGTAATTTACCCACACATGCATGGACTCTCCCAGCTATAAATAGGAGCAGGTACTGCCTTTTGGAGAGGCAAGTTTCCAGCAATCAGTTCTGACAGTTGGACCAAACATTCTTGCTGTAACACTCTCGTTTGTATATGTTTGTATTACTGTTTCTGTTAATAAATTTGTTTAACTCAATTTCTCTCTTTGTGTCTTTATTTCAGGCCTTAACAAGGCCACAACAGCTTAGAAAATCATTTGATCACGCTCCAAATTACTTTGGAAGTATGCTTGTCAAAGTCTCTGCCTCAAGGCAGAGAGGAACCTAGACATGGCTGTGCCGAAGGGCAGTCTCATCTGGGGTTGTAGACACATACGCAACCTTGTTTTTACAGGGTCTACGGGGAATTTTTGCCTACACTAAACTTGGCCTTGTGCCACATCTGGCCACAGGGGGCAGTTAGTGAATATCTCACTGAAGCAGACATTAAATGCATGAGAGCATTATTACTTCCTCTATCTTCCCTTTCGTTTTTATTATGTGTGCTTTCTTTTTCTCGCTAAAACCAAACAACATCTCTGATAGACTTCCTTTCCTCACAAAATGGTCCATTATTTATTTCAGGCAATGGTAGGATGCAACACATGCTTACTAACCGAGAAACAAGCAGAATTGAATATATTATTAATCATAAATGCTTTCAGAAAAAAAAATGAATTATTTTCCCTATTTGTAAATTGATTCCTCATAAGAAAATTTAATCTTGACTTACTATAATTTGATATTTATTATTTGGGTACTTACGCCTGCATGTCATATCCAATCCTATCCAAGAAGCATTTTTCCCATTGCATCTTGCCAAGTGATGTCCCATGTGAAAGAATCCAGGAATACAAGTGAAGGCCACAACATCACCATCTGCATATGCTGGTCGCTTCAATGAGGCATTGTGTTTGGCATCTTGTATAGTTGGCAGTAAGCCACAATAGTTGGGTTTTACTGAAATAAAAATAAAAGAGAAATGAACTGTTTACATCCTTTTTTTATTACACACATAGATCATTTTAAGTTCATTGGCCAGCAGGGAAGATCAGAGAGAAACAAAGAAAGAAATCTCCAGTTTAGCTTTTATCGTTGTGAATTCAAATCTTGCCAGAGCCATATTTTTTAATTTATATCTCTTCTTAAACAGACAGAGGTGGTACTCGAGTGAAGGAACAGCAACACACACATAGATGAAAGAAAGAGAGGTTTATTGTAAAAGAGAATACACTACTGAAAGACATGGAATCAGGTGATAAGCTAGTAATTCCCGAAGCAAGCCCCTAGGTATATACCATGCTCACTATATAGAGCTATGATATAGTCAGTTCACAATAGGTGATAGGGAGTGTGGGGCATTCCATTAAAACATATCTGCACCTAATTTTACTAACAATTGCAGATTGCTTGTGTTATTTACATTGTTCAGACTGTTATCCTCATTTTCATTGCCATATTCACAACATTTTGAATGTTCTATGCTCTGGCCTTCTTCAGGTGATTGGAATTTCAAACCAAACTCCTTATTTCGTCCACCAGGGTAGATTGTTCTAGTTCTACATGCCACGCCTCTTCCAGATGTCTCAGTTATTTCCCTTTAACCTTTTGGTTCACTACTGCTGTGGCCTGGTATTGAACTCACAACTGAAGAAGGCTGGAGCATACAAGGGCTAAAACATTGTGAATATGGCAATGAAGATGAGGATAACAGTCCAAATAATGTAAATAATGCAAGTAATCATAACACCTCATCTCAAAGATATAGACAGAAATTGCAGATTGATGGTCTGAGAATTTCACAACAAAAAACCCAAATAGAAATTAAAATGAAAGAAGCATTAATCAAAAATTATTAACATGCTACGCTTTATCTTAAGAGATTCAGATACTTAAGAATAAATGGTTCTATGTGCAGAAATGTTGTTGATATAATCCCAAATTATTCTGTAACATCCAAGAACTTATCATAATGAAACAGAATACTGTTTGATAAATAAATGAAGCATCTACTCAAATACAAGTATCCACTAAAAATAATGTTTAATGTGATAAAAAATCTGTTGTATTAATAAAAATCAATTTCTTTCTTTAAAAAATTTGCTTTGTTTACATTTGGACAGGAAACTATGCTGATATGTAAAATTTTGAGAGATCTATGATGAGAGAAGTTTTGCTTAAAGGTACAATTTCAGCCTTGCCTATCTGATTGCTTCTCTGTTGGTCAGATTGTAAAAAATTTAACGGTAGTTCCCTCTGCCCAGAATGACAGATTCAGATGCAGCTGGAGTACGTAAATTTTCTTTTAATAAGACTACTCAAATATTCAGGTCGGTAAATGAAAATAAATAAATATACTGTTTAATAAATAAATGGAGTGTCTACTCAAATATGAGTAGACACTAAAAATAACATTTAAAGTGATAAATCTGTTGGATTAATAGAGAACCATTATTTAGAGATTCTCTTTGTTTACGTTTGGATACAAAACTGAGCAGATATGTAAAATTTCGGGAAATCTATGACAAGAGAAATTTTGCTTAAAGGTACTTATTTGGTCTTGCCTGACCAGTTGGTTCTTTGTAGCTTAATTGGTTAGACCATACTAAGAATGACACAGGTTCAATTCCTGCCAGATAGTGTAAATGTTTCTTAAATAAGATTTCCCAAACATTCCGACTGGTAGATGAAAATAAATAAATATACTGTTTAATAAATAAACAGATCATCTATGCAAGTACAAGTATCCACTAAAAATAACATTTAAAGTGATAAAATGTGTGTGTGTGTGTGTGTGTGAGAGATGCTGTAACAGAATTTGTGACAAACCTATTTTGAGCACACCATTGTGACAAAGGTCACAAGTCTCTACCACTTATGGATTTCATTTCACATTATAAAAGCTAAGAGGCCATTATTCATTTACACACACTTTGAAAAGTAACTGTTTGAAAGTTCACTTTCAATCATTTACTAAACTTTAGTTAATTTGGTACAAGGCAATAGTGTGCAGAAGGCGGGTGAAAAGGTGTGAAGGCTCCAGGCATCCATATCGAGAGGGCATCCAGTCAAAGAATGAAATAAAAATTTTGTTTATATTTACAGATTTCAACATCTATCAGAGAGATGAAATTTAAATTTTTATTATTACATTATTCCAAAATTTTAACAACTGAGCACAAATAGATATTAATTAAAAAAGACTTAGTAACTAATTGTATTATCCATAACTATATGTACAAGAATGTCATTTTGATAAAAATTTAAAAAATAACCATAAATACATAAAAAAATGTGTATATTGTGGAAAATTCCTTTTTCCACAATATAACTATTTGTGTTATGTCATAATGCTTATTACCTAAACAATAATAATACTGAATAAATTTTTTTCAGCATTAATGGAATCCTCCATACTTGCCTGTCACCCCCAACGGGAAGATGCACTCTTCCCCAAATTAACCTTTAACCAATCTTCACTTCACTTTTCCAAACTCAACTTCCCATTGGTTAAAAGGACACAAAAATGTAGCAAGTTGAAACAAGTCCTTTTTTTTCCCGCGCAGCTGTCTGGAGTTTATTTGAAAACCCAAAAATCTATAAAAAAAGAATTGCTTGACTTAATTCAAGTCAGTCAGACACTGAGTTTTGAGAGATGCCAGCAGACTCCATGCGTGCCAACACACTGACTCAATAACACTACCAGCCTCTCATCAACTCATCACAACTTGCACTACTATTGCTGCGTGAAGAAACTTAACTTACAATTTACTAAAAAAGTGACATTATCACTACGAAATAGTAATTGTACATTTAATCAACTTTAGCATATCAGTCAAAGACACACAACTCTTCATAACTTGAATCAACACTTACAATTGTCACACACATACACACTATTATTTGAACTCACACAATTGACATTTTACCTTGCAGAAATCAAACTGTTTTAATTCATTCACCAAATCTCTGCATGGACACTCTTTGCAATCTTATCTCACTTGCCATGTTTAACAAGCAACATATCATCATTTTGTGTATGTCAAATATATATATATATATATATATATATATATAAATTCATGTTATTGTTGAAATCTATAACTACATTGTTTTTTTTCCTTGATTTCTTCAAGTTGTATTGTCTTCATCTGTTTGTTTAATTTATTTGTTGTGGATAAATGCATAATGTACATGCACAATTTAGACCTTCACACAATTTCACCTTCTGACATTTCTTACTTAGCATAAATTCTGCAACAAAGTATATTTAATCACATCTCCCTAATAGCTGCAATGATCCTTTAATTTGAATAAAGTGCTGATTTCATGTTTCATCTGTTTATAAATATTTAAAATGTCTTCCTTTCTCACATTTCTCAGTACTAGGCCCTATACCCCCCTCTTAAGGGCATCCTCAAAGATCTGCACATGACTGGTACAAGGCCATTAACCAGTGATTACCAACTTGTAGAATTTTACTTGCATTTTCCAAACACAATCCAGGTTACACAAAAAAAAATACCAACATGAACCCCATGATAGAATGACTCGAGATCTTTGTTCCAAAATTTAGCAATTTTTTCTTGCATTACAATCTTGAAAAATTCAAGTCCCAAGCATTCATTGCTTGACTAAACTATCTCGTAAAGCTATTTAAAGTGTTAAACTAAATTTTTTAATTTGATAAATGAAGACATTGTATTTCCTGAGAATGGAATGGAGTGTTTCCCTTTAAAAAAAATTATAATATGACATTAATATTATTGAATCTCCAGTATCATGTAAAATGGAATCCCTTATTTTGCCAAAAAAAAGAAAAAAAAAAAAGAAAAAAAAAAAAGAAAAAGAAAAGAAAAAGAAAAAAAAAAGAAAAAAAAAAGAAAAAGAAAAGAAAAAGAAAAAAGTTTTCGAAAGACACTTTAATGATATAGATCAGCACTTCTTAAACTATGAGTTGTGACCCCAGATGGGAGTAATGAAGCAAAATGCTGGGGGCATGAAAATTTAATTCAAACACTTGAATTTCAGTTTCTATGTTATTTCACAAATGCAAAATATTTAAAGTGATGCACTACACAAGCGCTGTGGTAATTAAACACGTGCGGTACTGTTGTGACTAATGCAGTGATAATATATGTATTTTCAGTGTAGTTCAGTTAATACCTGGGGTTGCAAAAAATTGTGTGATGAAAAATGGGGTCATGAAGAAAAAGTTTAAGAAACACTGATCTATCAAAGAGTTAATATTAAACAGAAAAGTACAACACGTACATACGCAAGTGGGTGCTTCGTGATCCCATGTACCATCTGGTTTACACGTTTGAACCTCTGATCCAAGCAATTGCATTCCATTAGCACAAGAATAAATGATATGACGCACAGGGAAATTTTCTACCCGAGCATGGCCATGTGCAATATGGCTGGGTTCTCCACACATTTCATTCAGTGTTTCACGGTTCACTAAGAAAAAGGAAAAAAATAAAGTATAAATGCTCAAGAACAATGGTTGTTAAAAAAGATTAAATGATTGTGCTCAATTGTTTAAGTTTTTAAATCACTTGAAATGTCTTTTTTTTATTAAATTGTAAAAGGTACACAAAAAGAAAAAAATTCTCTGTAGATTTTATTAAAAAAATATGAGTTTATATTTTGAATAAAAATCATCTCAGCATTGAAGATTACACTTATACACAAGTCTTGATTTTATAATCCAAATTTTTAGGCAGAAAATTTTAAGCCAGTCTATACAGAAAAATAATTTTAAGAGGGAGAAGCAGTTCATGGTTTTAATAAAATATTTGATGGAATTGTACATTAGACACGAGAACACTATTTACATTATTCAAAGTATTGTTCTCATCTTTGTTGCCATATTTATCACAATGTTTCAGCTGTTGTATGCTCTGACCTTCTTCAGGTGGTTGGAATGTCAAACTGAGCCCTCCATTTTGCTCGCTGAGGTAGACTGTTCTAGTTTCACGTGCCATGTCTAATGGATGTCAGTTATCAGTTATCTGTTAATTCACCTCTCCAAGGTGTTGATTAGATCCAGTGACAGGACCCAGAGAGTTGTGAGTTAAGGCAGTGTAGAACTTGGAGAGGTGAATTAACAGGAGATAACTGATAACCGACATCCATTAGATATGGCATGTGGAACTAGAACAGTCTACCCCAGTGCATGAAATAAAGGATTCAGTTCGACATTCCAACCACCTGAAGAAGGCTGGAGTGTACAACGGCTGCAACGTTGTGATAAATATTGCAACAAAGATGAGGACAATAGTCCAAATAATGTAAATAGTGTAAATAATAACTCATCTCAGAAATACAGACAGATACTAGACACAAGAAATAATCACTTTTTTAAAAATTTTTTATCATATATTAAGCAATCCAGATCATGAATATAGAATTAAAAAAAAATTTTAAAAAAATAAAATTTTTTTATTAAATTTTATAAAAGTTAATTGGGAGTGGGGAACAGTTGTAAATGACCTCCAAAAAAGGCGGCGACAAAATAAAATATGCTTATACCAAGTGATTTCTCAACCCTTTAGTATTAAACACACCCCATAAATATCTGCTCTCAACATTTCACTGTTTGGGCATGACTTCTTGTATGATTGGCAATGATGCCATCATACATTATGCCAGTGTATACATGGGACAGGTTACAGCGGGCTGAACATTGAGGGCTGATATTTATGGGGTGGGTTGAAAGGGCTAACAGTTAAAAAAAAAAATTTTTTTTTTTAAATCATAATCTGCCGTGCTTTTCGTTTTTTCATATACTACTATTAATATTCATATTACAAATTTTAATTTTTTTTTTTTAATTTTAAGGAATCAGGTCATGTGAGCATAATTTTGTTTTGTGTTTTTTTTTTGCAAAATGAACCCCCTCACTATTAACTCTATAAAAGCTAATAAATTTTTTTTTTCTATTTGGAGTTCTTAATTTATAGTAATTTAAAAAAAAAAAAGAAAAAAAAAAGTGTTATTTTTGTTCTTTCCTCATGTACAATTCCACCAAATATTTCTGAATATTTTAATGGTAATACTGAATATTTTTGCTAAAACTTCCAACATTTCAGTCAAGAGTGTGGGTTAGAAAAAATAAAATAAAATAGTGAACATTTTGCCATTGGTATAGCGATTCAGATTTCACCACCATTCTATTTATAGATTGATTGATTGATTTTTTACAGCTTATCAACCCTTCATAGGTTATTTAAAACTGAAATACCTTTCTGAAGAGTATATGTGCATAAGTGAGTGTAATGAACCTTACTTGAATTTGAACTCAGCTCTCTGATTTCTCATCCTGATCAGCTATCCATTAAACCCTCTGCACATCCACTTCTGTTTATAGAGATATTTACAGAGCTTCATGAAATGTTCTTATACACTGATGTAGCAAAAGTCATAGGATAGGAGCCTAATATTATGTAGAACCCTGTCTTGTAGCCTGGCAATGTGCAACAGCTTTATACGGCACTTGTTCTATCATGCCCTGTTTGAATTCAGATAATTATGGTCTCCTTGCCAAGAACTGTCACACAACAGGGATTCAGAGCACAAATGATATTGGTCTAGGCATTTCCATCATATCAAGTTAGTGGTACCACCTGCCATCATTTACTGCCTAACCATGACTTTTAGCATGTGAGTATTTTTTATATATGTTTTGTTAGTTTAATTTCTTGCTGAACTGATTGAGCTTGAGACAAAAAGAATTGTAATAATTTCTTGACTAACACTGATTGGCTATTTCATAAAAATCCCAAAAACATTTATTGGTTTCCCTGACCACCCACAAGTAGAGCATTCCAATGAAAATATTTCATGAGTCAAACTGATATGAAGCAAAGAAACATGGGAGAAACTTTTGATCATTCCCGGTAGAAAGAATAATCTTGCATGTGTTTTTCAATATGACTGACAGGGATTCAAATAATTCCAGAAACCAGAAAAATATGGCTAATCTTGAAAGGACAAGAGTGTTTAGAATGGATTTATAAGATATTTTAAAAGGGGTACATAGCTTTTGATCAGGTTTCTAGGTTATTTTCAATGTCTACAAAGAAGTGTAGGATTAAAAAATGCATGACTTTCATCAGTCAGACATATTTCAAACCTTTCACATCAACTACAACAAACAATGAACTTTGATATAAAAAAAGGCAGACATAAAAGATTACTTGTGGGTAGGGGGGGTCTGAGAATGGTAAAAAGTATTTCATATAAATTAATGCAATTTGTTTCTTTACTTTATGCAATTTTGGATAGCAGGGGGGAAATGTATGGATTTTGATCCTTTTGTAGAAGTTGTATTTATGTGATTCAGAAAAATTAAATATTTCATTTTTTGCAGAAATTTATTTCTTGTTTGAATTCCTTTAAAATTAGACAATTTAAAGTTATATCAATTTGACATAAAAAATAATTGAGCAGCATTAAAAAAAAACAAAAAACAAAAAAACAAAACAAAAAAAACATGTTTTCTTTGAAATATGAAATTTTTGAAATATGAAAGGACAAAAAATGTTGATTTTTTTACCAAGACAAAGTATTTATGAATGGACGCAATTTTGAAGAACTCGATTAGTAGATTAATACTTTGTTGTAGCAATTTTTGCATTTACTATTTCTTTCATTCTTTGTGGCAATAAACCAATTAATCTATGAAAATCCTCTGTTGTTACTGATGCTCACACTTTCATCATGAAGCATTTCAATTCTTCAAGATTTGATGGATAGTATTTTCTTAATCTCCTCTTGATGATTTCCCCATCAATTCTTCATTGAATTTTCATCTGGGTTATTTGCCGAGCAATCAAGAACAGTTATCCTCTTCTCCCTAAACTTTTGTAGATTTTGTTGCATAGAGTGGCACAAGGTCATGCTGGTTAATAAATTCATTGTTCCCAAACTTGTTCTCAATGTATGAGATAAGGAAATTATCTAAGATATCATGATAACAACATTAACTGACCTTTTTAAAGTACTAGATCTTTCTAACACTGGTGACAAACATACAACCATGGCTGATTGAGGAACTTTTACAGATTTCCATGTATTTACCATTGTATCACAAGTGTGACCTTTCTCCAGATGTGAAGTCTACAATCACCAATAGAATAGAATATAGAATTTTGATTCATCATGAAAATGACTTGGTTCCATTGAACAGCAGACCAACTTTAAATGGTCTCTAGCCCAGATTAAATTCTTCTGTTTTTGCTTAAAAGTTAGTGGCTTTGAAATCCATATCATGCTGTCATATCCGAGCTGATGGAGTCTCTGTGATTGAGAAACAGCTACAACAGCATCATTCCAGGCTTTGGAAATTTCGTAACAATTGTCAAATTGATTCAGTTGATGTTCATCTCTAGCTAATGTCTTGACTTTTGAACTGTTGAACCATTTTGAACCAGTTTGTTTTGTTATCTCCAAGTCAGCAGACTAAGAGCATCCCATCTTGACAACTGTCTGAGTTTCTCCAGCTTCCCACAATGTGTGAATGATGAGTTTTGATGTTTTTTGATATATTCCTTAATACATGCCATTTATGATACTGGGTGACAATATGCTGAACATCAAAGTTTCTACTCTTTTTATACAAATACTTTGACAATACTCATGAAATAAGCTTTTATGCAAATTTTAATTGGCTGGGAGGATATGCCAGATTAACAACATATACTGAATTGATGTACTATTAAAAGTAAACGATCCAATTTTAAACAAATTCCAGTAAGAAATATGAAATTTATAATGAGAAGAGATGGCTATCATATTTAGGAATCTTTTTTTATTCTAAATCATAAAGCAAAAATTGTTTGCACAGAGAAAAGCTTTTTACCAGAAAATTTTATAATATAAGGGTCAGTCTAAAAGTAATGCTAATTCTAGAAAGAATCTTTTTTTTTTTTTTTTTCGCTAGTCAAGTGTCAAGAAGCTTGAGGGGAAAATTTGTGGTGTTACCTTCACTTTTCCTACCCATAATCCTTTTTCAAAATGGCTGTCCCCTCTGGCCCCACCTACAATGCAAAGAGCTATCATAGAATTTTTGTTTTCGGAAGGACAAAATGCTGCATACATTCACACAAGGTTAGTGAATGTCTATAGAAAGGCTGCACAGTAAGGAGATGGGTCAGTAATGTTAATAGCAACCCTAGAGAGAAAGGAGAAACTATTTTAACCATAATCCTATTAGGGTATGCTAAAACTGATTTACTGAAGTTTTAATGTGATCAAATTCCAGATATTTTTAGAACAAAGCCTCCATAGTTATTTACATTTTGTTAGAATTTCTGGGATGAGGAGATTTTTTTTTTTACAGTAAGGTTCACCCTATACAAGGCCCAAGGGCCACTTGAGGTAGAGGGTAACATTAAGGAATAGTTTATATGGATAGGAGAGGAAGATAACAGTTGACTCTAGACTTGAACAGGTTAAGGTGAAAGTGATCAGGGAAACATCCTCTTGGGAATCTGTTCTACAGGGTAGTAGTTTGAGGGAGGAAGCTATTTGAGTGGAACTTACTTCTCACTAATGGAATACTGAGGGAATATGAGTTGTTTGCTACTAGGTAAGTGGCATGGTGGGTCCTAGCCATGAAGATTAGACTTGGTGGAACCAAGGAATGTAGTCCGGCCAAACACTTAACATAGTAGTAGTAATAGAGCAGAGAGAGAGACTCACCACATCCCGCCTGAGAGAGAAAAGGTTAGAGAGTGGAGAATAATTCTTCTCTTCATAACACCTCATTCCCAGAATTTCTGGGATGAGGAGTTATCATTAATTACATCAGGACTATTAGCCTCATCTTTGTTGTCATTATCACCTGATTGCCTTCAGTCTGAATATTGCCTTCAGTCTGAATTTCTGGGATGAGGAGTTATCATTAATTACATCAGGACTATTAGCCTCATCTTTGTTGTCATTATCACCTGATTGCCTTCAGTCTGAATTTCTGGGATGAGGAGTTATCATTAATTACATCAGGACTATTAGCCTCATCTTTGTTGTCATTATCACCTGATTGCCTTCAGTCTGAATTTCTGGGATGAGGAGCTATCATTATTTACATCAGGACTATTAGCCACATCTTTGTTGTTATTATCACCTGATTGCCTTCAGTCTGAATTTCTGGGATGAGGAGCTATCATTATTTACATCCAGACTATTATCCTCATCTTTGTTGTCATTATCACAACATTTTCTTTGTTATGCTCTTCAGTCTTCATCAGGTGCTTGTTGATCTGCATAAGCTTCAGTGAATTTGTAACCAAACATATTAATCTATGGTGGTTAATTGTTCTTGCCGCACTGACCATGTCTAGGGATATCTTGTCCTGACGTTAAGTGTTCTTGCCCCACTGACCATGTCTAGGGATATCTTGTCTTGAGGTTGATTGTTCTAGCCCTACTGACCATGTCTAGAAATATCTTGTCCTGTTGTTTATAATACTGCTCAATTATTGTTCCCCCTGTGTCCACATCTGTTCTACTCATCCCAGGGATTGAACTCACAATTACCTTCTCACCAAATTCACAAACCAATTCTTTAATTCACTCAGTTATTGTCCCATGGATTGTTGACATTCTTATTGAAAGCAAACATCTTTGTTCCAAATTCATATAATTTGGATTTATTTTGTTTTTTTGGTTTTTTTTTTTAGACAAATTTAATCATAAAATATGAAAAGCAACAGAAAATGGTTGACAGTAAAAATAGCAGTTTCCATAGGAAATTTCCTTTCTTCCGACAGGAAACATTCAGCAAACCCTTAGAATTACTGTCAGCTGAAATTTACCAATGTTTTTGTTTTTTTAAATAACAGATTTTTTTTTAAAAATTAACTTTCTCATGTTTACTAACTTTTATTGCACTTTCTAGCTTTGAGTGGGAATTTCCTTCCAAACCATTTGTTTGTAGTAGTGTGGAAAGTAAACATTTTGATGATATTATTATTTTACCTTCTCATTACATGTGCTATACATTTTAGTTGTTGTTGGAAGTGTTCAAGTGATGTTTTTTTTTGTTATTTGGTAAAGTTCTCTGTGAATTTTGTAGTACCATTCCAGAAATGATAATGAATATTGTCTTCTTTAAGATTTATAAGATTTATTCATTTAAAGTAGGTAGCCAAAACTAAAATTTTATTTTCAATATATCTAAAAAAAATAATACAGATATAGAGTGTTGTACCAAATTTAAGCTATGACCATTCAAAGTTTGATTTTTTTTTTTTTAGTAGTACATCAATAAAATGTTCATATTTTCACCTAGTAAAAATAGTCAGAAGTGCAATATGACAATAGGGAAAAAAAAGATAGATTTCATTTTAAATAGGACCTAATCTCTAGAATTAATAAATAATTATTAAAAAAAACAAAAAAACGAATCATTTTTTAAATTACCTAAAAGAGAGAATTTGAGTCACCACTATTTGCTTAAACAATAAGCAATACAAAAAGGAATTTCTTAAAATTTCATAAAAATTAGGAGGTATACATATGTAAAGAAAAAATTTACAAAGATTTTGTTAAAAAAAGAAAGAAAAAAAAGCAAAACCGTTTCAAAAATAATTTAATTCATTTCTGACTAAGTCCTGAAAGTTTCATTAAAATCCTAAATTAAAAATTAATTATTTGATTTTTGTAAGTATTTCCAGATCAATGTGTTTTTCATCAAATTTTCCATACAAATTTAAGGTTCCTGCATTGACACACAAACAAAAAAAGAACAAGATTTTTAACTAAAAATTTCCAAAGATTTTGACAACAAAATTGTTTTTATTATTTTTTGTACATTTTTCATCATGAATCATTTTTCTTAGTGAATTTTTGAAGATACTTAAATAAGTACTTTATACAGATTTAAAATGTATCATTAAAGAAAATATAAGAAAAAGACTTAAACTCTGTAATATCCATCAATGAAACATGTCTGATTGAAAATGAGATTCGGCTGGTAATGTTGTCACTTGGTTAGCATTACAAATTTTGATGCATTGGACCTGACAGTTTTACACAAAATGAATGCATATATGGGTGCAGAGATATGAAACTAACTGATTATTAAAGACTGAACATTGATCTACAAAAAGGTAGAATTTCTCTAGTATTTCACCCACTAGAGGTTTTCCATTTGGAAATCTTTTAGGAAAAACAATTTCAAGCCACCAAATTTATGAATTTCTTTTTTTCTTTAAATGGGACTATTTTGATATGCATAGGAAGACACAACTTTGAGCTCAGCGAGTTTGAAATTGTCAGCTATGAAAATGCAGAAAAAGTGGCACCTGCCATTGGAATAGTAACATAATTTAAAGAAACATGGAATAAAGACTAATCATCACAAATGAGAAAGAATTGGATGTTTGTAAAGGGAAAGGATTAAATCTTCTGGACACATTAATTCTATTGAAATAGCCTAGGAAATAAGCATGATATCAGCAGGTAAAATTGAAGGAAATTTCACTATTTTGATAGGTTTCCACGCTGATAAACTACAAAGGTTTGGGATACATATTTGAAGCCAATTTTAACCATTAATCCAAGAAAATGGTTTGAAGCAGCTGCTACTTAAGAGCATGTGGCCTAGTAGTTAGAACACACACTTTCCAACTGTGAAACCCAGGTTCAAATTTCATTATGGTCACTTTATCAAGTAGGTGATGTTATTGTTCTGGGGAGGTGATCCCAGTGTGCAGCACCTTTAGAAAATTCCTGAAAACCATACCACAGGTTGACTCAAGCCTTATGAGTGAAATTGGATAGATGGAAATATCTGGGAACCGTCAGTAGTTGTGCTAACACAAAATCATAAGTCATTGTGACCGAGAGTTTGAGTGTATTGACCTTATTCAGACTGTTGATCTTGCCAGATAATATGCTCTCTCTCCAAGAAACTGTAACTAAGTTCCACTCAGCACAAACTACAGATGGGCTCTATGGGTTTTAAACAAAAACAAATTTTCCCTGAGCAGGCATCTGCAACTGGGATTGGCTAGCCACCCTAACAGACAGGCATACTTGGATACAAGCGGCCAGTCACTACCACTACTACAGTTAAAAGATTTCGGAATGAGATGAATGCCATGCATGTCAAATATACTAGAAACTAGATCTATTGGTCATGAAATTTGGTAATAGAAATAAAAAGAAAAAACAAAAAGATTCTAATTTTTAAAATTATTTTAGACTAAAAAAGAAGAAGAAAAAACTAAGCAATATGTTCTCTTACCTTTGCATTCCATTGTTGGGCCTCGCCATTTACCCTGATAGCACCAGGCTTCAGAAAGACCACCCTGTTGATATCCTTTGCTGCATTTGTATTGCACTTTGGTCATTTCAGGGAATTGTTTCTTGTTAGAAGAAGGATAAAATAAGGAATGAGGTACAACTGGTGGCACACCACACTGCTCTGAAAAAAATAAAATCATTATTAGTGTATAATCCCAAATATATTGAAAGGCTAAGCTTGTTAAGTTTATTTGAGAAATTCTTTTATTAAAAACTGTTTTGAAACCTGAGTGCTTCCTTCCCTGTAGGCCAGTCTTCTAATTTGCGCTAAGTCATGTAACTATAAATTTGACTAGAAAAGTTTCAATTTGCTGATAAGAAACGTAACCTGACAACAGGTGAGAGTCAAGGGATTTATGACACAAGAGGATTACAAAAAGAAAGCAGAATCTGGATTTTAATCTTTGCTTCAGAAATTAAGTGAGAAACTATTCTATTGGATTTTCTTCAGGCTAATTTAAGCTGTCTGCCCTCTAACCTTTTGTGCAGTCTCTTTATACCACGTTCACTGAGGAGGGTATTTATAAACTAGTGCACAAATACCCTCCTCAAATTGAACATGTGCATTAACTTTAATGTTGACTACATGGAAAAGTAACAGATACATAATGTTGGTAATATATACACAATATTTTATTAATAAAAATTATCATATAATATTTGTCCGTCTCTTTATTAGTTCATACGACCATTACACTCTGCCAATACCTCATAAATAATGGACTATTCCGTCTTGATGTGGAAAGACAGGACATATCAAAGATGCTACTTCGTTTCAGTGAGAAAATGAAAGAAAGAAAGGCAGATTGAAGTGTTTAACATCTGTTTCAGTGAAATGGAAAAAGTCATCAATTTCAAATTTTTTTTCATTTGTACCCCCTTACTTCTAAAAATAACAACCAGCATTCATATTTATAATTGTTATTGCAATATTTTGTTAAAGTTGTTAAGCTCAAATATTTAATGATGCAATAGGGGATTTTCTGTAGATATTTTATTGTTGTAGAAGTTACCATGTCTATCATTAACTGAAGAATTAAGATTTATTAGAAATTTCAAATAGGAAAATTGTGAAATTTTCATCAATTAAAACTAGTTGTTTTATTATTATTATTATAATAAAAAGTATTTATTTCAATATTTTATTAATAAAAATTATTATTATTATTATATATGTTGAATTAAGATCCTTCATGTTGTTCTTTTGGATTTTAATATAAGTTTTCTACCCTAAAGTTCATCCAGTACAAAACTCAAGAACCACTCATGGTAGATGATTACAGTTAAAATAGTAAAGATGAATCAAATAAGGGTGAAAATTATGAGAATAAGGAGGATAGATAACAATTGACCCTTGATTTAAGAGGTTAAGATACTATTGTTCAGGATTTGACTAATTGATTTGGGGTTTTTTTATGGATTATCAATCTTTTACAGGTAATTTAAAATCAGAAAATATTTTTAGATTGTGGTGATAAGTTTGTGACATTGTATCTGTAGGGAAAGATGCTATAGAGTGGAAAACAAGTCATCTCCTACAAAACTGTAAATGATTTTGAACTCTCAAGGAAAGTGATGATGTATATATGGCAATGACACTCCATTTTTGCCCTAATCTAACTCTTGCAAAGATCAAGCCTAGCAGAAGGATTCAGATACTTCCTGGAGCAGTTGAGCATTTTTCCAAAAACTTTAGCAATTCCTCTTGAGATCTGGAATGACCTCAAGACTCAATAAAATGTTCAAATTATGGAGTTTCATTGTGAGTGCAACCATTCAATACAACTAAAGAAAAGATAACCCATTTTACCCAAAATACTTATTTACTTCATGGATCAGCTTTCAAGAGAAGTAAGAAATAGGAAACAGAAATAATTGGTCAACTACATTGCCAAATTTTTGACTTGAATGTATTTTAAAAAGCATTTCAGATCTTGATTAGCCAAGTGTAACCAGACATTTTATTCGCCTATCACAAAATTGGAATCTTTATTCTTACTCTGCTATTTTTATAAGAAAAGTATTTAACTATCAGAAAGTTTCAAAGAGGTAAAGTAAAATTACTTACTTATACACAAAAAGCTGGGTGGTTTCCATTTACCATTTCGACAAATGGCTGTGGCACTTCCAAGAGTCTTTCGACCATACTTACACACGTATGAGACCTCAGTAAAAGGAGGATAAGACGCCTTCGTTGCAACTGTTGGGTAGGCTTTTTTTGTAACTGGCAGTTTTCCACACATTTCTGAAATATTAGCCAAAAATCAAAAATCCATTTAGTACTAGCATTTCAGTATACAAGGTTTTCTAGGAAAAAAAAGGTTAAGGAAATAATTTATTCCTCAATTTTATCCGATTGTAGGTAACTCAAATATAAATTTAATTTGTGAGCTATTTACATAAGTTGAGCCCTGTATACAATATATATATATATATATATATATATATATATATATATATATATAACTGCACTTTGATGGGTGAGAATCGAAAATAGTTACCAGTTGAAATGCACTGAAACGAAGTTGCATCTTTGTAGTGAGTAAAATGGTTTTGCCTATATGATAAAATTATAATAAATAAATATATATATAAATCCAAGTCACTGTTGGAACTAAATTAATTTATTTTCCGTTCTTCAAACTTGTCATCAGGGTCAAGAATGACCTGCAAGAATCCCAGGACAGTCATAATTAAATTATATGCCTGATTCTCATGGTAATGAAAATTGATCTAAAGATGGAAATTTTTTTTAAATACAATGCAATATAATACTACACAGAAGCCATCATGGTGCTCAAGTTGATTCAATAGCATATACTCCTCTATGGCCAATTGTTAAATTATTAAATTGGGCTGGAAACAATTGCATGTTTTTGTTTGGCCAGAAAGGTTTTATTTCATGGCTGTCAACAGGATGAGTTCTTTGTGAGTTTGTGCATAATATACACAATTGTCATGTAAGGTGTGATTTGAAAGTTGCATGAAGAAAATCAGTTGAAAACAAATAGGGAGTGATTAAAGTGAAGATTAAAAATTGTATTTCATAAGCCAAAGCAGATTTTAATGAAATCAGTAATTTTGGTTAGGCAGACAACATTTATTGCTGCTAATAATGTTAAAGGTATAGCCAGCGTGTCATATATAAATAGTAGGACAAGTTGTTTAAAATTTAAAAAAGATGCTTAGCAATATATTAAAGTAGAAAATAAAATGGCTATACATTCAACATTAGTAGAAACAATATTTATTTCAATTGCATATTTCTATTTGAAGAGAAATTTTAAATGTTTTGATAAAACAAAAAATGTGGTTTATAATTGGCTTCCATTTTGTTCAACCCTTTTTGCTTACAATAATTTGTTTGCAACTTCCTAATCAACTTACATGACAATCACACATAAAAATCACATCTTGCTCAGACTAAAACTTTTCAAAATTGAAATTAGAATTTAGTTATGTTTTTATACTTTTTTTTTTCAAAACTATAAAAGTGAAAATAAAACACTCACTTTCACACGTCATGTCAGGACCAATCCATTTTGTTTTTTTCCCTTCTGCTCCACCACAAATGGCTGTTGTGATCCCAAATGCATGATAATTAGGCTTGCAAGTGTAATTGAGTGAATCCCCAAGAAGAACCTGTATTTTCTTGGGCTGCAATGTATTGGCAATGGTTGGAGGATTTGTGCAAAACTTACTAAGCGAAGCAGCTGTAATGAGGAAAAAATTCTTTAGTGGACATTATCAGATTATAATAAAGAAAAATGAAACATGAGGTTACGACACAGAAGCCATCATGGTGCTTAAATTGATTCAATAGAATATACTCTTTTATTGCTAATTGTTAAATTATTAAATTTGGTTGTAAACAGTTCCATGTGTTTGCCTGGCCAGAAAGGTCAACATTTGCATATCTCTTTATTAAAAAGTGGATTTTTTAATCAGACATCATTTCTTATTACTATAAACATCAGTTTTAGTGTTTGAGTTGATATTCCCTGTTTTTTGTTTGTTTTTTGTTTTAAACCAACTTAGCATTCAAGAAATCCCAGTAAAAAGAAAAATGTGCCTCTTGACAGAAATTGAACCAGTATTCCTTTTTCTATCAAGGAAACCACTCCTTTAGTCAAGATGTGCACTTACCAATTAGACAAAATGAAAAACAGGATTGTCAACATAAACATGTACCTTCTAAAAACAGTGTTTATGGTAATAAGATCTTTATGTTTGGATGTAAACAAAAATTAACCAGGGATGGGCAGAGAAGGAACAAAACTTCTTTACCAAAAATGGTTCTAAGTTTAATCTGCATTCTTGAAAAGAAGTCTCCTATGTACACTGACATTTTAAAGTTTGTAGAAAGACAGCTGAAATTTCTGGGACATATAATGAAGAAAAGGGGGCCTAAAGAAAGCAAAAAAAAATGAAATGGCAAACAGTAAGTAATCTACTTAACAAGTCTGTATTATTGAATGGCAGAACAGAGCAAAGAGGCATGATAAGAGGGCAATAATTACTTAGAGCAACAAAAGATGTGGTGAGCCATGATTGCCCACATCCTAAAAAGACATGGCATATAAACAAATACATAGTAATTCAGAAAATGAATACAAAAATTATTATACGAGTAAAAAGCTACAATTTTAAATGCCTATTTTTGAGGTAGACATCTTCTGAATTGAACATGATGCAGCATAATTGTCCCATTTCTGTTGCACTTGATTAATATATAAAAAAAATATTGATGTGTTTAGGCTTTATTAATATTTAGACAACCAAATGGATTGAACTGAATTATATTATTGGGACTGTGCTCAATTGCATATCTTAAATAGTTTTAAATTATTTGTTTGCTGAATTTATAAGCAGCATTGCACAAATACTTCTTATGTGGGATTTAAATACTTTATCTGTTCTTGTCAACACAAGATAATCACCAATGACACATTGAAAAGTGGCATTGGAAATGGTTCCTGCAATGTGTGGTCAACAAAAGGTCAGATTTCAATTTCCCCAGATACAGCACAACAGTAGACCTTAAATATTAAATAGTCCTTCGATTCTATTGGATTATAGTTTCTGTTTGAGGTGATGAAAAAGGAAGCAACAAATTCTAAAGACTAGAGGCAATATACACCTAAGGAAGGCTGAAGAACAGATCATCTGAAATGTTGGGATAAAAACAACAAAAATAAAGATACTGGTCTGAATAATGTGTAGAGTGACATCTAAAGACCACTGGATGCAACATACACCCAAGGAAAACTGAAGAACAGATCAGATGAAATGTTGAGATAAAAACAACAAAGATAAAGATACTGGTCTAAATAATGTGTAGAGTGACATCTAAAGACTGCTGGATGCAACATACACCTGATAGCTGATGAATATATTTACTGAAATGGAAGAAAAAACAAAAATGAAGAAATAGTCAAAGACATATAATGGAATATATTGACAGGAATTCCTACAGAACAAAAATAGTTTCAGTGGATGAAGAATGAACACTCCACTATCTTTCCCAAAAAGTAATGACAATTCATATATTTTAAAAATGGGTATCTGTGGAAGCCATAACTGCATACATCCTGAAAAGACGTAGCATTTAAAGAAAACAAAATGAAGGTGAAAAATCATCTTTTGGGACTTTTTGGCATTTACAAATGGCTGAGTAGATAGAATATTTCATTCTTTTTCTTTGGTGAAAATATCTAACTAGTTTTCTGGGATATAATTATCAAGTTGCCCTTACTGCAAACAAATAAATAAAAGGAAAAAAAAAACAACACATGGAAAAGAGAGTTGGGAGGGGACAGCATTTTTAGAGAACAATTTTCTTTTTCAAGGAAGGAAGGCAACATTTATTGGCAGGAAAAGTGGGTTAAAGGTCAAGTATTTAGAACTGCAGAATTTAATTGGAGCAAAAGCAGCAGATTTACAAAAGAACAACAATGTAAGACAAGTACTAATTTTTTTTTTACCTGATTTCATTTCCAAATGGTTATTTTTGGCTTTAAACACGTTTTACTTTTTTGACTTCTACTGTTTCATTCAGTTATGTGCCATGCTTGATACATGCTCAGGCAATCATGTATCTTTCGATACATGACTGACGAGGCAGATTTTTTCCCACAGTAAGTTGCCATTTCTTTCTGTGGTAGACCAGTTGCCATCCAAGACTATAGAACTCGGTCTGCCCTGCTATTTACCCATAGCTGGTGGGAGAAGACGAGGATTAATACCTTTCCCAAGAGTATTAGCATGTAAGTGAATGTAATGGATTCAACTGGAATTCGAACTCAGTTCTCTGATTCCTCAATCTGAGTTGCTATCCATTACTCTACCATGCCTCCTCTTGTATATATATATATATATATATATATATATATATATATATATATATATATATATATATATATATATATATATATATATGCGCGTGTGTGTGTGTGTGTGTTTGGGTGTGTGTATTTGGGTAGCATTCCCTCAATTATGCAAATTTCATTGAAAATGACTGACAAAGTGTGGTGGCTGAATTTTTTATATAATTTCTCATGTGTTTGTATAATTTTTTCTTTCAGGACATAAATTATACAAAAATTATCCAAATGTTTTACAAGCACTTTTGGCTCTACTTTTAGCCATTATCAAGGATGAATTTTATTTTACTTTTAACTGAATATATGCATTGTTTTATGTATGTATCTAGAGTTATAGGAATGTTGTATTTTCCAGACATGGTCAGCACATTCTCTCCATGTTCATAGTTGATATTATTGAGTGTTGAACTTTTTTTTACTTTATTAATAATGCTTCCATTATTTTTATATAATTTATGTCCTGAAAAGAAGAAAATATGAGAAATTATATAAAAAACTCAACCACTGCACCTTGTCAGTCATTTTCAATAAAACTTGTATCTATATATATATATATATATATATATATATATATATATATATATATGATTAATAGATGAGCCTTTTTGTAATGTAATTGCTGACCGCTTGTATCCAATTATGGCTACCTCCTCGGGTGGTTAGTCAATCCCAATTGCAGATGCCTGCTCAGACACATTTTTATTTGTTCAGTACACACAGAGCCCACCTGTAATTTATACTGCAACTATACTGAGTGGGCCACCTTCATTACAGCTTCTGGGGGAGAGAGTTCATTATATAGCATGATTAATAGTCTGAACAAGGCCAGTTTGCTCAAACCTTCAGTTACAATGTCTAGATCTACCAACAATGGATCCCAAATACTTGTCTACCCAATTTCTCTCACAAGGCTTGTGTCAACTCATGGTATGCTTTTTCAGGCACTTTCCAAAGTCAGTCAGTTATGCGTCATGCATGATACATGCTTAAGTGATCATGTATCTTTCAAAACATGTCTGATGAGGCAGATTTTTCCCCCACAGTAGGTTGCCATTTCTTTCAGCAGTAGACCAGTTGCCACTCAAGGCTATAGAACCTGGTCTGTCCTGATATTTACCTATAGATGTGGGGGGAGAAGAGGATTCATATCTTTCCCAAGGGTATTAGCACGTAAGTGAATTTAATGAATTTGGCTGGAATTCGAACTCAGCTCTCCGATTCCTCAATCTGAGGCTCTATCCATTACTCCACTGTGCCTCCCCCATTCCAAAACTTGATTCTGTTAGTAGCAACTATTGCTAGGCAGCTGAAGTAGTTATAGGCAAGTAGTTTAAATGTTTATTCAATTATTCTCTTTTATGTCAAGTCTTGTGACATGCCAGAGACAAGATGAATTGTCAAGATGCCTGAAAATGAGGCAGCACAAGGAAGTAGATTCATGTCATTACAAGAATTGCTAGCAGGAAAGAACTGCAAGAATATTTAATTGGAATTTGAACTTACTTATTAATCACACATATTAAATATTAATTTGATATATATATATTTTGACAGGGTCCAGATAAATAGATAGATATAGAGAAAAAGATGTAACAAGTATTAAAATCTATTGCCCCAAATGAGTGAAGGTGAAATTAGCCAGGCCCTTGATTTGTGAAGGTGAACAGGATGTGTTTTTTGAGGTCTGTCATTGCCACTGTCTGGAGGCAAAATGAGCCAGTATCTCTTGGGGATAGGGAGAAAAACAAGTGGCTGACAGAACAAAGAATAGAAAAATCTATTTATTTAGGCAGAGTAAAAGTGATCTGTGTTTCACAAGTGATCAACAGCTGGGCTGCTAAGTCATTTGACCAATAACAACAGAGATAAGATGTGAGATAGAGAACATCCATCCAGAGTCTAAGGTTGTCAGCTATGCATTTTCATAAACCTTGCTTCGACTGTTTTAATCCTTACAAATAAAAATTTGTTGTTTCCTTATAAAGAAATATTCACCATTTATTGACAAGAACAGCCAGTGCTTCTTATTCTTCTATGTGCTGTGACCCTTTAGGATGCAGGTGATCATGGCTCTCCACAACTTTCTGTCCTTTTTAGCTCTTAGTAAGTTTTGTCTTTTTGCTAACCCTTATTTTGCCAACCATTTATACAATCACATTAAGTAGGTTATTCACTGCTTTCCTTTGTCCCTCTTGTCTTCAATATGTCCTGTGAGTGTCAAATTCCCCAAGCCCTCATTATGTGCTCAATAAATTTCAACTCTTTCTAAGAGTCCTTTTTGTTTTCATTTTCCTTAAAGCTTCCTCATTACACATGTGCTCAGTCTATAGCATTCTCAGCATCCTTCTGTAGGACCACATTTCTGTTGTTTCAAGTCTCTTCTTCATTTGTAATGAGATTGTTCAGCATTCATTGTCATATAGGAGGACTGGAATTACACAACAGTTCAGTAATCTTTTCCTTATTTCTTATGAAATTTTCCTGTTTCTTAATACTTTGTTTATCTTTTGGAAGGTATCTTTTGCTATTCCAATACAACACCTTCAGATATCAGTGTTGTATTTTTTGTCTTCTATTAAAATACTTCTTAGATATTTAAATTTTTATATTTGCTGGATTTTTTTGTCTCCAATTAATAGTTCACATTTTGGTCCATTCTTTTTATCTTCATACAATTGATGTTTAGTCCTTTCATCTTGCTTTCTTTTACTACCTTACTGTAGGAGTTCCTGTAGTTTCCTTTCTATGTCTGCTATCAACACTGTGTCATTTGCATATCTTATGTTTTTCAGATTGTGATTACAAATAATGAAGCCTTATGAATGACTTATTTTTCTCAGGATCACCTCACTGTAAAGTTGAAATAAATCCAGTGAGAAGACCCATCCTTGTATTATAACCCCCTCCCCTCCTTTCTATTTTTGTGTATTTACTGAATCCATTTTCTATCCTCATGTAGGCAGTTTTTGCCCAATATAAATTCTGGATTATTCTAATATCTTTCCTAAATAAATCAAGTTTAATTAGCAGTTCAAAAATTTCTTTGTGACATACTTTATCAAATGCTTTTGCATAATCTATAAAACATAGGTATATGTCCTTTTGCATTTATATTGCTCTTTCTTCTATCATTCTGAATATAAATATTATATTCCTTGTTCCAGTGTCTTTAACAAAACCACACTGTTCTTGTCCTATTGCTGGTCTAATTCTGCTGTGTGCTCTTTTCATCAGAATTCAGTTAAGTTTTACCATAATTAAACTGATTGTCTAATGGAGTTTGCATTTATTCTCTTGAAACAATTTATAAAATCTTTCCCTCAAGATAATTTTTCAGAAAAATAGGTTTCCCAACTTTAGTAGCTCTTTCAAGTATTGATGGGGGTTTCCTATCTAACCTTTTATTCGAAGTAGTGTGGAATGTCAACATTATGATTATCCCATTATTATCTACTTGAGAGACACGTCCACTTTAGCTGTTGCTATTGTTGAAAGTTTTTGAGCGATGCAGTTTCTGTTATTTGGTAGTTCTTTCTTTTTGATTTGGTTGTGCTAGTCGACAAGATTTGAAGAAGGCTGATCCTCATAAGACCTAAAGGTCTCATTTGCTCAAAGTCATTCTTAATCATTGATCTGAGAAAATGGTTGTTGGTTGGGTTTTATGACATATCAACCACTGTGGGTCATTTAATGCCAAATTAAGGTATATATATATATATATATATATATATATATATATATACATACACATATACCTATATTAAATATACAGTACTATTAAACATATACCTGGCAACATTATTTTTTCAAAAGCGTATAGCTGGTAACATTATTCTTTCCAAAAAACGTATAGCTGGCAACATTGTTGTTTCAAAAACATATAGCTGGCAACATTGTTGTTTCAAAGACATACAGCTGGCAACAGTGTTGTTTCAAAAATGCATACCTGGCAACGTTATTGTTTCAAAAACGTATAGCTGGCAACGTTATTGTTTCAAAAACGTATAGCTGGCAACGTTATTGTTTCAAAAACGTATAGCTGGCAACATTATTTTTTCCAAAAAAACGTATAGCTGGCAACATTATTTTTTCGAAAACGTATAGCTGGCAACATTATTTTTCCGAAAACATTATCTGAAGCCTTGTTGTTGGACGTAGTTTATCGTCATACCGAGGACGCAGATGTAGTTTATCGTCATACCCAGGACACAGAAAATGGTTGTATACAACTAACAGTTTAGATATTTCTGAACAAAATTATTGTCATGCATGATATCCATATGAAAGTCTCAATCAGACAAGGCTATTTAAGATCATAACTGTAGTTCTTAGGTTAATGTTCTAGTTTTATAGCAATTTGTGAAGTAATGCAAAACAAACCTGAGTTCAGCTTATTCTATGTTCAATTTCCTTATCTCCTATACTAATTTTATTATAACCGATCCATACTTTGTATTCGAAGTATTTTGTATTTACTAATTCAACATTCTGAATTTTTATGATGGATTCAGGTTAAGTGTCATTACTGTTTTCATTCCAATACCAGATAATAATTTCCATTTGGAAAGGTTTATCTTGAGTTTGACTTCTTGGAACATTTAGTCAGAGATATTGATTTTTTTTTTTTTTTGTTCAAGATTATTCTTACCATAACTATGAATACCTATGTCATCAGCAAAGCTCTTCCAAAGTGTTTAATCTATTGAATCTCAACAATGATTTATTTACACAGAAAACGTTTTCAATGTCTACCATAATTCTAGCTCCCTTCCCAAAAGAGTAAATAAAAAAATAAAAACGTCCAAAAAGAACTGACTTCTAAATTTTCCACTATCTTTATGTATTAGGTTGGTGCAAAAATAATGATGTAATAATGTCGTTTTTTGACGTTAAAAAATACGTCAAAAAACGACATTAATACGTTATTATTTTTGCACCAACCTAATATAAAAAAACTTACATTAAAAACTGTTTCTTAGAAAGAAATTCCTAACTTACAAATAAAATGAACATTTTTTTTAACGTTTTTCAGGACATGGGCAATCATGGCACTCTAAAATTGCCATAACGTCTTGGAAAAATAGGCCTCATGTTTCTCCTTACCTTCTGTACATTGCTGAATTTAGAGTGGTCTTTCTCCTAGACTGGCTACCATCCAAGGCTCAGGATACTATTTAACCTATATTAGCATATTTGTACAAAAGTTAATGCAACAGACAAGACCAGAAATTGAAGTTGTCTCACCAGTCCACTGATAACCAATATTTTGGTAATTGAATATGTTCTTGATTGAAAGAAAATAAAATCATAGCAAGGAGTGAATAGGGAAGAATTTGATTTCATTATTTAACAGCATATCAACTCTTTATAGGTTATTTAATGCCAAAATTTAAGTTGGTTAGTTGATTTTGTATAGTGGTATATAAACCTGTATTGGTTATTTAATCCTGAAATCTAAATATTTTGAACACAATTTTATGGCTTCAACTAGAGATAAAATGTATTGTTGGTAATTTTACTATAATTATGTATTGTTGTTATTTTTCTTACATATATGAAAATGTATTGCTGTCAAGTTCATCATAAAAATATATTTGTTTAGGGGTTCACTAATTTGCCCATAGCTGGAACCCTAAGAGGTGCTACCAGCTCAGATCAGGGCTGAGATGAGAACAACTGCAATTAAGAGATGGTTCCATGCTCCTCAAATGCTCCAATCTCCCAATCAGAGGGAATGAGGAAGAACTTGCTCTTTTTCCTGTTTCTTGTGTTTCGGGTGGTAACTGTTTCTAAGAGACATGAACACAGCTTTCTTCAAAATCTTTGACTAAAATATAAAAAGTCTAAATATCTAACTAATGGGAAACAAAAAAAAAAAAAAAATCATCTTGACCATTTTGCGAGGACTGAAGAAAAGAAATTAGATTTTTCATTTTTGGAACAGGACAAAGAAATCAATTCAGTTACAAATAAACTTTTAACATCTATTCAACAGTAACGGTTGTCTGGGACTTAAAAGGAAAGACCAAAGGATTTTTTGATTATTAAATTATATTTTTTTAATTATTTCTAGAACCTTCGAAATTTTGGTTAAAATTTCGTTTTTCTTGCGTCAACAGGTGACCATAAATTAATATTTGGAAATTTGAACATCTTTTCTTTTTGCAGGGAAAAACGCATGGATTTGTAAATTCTTCCAAAAATCAGATAATTGTTGAATTTTAATAATTATCAGGACTTAATCACAAATGAAATTATTTTAGAAATGTTTATGTAGAATTTTTTTTTTATCATCTGTTACAACCCCACCCCCTTCACTTAATTTATGAAATTTCGAGAAGTTCATTTTTGTAGCACTTAATGATGTTATATTTAGTTTAAACAAAAAAATAAATAAATAATTGCAAAAAAAAAAAAAAAAAAATTTTTGACATTCGATATACTAAGTGACTTTTTAAAATGTTTCTCTCCTTAACGCGCAAGTAAGCAAGCAAGAATGGCAGACCAGTTCGGTGATGATTGACTTGATGAAGTTTTCAAACTTCATTTCTGAAAAATATTTTTCCTGGTGATATAGAAAATAAATAAAATTAGTACACATTGATGTCTAGGTAGGATGTTCCTTTGTCGTATCTCCGACACGGAGACAATAAAATGAAGGATTTCGCTATGTTATTTTCCGTGCAGAAAATGAAGTCGTGATCGAACAGCGATAAAAAAACAAAAAAAAAAAAAAAAACATCAATCAATCAATAGACGAGGATAAAAAGAAAAAAGAGCCGATATTTTTAAATCGGGGGGTGGGGGTCTGGTTAAAGCATCAAAAAACAAAGAAGGAAACGGATTCAAATATCACACTTTTTTCTTTTTTAAATGGAAAGCTAATTTGAATTTGAATTTCAGTTTCTTCTTCCTTAAGACATCTTTCAAAGATTGTCATTAGAGAATTTCACACGTTAATCTGCATAGCATACTTCAAATTTAAATTATTTAGTTAAAAATAATTTTTTTTTTTTTTTTTGCTTTAGAAAAATCAGTGGCGGTATTTAATTAATTATTCCCGAAGAAAAGGTCTCAAGAAGCAGCACAAACGGGTCCTGACATCTGCTGTTAGAAAGCCGGTCGCTAAGACTAGGCATTTTATTTTCATAGATAAAAAAAAAAAAAAAAACACACATTTCATTTATGCGAAATTGTTTTTGACCTCGCATTAAAGATGTTTGTGTTAAGTTTTTTTTTTACTCTTTCCATTTGGGCTAAAAATAAATATCCTTTTTTTAGCGAGATTTCCAAAAATCAGAAAAAAAAAAAATCCTTCACACCTTTTTTTACTTTTTCCTTAGAAATCAAATTTAAAATCTGTTGTAACATAAATCACAACATAAAACTAAGATTTTTCTTCTATTTCATTATTAATTTCAAGCTTTTTTTTTTGTCATTTTCGCATAGTTTGAAATGCGATAAACTAAAGATTTTAGTTGTCTTTTCAAAATAAACTAAGAAAACATCATAAATTTAAGAATGCAAATTTTGAGAAGTGCTGGAAAATGACCATTTGTCGTCTTTTCAACAGAACGATTACTGAAGTAACTAAAAAAATAAATAAATACTTACTTAGCCTCAGATGTCACATGTGTTTTTTTTTAAGCAAAAAATTGCTTATGTTTCGCTTCATAAACTTTTTTCAACAATTTTTTTGTTTTACAAGTTAAGTAGAATGTTGTGATGAAAGTGTGTGTTCAAAAAAAAAAAAAAAAATAATTGCAACAAAAAAATGAAAGTAAAAAAATCAATGAGGACAAAAACAAACGAATTTACAAGAACTGTTTCGTTGAAAAGTCCTTGTTGCCTTTCTAACTGAAAGACTAAAAAAGAGTAAAGCAAAAAAAAAAAAAAAAACAGGCGGTGGGATATCAGAGTAATTCAAATTAGGATTAAAAATTAAAGAAAAAAAATGGTGTACTGTAACTTGAATGAATGTTGTGTCTGGTGATTTGAAATAAATGAAGATAATCCAAAGAAAAAGAAAAAATAAATAAATAACACTGAAACATCCAAATTTGTGTGACTGTGAATTTCAGTCGAACCCAAACATAAACAAACAGGAGGAGGCTATAAAAATAAATCCTGTTTAAATGCGATAATAAAAAACGATAAACAAAAGATAAAATTCCTTAAAAAGCACATTACAACATTTTCCTTACCTTGACATCTCAAAAAGATTTCGAAAATTAAAATAAAAATCCATTTGTTAAAAAAAGTTTGAAAATTGTGTACACTCTTGTTCGCCATGTTCCTTTCTTTTTCTTTAAATTCTAAATGTCCAAGACAAATGAGAGAGCGGAGAATCTGAAAATGTCCAATCAGCTGAAAAAATGTCCGGTTGCAGAAAAATAAAATCAACTACTTAAGTTAAAATGATAACAAGTTGCTGGTTTGTGTGCTCTAAGCCACAAAGATACACATCGCCATCAGCGACGTCAATATATTGGCAAGTGCGCTTAAGAAGAGGATGTTCTTAGATTAAAAAAAAAGAAAAGAAAAAAGAATTCGCCGAACTTTTCGCGTCACGTTTTTACAAAGTATACGAACGAAAAAACACGACCACTCACCAACTCCGTCATCATTCACCAAAGTAGTAAAAGCCGGCCGATTAAAAAAAAAAGGGAAAGGTTAGTTATTTTTGTTACTGAAAAAAGGAAAAATTCTATATAATTCAATTTTCTCCTTATTAGCAACGACGACGGAAGAATTTGAGAGAGGAAATATTTCAATTTCTGGTGGACGAAGGAGGAAGGAAGAAAGATGATAGGCGACAGAAGAGGACCTAATAGGCCAAAAATTCGTGTATTGCCCATTCACCGTCTAACCCGCCTTCTCTTCCTCATCTTTTAGCCCCAGCACTAGGCTGATAAGAAGCAGGCTAGTCCACAGCTTTTCAACACGGAATTTAGTCAGTGAAGTGAGTGGGGAAGAAAGTGTGTGTGTTTTTAAAGCCTAGAGTTACAAATTGCCATTAACACTTTTCGAAGCCGAGGTGAACCTCTATGCAATTTTGGCAAATTAGAAACGGCTAAAAATGAAACTTCTTAAAACTATTTCAAAGGCTTATGACAAGGAAAGTTTTAAAATACATCACGAAAGACAAGTTTCGAACATTTATTTATTAGGTTGGTGCAAAAATAATGACGTAACAATGTCGTTTTTTTACCTATTTTTAACGTCAAAAAACGATATTATTACGTCATTATTTTTGCACTAACCTAATATATTCCTTATTAAATTAAGCTTTTAACCTCTAATGACAAAAGCAGACGACAGTTAGGTACGGCACACCCCATCACAAAACAAGCAGACAAATGGACCGAAATAGGAAAAAAGGTGACAAGTTTAGCTCATTAAAACACGAGAGCTAATTCCAATCAAGCACATGCCAATTGAATTATGACGAGATATGCACACACAGCATTACTTCACTCTGATCGAAATCTTTCACGTGCGCTTTTTTCTTCCCGCTCTTTTAATCATGACAACCAATCATGATTTGCCGCCTTCTACTTTTCATTAATCAACAAATCCAAATTCTTGCCTTCTTCAAACACAAGAAAATAGAAATCCATACATCCGCAAGTGTGGATGTGGTAAGAGAAATTATAAAATCTCCATCCAATTTACATATTTCTATATTCTTTTATGTGCCCTGTCCTTTCAGGGCGTGGGCGATTATAGCCATCCACAACTTCCAATCCTTTAGCTTTTATAAATGTTTGTCTTTCTTACTATCCCTCTCAGTCCCTGATTTGTCATCCATGTCATGCCGTGTAGTGCATGGATGTGTATTATTGATAGATAACCCGAACACGTGTGGTAGTTACGAATTAGGGACTGTCATGGCGTATATTTATTGATAAAAGCGCATGCGTGTTCGTATAAAAACCATATTGACGTTCCGGGAATCCGGAACGAAGGAGTAGGCAATATCATTACATCCCCCTTTCTCCGAAACAAAGATCATAATACTTATACTAGGTCTGTAAAACATAACAAATAAGCAGAAAGGCTAGTTCAGGGTAGACTACCTGAACAGCTATATAGCAAAGCAGGGGATTATTCTGCCCCATTAAGTGCTTGCTGTGAGGTTTTATGAGAATGTGTTCTGTTCATCTATGATGGCGCTCGCACCATCCTACCACTAAAAAGGGTACGCTTTTGAGTTTTTGAGGGTCATTTGGCATGTTTGGGATTGCACACATTTCTGTGAAGCTGTTTTCGAGACGTCTTGCGACAGTTGTGAGTCAGGCGTCACTGGGATACTCCTTGAGTCCTTATGTGTTGCCGGTTTCTTCACAGCACATACCCATTGACATTCTCCAGGAGATATGAGCGGGTGATCATCTGCCTGGGATAGTACAGTCGCTGGGTCCCAGCTTCCAGACATAGGGCTTTGTACCCTTACCTTTTGGCCACGATACAGGGGTGGTAGTTCCTCCTTGAGTGCATGTCGGTCAAAGTACCTCTTTTGGTTTTGTTGACGTTGTTGGATCGCGCTATATATCTGATCCTGATCTTGGTGATCGTTTCTCATTTTGGTTATCAGTGGAGATTGGATTCGTCTACCCATGAGTAGTTGTGCAGGACTTGGTATGACGCTTGAAACTGGAGTACAGCGCCAGTGCAGCAGCACAATTTCAGGCGTTGTTTCCGACTGCTTGGCTTTCTTGAAGATGTTTCTTATCTGACGTTCTATGAAGCCATTTCCCTGTGGTCTCCGAGGTGAAGTGGTCCCATGGTGGAAACCCCATTCTTTGGCGAATTCCCGGTAGAGGTGAGTTGAAAAGTGTGGTCCATTAACACTGACTACCTTTGATGGTATACCAAACTCTGCAAAGACTTGGTGTGTGATGTTCACTATAACACTGCTTGGTGAATGAGCAGGTAGGTGTTTGACTACAGGGTACTTGGAGTAATAGTCGGCTATGATCAACCATTGACTTCCATGGAGATCAAACAGGTCTGTGCCAACTATGTCCCATGGTTTTGTTGGGATGTCGTGTTGCATAAGGGGCTTTTGCATTTGGGATTGCTGATGCTGTTGTCAGATGCTGCATGACTTTGTGAACTGTTCGATGTCTCTGATTATGTTTACCCAGTAGACAGTGTCCTTGGCGAGGAATTTTGTTTTCTCTTGTCCTAAGTGAGCGGTATGAAGCTGTTTTAGGATGTCTTCTTGAAGTGTCTGGGAAATGACGATTTGTTGTCCTTTGAGGATAAGACCATCATCAATTGAGAGCTGGTCTCTTAGACCCCAGAACACTCGGATATCAGTGGGCAGCTGCTTGATTGGCCATCCAGTGATGATGGTCTCTCTCAGCTGGTTAAGCAAAGGATCCGCTGTTGTAGTTTCTCAGTTGTTCAATGCGATCAGTGGAGAAACGGACAGTATCAACCCGGACATCAAGCTCGATAGGGTCCAAATTACTGGGTGATGGTAGGCGTGATAGTCCATCAGCCAAGATGATGTCAGATCCCTTGTTGTAGGTGAGCCTGGAAATTGTGGCCATAAAGGTATGTGTGGAATCTCTGTGTGCCAAATACGATGGTCAGTAGCTCACGCTCGATACATGCATATCTTTGTTCCGTTTGTGCTAAGCTCTTGCTAGCATATGTGACAGGTGATAGATTGCCATCAGCATCCGGTTGTAGCAGAGCTGCACCTATTCCCCGTATACTCGCATCACAGTGCATGTAAATTGGAAGTTTGGGGTCAAAATAGTGGAGCAGGGACGTTTCAGATACTTCACTCTTTAGATCTTTAAAAACTTTCTAGTGATGTGGTTCACATTGAAAATCAGAGTCCTTGTGTAACAGGTCACGCAACACGGTAGTTTTGGAGCTGAAGTCCTTGATGAAGCGAGATAGGTATGTCATCACACCCAAGAACTGTTGCAATTCTGTTACGTGGTTCTGACATCTCCTGTAGGTCACGTACTATTGTTGGGTCAGGTTTCAACCCGGTATGTGTATACAGGTTTCCAAAGAAGGAGATTTCCCGGCGTTTAATCTTGCATTTCTCCGAGTTCAGGGTAAGGCCCTCTTGAGTAGCGACCTCCATAAAGCGCTTTAAGTTTTCGTGTTCGTGTTCTGTTGACCCATATATGGTGATATCATCAGCAATACCACAGGCTCCAGTGCACTTCTCAAGTATCCTGTCCATCTCAAGTTGGTAAATATCCTGACTTACACTCAGACCAAATGGAAGTCGTTCAAAACAGCACCTCAGAAATGGCGTTTGGAAAGTTGTTAGTGGCTGGCTTTCACGATCGAGCTTTATGGACCAGTATCCAGACTTAGCATCCAACTTTGAGAAGAATTTTGCTCCTGCAAATCGATGGTTGAGCTCTTCGACAGTCGGAATTTGGTGGTATGGCCGTATGAGAGCTTTGTTTAGTGCTCGTGGGTCTAAGCAGACTCTTATTGTGTTGTCACGTTTGATGACATATGTAAGAGAGCTACCCAGTTTGCAGGTTCTTCAATACGGCGAATGACTCCTTGTGACTCCATCTTGTCGAGCTCAGCTTTGATTTTTTCGCGCATGGCTATAGGCGTCCTTCTCGGTGGGTCTATGTCGCATGGCACATTGTGGTTAACAGCAAGTTTGTGAGTCCTCCGAAATTCACCAATACGGTCGAATCTGTCAGGGTAGAGATGCATTAGGTCAGCTACACTGTTGATGGGTTGGTGCTGGACTGAGATAGCACAGTTCATTGTCACTACATTAAGTGCTACTGATGTTGGCAGGCCCAATATAGATGCTCATGGAACGTTAACCACGTAGAATTGGGTATCCAGCCATGGAGAATTATTGTATTTGCACCTAATATTTGTGGTGCCATAACAGTTTATCTTTGTGTTGTTGTAAGCTGTTAGTAGGTATTGTGTTGAGGTGAGTGATCCGGGTATTGGATTTCCAGCTTTGTCTATACTGATGGGGTACATCTTGCGGAATATGCGGATAGGCAGTGTGTTTGCTTGTGCCCCTGTATCTACCTTCTGGTTGAAAGTATGAGTGCCTGGGTGGTTCATCAACTTGATGTTTAAATCAACAAATGCCTCATTTCGAGGGCCTTTCATATTTGATGATTTTCCACTGTTGGTTTCGATGGAGCTAAAGGTGAGGTTTTCCATCGCTGTGTCTATGTCGGCCATGACTTGGTCGTTATGTTTGGCGACGCTGTCGACTTTCCTGCCAAACTCCTGTTGTGGGTGTCTCGACTGGTTACGACCGTTAGACCAGGGTTTCCCTTGTCGTCTCTTGGTCTTGTGTTTCCCTGAGATGCAGACTGTAGCCCAGTGGCCTACTTTGCCACATGTGTTGCATGTGTCGTTCTTGGCACGGCAGTGTTCTTTGCCAAAACGGTGGCTGCGTCCACAATTTTTGCAAACCTGTCCGTATTTTCTATCACTCCCTTGCCGTTGGTGTGTACCACGGTTTATTGTGGCTATCTGTGGTGATCCCTGTAGCTGGTGGAGTTGGCTGACATATACTGCTGATGCTTCATGTGAACGGGCTAATTTATCAACCTCTTCGATTTTGTAACCCTTTGGTTTCTTCAACAGTTCCTTTTGTAGTTCTGGTATGGGCGTGCTGGCAATTAGTAACTCAACGAGGCGTTCGTTTACTTCGTCAGCAGTGAAGTCGCATTTCTTTGCTAGCAGTTGATATCTGTTAAGGAAGATGTCCGTTGTTTCAGTTGGCTTTTGTTGGTATTTGCTGAGTTCGAGTCTACAGACGCGGTGGTTGGTTGCTGGTTCGAGCTGCTCCATGAAGGCAGAGAATATTTTTTGTGGGTCCTTGCGGTCGTCGTCTGTCATGGACCAACTGTTGTATCGGCGTCGGCCTTTCTTCGCCGGCTGCGAGGAGAATTAGCGGCACCTTGTCTTTGTGTTATGTTGCCTTGACGGTGAAGTAAAGCTCCATACGTTGCCGAAATAGTTTGAACGACTCGGCGATGTTTGGCGAGCCCCAGTCAAGACTAGCTACTTGTATTGACACTGTAGCCATGATATCTGCCTGTTAGTAGCGGTTATGTTGTAAGCCCGGCGTGGCGTGAGCGAGCGAGAATTTGTGTAGCGTGGACGATTAAAGAAAATAATGTACAGCTGTTTGTACTCATTGTTTTATTTTGGTACTGTGATTTCGTAGGGTTGTCTACTGTATTATCCAGTCTTGCTGCCACCTTGTCATGGCGTGTAGTGCATGGATGTGTATTGATAGATAACCCGGACACGTGTGGTAGTTACGAATAAGGGATTGTCATGGCGTATATTTATTGATAAAAGCGCATGCGTGTTTGTATATATAAAAATCAGATTGACGTTCCGGGAATCCGGAACGAAGGAGTAGGCAATATCATTACAATCCACTGTTAGGTAAGTTACTCGTTGTTTTCCTCTGTCTTGTCTTCAATGTCATGTGAGTGTTAAATTTTCCAAGCCTTCTTTCCTCATTATGTGTCCTGGAAATTTCAACCGCCTCTGATTCTAAGTAAGTGTCTTAGTTGTTTCCATTTTCTTTAAAAGTTCCTCCGTCCATTCTCAGCATCCTTTAATAGAACCAGATCTTTGTTGCTGCAAGTCTCCTCTTCATCTGTGAGGAAAGTGTCCAGTATTCATTGTCGTAGAGGAGGATTGATATATAGCAGTTCGGCACTTTTTCCTATCTTTTTAATGAAAATCTCGCGATAGTTTGCTTAGCTTTTGGAAAGCATCTTTCGTTATTCCAATGTGGTTTGGATTTCTGTATCATATTTTCCATCGTATGTTAAAATCCTCCTAGATAGTTATGGCTCGATCGAAGACAGTCTTCAATATCTCAACCTAAACGGAATCTAATGGGAAAATGTTATTTATATTTGGCTAAATTAAAAGGTAATTCTTTATTACGAAATGCACAAACCTGAACAAACTGTCTGTGCACCAATGCTACTATGAGACACTGACTTGTTTAAAGAGTAAAGGACCTTTGCCTTTGCTGCATGACGGCGCGCGTCCTCAACTTATACCACAAATTATGCTGGAGCATCACAGGTGAAGTTTTTCTATATGGGGTGTCAGGGCCGGTGCAAAAGTCACGTGCCTCCAATCTATGATCTGCCCCACTGTACTAACTCTCAATTGACATAATGTAGTATCCATATAAAATACAAATTTAATTGTAACTTAATTATGTACAATAATGGATCGTATGCAATCCAGGTAAACAATTCAACGAGTAAAATTTAAAATAAATACAATATATCTAAATAGTAAATATAAATTAGAGACATGTCATAATAGATAATTCCATCTTAAATAAAGTGACAATGTTTTTTTGCGACAATTTTTAACATCAACTTGAGATCTTGTTAAAAAATTGACTAATGTAACATATTCAACATTATGGATAAAAAAATAGGGAATTTTTTATAGTGTTTTTTCAAAACTTAGCAAACTTAGTCAAACAGAGTCACGGATTTGGGCGAAACAAGACACTAGAATGACGTCAAATTCCGTGCAAAGTTTTCATCCTTTAATAGTCACTGTGCTTAATTTAATTAGTAAGCTATATAAGTGTAAGTAGAGAAAAAAAGCAAATGTTGGGTAAGAGGATCCGAAAGCCCAATCAGGTTCAGGGGTAGTACGCACCGATCCTGGATGTTGCCTTCTCTAAAATTATAATTTCACTCCCCCCCCTCCACGTAATCACTTCCCTCCGTCTAGTTAGTGGTTCAAAGAATACAATAAAATAAAATAAAAATAACGAGATTTTCCGGAAATCAAAATCGTTCTTGTATGACGGAATACATAGCTGAAAAATAAGTCCGTCATAGCAAAGAAAATATTTGATAATGATATTATGTATCTCGCAAATAAGACATGCTGGAAAATTTATCGACCAAGTAAAAGCTTGTACCTCTATTAATCATGTCGAACACAAGGTATGTTTGCAATATGTTTACTTGTAGCAATAGTTCACATAAAATGCAATGTGTATCCGCACGTAAAGAGTGCAGTGTTTTTGACGAGTGTTATGTTTGGAATAATTAATTAAAAATATTTTTTTTCTTTTTATACCATCTGATCCAAACATATTTGGCGGTTATACATGCAAAACTATATCTGATTTGCATTTTACAATATGAACTTTAGAGCAAGATTTTTTGTTGGCTATTGGTTTGAGCTTATCGCAATGATAGTGGAGTCCGTTCTCTTTCTGTCTTCACAGGAGGTCATTTTCACAGCCCAATGGTGGGATGGGAAGTCAGCCGTGCTCTCTATGGTTAGCGTGTGTGTGTGTGAAGTATCTCTCTGTCCTGTCCGGCTTCTATATAAAGGAAACGCACAGACGTAGTTACAGAAATCTGTGACAAACGAGAGTCGCATCGATAATGGCCAGCACACTGGATATATTTATGTTTGTTTTCAAATTTGTTTTGAGTAGAGTGCTGCGTGAATGTGACTTAGCTAGACAAAAATTGGTGCGTACTTAGAGATATACGTTTTCAAATAATTGTATAAATTTGGCTTTAATTTGTTATCTCCAACTATGTTTAAATTGTGTTTTTCTGCTACCAGTCTCGGTATCATAGCGAAGAGTTCATCCGAACAATTACCATAAAAGACACAGAGAGGCAACCTTACGACTGTGGGAAAGTGACTGAAGCCGAGATGCCAGATCAGCACCAATAATATTGCTGATTCTTCTTTGAATTTTATCAAGAAGATCAAGTTAAATAGAAGGGGCACCAGACTATATGTAGAATAGATATTCTAAGTATGGACGAATGGTAGACTTATAGATATGTAAGATGTTTGGAGAGTTACAAAGATATATATATATATATATATATATATATATATATATATATATATTCTTAGCAATAATACAAATGTGCTTATATCTATATAAATTGTAAAAAAAATAAATAAATAAACAATTACAACTAGAACCTACTAACAATAAAATATCAAATTTGAGAAGGAACATACCAAATATATTTAAATAAAATAAAAACAAAAAAAAACAGACGACACGACCTGTCACGTGAACACGCGGAAATGCGCAGAAAACTTGAAAATAACGACACAACGCAACCCCTACAAAGTCTTTGAAAATGGTTAACGATAGGCGAAAGTACTCAGACACTAGACAATTTCTATTTAAATATTTACCCAAAACAAAGGAAATGATCCGAAATGTAGAAAAAAATAAAAAAATATTCTTAACAAAGATCTTTCGTTGGTTTCTGACGCCTAAATACATTCACTATAATATAATTATACGATACCTACCAGATTCATCAAGGAATCGACTTAATAATATCGGCCAAGGAGAGATGATTCGAGCATGCAACACATTTAGGAAGTGTCTGAAAACTATACGACGCCTTGTGAGTAAAATTGGGGAAACGAAAGCGTTCGATAGTTTGTGCTAGCACGAAGACAAGTCGTCGTGACCGAGGGTTGGGGCGTAATGACAATGATTATGCCAGATTTTATGCAATCTCCAAGAAACTATAACTATGGTCTTCTTGGCATAGTTGTAATATAAACCACAGGTTGGATCTGTGAGTGTTGAAGAAACAAAAATGGACGTGAGTTGATGTTTGCAGCACTGATTGGCCAGTTACCGTACCAGAGGGGAAATTAAAAAACGAACAGCCAACCATTATATATATATATATATATATATATATTACAATGAATCATTCATACAAAAAGTAAATTAGTAAAGTTAATGATATAAAATGGCGAAATCCCATCGCTAATAAAATTTTAAAGGTGCATTAACCTACCAATCACTCAATGAATGTTATGATCTTTGTTTTTTTTTTAAATTATAAGCTGTATAAGGTCTTTCTTTAATACGCAAGTACTTTCAACTGTACATTCAGTCATCTTCAGGCATGGAAATTATTTTCTTTTTGGTAAAATTCAGGTAGCATCCGAGACGAAAAAATGCGAATCAAAATATGTTTTTTTGAAATGTGTTATTATTAACGGATTCAAACTTTTGGAGCATGCAGTCGCAATGCTAAGGTTGAATTTTTTTTGGAAAATTTAAGAGAGTGCGTTTTGTACTAATATGTCAATTTGAGAATTATTTCCTTGTAAGAGTTTATCAGTCAATGTGGCATGAAATAAATAGTTCAATAAATGGAATAATGTCTCAGTTGTTATCCCAAATATTTGCATGTCAGATCAGTTCTTTTAAATCAAATATGTGGTGCAGTTCAATTTATATTACAATGAATCATTCATACAAAAAGTAAATAATGTAAGTAATGTTAATGATATATATATATATATATATATATATATATATATATAGTGTGTGTGTGTGTGTGTGAGTGAGAGAGAGAGTGATAGAGATTGTTTTCTACGCGGAGATACTGACTCAATTTACCTGTTGGATTTTTATGCATCCGTACGAGTTATAAACTTACTTTTCACTGTGGAATATAAAATTGCTCAATTGTGTGAATGTTACGAGACTAAAAATCGTCGATATCTTTTGTGTCCGAGTTTAGTTCATCCAGTGCCTCCACGATGTCTGAACGCGACATGGTTCAAGAGGCCAAGTCAGGAATGGAACAGTCTCGGGTATTGGCCGTATGGTAGGGCGAGTGATGGCCTTTTTACTTCCTCTTCAGTTGGTCTTTGAATCTACGTTTTGGGGCTTCGCTATCTCGTTTGCCACTGACGACATTAAAAATAAATTATGATATCCTCCCCCAATAGGAGTAGATAGGTTCGCCTATCGTCCAGTTCATACTCCTCCTCGATTTTTTGAACAGGAATAAAGGTTATCCCTTGCTTCTGGTTTATGATTGGGTTTCCGGTCCCTTCAACTCTGTATTTCTGACGTCTTCGCCTAAATTCTGAAATTTTATTCAATAATTATTCTTTCCTCTTCCAACATGTGGACCTATCGTCCGGTTCCCTGTTTAGAAGGAACCGGAAACCTAATCCTAAAGTCTACTTCCACATTGTATTTCTACCGTCTCCGCCTGAACTCTGGACTGTTTTTCACTAATTATTTTTCTCCTCCCCCAATATGAGTAGATAGGTTCACCTATCGTGCAGTTTATACTCCTCCCCCGTTTTCTGAAAAGGAGTAAATATCTATCCATTGTTTTCTGTTTAGGATTGGGTTTCTGGTTCCTTTTAAAGTCTATTTCAACTCTGTACTTTTAACGTCTCTGCCTAAAATCTGAAATGTTATCCACTAATTAAATCTTGGCCTCTTCAGTCTAGATTTAGCTATTATCTTTCCTGCATAACTCCAAAAACTTCTTGCCCTTTCTTATGCTCATACAACACCACACAGTAATCCTCTACCTTGAGTGGCTCTTGTGCCGTGTATTGGGTGAACATTAATTTTAAAAAATGAACAATTGAAAAAAATCTATTACTATTTAACTGTCTTTAGAATTTTTAGAAATACTAATCTTTAGCCGAATAAAATCAATTTGAGCCCCGATAAGGAGAGTAATCACTTTTTTAGGGAAAAGCGTTCAGCTCAGAGTATACCAAGTCCTTAGAAGAGCCAGACGCTCAACAAGTTTTTAAAAGAAGTCAGAATGTCGGAGTTGCTCAGACACAGTGAAAAGTTGAAGAGTAACTTATGGGATCAGTTCACTGCCGACTGCACTAGGTCGATGACCCCTTAATATTTTGCCAAGAGAACGTTGATGTAAAGAATTACAGAACTTATGGTGGCTACAAGTTAAGCTTATTTGTTGAGATTCTTAAAAATTGAATTCTTTTTTAAAATCTACTAAGGTTAGTAGAAAGAAGCTAGTGGGAATTATCCCCATTTAGTCAGATAGGTGGCGCTAGTTTAAGACTATAAAAGCTCTAAGATAATCATCCTTTTTTCGTTCTAGGATACGATTAGTAGAATAATTGTCCGGTCTTCCCTTCTACAGGGACTTAGTCATCCGGCCATGTGGTACATCTACATGCAGGCAAGCACACACACACACTACCACTAACCCTATTAATTCTTTTCATTTCCTTTTCAGCTGTTAATCATTGATTAGTAATATAAAAAATACATGAAAATAACTCCGTGTTGAAATGTATTAATTTTCTCCTTTTGCCTCTACGAATGGTGACAACCTGTCATTTATATGAAAATGTTGGTCGCCTCCGCTTTTAGTTGGAGTAGAAACAGCAAGAAACTAAATCGATCCTGATTTTCTTCGAATCTATGGGGGTCGACATAAAAAAGAGAGACAGAATAAGACCAGTAGCAAACGAGAAGAGAGAAAAGTGACGAAAAGCAAGAAAATAGAAAATGCTGGTAGAAGAGAGGCGGAAAGAAGAAAGAAGTAGAATAGATAGCTAGAAAAACCAAGGACGAAAAAGAAGCAGAAAGTGAAAAAGAGGAAGAGAGGAAACGAAGAGAGTGAAGAAGGAAAAGAAAAGATCTTTTGAAGCCGGGTGAAAATAGTGCGTGAAAAGATGAAACTAACAATTTTTTAAGGACTCAAAGGCCGATCACACGCCTTTTGACAAAAATGACGTCGCCTTCTATCATGAGGGAAAAAGCATCAACCGCAACTTTAAACGATGAAACTGCCATTTCCGATTAAATTGAATAAGTAACAATTAACATGGTTACTTACTTCTGGCAACAAAAGAGTTGACGGCCACACACGAAACGGTGTTAAATAAAATTTCTATGCGATTATTCAGTTGTTTGAAAGAAAACGTCAAAGAAGAACGAGCTTTATGAGCTGAACATTTGAGAAAGGCTCCGAGGAGTAGTTCTTGAGTATGTGTAGGTTTGATCAACTTGAGGCCACTTATAGCTACGAACCAAAAATGACATAAAAACCAAATGTAGACATCAGGGAATAACCACATATCTTACTGCAACGAAGAGACAGAGGCTTTGAACAGTTCAGACATTTTCGTTTCTTGAATCGGAAGTAGGTCATCAAGGTTTTTTTTTTATTTATTTCGTACAGAATTGTTTAGCAGACTTGGAATCTTGGTGTATTTTCTGTCTGAATTTCTGGAATGAAGAGTTATCATTATTCACATGCAGACTATTGTCCTCGTCTTTGTTGCTATTTTCACACCGTCACTGATCTCACACCTCCAGCTTTCACCAAGTGTTTATCAGCCAGGGTAATCTCAGTCTAGACTGGATTAAGGAATGAATTTGGTGACATACTCATTGTGAGTTCAATCCCTGGATCAGGTATCATGTATAATGGAAACAAGGTGAGCAATAAATGAGCAGTACCAAATAAGAACAAGACGAGATATCCCTAGATATGGTCAGCGGAGCAAGAGGAATCTACCCCTTTAGAGTAAATAAAGGGTTCATTTTGAAATTCACTGGAGTTTACTTGGATCGTTAAGTACTTGAAGATCGGAGGACACAACGGCCAAAACGTTGTGATAATAATACCAGAGAGAAGGATAATAGTCCGAATTTACATAATGATTGCTTTAATACTTTAGATCTGACTTTTAAACAAACTAATAAATTCATAAGAGTGTGGAGTAAAGACAGAAATGTACATTAAGCCAGCCAAACATCAAATGACAAAAATGGTTTCTGAGTCGAAGCATCCGCGCATCCTTCAAGTTAATAAATTAATTCTTTGAAAATAAATATTTAACATTTTCCAACCAATAAGTTGCACTCCCGCCGACAATAAAAAAACATGCTTTGTGATCCCTTTGAAGAGTATTTGAGTAAAGTCTCTAGAAGGAAAAAAAACAGTAAGGAACGGCAACAGACGGTATCTATTCAAAACACGTCTTAAAATAGCTTCCCTTAATCATTCACCTATCTTCCTCACCAAGCTACGTGACACTTACACTTTCCTGGTCACTTTCTCCCTTGCCTTTTTTTTTTCTTACAGATCACATTATAAATCACATTTCTTTTCATCTTAATAACAACTACAAGCAATGAACTTTAACATTCATACACGCGGAGAAAAAAAAAGTTGTAAAAAGATGAAAATAAAAATATTTTATATTTAAAAACCATTCCCTCTTTTTTCTTTATTGTGGGTTGATTCAAATCCGCAATAAGAGCAACATTCTTTAGAGCCAATGTGTTGTTTTTTCTTTAAAGGCGGGACAAAAACGTTTCCACTGTAACATTATGTAAAAAAACAACTGGGATTATTTACAGAAATTGACAACTGCAGTTATAATCAACTACTTTATTGAGCCTTCCCGTTCAATGTAAATGTTCAGAGTTTATTTCATTGTCTTAATGTGCATGTCTGTAATATTCCTTAATAATATCAGAATCTTACTTAAATGAAATAAAGAGAGAGGATTGTTTAGTGAATAGTGATTTTCTAAGTGTAGCTTAGATGTGGCACAAGGCCGAAAGTAGGAGACACCCAGTGAGAATTGAACTTACTATTCAATCGCAATTGATCTAGGGAGACAAGCTTGTTAACCATTACACCACGTTGAAGTACCCTGGTGATTTCCTAAATGTAGCTTAGAAGTGACACAAGGCTGAAAGTATGAGACACTTAGTGAGGATTGAACTCACAATTCAGCTAGCAAGACAAGCTTGCTAACCATTGTACCATGTCAAAGTGCCCTTTGCTTAGTGAATAAGTGAATCAAGTTGTTCCCATTTGTGTCAGTAGGTGGCAGTTCAATCTAGTTTTTCAAAGCAGGCAATTCCTACTCTCTTGGAAAATTAGTGCAATACTTCTTCAGGCTCTTTTTTGGCCTTGTGCCAGACTAAATAAATAAAATCAAATTATTGGGGACCTATCTTGACACAGTGAAAACAAAAAATAAACAAAAATGAAACAAAAAATAAATCTGATGACGAATTGAACTTTTATATCACTGTGAATGCATCGGTTCTTTATATTAGGTTGGTGCAAAAATAATGACGTAATAATGTTGTTTTTTGACGTTAAAAAATACGTCAGAAAACGACATTATTACGTCATTATTTTTGCACCAACCTAATATGATACTGTTGGAATTATAGTTAGTGGCATTTGACTTCGGGGTTAAAATGAACGGTTTGTTTACCTGTACCAAGAAGATTAATAAAGGCTGAGAATGATGAGGAAACACCTGTGTAATTTTAGCAAATCAAGATAAATAATTTATTTATGAATTTGCTTGTTTGAAGTAGTGTCAGTGGCTCATTTCAGGAAAATAAAGCACAAATTTTTAAAGTCTGTAATTTCAATGAATTGTCATGAAAAGGAAATGTTCATACAATAGATTAAATTAACTGACACAAAATAATACTCAAAAGTCTTAAGTGAGTTCGTTTTTCACATAATGGTTATAGAGTTGCAAACATTCAAAAGTAGACAAAGTGACATAGTTTGAAATACTCATCTTTCTGGAATTGTTGAAATAAAGTTCTTTGATATGTCAAGTGCTTGGTTAAGGCCGATAATATAATCTGAAGATCTGAATGTTGGACACGTGAACAAAAATTAAACTTTTTCACCCGACTTCGGACACTCTTCTCTTGTTGATTTTTTTCCTTGTTTTATATAAAAAGGGATTTCGCATAGGCTCGCTATTTTCTTTTCTTTTTAGGCTCAACAGCTAATTCCTTTGAAAACAAGGTTTTCATTGGTCCAAAGAAAATTTCACATAGGCTAGAGATTTTGTTTCTGTCTTTTCAGCCTGCCCAAATTTGAAGGGAGTGGGTAAAGGGAGTGATTATTATTATTATTATTATTATTATTATTATTTTGTACTCACCACAATAACGAAGGATCTTATATCCATAAGAAAACCAGAAACAAGGTTAAGATCACACACAGGCAGTGTAGAGGACCATGTGGGTTTGAGTGTTGTTGAATTGGGACACACATGCTGTTTATTTCCTGCTAGAAGATCCAACTACAAGAAAATGCTGGACTCAAATTGAATCCAAACGAAGATGTAAAGAAAACAAACAAGACCTATATATATATATATATAGGTCAACAAATATATGTATTGAACAACAAATTTACAAGTGACAAAGACATTAAAATTTGTGTTTGTGTGTGGACATAAAGAGTTGGTCTTTTGGTGAATGTTCATATGTATGTGCATGTGTGTTTCATGGCATTTTCCCTTAAGCAGGCGAAATGCGGATTTCTACGAGAGATTACATTTTGTAATGTGTCCACTGAAATGCAAAGTGAAAAAGAGAACGAGATAAGAAGTTGCCCAGTATTTATAGCGTAGAGAGAGTGACCCCTAGCAAACAATTAGAGAATTAAGGAGGAGCTAACTCTGATAGCAAGACCGTATTATCTTTTAGACTAAAGTGAAGCCTAGGGTCCCTAAAGCCATTATAAAGCAGTGATTATAATTTTCTAGATGTGATAGCATGTAAATAATTTCATAAATTCACATGATATCAGTATAACAAACTCATATTTATTTTGTTTTATTTTTATAATAAAGAATAAAAATAATATAAAAATATATAATTTATAAATTTGTTTTCTCTTTTAACTACAGTTGTGTTGAAATATGTGCTAATTTAGTTTGCAATAAATAGTAAATTAATGGTATTTCTTAAACAATATCTTTATTAACAAACAAAAGATTGCTTTTCTAGTTAATTTAAAGAATTGGCAATAAGTCTATGTAAAATATATCACAAGTGAAAATATTCAAGATAGGTGTGGGAAAGTTAGAGGGGGTGCTCCATCTGGGGGGTAATTTCATTAGCCTAGGCACCCCAAATGTCATAATCTGGTCCTACATAGAGGGTGACAATACTCTCGTTCATAGGCTATTAGAAATGAATAAATAAAAATGATATACCATGAATTGCCAAAATATTCTTTTGCACAAAGTTGTGGAAACAGCAGTGGTAGTGATAATAATAATAATGATAAGGAAAAAAAGGGTTTTGTAATTTATTGAAAGATTATGTTGTTAATCAACTTTAGATATGTCAGTCAATAGAACCTGAAACCTGGTCGTATGCCGTCTAAACACTGAAGTCTGTTGCAGTTTTACAGTTTCTATGATAATTCCACAATAGATTTAAAAGAACACAGAGAATAGAAATAACATTCAATCACAGTAATTTTATATAACAACAATTTTGGTATTTGATGCGTGAGTAAAAACTCTGCTGTTAAAAATGTCACTACGAGTGTTAGAAATATCAGATTAATTTATGTGTTCTGTTTTTTGTATTTAAAGTTTATGTGAAAGAAAAGTAGTGCATAAAATTTCTGTAGTTGTGTGTACGAGAGAAAAGAATGTTTCTATCAGTTAAGAAAAATCAAGTCCAACATGTTGGGTATGTGAAAATGTATCAAAGATATGACTAATGTGGTCTCCAGTAGCAGTGATTAAGAAAAAGGACCGACGTGGCTTCCAGTAGCATTGACTGAGAAAAAGGACCGACATGATTTCTAGTAGCATTGACTGAGAAAAAGCTAATTCTGCTTCTTTTTTTTAATATACACTTTGTTGAAACAGGTGTTGGATCAAACGGCTATCCAATCTTTTGGTCGGACAGATCTCTGATTATCTGAAATATGCAATCCAATTTTCTTATTTTTAAGTTGTAAGAAATGGAAGTACTGCACAAAGCCTACCTGCATATGAACATGTATTCGTCATTCGCAATTTTTACTCTGACGTGATAACTTCCTGTTTGACTAGGTTTGTGTCTCCACAAGTCTATAGATTTTGATGAATTTATTTAATATCTGGTAATTGACAAAAAGTAACTTTGTTTTTTCGTTCGCTTCACAACAAAATCTTCTTAGACAACTTCCAACAGCTATAAATTCACTTTGCTCATATGATATGGCGCTATATCTTCTTGAAAAAGGTAGACATTCTTGTCAATCTGATTGGTTTCAAATAGTGGGAGTAGTCCTTTCTCTAATATTTGACAGTATTTTGGACCATTCAACCGCTCATCAACAAGAATCAACTCAGATTTCCCTCCAAACCAGACAGCACCCCACACCATTACTCCAATCCCTGCATGTTTGACGGTTGCCTGCAATGTTCCAAGTCTCATTCTGATTTCTCCAAACATAAACCAATCTCGAATTAAAATATTGGCAGAATTTACTTTAATCTGCCCAAATTACAGACTGCCAAAATTCATAATCTTTCTCTCACCCATTCCATACAAAGTTTCCTGTTAACCTCTGAAATCAAAGGCTTCTTTCTTGCAACTCTGGTTTGATAACCTCACTCTGTCAGAGTCTTTCTCACCGCATATGATGACATTTCCATGCTGTTGGCAACATCTTTAATGCTCTGACAATGGTTTCTGTTCACTCAGACAAGATGCTTGGTCTTCATGAACATTGTTCCACATGACAATGGCTTTCATTAAATTTCTTAATAATATTATTAATCATTTGATGATTAACCTGGAAAAAAACTAGCAATTACTCTATTTGATTTGCCATCCTATTTGTTCTTGTTGAAATTCACTAATTTCCTTACTTCCATGAAATTTCATTGCAAGATATAAGTCAACTATTGTTCATAGATGAGAAGAGCTTGATATAAGATGGTATTATCTGAAAAAAAAAGAAGAGACAAAAAATTTGCTGTAACAAGAATGGCTAAAAACTTATAGCCCACTGTAGCATTTTATATTTATTGATAATAATGCTTCCACTTTGATAAATAAATAAATCAATAATTATTAATGACGACAACATTACCACATTGATTCTTATGCAAAGTTGGCAACAGCCTGGATCCTTAAAAAAGAAGCAAGTAACATGAAGATTCCAAAGATAACTTTCAGGAAAAGTCATGTCTATTTGCTAAGGCAGTCAAGATTTCAATAGAAGTGGAAAAGATTCAAGCAAAAATGATTAATGTATGCTTTCAATAAGTATCCATTTTGACAGACACCATTTTCATGTTAGAATTAAGAATATTGAATGCTGTGCAAGGTTGGTTGGAATTGTTAAAAGACAAAATTAAATGTCTCTTACTTTCTATTGTTTCAGAGGTTCATGTCTCGCAAGCTATTGTAGGTTTGATTCTCACTTAAAGTACTCCACGATTATTACCCTGTGCCAAACTTCACCGACCTATCTGGCAAACCAGTTTGCTTCTGCACTGAGTTTGATTCTCACTATGTGAACTGCTCTTTTGGCCTTGTACCAGACTAAACTAAAATTAATTTTATAAAAAACTAAATTAAAACCTTACCTTCAACTAATCGTAAACAAAATGCATAAGCTTTAGAAAAATCAATTCAAGATTCTTCAACCTTGACTTATTGAGGTAGGAAGAAGTATTAAACTTATTTTTAATAAAGCCTATTAAAATTGTATGAGAAAAACATAATTAAAATTGTATGAAAAACTTGAAAAATGCTGGAATGTATAAAAATTATTTGACAGATGATATCGAATTCTATGAGAAATGAATTAAGAATGTTACACAGTTTCTTTGAAAATGAAACTGCTAAAATGAAGCCAGACAGTTTAAACATACAAAATAAGATTCAGCTTTGATGTTGTCAAGCTAACTAAATTTAAGTTGCAAACAGGAGTTGTTTGATTGATTAGTGATTTTCAAGTTTTTAACCAATGGGGTTAAAAGGTATACCACCCTAAAGACTTAGAGTTTTGATCAAATTGGAGTTACTTGTTTGTTATATAAGCAGGGAAATTTTGATGGCAAAGGCAGAAGAGAATAGTCTCTCTCTTGGACTAAATGCTATCATTAGGAAGAAAGGATTAACTGTCTGAAAAACTGCTGCTACTGCTACTAATACTACTCAGTTATGTGCTATGCATGATACACATTTAGGCAATCATGTATCTTTCAATACATGACTGACGAGGCAGATTTTTTCCAGCAGCAAGTTGCCATTTCTTTCTGCAGTAGACCAGCTGCCATTCAAGGTTATAGAACCCAGTTTGTCCTGCTATTTACCCATAGCTGGGTGGGGTGAAGAAGAGGATTCATACCTTTCCCAAGGGTATTAGCTCGTAAGTGAATGTAATGGAATCAGCTAGAATTCAAACTCGCCTCTCAGATTCCTCAATCCGAACACTATTACTGTTAAAAGGATTTCAGGGATTGAGAGTGGGAAAAGAGAATACATCATCTCTTTTATCTCAAATAAAGAATAAGCTGCATAAAAACAAATGACTCAAAACTCTGATGTGAAATTTGAAAGGAACATGTCTTTTTATATATCTAGATAAGTCTCAACTTTTAAATTTACATGAGTGGAAGTCACCCTCCTGATTGATCAATAAATCCAAAGTGTACCATAATTCCCCATGTATAATACACCTTCATCCGTAATACACACCCCTAAAATTGGGCTGAAAGTGTGGGGAAAATGCTTCTACTCATGCATAATATGCACCCCTTGTTTGGTAATCAAACCCTATAAATTGTACCTCTCCAATTTCATTACAGCCATGGTTTTAAGCATAGAATAAGCACACTTCTCTTAAAAGAAAAACAGACTATTATAATATTTATTTATATTTATCTATACTTTTTAAAAATTTTTGATATTTTCCATTCAAGAAAAAGAGCAATAAACCGTATATCATATTATTTTTAATTATATTATATTACTTTCTAATAAAAAAATGCCTATACTGTTTTTGCTGAAGAAAAAGAAGAACCTTTAAAAACCTATGGGCATTATCTTTACTAAGAATGTCTATTCTAAACCTGCAAGAGTTTATCTCATATTCAAGAATGCTGGATTTGAAACCCTGAATATTTTAAAAATGTAGGTAAACCTTTTCTAATTCCCTTCAACTTTCAAGCTTTGAACCTTTGACTTTTCAAAGTTCACAATTCAAAGTAAATTTTTTTATTTACACTATTTATATTTTAGACTCTTGTCCTCATCTTTGTTGTTTTTATCAAGTTTTGGTCATAGTGCCCTCCAGTTTTATACCAATATAAGTACTCTATAGGGAATTCTGAACTGAACTGTTTATTTAATCTTCAGGTAGACTGTTCCACTGCTCTAGGAATATCAGCTAGTTCCAGTTTAATAACTGTTTAGTTATTGATCGTCTGTTTCTACCAAGTACAAGTATACACTGCCTAACTCAGGGATTGAACTCACATTCACAAACCAACACTTATCTTTAGGGGAATTTGTTGGAGTAACCTTAGAGCTTTAAAGCATTAAACCTAAGGTTGCCACAGCTGCTGATGACATATTTTAACTGCTGTTTGCCCTTCATTCTTTATAAGCAGCTCTCATATTACATTTATTTCTGAGAAGATCCTCATAACCTAGAACATGCACTGATTCTTTCAGTCATCTAATTCTCCATTGTTCTTCCTGATTCAGTATTTTCACTTCATTCCACAGAGACTTGATATTTACTTCTTTTCTTCCATCATCAGGACAATATTCAGAAGCAGTTCTACTCTACAGAAAAATATCTGCCAAGTCAAGGCTAACAGTGGGGAGTATATGACCAAGAATTGCATGTACTCAATCCCTTGCAATTGTGAGAGAGGATGTAAAAGTGAAATGAGTCACTCTATATGGAGGAGAATCGAAAAGCCAAAGCCAGAGGTGAAACAATGAAATCAAGCATGGTTGATCAAGTATGGAAGAAAATATTATTATGTCAAGATCTTATAGGAAAGGATGCAAAAGATTTGCAGTGTGTGCATGTATGCCATTATATAAAATATATGAAATTTTATGTATTTTTTATCAAGTGCTCTTTTGTGTCTAAACATACCTACTTTTGTTATGCAAATTCTACTATGTAACTCAAACACTGATGTCTGCCAAGTATAAATTTATAGATACTTTTAAGTATCTAACACAATGGGGGTGAGGGTTTTAAATTTTCTCAATATGCAATAAATGAAGGGGGGCCTTAATAAAAGGAGGATTGGAAAATCATTTGAAATAGTTAAAAAGTTTTGGTCTTAGTGGGTTTGGAAAATTTTCTCACAAAACAAAAAGGCCCCTCCACCTATCAGGCATTTAAGAGTATATATATATATATATATATATATATATATATATATATATATACACACACACACACACAAAACAGTTAATACAGCAATTCAGAGGACAAGCAGCAACTCAAAGAAACAAGCAAGAATCAGCAGCAGCTCAAGGAAAGAAACAAAAATTAGCAGCAGCTCAAGAAAGAAACAAGAATCATTAGCAGCAGCAGCTCAAGAAAGAAACAAGAAGCAGCAGCAGCTCAAGAAAAGAAACAAGAATCATCAGCAGCAGCAATAACTCAAGAAATGAGATTATAGAACATAAATATATATAAAAAACAAAAACAATATAAAGTTTCTTACAATTTAATATTTCACAAACCTACTCTGCAGCTTTACAAGATAGGCTCAGAGCTAAAACAAATATGTTACAATAAACTGTTCCTGTAGATTTTGTTCATAAACCATAAATTAACAGCTTCCATTTTTGTCTCAAATAACCATTCATCACAAGACAAGCCACCATTAAAAGCAATCGTTGCAAATATGTTGGCTTAGATATAAATCTCCTTGATTAAAATCTCTTTAAAATTACTTTCTTACAACATACAAGAGATGTTTGTTTTATATTTCTTGACACAGAAATTGTATGCCACTGACCCTGTCAGCAGTCTTCTCTGACAGATTTGCTAAGAGAGAGTGACACCAACTTTTATATTTAATTGTTCAAAAAGCAAGTCTATACAGAGGCAGGACTCACTGCTGGTCATTCAATAATACATTGTAGATGGAAAAAAAAAAAAAAAAAGAAGAGATGTCAACATATTTTTTCCTGCAAGAAAGAAGGTTGGATTCTAGTAGAATTATCCAAAAGCTCTGATAAGTTTGGGGTTCATGTCTGTGGCTCAATTCGGTCGAGCAGGAAGGCTGGCAGGAAATCGAAAGACAAGTTCTCTTAGTCACCATGGTTATCACAGTTGTTGAGCATTGAGAAATGGATTTTGTTGAGTTTCAAGAAAAGATCTCTGATCTCGGAGGTGCCAGTCGTAGATTGAAGTTTTCATTTTGAAGAATGCTTGTGCCACGTCTCATAGATGTCTGCGAACTACTTGTCTTGGATAGTTCAGTGAGAATGGCCAACTGTGGAATCAAAATAAACAGTGAATATCAACAGTTTTTTCACAATAAGGAAAACAACAAAAGAGGAGGTGGAATAAGACAACTCACAATGTTTTACTCAATGGATTGTGGCAAAGTTTTATAGGCAAACTAAATAAATCTGGAGATTATTTCAAGGGAATTCTACCCAGTCATTATTATTTTTAGAATGTCACAACCAAAATTGTAATGAAAGACATGAGTTACCTCAGAATTCGAAACGAGCGCAAATGTGTCTTGCCTACAAAGTGATGACAAAAAATATGGTTGCTATTGAAGACACAATTTATGTGTGCCTATCTTGTCCAAGACGAGACGATATTTGCACATATGCAAATTTTGGCCATCTTGGAATAGCATAAAAAGCAGGGTGCCAGCAGCACGGGGAGAGAAGTCATTCGGCAGATTGTGTGTGTTAGAGTTGGATATATGGATTGACAGACAAAGAGGAAGTTGAAGTAGGTGTGGCTGAGTTGGTGTCTGTTTCACAACTGCTCAGTGTAACGGCCGAGAAAGGGAGCCACGCAATTCATTTCCTTAAGGTGACCGAAGAAGAAAAAGAGCTGGCCTGCCAGCGAGCGCCACACTGCACTTTTTGACCCCCCTCATCATCATTTATTTTTCTCTACAAAAATACTTCAGTCTTCAACTGCTGTCACCTATTTCAGAGAAATTTTGGCACTGCTTATCTTTTGCTTGGAAATTTCAATTTTATTTACATTTTTAACACATCCAGCACAAAAAGGATATTAACATTCCCTTTTTGAAATGTATACCTTATCTTCATTTTGTCCATTACAAACTATTCTTACTAATACCTGTTTTCAGTAAAGTTATTTGGTTTCTGGGAATATCCAATTTCTATTCTTGGTTGAAACATAAAAAACTAAAGCATTGGTGCTGAAGTTGTTAAAAAGATTTTTTAATTAAATTTAACTTATAATTGTTTAGAATTAGTAAATTTCAAGATTCAATACATCATGGGTATGTGAAGTTGATATTTAAAAATGAGATCAATAATCAAAAACTTATAAGTGCATTCATGACAAACAAATATGACAATGACTTCAATGATTCCTATATAAAAAACACAAACTTTAGAATGTTTCCAAATCCATGTATACCACATTAGGTTGGTTAAGCAAACAATAATTAAAAGATGAAGCTGGAAATGACACAAGATATTCACCAATTTAGTTTGCACTTTCTTCATTGATTTTATTGATGTGAAAACATTTTTATTTTTTAAGCAGAAAACAGCAATAAACAAAAAGTTACAAATGATTCAGTGGCTTACCCTTGACGGTGTTTTCATGGATTTCCGCAGATTTTCAAATGCTTGTGCATGTTGGGGGTCAATATATTCCTTAAATAAAAGAATAAGTAGGAATTCAATGAAACACAAAAACAGCTATTCTTCTTACTTAATTAACAAGTTGATTAGGGTAATTAAGAAACATTTGAAAAGTGCTTGATAAAAATGTTTCATCACCAATCTTTAATAGTTTTAAATCTTTGTCTTTCAATTAAAAAAAAAACTTTTTTTTTAAAGTTTTTGAAATGAAAATACTTTGTTTTTCTATTAAAAGGTAGCCAAAAATGCTTTGTTAGAAATTTGAATGAAAACTAAACTTACTGTATCTGTGATGTCACTGACTGCCATTTCTGTATGGCTGAAGGCCAAGATGTATAAATGGTTAGTAATTGAGTGATGCTCAATTTGGTTTAGAGTGGTTTATTTTGTTTTACGGCATATCAACCTCAATGGGTTATTTAATGCCGACAACATTTTTAGCATAGATTTGTATGAATACAATATGTATTCTTTGGTTTAGATTAGTTTGGTTTATTTTGTTTTACAGCATATCAACCTCAGTGGGTTATTTAATTTTTTATTGCTGGTAATTTTTCATTTTGTCAAAAATCTGTTTCTTGTAATACTTTTCCTTCAAAATTGTATCACTGGTAATAATTCTTTTCAAAAAGTATTGCTGGTAATAGCTATTTGCCCATAGCTGGGACCCTAACAGGTGCTACCACCCCGGGTTAGAGTGGACCTGAGAACACCAGCAATTAAGAGGTGGTTCTATGCTCCTCAAAATCTCCTGATCAGAGGCCTTACTGCTGGAAGTAGTTTAACGTCTTACCCAGGACAAGCTCAATTTGGTGAGTCAAGTTCAAGTTGTTGTGGATGACACATAAGTGGCAGCAAGGAGTTATAGAATAAATAGGTAGAAGCTTATTGTTACAGTATTAATCAGATTCAGAGATATTCATGAGAGACATTAAGAATGGAGTTTATTACAACTTTCCTTGGCTACAAGGATTTGAACTGATGCAAAAATGGGCAATGATGGTGTAGCCTGTATAGGCATAAATCAAGTTTTAGCATAACCCTCCCACCCCATTCATGGTTTTATAATGGAACAAACTGGGCTCTCTATCCTTGAGTTGGCAACTCTGAATTCAAAACCAGTCTAAAAGATAGATGGGTTGCAGCAGGTTATCTTGCCCTAAACACTCCACTGCTGCTAATGCTGCAATATATGTAGTGCTCCTGCAAACCTGGTTGGTTAGAGAATTCATGATATGTGTTTTCAATTTTCAAAACTTTGATCTCTTTGTAACTTACCTCTTTGGCTCTGGAAGTTTCTAGGCCAGGCATTTGCTGAGCAGAAGAATTGCAAATACTCGATGCCTTGTGGAACCTGGTGCTCTGAGTGCGACCTCTTTTGGAACTGTTACATAAGTGGCAGCTCCAAAGTTCTTCCCCATCAATGATGTGCAGCGAGCCAATCCCTCGAAGACAACCCGTATGATAGCTATGGCCACACCTTCATCAAACAATGAAAAGAGAGAAAGTTCAAGATTTCTTGGAATAAATCACAACAGCCCAAGTAGTTTAGCTGCAACCAAAGCAATTTCTGTGATAAAGAAAGAAATTTATTATATTTATGTACTCTCCAGCAGGATTCTAAAGTGTATCCCCCTTGGCAGGAGAAACCATAGTTAGATCCAATTTGCTTTAGACCACCTCAGTCACAGAGTGTATTGAGGATCAAACAAAGTTGAATAGTGCCTTATTCGAATCTTGCCAGAGAGAACATTTTTTCTTTAATAAGTTTTCTTGAATATTTAGGCCAGTAAACGAAAATTAATAAATAGAGCATCTACTCAAATATTGGTATCCACTAAAAAAAAAATTGTTAGTAATATAATCTGTTGGATTAATAAAAAAAAATCCATCACTTCTTTAGAAATTGCTTTGTTTACATTAAGTTATGAAACTGAGCAGATAGAAAGATTTGCATTTGTAAGGCACTATTCAACTTTGCTTGATTGTTGACACACTCCTTAGCTGAGATTGTCTCTACCGATGGTTTCTTCATTAAAACTATTTACAAATTTGTTTGCAATGGAAGAGATGTTTTAAAAGTGGATACAGTGAAATTGATAAACTGTATAAAGTCAGAAGAACCTGACAATGGCCTACTGAAAGGATATAAAGCAAGTATTTGTCTAAAAGAAAATAGTTACCTGATTTATTTGGAATCTCAAAAAATACCTATTCACATTCTACCCATAGTAGTTTCAAAATTAAAGAAAATGCTAGAACAAGGCAATCTGGAGAAAGTTATCCAAGTAGTTGGGCTTCACAAATTCTTGCAATATGAAAGCCCAATGGCGATTTGAGAATATGCAGGGATTACAAAGTAGATGTGAATCATCAGATACATTCTGATTCATTCCGCTTACCTAACAGAGGTGGCAAGTCATAAATTAGCAGCAATGAAATACATTGCTAAGATTAACCTGAAATCGGCATATAACCAAATAGAAATTGACAAAAAATGTAAAGAAGTCCCTATAATTAATATCCCAATAGACTAAGACGAACTCATCTTACATTTGGAGTTAAAACTTCAGGTCATATTTTTCAAAAGGCAATTGAAAAAGTTCTATCGGAGGAAGTAGAAAATATAATCATATATCAAGACGATATAGGCATAAGTGCTTACAATATAGTGGATCAAGTTTTAACCAAAATAAACAATGCTGGTATGACAATAAATATCAATAAATGTGAGTTAAATTATGACAAAATATCGTATATGAGATGCCAAATATCTCAAAAGGAATTTCACCAGACATTAAACTGATAAATATTGGAAGTATCTACACCAAAAAATAAAAAAGAATTAGAATTCTTTTTTGGATTGACTAATTTTTATAACAAATATTTACCTAGATACAGTGACGTAATAGAACCATTTGCAGAATTACGGAAAAAGAATACAGAATTTAAATGGACTCAAAGGCAAAATATAAATTTTGAAAGAAAAAAGGCTCTAATAAGAAAACAGATTGCAAAAATCTCTGATCCAAAAAGAAGGTGACATTTACTATGGATGCAAGTAAACATGCTGTAGCTGTAATTTTATCTCAAGAAGGTCATCCAATGATGTACCTGTCGAGAAAATTAATGCCAGCTGAATCTAACTACTCAAATATTGAGAAAGAAGCATTAGCAATAGTATGGAGCACAGAAAGAGTTCAAAATTGTTTGTTAGGATGAAAATTTTTGTTAAAGTCAGATCAAAAACCTTTAGAGTTTATATTTAACCCGAGAAAGGAATTACCAAAAGTCACATCTTCTAGAATTTTAAGATGGGCTATAAAACTTATGGCCTTAGATTTCAACATCATATATATAAAGAGGAACACTATTCCACATGTGGATGCATTATCCAGACTAAATTTCAACAGTAAAAAAATTACAAGTGTCTGAAAATTGAGAAGATAAAATACTGAACTTGGTTGAAACAGATGTGTTACTCATAAATCGTCTCAGAATGGAAACCATACAAGATCCAGTGTTAAGTAATTTCAGTCTTGATATTTGTTCATGAGCAAAGGCAAGAATTACATCACAAAGTAGATTATTAGCAAAGAAACAATATTTACCAAACAAATTTTCTTTTTATTGTCTCTTATGAATGTGTGAAAAACTTTATTTTCAATCCACAAAGTACAGCAAGTGGTTGATACAATCAAGAATTGAATACTTTCTTTTTTTTTTCAGAATGAATTTTGGAAAATGGAGGCAAATAAAATGTCTAGCATGTCTTGTTACTTAAATCCTCCAATTGGAAGACACAAAAGCATCTTTATAAAAAGATTAAAAATGACTATTCAGTTTTAGTCTAAATCAAAAATGTTTATCTGTTTGTAATCTCACAAATAACACTGGATCAATTAGTCATCGAGCATTGACAAGGAAGAACATTATATTGAAAAATATCTGTTGTGTAACATAAATTTTCCTCATTAGGCTATGGACTTATTGATGCAGTAATGTATAATAATTACTCTTTGTCTGGATGTGGACTGAGCACTTTGAATGATGTTAAAGGTTATCCTGGAAAGAAGGTTTCAAAAATGTGTCTACTAAAATATCATTTACATGAAACTTTATTTAATGGTGACATCAAAACTTGAAATTGAACCAAGCAACATTAAACATTCAGCTTAATGCTTTTTCAACTGAGGTATTTTTGTTTATGACAAGTGAGTTAATGATATAATCTGTTTATATAAAATACATTACAACTATTGAAGCAATGGGTTAACCTACTAAATATGCTAAAATACAATAGTGAACTTAGCATTAATAGTGAAATCTGCGATTGAACCAGAAACTTTAGGGCCTTTAATGATTTCAAACTTTAGGGCCTATAATCACGTCAAACTTTAGGCCCTATAATCACTTCAAACTTTAAGGCCTATAATCATTTCAAACGTTAGGGCCTTTAATCATTCAAAAAACATTCCCCAAACTAATGTAATTTTTTCTATAACTCATTTTACACAGCAAAAAAAAAAAAAAAAAAAAAAAAAAAAATTAAACAATCTGCTGAATGACGATGTATTTGTAATGGTCTTAATTCTTGTCATTTAACAAAATTCATAACATTGCTACTATTTCAGCTTTCTCTTCTCCTTACAAATGAGACTGACATGATGCATTTAATAGTAGTATAGAACAGAAGTTCCCAACCACTGGGCCACAGACAGGTACCAGTCCATGGATCATTTTCTACTGAGCCACAAAGAAATAATTAACTTGTTTAAATTTATATCATACATAAATTAAATATTAGACTTTATTCATCTGCTCAATACTATTTATCATATCTGTAAATACATTTTATAATTAATGTATATTTTTATTTATTTGTAATAATTTTCAACTAATTTTCATATTCTCCATTACGGTGAGTTGAGATTAATGTGATAAATGTGCAATAGGGATTGATTCACGGAAACTAAGCCTGCAAGGGTGTGGTCTGGCTGGATCCCCAGACATCTCTTTAATAAATTACTTTATTATTGCTCTCTCTTTATTGAAATGCATTTAAATTACACATATTTGCCACTACTCATCTGCAGTATAAAACAGGTTGGAGACCACTGGTCTAGAAGAGAATAAATTCATAATACTGATATTAAAATAAATTAAATAAAGAATATTACTGACCTGAAGATGATAATTAAATCACTGTCCATAGTTTGTGGCAGGGCTTTGTTACAAAGACTGCAGATTTCAGAAAGTGGCAGGAATCCTCGAACAGCTTCTGCCCTTAAACTTCTTAGATGCATGTGCAAATCATGGTTCAGCAAATTCTTGCAAGTCATCATCAGCGTCTGAAGACAACAAATACTTACTGGCATGTCACATGGCTTATCAATAATAATAATAATAATAAACATCAAATTGCAGTCAAAGAGAGTGAAAAATAAAATGGATTCAAGACATTCAAAATATTTCTGAACTTGTACTAAAAAGTAATGATGGAAAATGAGAATTTTGTTACACAAAGTTCTAATTGCATGGAAATATTTCCAAACAGTTACAAATAATCTATAGAGTAAAAAATGGATTATGACTGAATTGAAAGAGATTTGCAAACAGAATTGTGTTAACAAGGAAGTACTATTTTTTTCTTTAGATTAAAAGGATTAACCACAGTTGTAGAAAATAGAAAAGCAATTGTCCTTTGAGTAAAGTATGATCAAGTATTTGATTAAAAAAGTCATCAAGTCATCAAGGAAGATTATTTAGCTTACTTAGTACTGAGGCCATTGAATATGGTGTCTATGAGCCATAATTTAAAAAATGAATTTTTTGAGATAGACAGGTGTTCCCTATTTTGAAGACTAATACAATCTTCTTATTGCCTGTCTTGTCTTTTATTTATTCTCACATTCTATCAAGAAAGATTATGTATAGATTAACAGTGAACTTAAGAATGGTTGCATTCATAGGGGATTTGTGTAGGTCTTATTTTTCAAGTGATATACAACTATACAAGGCCCAAGAGCCGCTCAAGGTAGAGAGTGACTGTATGATCAGTAAGGGTAAAGGGCACAGTTTATGAGAACATGTGTGAAAGATAACAGTTAACCCTAGATTTGAAGAGGCTAGGATGGCATTGGTCAGGAAAGCATCCTTCTGGCATTCTGCATTTTGTGATGCCAACAAATACTCGTTGTCACTTTCATAAATTCTCATTGTAGTAGGGACTTTGTAATCGCAGATATCCCTATAGTACGCCATTGAACAATGCTGGTGTCAGACGCCTTCAAAATACACTCACACTAATAGTAATTGCTCGATAATACCCGTTCAAACAGTAATCCATATAGTGATCCAAATAGAGGAATAATATAGTGAATAGAGTAGAGGATAGCAGTCTGTATAGTAATAGAGGATAGAGTAGAAATGCGATTCAAATAGTAATAGAGGATAATAGACTAGAAATGGAGATCAATTAGACACCCGCTACCTCCCATATATGCATTTCCACTATGGTCATGTGGTCTACTTAATTCAATAATGGGATAGCCCATGTTTGCACACTGGCAATCTATGTTCAAACTCAAGTGTTGGCAGAGACACTTTATTCCTATATAACACTGTTCTACAAAGAAACAGTCTTGGGAAGAAGATATCTAATTAGAAGAGCCTATTTAATTCTAAATGATTAACATGTGTGTGTGTGTGTGTGTGTGTGTTAGCAAATCAGAAAGATAAGTTAAAAGTTGAAATACTGAACAATTTTGTCTGGGATCCACAGAACATTCTTCAATTCAGTCATGACAGGTTCTTGTTGAGAAACAAGAAGGCAGAAGATTGATAAGTAGGTAGGTCCATTCTACACAAAGGTTTTCTTTAATTGAGAAACAGATTTGTATTTTTTTATTATAACAAAGAGACTCAAAGAGTATGGAAGGGAACACTTGAATCAATGCCTGAGTACACTCTCCATCCTTGACCTTTACAAAATTAGGAAATCTATATAAATTATTTATTTTTAATAGCAAAAGATACAAAACAGCATTTGGACATGCTGAATCTAAAATTGAAAATGAAAAAAAAAAAAAAAAAAAAAAAAAAAAAAAAAATATGTCCAAAAAATAAAAGTGACCTCAAAAATTTACTCAATAATAATTATTTGAAATAATCTTCATAAATATTAGTAAAAATTAATGAAAAAGTTAAAAGTAAGCAATGTACAAAGCAATACAATAACTAGACTGGATTATTTTACTTCAATTTATTTATCATATGAAAGCAATAAAAGAAATATAAAAGGACAAATAGAAGTTCTTAAAAAGTCATGAGGTTTGCTGTATTTGCAGCCATTCAAGAAAAGTCTACTATTAATCTGTACCATAAAAATTAGTTCTTAAAGTAGTTTTCTCTACCAATGGCACTTATGATTGGTCAAGAGTGAAATGGATTTTCATGTTCATTGGCCTACAATACCAGTGACTTCGTCCAGTGGAGAGATCTTTTTTTAATTTTTTTTTTTTAGTACAAAAACAGCATGGGAAGATTTTAGCCTATGAAGTAAGTAACCATTCTCTTTTGTACAGGAAAGGGTAGAGAGACATGATTGCCTTCATTCTGAATGGACAGAGTATGTATTGAATAAGAGAAATTTAACAGTTATTCCTAGTTTATTATTATAACTACAATCACCACTGCTGCTGCTACCACTGATTTGACTTACCTGCTCATAGTTATAAGTTTCCAACATTCCTAAAACCATTTCTTTTACTTCTCCAAATTTTCCTGTATTATAAGCTGGATCCTTGAGTGGGGAGGAAAAATGTAATGAAAATAAAAGTGGAATGAACAGAATACATTGTTCCAATGTTACCATATTAAAAAGCATTTTAAAAGCATTTAAAAAATTTGGTATCTGTGACGTGCAGAAGTTTTCTGATGCCCGAGGCCAACTCCTTAACAGTATACCTATAAGACACAAGTAGCGGGGACCTACTTTGTTCTCACTTATCAAAACACGGATCCACATTCACACCAGCTTGTGGGATTGTAGGGTGCTTGTACATCAAAACTAACATTTATTTTACTCTTTCATTGGATGCACACTTGATATAGATACCCGGGGCCATTGCACCCTCTGCCACCCACTTCTGCACGTTACTGATTCCGATGGAACAAATATAAAAAACTACAGCAATGCCACATCAATTTTTGTAGCAGTGGAATTCAACAAACTTTGGATAAAAACTCTGATTAGCACAAAATGTGACTAAGTCACCCCATTCTTGCTTTTGCTAGCAAAATTGCCAGAAAATTGACATTTGACAATAACTGACAAATATTGCAAGAATATTCTCAATTTGTACCAATGCCAAAAACAAAAAGCATTTGGCCAGTTGGTTTTCATCACGATTTAAGCATCAACATTTAGACAGAGGAAGAATCATTCACTGGCAACTTAGAAGAAGGAAATATACAAAGGATAGCACACACACGCATATATATATTTTCTGTTCATATGTTATTTTTATAGATACAAATATTTAAGTAAATGCTGTGTTTATAATAAACAGTATTAACAACATTTACCAACCTGAATGTCTGAGAAATTTCATAGAAAATATATGTTCTCTAACAGGAATCGAACCTGTATCTAACACAGAATAATCAAATAGTCTGATGTGCTACACCATTTGGCTACAGAGGAAGCGTCTGGTTAGCAAGCTCAAATGGTATAGCATATCAGGCTATATAATGGTTTCATGTAGGATACAGGTTTTGATTCCTGTCGGAGGACACATATTTTCTATGAAATTTCTCAGACATTCAGGCTAGTAAATGTTAATACTGTTTATTATAAACAGAGCATTTACTTAAATATTTGTATTTATAAAAATAATGTATAAACAAAAAATATATTAAAATAATTGTCGGACTTAATCCATTTCATAATATACATTATATATATATATATATATATATACACACACACACACACACACACACTTAAAAGAAACAAATATACAAAGGATGTCTGACCAATGATTATAACACTTGTGTCCTTAAACAAATAATGAAAACCCTTACACACCAAAGTTAAACAAAATCTTGTTTTTCTTCTTCACTGATGTTCCAAATATTAAATAATTCCATATTCAATGGAATCATGCAAGCGGATCATTATTAATATTAAAAAGCATCTTGCATTTTTGTTACAAACAAAAATGCACTTTTCAGGTTTTGTTTTTAATATAAAATTATTTTAAAATATAATAAGATTGAATTTTCTATTCTTTTTTTTTAGTATAGAGAAAATAAAATTCTATTAATTCCCAAAACAGGAACTCAAAACAGGTAAGATTATAAAAAGATATTTCAATGAAGTGAGTATAAATGTACATACTTGCATTATCTTCTGTAAAATGGCAGGTAAGGCGATGTATCCCATCATGCTGTTCAGCAAATGATGAGTCAATTCACGAATATCTGAAAGAGAAGAGAAAAAGAAAGAGAAAAAGAAAGAAGAGAAAAAGAAAGAAGATTTACAAAATATTTTATCTTTCAGAATAAAAGCATTTTTTTAACCAGTTTCTTATTACAAACACAACAATGGAGATATTAAGCATATTTCAAAATCATCAGAATGGATTCTGACAAAGTAAAACTCAGTAATAAAGTCTATTAACTTTTTCCAAACTTTAAAAATATTAATATAAAAAAATTTAGAAGATAGTTGATATTTAGTCGAGATGAGCTATTGTAACTATTTACACTATTTAAATTGTTCAGACTGTTGTGACATTTTTGTTGTCATATCCATAACATTTCGGCTGCTGTACACTATGGCCTTCTTCAGGTGACTGGAATTTCACACTGAACCATTTATTTCATCCACCGAGGTAGATTGTTGTAATTCTACATGACATGTCTCTTCCAAATATCCAGAGTTTCTCAACTCTCCAAGTTTTTGTTCACATCTGCTGTGGCCAGGTATTAAGCTCACAACTCAGTGGGTCAAGTCACTGAATTGCTTCAACCAAAACTTTTATCCACTGGTTCGAAATGTTGTGGATATGACAACAAAGATGAGGACAACAGTCTGAACAATGTAAATAGTGTAAATTGAAAACAAATAGGTTTATGTAATTTTATATTTATATCACTGTTTAAAATTCTTGAATTGAGACAGGCATCTGGATTTAAAACAAATGCCATTTATGAAAAGAATCATTTTCCAAATGTCTTATGATGCTGTTTGGTTTGTGATTGATTAGCAAATTGTTATAATTTAATTCTATTTATATTTTAATAAAAGCAGTTACAAAACTCACCACCAATGATCTCTTTGTCTTCAACTTCTTTTAACTTACGTTGTGGTGTCATCATAGATTCCAACAAAGGAAACCACATTGACTGAGAAAAAAAAAAGAAATAACTTCAAAGATTTCATAGCAATTTGGCAAGTTTTTAATTTATTGAGTGTGTATATGTGCCTGCTTAGATTTTTGGTACCTCTTAAGCTCTTTGGCATGTGGAACCACTACTGAATGAAATGTCTGTACACTGAAAACTATGATTTTTAACAGAACTAAAATTGAATTCTCTATTTCTCTTTAAATCTCTTATTAGAAAAAAAATGTCTTAAAAATATACTTGTTAAATAGAGATACACATTTTTTGTAGAATTGTATTAATTTTTGGACAGCAACAGATTCATATTTTTGGCAAGAGAATTTTAATGCTGTAGAGTTTGGTCATAAATAATAATTAATAATGTTTTGATTGTTTACAACTAGAAATAAAATAAAAAATCCTGCTAAGTTTGGCTTAGAAGAAAATTCACTTTTTATATAAAAGTGGTAGGTGTTGATACATTTATGGGCAATTTCAGCAACAGTTTCATTTACCAGTGAAAACACAAAGCTAAACTGTTTTGTCTCAAATATAAATAAAACTATTGCAGAATGAATCTATTTTGAAATAAGAATGTAAAACTTTCCATTAGAAAAGTTTTCAAACTGAAAAGAATATGATGTACTCACCTCTCGGCCAACTTCATCCATTTTCCCAGAATTTCTTTGACACAACTGGATCACAACTAAAAGGTTTGCTTGAAGATCTTGGAATTGGACAATGGTGTCTAAAATAAAGAAAGATATTTCATGAGATTTCTGCCTTCAATTTTACAAGTTGCTTTTGGCAATGATTCTAAACTTGATGCTCTTTTCATCAAGTATTGCAATTTATTTACTATGGATGCAAACTTATCCAAAAGAAAAGCTAAAAAATAAGTTATTACTGTTATTAATAATTTAATTACATGAATTGAAACTATTCTATATAATAAAAACTGAAGAATGCATTTATAAATAGCCTTCTCATCAGATCTGCCTGAATAAATCTCTATTTGCAATGGCAAAAGTTTCTCACCTGCTTTGCTCAATTTCTTTGAAATTGTGTTATCAGTGAAATTATTCACTTTTGCTTGCAAAGTCTGAAAAAAAGAAAAAAAAATTAAATAAATTTCTTCAGTTTTATCAAAAGTTGTGTATTTGTGTTATTCTATACATCTTTAAAATAAATATTTTCATTACACTATTTACATGGAGACTATTGTCCTCAACTTTGTTGTTGTTATTACAATGTTTCAGACATTCTAATAGATAATATTTTCAAAACTGCAGTCCAAATGTCTGACACTAAGTATTTTCTTTATTTCATGCAAGGAATAAAGAAAATACTTTATTGTTTTTTTGTTTCCAAGATTTTGGTCAACATATTCCTGAGATTATTCCTTGTTATAATTATTTTCATCTCTTCAACAAAAACACTGTGGTTGAACTCATTCACAGAATCATGTACCAAAGGTTCATGGGAAATGAATTAATGAAGTCCATCTATTCTTATTGGGAAATAAATATTAACCACTGATCTTAATAACCTTAACCCCTAAAATCAGGTCAATTCCAAATGAGATGACAATGAAAAAAGCAAAAGAAGTAATCAAAAAATTCTAAAGGTCAAATGTAACAATATTTTGAGGAAGGCTGAAGAATACATTGAGCCCAAAATTTCTGTGTTAAAACCAACAAAAAGCATGATTCTCACCTTATGAATATAGAATAATTCTTTTTTCAAATGGAATAAAATAAAAAGAATCAGGGGTTACCATAATTTCTTGAAAATAATATGCACCTCAAGAAATGATCCAAAAATTAAGAACTATATCTATCTCTATGTATAATAGGCATCTAGAAATTTTGTCAAAAAAAAATAAAATAAAATAAAAATAAAAAAAATAAAAAAATAAAAAAAAAAAATAAAAAAAAAAATAAATAAATAAAAAATAAATAAATAAATAAAAAAAAAAATAATAATTACAAAGATATTCTGTTGACCTTGACATTAAGAATAAAATTGAAACTAAGCAGCTAAAATAATGTTGAAAATTACCATGTGGTTTTACCGATAAATATAACATTTTATTTTACTACCAAAATGTCATCAAAACATGCAAATTACAGTGCAAATTTTAAACAAAATGTAATAGAATTAATAGAAAGAATAGGAAATAGAGCTGCTGCAAGAGAATATGAGTTGAATGAGGCTAATATACGTTTATGTAGAAAGAATAAAATTGAACTAAAAAAGTATAAATCCAGTGCCAAAGCTATAGCTAGAGGAAGAAAAGCTCAGTATCCAGATATGGAACAAAGTTTAGTTGAATTTGTGAAAGAAAGACAATCAAGTGGATGTTGGATATTCTTCAAAATTGGCTGTTTTATAGATTTTTTTATTTTTCTCCAAATAAAAAATGAGGTTACTGATAAAAATAAATTTAATGACAAAAAAATGTTACAATTACTATTGTTGGATTTAAAATGAAAATTGGGATAATATCTTTCTTATTTTAGAACAAACAAGTACATATTTATTATTATAAATCAATAGTGAAAAAAATATTTTTGCTTAAACCTATTTATAAATCGCACACTGTAATTTACAGTAAAAAAATGTGTATTATTTTTGAGAAATTACAGTATTTTTAGAATGAAAAATTATCAGTCTTATTTTCTTGTATCTTCCAATCAAATGGGAACTGAATATTAATTTCTTTGTCTGCATCTCCCAACAACATATCAAACTTGACCTTTGTCTGGCTTTGTCTGTTCAGAGTATTATCAAAATAATTATATTTCCAAAAAAGCCTAACATGGTGTGTCATGGCATTGTTTTCCTTGGCTAAATTATAATCTGATCATAGAATATGTACAGAAAAAATAAACCCAGAAATCGAGAAATACATCCTGGAATAAATAAAACTAAAATTTAATATATACATTTATTTAAACATATCTTAATTTAAAAGTTTATTTGTTTTCAAATCCAAATGAAATTTAAGAGTTCTTTTAATACAGTATTTCTAATATAAAAATGTTGTGGCATTTTCATTTTGTCACCAGAAGAGTCCACTGTATGTTATGGGCAAACTGGCCATCTTTTTGTAGCAGTCTATATTAATGATATAGGATAGCATTACATTTGCACAATGATACCATCTGATTAGTGGATGGTGTGATTCACAAAGACTCCATCTCTGAAACTCTGGAGTCTAGATGCTGAAGGTAACATCAATCAGTTAAGTGACAAAACTTTTACTTGTATTAAATATATATGTATGCACAAATATTTAAGTAAATGCTCTGTTTATAATAAACAGTATTAACAACATTTACCAGCCTGAGAAATTTCATAGAAAATATGAGTCCTCTGACAGGAATTGAACTTGTATCCCACACATGTATCTGTATCTTAAAGATGTGTAAGGTGTCTGGTGTAGCTATGATCACAGGTGCTGCATCAAAATATTATTCCCCTAGAAACATATAACTATGCAGGCTAATGGACATCTAAAATTTTTTTTTTTTTACAGGTCTTATTTTTGAACCTGCAGGATGTTAAGCAAGCCTGGTGAAAGAGCCTATTTAATTGGTGACTATGCAGCAGATTGTACTGGGTTAGATGGTACCTGTTGGTAGCATGCTATTGAGTCACCTGATAGTAAACACATGCACACACACAATGAAAGGTGGGAAGAAAAAAAAAAAAAAATCAACTTTACATCAATAAAAAGTGCTTAAATTATTTTTAAAATAAGCAGTCAATTGTGGTATCTCCTGAGGAGTGGATGGAGCGATTGCTGGAGGATCCATCTACAAAACTCTGCAGTTTATATTCTGAATATTACATCAATCATCTAAATGACAATATATATATATATATATATATATATATATATATATATATATATATAGTAATTTTGGAAAGGATTTCTTTTATTCAAATTTCTCATTATTATAATAGTTATTTATTAGTTGCTATCCCTATATGTAATTAAACAGTGAAATTAATAACAACTGGAGTAAATTGAGAAGTCCTACTAAGAAAAATTATGTCAGACAAAAATTTGAACTCACATCACTTTTTTTTTTTCATCAAAGAAACCCCTTTTTGAGCCAAAGTGTGCCTCTACTACTTTGACTTTGAGGCCGGCCTCTTAAGGGCAAAGGTTTAATTACCTTCTTGATGTATCTTCTACAAATCTATCTAATTAGCTTCACTTTAATACTCAAAATATAAACAACAAAATCTTTTTAAAGGATGTTTTATCAAATATTATTTCTTATTATTATAAACGTTTTTTTAAGGGGGCAAGTGTGTTTGAATTGTTATCCTTGTTTTTTTTTTTATTTTATTAAACAAGAATAATCATAATAAATATTCACTTTTCTCTCAATCGAGAAGAAATTATTTTTTCTTTTATTTATTTTGCATTTCTGGCAGAAATCACTGGGAAATAACTTCCCATAACATGATTTCTATTTTGGGAAAAACTTTCTAAAGTTTTCAATGCCTTATTCTGTAAATTTACCTTCAGCATGATTTGGAAGGCACCAATAACATCTCCTGTTTTCTCCAACAAATGTGCAGTGGCATGAGGAAGGTCATAATTGCGGACAATCTAAAAAAGAAAAACAAAACTGGGAAATAAACGAAATCAAAAAAAAGTCAGAAGTAAAATTGGTAATAGAAAAGATTAGTGGGGATAGATTGCCACTTCAAATAGATTCTTGTCTGATGCACAAGTATTGAGAGTTTCTCTTTTAAAAAGCTGTTTTCTTTTTTTTATTTGCAGGTTGATAGGTTATTTATCTATATCAACTTGATTTTTTTTTTTTTAAATTGGTATCAACTCAAGCAAAGCAGTACAGCAACTAACATGTAAGGAGTTACAGGATATGGAGGAATTAGGAACAGAAACATTAGTAATGAGTAGAAAGAGAAAAGAATAATCAGAAGGACAGCAGATGACAGAAATATTCTAAGCATGGATGAATGATAGACATAGATATGCAAGATAGATTCTGGAGACAAAAAATTGTCTTGTTCGACACAGTGAACCAACTTTCTTAATAGCTGACCTAACAGTCAATTCAATATAGTCTTTCCAGTTCATGTCTGAAGGTTAGCATCAGCCATGCTGATAGAAGGTAGAGAGGGGTCTCTCAGATGATTATTGAAGATAAGTTTAGTTTTGAAGGCATTAAAATTGACAAGTCATCTTTTGCACCAGTTAACAATGGTCTTGAGGTTGTTTTGTACATCAGCTGCCATTTTGACCTTGTCAGACTGCTCAGTTTTACTATCAAGTAAATGATAGTGTCATCAGCATAGATGCAAAATTGAGAGCTGATGTCATTGAGAAGGTCATTAATGAAGATTAAAACTGCGTAGTAGTAAGGATTTTTATCATTTTTCCCATCTGAGTTTTGCATAATGTTTTATAGCCACTAATGCAATCAAAGAATTTCTTTCATTATCTTAGCCCAAAGGAGATTGAAGATTAACAGCTTCATAAATGTTTAGAAAAGAAATCCAACAATGATTTCAAAATTAACTCACAATTTCCACCACATGCAATACCAGACTCATATACACTATTCTCATTACTCAGAACCTTATCATAAATTTAATATGAATATTTACTTAGCCAATTGTGGCATATGGCAATATTTTTGGAAGGTTAGATAGATCCAATCTATTTTTCTTGAAATCTGATCTTGTTCCGTGTTTCAAAATTGTCAAATTTACTACAAGTCTTCTCAATAAATCACGTCCATGTTATTCTTATGGATATCTGGTTTCAGCCTGTTATTTATTGCCTGAAAAGATTAAAAAGTAAACAAGTTAAGAATTTTAGAAATTTGACTCACCTGCAATGTCTGCTCTACTCGATATCCTTCAAAAGTTTTAATAAAATTGTAGACATTGGAAGGATGAAACTGACATAAAAGGTCAATGTATAGTTCATAAATGTGAGGATCAATGGTTATTTGCTTTTCTGGATTAAGAGCACTACCACTTGATTCTCTGGAAAGAGAAAAATGGAGAAAAAGAAATGATTTTTTTTCGTCTCTTAAATCATGACATCAAAATCAGAAGCAGAAGGGTGACATCAAGACGGCAGAGAATAAACTGAATTTGTTTTTGATTAATTAACGAGGGTCATATTTTGGGTTGTCCCTTAACAACAATTTGCAATAAACAATAAAAGAATCTTAACAAAAAAAATTAAGTACTGAAACAAATTCAATGTAAATGCTTTTTGGAAAGTATAGTCTTTCCTGTTTTTTATCCCATTACCCTTACTTGCCTAGTATAATTCCATGTACTTCTAAGTAGGATTTTATTTTAGTTGTAAGCAGAGGACATGGACTAGAAGCATTAGAGAATGTCACATTCCACTTCAAAAGGCAAAGAAAGAACTACATTCAAGAAAAGAAAGAATGAAGACAGCAGGTAGTGATACAATTTTCTATCTTCATTGTCCTTGTCAATTCAAGACAAGAACTAGCCTAATAAGCCACCTTAGCTCATTGATTGCACCAAATGTAAAGATAGATGGCCCTCCCCAGACTCTTATGAGATTGGGAATCAATGATATTTTAATATGAATTTGTCTTTCTTGGGAACATCTTCATGATTTGTTGTCTTCAATTCCAAACCTGAATGACTGAATTGGTAGCTTCAAATTGAAAAAAAAAAAAAAAAAAAAAATTACATTTAACAGAAAAAGAAACCACAAAAAAATCTCTCATAATTTTGAACATCAACTGTTCATAATTTTAGACTATTGTCACAAAGTAAATTAGTATCAGAAATGGCAAACAAGACTGTCTTTTTGTTGTATTCTTAAAGAGGTTACAAACAGACAAAGGTGGTACTCGAGTGAAGGAACAGCAACACACACATAGACGAAAGAAAGAGAGGTTTATTGTAAAAGAGAATATAGTACTGAAAGACAGGGAATCAGGAGGCAGGCTAATAATTCCCAAAGCAAGGTATATCCTGTGCTCACTATATATATCTACTGATATAGTTAGTTCACATAGGCGATAGGGGGTGTGGGACATTCCATTACAACACTTTGCCTGATTACAGAGAAGTATATATTCATGTCAGTCTCAAATATAGTTGTTGGTGAGTCATGTTATTGGCATCATTATTTTCCTTGGATAAATCAGTTAAGTGCCATACGTGATATATGTTTGGGTAATCGTGTCTCTTTCAATTCATGACTAAGCAGAAGATTTTACCTGATGTAATGGAATAACCTGTCACCCCCATGAGTGACTATATTATAGGTAGTAACTACCTATAAGTATCTATAAGTCAACAGACTACAGAGTCTAGCTGGGATCTGTTGAGAACAATTCAGACTTACACAAGAACTACCAACCTACTGGATTGACTTGTGACAACGTTGTGCATAAACGTTACCTTTATTTTATTGTATTTTACAATAAACCTTTGCTTATTTTATCCGCCATGTTTTTCAAGTATATATTCCTATTAGCATGGAATATAACATTACCAAAGTAGGTTACTGTTTCTTTCTGTGATAGACTGGTTTGCAAATAAGGCTATAGGTCACAGTTTGTCCTGCTATGCAACCCATAGCAGGGGGATAAGAGATGGATGAATATCTTTCCCAACGGTATTTATGTGTAAGTGAATGTAACAAACCTGACTGGAAATCAAACTCAGCCCTCCAATTTCTCATTCTGACCTGATATCCATTACACCAAAATGCACATCCTCTTGGATAAATAGCAATGAATAAAGTATAATCTAGTCCCAGAATGTCTACTAGAAAAAATAAAACCCACTTGGTGTAAGTAAGAATAGAGCATTTTGATACATCAACACCTGTATGTCTATAAGAAATGATTAGTTGACTTGTATAAATGCCACCTGTATTGCCAAATCTAATACCTTGGATTTTCTTCTTATCTTCTTGAATGGCCAGAAACATTTGTGTCTTAATGGCAGTACAGAAATGCATAATTTGTTTAGAAGAGAATTATGAGTTTAGAACATGCAAGATGAAAAATAGAGAGAGAAAAAGACTTTGAATAAGGAGTAAAGTTTCTTCTTTACACTTCATTGGATTATTTTGACCAAATGGAAAGACTACCTGAGCAACAATCTCCTCTCTTGAGTTGCACTGTTAAGGAGACCTATCTTTCCTGGTTGTCTACTTTTCATTGTCCCACTCATGATAGCCTCTCACTGTTAATCACCTTCCATTATATGCATAACTTATTTTAGTCTCTGTGTCATATCTTTGTTTAACCTGGCATCAGCAAATCATATAATGACACTTCAACCATGTCACACAGCTGACATCATACAACATCCTTAGCTAAATGATAATGTGTCATATGTACAGCTCCTTTTCATCTATATTGTCAGGAAGATTTTTCATTGCACACAAGACAGTTCATTATTCAACTCTTATACCAGATGTGGCATATACATTTACCCATTATTTATAAAATAAAACCTTTCAGGTTTTGATTAATGAAAGTTTACATGTTGGTTGTCATATTTATTGACAATATTTTATTTATATATTAATATATAGTTAAAAATGGGTCACCCTTTGCTCTCATCATAGACCTGAATCTCTTCTCAACTGAAGTGCATGACTTCTTTACCACCTCTTTGTTCAAATTGAACCCCAACACATCATAAATGCTTCTTTCAGGTCTGACACACTGGAGTACAAGATACGTGAAACATTGCTTTCCAATATGGGGACATATTCAAAAGACCCATAGGATTTCATGTCAGGGTTTGATTGAGGCTAAATTGACTAAATATTGTATATTGATTTATACAAAATTTGAAACTACTTTTTATGAATAGCTATGTTTAAATTTGTTTAAATAATGCACGTATATTTATTTCACACACGATAGGTTATTGAAACCAAGATATGTATTTGTCTCCAGGCAGATGAAATGACATGAAGCAACTCACTTGTAAGAAAGAACACCTTGTAAGAAACTGAAGAGGATTTGAGGCCTATCTTGTAACTGCTGGACAACATCCCCAAGGTTACTGGACAGGCTGTAGAGCACCACTTTAGCAGCCTTTTTACAATCAATATTCACTAAGTCCTGAAAAGAAAAATAGCAAAAGATACATACAAGAAGCTTTTTAATGAAAGAAAACAAAGACACTGCTGAATTTATGTAATATTCATTCAAATAAAATCATTGTTTTTCTCTAGTCAACAATTGATACTCTTTAAAATTTTATGAACACCTTTTCTTCTTAGATATTATTAAATATCTACAAAAACAATCTTTATGCTATCCTAGATTTATTTATAATCCTTGAAAATCATAATAAATTCTTTTTACTCTCATAAATCACACTGAAGATTTGCATACAGTCAATGGATTAAAAAAAAGGTAAAACTGAAAAAGGAAATACACCATGATATAAAGTGTGCACAAATCAATAAATGCACATAGAATACTCTTTAATGATTACATACAGAAGACAATATAATAAATGCATAGCCAATATAACAAATATATAAAATATTATACCTACAGGCATTGCAAGAAATGTGTGTAGTCCAATGAAACTAGGGATTTAAAGGATTGTAAATTAGAATATGTGTCAGTTTTGAGAAATACCATTTCTTTAGTTCTGAACATGAAGAATGCTATAAACTAATTTTCTGTAACTTCTTGTAGAAGATAGTATGAGATAAACATTATTTCATGTTGGTGAAAGTTCTGTGAGTTGGGTGTGTGGGCATCAAAGACTCCTGTCATAGAATATTCAGGGTAAACTGATTGAGGTGTCATGTGTCATTAATGACTTATCTTTTAGATCTTTCTATCAACTTTCATTTCTCAAAATGAGTTTAGTCAATGTGTTTTTGTCACAGGCTAGCAAACATATACTGAGTTTGGAGAGAAAATCACACACACACTCTCTGGACTATTGTCAACTGTTATTACTTATAATATTATTATTTTTCTTGCTTCTATGTACAACTAGGAACCTATTCAAACACTGAAATTAAAAGAAGCTTGCCAAGGTTCAATTTCCCAACCAAGAGATTGTCAAGCTAATGGTATATCCATTAGGCTACCATTCTTTCATTTGATTAAATGGGGAAATTAACTTGGAAATATTAAGAATATTTTTTTAAGTTTGTAATTATTTGAATTAGTAATGCATTTTGGTTTTATTTTTTCAAATAATATTTTAGCAAGACAGACATTGATTTAATTTTTAATAAAATTCATCCTGGCTTTTTTTTATTATTTTTCAATAATGGTTAATATTTATTATTTGAAAATTAAATTCATAAAAATATAAATAAAAATGCAATAAGGAAATGAGAAATGTTAAGAAAACAGAAATAGACTTATCAATTTAATATGCCATTCACCACATATATAAGCAATATTGCATTTTTTTTTATTTTCTTGAAAAAAACAAAAGAATTTACAGGTTTTATTAAACCTTAAGATGATGGCTGTTTTCTTTTACTTTTAACAAAAATGTAATGAAAATTCAAAGAAAATGTTAATTTGAATTTTTATTGTTTTAAATGAGTTGAATGCATCAATATTATTTGAAAAAAAAAGTGATCAATTCAAATAATTACAAACCTAAAAAGAAAAAACAAAAAAACAACAAATCCAAGAAAATCTCATATCTCCATTGAAGCAAAAAAATTCTACTTAAATGGAGATGCAATTTGTCCTCCTATTTTCAGGTTAGAAATTCAAATACACATGGAATTTTGACTGGCTTAGTTTTTTCTTTATTAATCCATTAATTCTTAAAAAATAAACTGGTTTATCATGTTTAATATCTTCTTTCTTTGCATTGAGTTTTCTTGCAGATTGCAATGTGCATGAAAATCAAGAATTTTGTGATTATTATAAAAATACTTTAAAAATATTGTGAATCAAAATGATGTGATTATTATTTTTTGTTTTTCTTACCTTAAGATTTTCCAGGGCTGCTTTATGAACTGAGGCTTTGTCTTCAGGGCCATAACTGTCACCTTGGAGAATACGATTGATATAGGGGAATACCAAATGCTGCAAAAATAAACAGAGTCACTTGAAGTGAGACTTTAGTTAAAGTGCTGGTCTCTTTTTTTTTTTTAAGAATTAAGCAGCTAGACTGGGTGCAAATAATGATTCAAGTTTTGGACATGAAATCCATGATATCTATAATGGTAGAAGTTGAAAATGGATAATGAACAAGAATCCAATAATAATTTATTGTCTCTTATGTTTAGAAACTATATAAACTGTTAAAATAAAAGTTTAAAAATTAAAGAAAATTGGTTCAAGTTTGCTGAAAATAAAATATTAACCAGATTCATCATTTCTGATTAATGAAAAAATATATTTTTTTTTAATTATTTTTCTCTGAAATTTTAAAATAGTTTTAAATGACATTTCTGATATGATTTAATAGATTTTTATTAAATTTGGTGAAGAGATCTTGGAAAAGAGAGAAATAGAATTATTTTTCTGCAACCCGATCATTTCACTAATAATAATAAATATTAATGTTTGAACAAATAAGTAGAAAGCATCAATGTTTCACTTTGTGCCCACTAAGAAATGTTGTATCAAAAGGATGGTTTTTCCCTTGACACCACTATTATTTTGTACTAACTTCAGTCTTTGCTAATGTTTATTGTTTTAAAAAGTGATCATTAGAATTATAATAAAATCTAAACATGATGATGGAGGTGAATTTATACATTTTCTTTGTTGTTGAGAATTGACAACAAAAATACTAAACACTTTTTATTTATTAGATTATTTATTGGAATGATTGGCAAAATATCAGCTAATTGCAAAATAGATTTGAACTTTTATAAAATGGTAAATAAGATTTTCTTATGGTTGGTTCACACATTTTAATAATTTAGTAAATGTTTATAAATTTATGAATAAAAAATTGTTTTCATATTTATTTCTTTATAATGAAAAGGATAAATATAGCATTGCACTAGTTTTAATTGTATTAGTTTTTAGAATGTTGCAAATATAAAATTATTCTTATAAATAATAAATAGTGTTTAATATTTTTGTTGTCACTTCTCAAGAACAAAGAAAATGTATAAATTAACTTTCATCATATTTAGGTCTTATTACAATTATTACAATTTTAGGTTTTTATTACAGTTATTATACTTATTTGAATCAATGGTTTTTAAACCAATAAACATTGCCAAGGAGTGAAGGTAGCTAAAATAATAGTGGTGTCAAGGGAAAAACTGATCTTTTTGAGCATGAAGTTTAAACATTGCCTAGAAAGATTTGTGGTCTTAGGTTTTCTGAAATGAAAAAGATTAAAAATATCAGGGAAATGATCTCCTGATAGAAGCGTAACTGTTACACAAAGGAAAAAAATCCATCATTTAACTTACCCTTCTTGCAAAATCCTTCAAGTAGCAAACTAAAATTTTATCATATTGCTGATTCTTTTCATGGACAAATTCACAGACACGGTAGCTGGAAAAATATAAGAATCAATGTATGGGTTAATTTTGTGTTTCTTTTATAAAATCCCTGAATTGATTTCAAGCTAATTTTATTAAGCCCTAGCATTTGTCTAGTTTTATAAAATGAAACAAAAAAAAGACTATAGAACCTGGTCTGTCCTGTTATTTACCCATAACTGGGGGAGAAGAAGAGAATTCATACTTTTCCCAAGGGTATTAGCACATATGCAGTGTCAAGATGATATTCCTCACTATGTCCTATTACATCACATTTATCTTATAAATCGAAGCATATACTTCTATTTGCTGCTCTATCCATTATTAGTTACAACAAACAAAGAGCAAGAAAGAGAAAGTTCATGTCATTGCTGTGCATACTGTAGAAAGTAAGTTTTTTTACATGGTGGAGTTGCCAACTACACACCCATCTGGTTTTGAATACAAAGTTATCCTTCACCTACACTGGCTGCTAACTAAGGCTAGAGAGCCCAGTCTTCCTTGTTACTTAACCTTTAGATATAGGGGAATAAATGGATTCATATCTTGATTCCCAATGAAGACAGACTGCTGTTAATCTTAACCTAAAAATGTACCGATTCGATCATATTAGATGAGAGCATCTAATATAACCAAATCAGTACATTTTTTAGATTATGATTAATAGCAGTCTTCATTGTTGTTTGCTAATTCTTTATAACCTTGGAACAAAAATGCAAATAGAATAAGAATCTCATTCAACTTACAATTTTGCATTTTCTGCTAACTGTAAAAGTCTGTTGTCATCGAATGTGTTTAAGCCTCCAACCATGAGTAATTCCATCATGGCCTGTTGTCTCTCCTCATGACGGGTGATTTCATCTGGGTTAGACAAAAATTCAAGAACCTGTTCAAACAGGACTCTGTTCACCAAAATGGTGTTCTCATGACGGGCCATCTGACGAGCAAGGAATGTGAACAATGTCCCAATTTGGCTGGGCTAAAATACAAACACACAGACATAAAACAACATTAAAAATCAATGAAGTGAAAGATAATTTGTTTTTTTAAGGAATTGAACTTAGCAAAACTAAGTTCACCAAAAGATTTCATTTTTTTTCTTCTATGCACTGTGTCTCTTCAGGAATTTGGCAATCATGACTCTCTCCATTGTCTTTTGTAGCTCTTAATAAATCTTCTAAGCCTAGTTCTGCTATCCATTTACTCAAGCTCACTACGTATTTTGTACGTTGTTTTCTCGGATCCTTTTGCCTTCAATATGTCCTGTGAGTATCTGATTTTCCAATCCTTCTTTCCTCATGTGTTCTAGAAATTTCAACTGCCTCTTCCTGTAGTTATGTGTCTTTTCTGTTTTTCTCTAAAACTTTGTTGTTGCTCACATATTCAGTCCATGGCATTCTCAGCATCCTTCTGTAAAACCAGATTTCTGTTGCTTCAAGTCTCTTCTTCATTTGTGAAGAGATTGTCCAGCATTCACTGCCATATAAGAGGACTGATATTACATAACATTTCAGTACTCTTTTCTTTTTTTCTAACAAAATTCTTCTTCTTAATAGTTTGCTTAGATTTTGGAAGACATCTTTCATTATCCCAATATACCTTCAGATTTCAGCGTCAAATTTCCCATCCTCTGTTAAAACATTTCCCAGATATTTAAATTGCTGTACTTGTTTAATTTTCGTATCTGCAATTTGTAATTTGCATATTGGGCTGTTCCTTTTGCCAACAGCCATGCATTCTGTCTTCTTGCCATTGATAATTTCTTGATAAAAATCATATTGAATATTGTGTTGGCATTCATCTATTTCATAAGATAATGGTAATGCCCTTGCAGAGAGCAATATCTAAAATGACTTTGCAATCTAGTTCTTGAACGACAATCTCATCTGCAAATAATGCATGTAACTGCATGTGTGGAGAGTGAATTTGATTTTGCTGTCTTTGTTACTTGCATCGTCATCTATTCTCCATCTGATTTTTGCTATGCTTGTCCTCGCCTTTCTTGATGCCTTCTCAAACAGCTTGTTGCCAGTTACTGCAGTCACCCACAAGTTGCTCCTAGTTACTTAGATCAATCTTGGTGCATTTCAAGCCACACTTGCGGATAATCCTTAAAGTGCAGTGTGGGCTGCCTACTGATTGTACATAACATCCTTTGGTATGTGACCATTCTTCACTCAATGAACATGGACCATATTTGGAATGAGTAATTAGACTTTGATGAAAATTATGGGATGGTGAAGTTATAGATAAGAAAGGATGAAAATATTTGAATAAAAAAATACTCATCATTCCATAGGAATTTCTTGACAATAGTCTGAATGATTCATACGAAAAACTCAAAAAGCAAGCATTCACAATATTTTATGGATACATATATATTAAACACATATTTTGTGTCTTAGAAAATCTTTAATTAGAGAAGGTAATTAAGATGAAAAAATAAAAATATGCAGTAAATACAAAACTGTTTAAAGCCAAGCGAATAAAATGAATATCTAGATGGAAAGAGATGTGTTCAATTTTTTAATTTTTGTTCACAAATTTAGATGAGATTCCTTAATTAAAAAATTCACATTTTCTTTTGTCTTAAAGACCTGCTTAAATTAGAAAAGGAAAAATAATTTTACTAGAGACATGAGGGTATTTTTATCCCTAAAATATAATGACAATCACCATAACTAAAAGGAATAAAGGCTTCCAAAGCAGAAAAAGTATGAACTTACTGTGAATCCAATACTTTCGACCATAACTTGAAGCAAGATATCTATTACTCTCTGGCGTTTCTGGATGCTGAAACAGACAGAAATCAATGGATCTAAATTCAATCAAGAAAATCTATTTTACATCATTCAAAAGAACATTCAAAATTATATCTAACATGAATAAAAGAAATATTTTTATATTAGTTGGTTTCAAATAAAATAACAAAGATAGGTTTAAAATTTTCATAAATTCTCTCAACAAAATGTTAAAGCTGCTTCTATATTTGACTGTATATTTAAGTTTCTAAATAATTTAATGGTAAATAACTATTTTTATGACTTTAAAAAGAGATTTTATGTATTTAAAAAAATCTTTTTAAAATAGGGAAAATCTTTTACCAAATGTTGCTTGGAAAATTTTGCTTTGTTGCCCTCATTCCAATATTTTAAATTGAATCAAAGACACGAAAAAACAAGAATATATAATCATAAGAAAATAAATTTTTACTAACCCTTCACTTGTATTGAATTCTGGTTCTTCAAAAGCCTGAATGAAAAAAAAAGTAGGGAAAACAATTTGTTTATGCAAATTTTGTAAAAATAAATTAAAATTTGTTCCCTATATAAATTGTGGAATGGATCATGGGATAAAGTCTAATGAAGAAAAAGAGGTGAGAGACTGTGGATTATCTCACTTGACTTTGCTAAAATAACACATCACTAGAGGGTGCTCCTTAAGCCTATAAAAAGGTGTGCATTTGTCTCCCTAGCCTTTCTTTTACTGGCCTTCAGATGTAGTTACATGTGGATAAAAAGTGCCTTCACTGAGGAACATTCATTTTTATGTTTTTCTCTCTTGACTTTTGTACTATCACACACACAAAAAACAATCACATTTTTATTATAACTAGTTTCATGTTTTTTTCCCTTTTGTCACATGTAATTCCTTTTGTAAATATATGCATTGTCATTTGTCTTATATTTACCAAAATTACACAAAAATATCTTGAAATACTAAAGAGTAAATTTATTCAATAAAATCACCATTGGCTTCACTCCTTGGCAACTTTTCTGGACATTCTCCTTGTTTAAGTTGGTCAATGCTACCATAAACCTTGCTTTTAGTTCATCTTTGGTGTTACAAGAGGCTTTGTTGCTCTCTCACTCAACTGTGCCCTACACATAATAATCAAGGAGGTTACAGTTTGGAGAGTTAGATGACCAGATGTAAGGGGTGAAGTGGTTGCAGAAATTATCTGACAGCCATGAATGCATTCTCCTGCTTGTGCAGTATGGTGCAGAGTTCTGTTACCAGACATAGGTTTTTCCAACAGCCACCCTTTTGGCCCAGAGCAGCACGATCCCCTCAAGGCACTTTATGTAGGTCTCCGTATTGAGTCTGAATCCCTGTGTTAACTGGATATTTGGTTTTTATCACTCTTAGTACATCTTTTGGGGACACAGCAAGTTAACAGTTGTTGTGTGCTCACTATCTTATACTGACAGAAAAAAAAAAAAAAAAAGAAGAAAAAAAATCAGTCGGAGGGGGATACTTGAGTTTGTTCAAAACCTTCATAGTGCTGTCTTTCCTCTTGTCCTTCATGGCTTGGCATAAAAATTGGCCTTTTTTCATCTTTTATGAGAAATGCCAAATATTTTTATGCACTACCTGCTTGATAAGAAACTCAGACAATCCTGTGTCCCTGGCTATGGACCTGATTGACTTGGAAAGATCGTTGTCAATCTGGGTCTCACCAACAAATTCGGGAGTTCTTTTCTTTTCTGAACAGAGTTGGTTTTCCAAGCTGTCATACCTTTGTAATCACCATCAGACTCATTCAACTCTTTCCTCTGCACTGCCCTTAGATTGACACCCAAAGACACTGAAAATGTTTGTATTGGAGCTTCCAGTGCAAATGCTAAGCAGTACAGCATACCGTTTCCAAATTTCTGATGGAGTGAATTACATCATGGTGCTCTTTTGTCTCACAGATGGTTCCCCAACTGACCCTACTATAACTGTGCAGTTGACAAAATCAAAAACAAACAAAATATGTGAAATTAAAAATATAAAATGGCAACAATTTACCCATTGCACTCTGTATATATATATATTACCTATATTACAAATAAAGATTTATTACTGGATTGTGGAAATTATTGGGGTATAAACACTTAATGTCTGAAACAAATTTTGTATTCCAAATACTAAATAATTTTTCTTAGATATCTTTACTGAGTTTCATATTCAGATCACACATTGTCTTCCATAGATAAAAAGAGAAGTATAATTCAACAATTGTTACCAATTAAGACTTATAACATGTAAAAGAAAAAGAAGTGAAATAAAATCAAAACATTGGATTTATCTCATTTGGAACTGAAAAGTTTTGCATCAGAAATAAAATAAAAAACAGCATACAAAATACAGTGCAACTATACAATAACAACTACTTTATCCTCAAGAAAAAAAATGAATGGGTCTATTTAAATTTTTATAAAATGATATTTTGAGGTCAGTAATTAGAAAATGATGTTCTTGTTCAGGTGAAAGCATTTTTCCTTCTGCACACATCCCCTCTACAAATTTCATGCTAAACTTTAGAGTGGATGCTTTAAAACAATATGTGATTAGAATATGAGGCTACATAAAAAAATCTAAGGGAGGTAATTCATATTGCTAAAAAGGAAACATTCAGATTTTGATGAAAAAAATGAAAAGGGCTGCTCACCAAAGCCAACACGTTAAGGAATTCCCGTGTGTCGAAATGAAGGAGAGTTCTTAAATGGGGATAAACTGGTTCAGCTGAGAATGAAAAAAAAAAAAAACAAGAAATGAAATTTAATTTATGAGGCATTATATTTAAATCTTAACGAGGAAAGTTTTCTTTATTTTTCAGAATTAAAAACAAATTAAAATGTACAGGTAAACAATAGATGAAGAATGTTGTTTCAAGTTTGTTTTTTTAATTTGTACCATTTCTAAAGAAGATGTTGGAGTGGAATTTGGCAATGTTTGAAAGAAGCTTGCTTCTTGAAGACATGAAGCCCAAACAAACACCAAAACATGCTTATGATTGAAGTTAATTTTTAGCTCTGTTTCAGCCCATTTACCTCCAGTGTGTCATTGTCAGTATCATTTTATTTTCTCTTAAAATAATCACTTTCTATTTTGCTAATCTCTTTTGTTTTCTGTCAAAACATGAGTAACTTATTTTCAAAGTTTAGGCCTCCTTTCAATTTGCTGTAGATGCCAATGAAACATTTTAAAGGCTTGAATTCTTAGATTTAATTCTTTAATCAAAACCAAACTATTTCTATCAAGTTCAAACAAAAGCAAGTGATTGTTAAATTCAACAAAACAACTGGTCTGTGATGCTTGTTTTAATTTGAAATCAACTTTATTCAACTTTTAAATCTTATTTGACAATTTCATTAATTTAAAGAATATATTCTCTAAATACCATGAATATACAGTGTTGCCTTTTCTAAACACATGGAGCATCTTGGGGAATAAATTTTCTGTGCAGATGGAATTGTGGAATTGTTCATCTTAAACAGAATCTGGGGTTTTAATGTAATTTTCAATAATAAATAAATTACACATTTGATTTTTTTTTCAGATTTAAAAAATTTTTTTTTTCAAAACTTAATAAATGTCTGATTTTGTTAAACATTTTAATATAACAATAACATAATGTAGTTATTTCCTTAAAATTTGTTTTTCGAAATCTTTGTAGGTATTTTCCTAATAAAACCTGAAAAATAATTAAGAACAAAAATGTTTACATAAAAAAAAGAAAAGTGGGTTGTCGATTTTTTGAAAATATGTTGGCCAGTCTATTTTTAAATATTTTATAACTTTTCTAAGAAACTGTATGTTACAAACTAGATGAAAGTCAGGTCGTGGCTGGGTTGTGGCCACCAAAATCCATTGCTAAAGTGGAAATGGAAGACAGACACTAGTTGATGTCAAAATTGGAAGTGAGAGAGAGAGCCAAAGATCAAACCAATGTTTAAGAAATTCATTTCCATAAGGCCTCACACAATTTACAAGTAAAAGATTCTAAACAACTTGTAATCCAGTGTTATAAATATGAAAAAGTAAATGCTATCATGTGCCTACCATACAATTTAGAAATAAAGAAAAAACAATTCTCCAAAAACACCATTCTATGAAACAACTGGCTTGTCTAACCTTACTGCCACAGTGATTCTCCCAGATTAATAATTGCATAATTTTCAGTGCTTCATCATTGTAAACAAACTTAAATTGAAAAAAAATCCTTTAATAACATTAACTGCAAATGATTATTTTTTAATAATTTATTTATATTTTGTAATCTAAACCATTTGTATGAATAAACAACAAATTGCCAAGATGACTGAATCAAGTCAATAGTGAAACAAGCTCAAAAGTTGGACCTGCTTCTCTAAAAAAAAAAAAAAAATGGACCCCAGTATCTAAAATTTGTGCTAAACCCAGTTTAGAGCAATTTCCTGATGACTTTTATGCAGAAGAAAATGTTATTTTGCAAATTCTGTCTCCATAGTGTTGGCATTTTTAGGGTTGACACAATCAAAGATCACATTCAAATCAAAAACTCATTGGATAAAAGAGTCTTCTCAACTGAAACAGAAGATAATCACAACTTTGTTGAATAGTAAAGAGGTACAAGATGATTTTGGCATTGATTTTTTGAAAATGTGCACTTTGTCTGACGTTCCCCCATAAAAAATTGACAAAACGAAGCCATTCATACTAAAACATTGTAAAGAAGGTGGTGCTATTCCAAGTGTCAAATTCATCTATCAAAATTGTTTGCTTTCATTTTGCTTGCCCTGAAAGCAAAGCTTGTTAATCAATCAATCAGCACCATAACAGATGAAACAACTATAATGACCACAGCATTTTGAATGTAATTGCAAGCATTCATGGGAAGTGATTTCTCATTGATATTGTAACCTTATGAGAATGCAACCATCAAACTGTAAGTCAGGCATGCATCAGAGCTGTAACTCATATGGATATTGCATTCAAGGATATTATTGCCTTTGTAACAGATTCTGCAGCCTATTGCAAAAAAGCTCATAAGGAAGTGTTGTCAAATGTTTTTGTTAACAGTTGCCATGTGTTGTGCTTAGCACATATTTTAAATCTTGTTGGTGAAGTATTTTCACACTGGCCAGCATTTGATAATATTACCCAGCTAACTACTTTCATCAAGTCAGCCATTTTAAAAAGCCGAGCTGGAAAAGGCAATACTTGAAAAGCCTTGAAGGTTCCTTGCCTAAGGAACAAGTGAAACTACTCCCCTGTGCCAGTGGCAACCAGATGGAATTCCTGGTTTAATGCAGCCAAATATCACTCATCCTTTGCACAGTTTTATGAAGGATTTTTTAAGCAAGAAAAGAAAAATGGTCTTGCCGTAGATAGGATTCTAGAATTAGTAGATGATGCTCAACTACATCATGCCTCTTACCCTAATTTGTGTATAAATCAACATTTTATGAATGAAAACTGTACTCATTTAATAACAGCTTTGACAAACTTAGTCTCCACTTGCATGTGTTGTATATAACATGATGGAAGATGTAAAACAGTATTTGCATACTGGTACATCAAAATCAACATTTGGCCTAGAAAGTGATCGTCTTCTGTCTGAACGAGAAAACACAGAGAGGAAGAGAAATATCTCAAATTTCCAAGATTTTTCAGCATATCTTTTTTGAAACTGAATAAATACCTGGATACCCACTCTGTGTATAACTTTTACAAGGCAGCTTGCTTGTTTGATCCTAGACAGCTACCCTGTATAGGCCAGGATCTAGACAGTTTTGTAATGTCTTTCTACTGATCTTCTGGAAGAATTCCAAATGTATATGAATTACCAAGATGATTTACCAAATCCTTTTAATATCCCATCATTTTGGAATGCAAATAAGAGCAGATTTCCTCTTCTGGAATAAATTACCAATAAGGTCATATAGATGCCTGTTACCAGCATAGATGCTGAACGTTCATTTTCTCAGTTAAAATTTACTCAATAAACAACGGGAAAATCTTACCCATGAGAACACCAAGCAACTCACAATGTTGTATTACAATGGAGATTTAGAGAAGGCATTTGAAGAGTAGATATTTCCCAAATTAAGAAATTAGCAATTTTAAATTTGAGTAGTATTTCAACTTGGGATAAGTTGTTTTATTTAAATTTTGAATTAATATATCTAATTTGTTACAAAGATCCAGTTATTATGGTTTAATTACTGTTTTGTAAAATTTTAGTCAAAATATTTGACTTTATTCAGATATTTATTATTGAGATTCAAGTTATTTGCTTTTGATACTTTAAATGGGATTTTTATATCATGAATCAATAATTATAAATCAATCTAAATCCTTTTACATAAAAAAGACAAAAACGTTTTGAATGTGTTCTTAAAAGAAGGAAGTTCTGATTAAAAGTTCTACCGCTATGATATGCACTGTAATATTCCAATGTTTTATTGTCTAGTCATGTTACATGTTTTTATTTTTACATATAATTTATTTTTGAGCTTGGATTTTAACATTTAAAAGATTTGTAGATATTTGCTATTTCTTTATATGCAATAAAACTTTGAATTATATTTTCGATTACAGTTTTAATAATAATTATAGCATATCATATTGCAATTTTCACATAAAATACTATAAAAATGGAAAAAATGAAATTTCCCAAAAGTAAAAACAGAATTTACCAAAAGTGGAAATGGAATCAAGGAAAATTTGAAATGGAAAATTAGGGACCCTAAGCATCATGCATCTTATGTGCTTCCATAGACATGTCTATCTTTAGGAGGATCAAGTTATTTGAATTCCACTATGACAATGTACTTTACTAATTTAAAACTGTACTAGCATATAATGTTACTATTTAAGTATTTTAGAGTGTCAAAAATATCATTCAATCTAAAATCTATCAAATTTCAGGCATTACTTATCAGAAAGAGGCTTTATTTTAAACAAAGTAATTTTATGTGCACGTATTTCTTCATTTTCAGAGAAAAACAGAAAACATGGTGACATGGTACCCTGCAGAGAAAGCAGATGACTTAACTATGATACCCCCAAAGTTATTTTAACTAAACAACCTGACACACACACACAAGCAGATGAGAACAATGAACAAACAGTCAAGTGGTGACAAAAAATAAATTGAATTCATTGAATAAGAAAAAAAGTCAAGTACTGGAAGTGGGAGTAATATTTTAGTGTGGTTTGCATTGCTTAAGCAATTGAATGCTTCAAAGAGTCATGGTTTAAAAGGTTTCAGGTTCAGTTGGAAATCTTTTAAGTTGAAAACTTTGTCATTTATGCATCCTGTTAACATAGAAAACATCCTGTCAGTATTAGTACCAATCCCATTTTTTGATGTCAATAGTTGACATTACTCACACAACCACTTCAAATTAATAAGTTTTATAAAGAAAAAGAAAAGAATAACTAAAAATTATGGGGATATCGTTTTTTTTACTGTCTGTCATATTGCAAGTGTAACTTATTTAAAACTATTCACAGTATCTGAGATTAAAGAAAATAAAAACTATACAAATTTTGATAAAGAAAACAATTTTCATTAAACATGAGCAAAAGCAATGGACATGTTTATTCTATTCTTAAATTTATTATAAATGATATCGTCTTAGGAGTTCTAAATTGTAACTAAAATAAACTTGGCTAAAAAAAGAAAAGAAAATTGACTTATTACAGTTATTTTAAAATGTCTCATTATAGTTTACTATCAAAAAATTATGGCAATATTAAAGTAATTTTATAATTGCACTAGTCATATTTTCTGCATGAGTAATTTAAGATTTATCTATACAATTAACTGTTGTCACATATAAGAAAGGATTCTGCTTTTTAAGTTTTAAATGTCAAAATAGCCAGAAAAGGCTAACATGACCTGTACAAAAAAGGCAACAATATTAAATTAATTTTGCAAATGCACTGGTTATATTTTTGGCACGAGTAATCTAGGATTTTTATCTACACAATTCTATTGTGGCATCTGGAAAGAATTCTGCTTAAAGAAATAAAAGCCAGTGTACTAGCAAGTGATCTTCCTTACTTACTCATAAATGAGATGTTCCGTCGTTATAACACAAAAAAAAAAAAAATGCTTATTTATTGTTGTCTCTTGTTAGCATAACAGCAGAATAAAAGTGAAGACCAAGCAACATCATTGATAAGTATTGAATTATTATATTTTATATTATTTGATATTTAATTTGAAAATAAAATCATATTAAAACTGGAATTTATCCAGAAAATTTTTTCTAACTTGTCTACAGTAAATTTTATAAATACCTACCCCCAGTCACATATACAAAGTTAATATTAAATGTTTCTAATATAATACAGATGATGATGAAATTATCTATATTTTCCAACTCTTGTAGGAATTCATCTGTGAAGGTTTTATATTTATTTTTCAAACTACACCAATCTGTCAAATGGTGTTAAAATCTACTTAAAAAGTGTCATTAAAACATAAAATTTACTCAGAGATGTATTATTTCACATTAGATCAAATGGCAATAAGCTTAATATTCACCAGAAACATTGACTAAGATGCACATGTGGTGGTGGGGGGTCACTTAGATGCTAGAAAAGTACTTGCTGGGAGGGTGCATTCAATCAAGTACTAGAAAAGCACTTTTGGATGAGGCATTCATTAAAGTGTTAAAAAAACACTGGAGGGTGTTCACTAAAGTGTTAGAAAAGCACTTACAGGGAGGGTGCATTCAATCATGTGCTAGAAAAGCACTTGTGGAGGGAGTGTTCACTAAAGAGGTAGAAAAGCACTTGCGGGGGGGGGGATCACTTTATTGAATTGAAGACCAAGTAATGTAAGGTTTCCTCAGCTGCACTAATTATTCTTGTAATAACAAACCTAGAAAGTTCAGATTGTTAACTAGGACATAAGCACTACTTGTTTAAAGATTGTAAAATCTGTGATAACAACATATTAAAACTGTTGAATTGAATATTTATTAAAGAAAACATTTTGAATAAATAGACTATGATGGGAGTCTTGTTTAAATAAATTTCAGTAGAGCCACTTGTTTGGGATGCAAAATCAATCTGAATTTTTTTTTTTATCTATTGGCTATGAAAGAAGCTTAAAAATAATATTTAAGCAGTTATCATCTTATATATAAAGGGGAACTCTTTTGTGTGTTTGTATGACTTATTATGAAACACTTGTATTACCTGCCTCACTGAAGTATATGAATAGAGTAAAGTTATAGAATTAATAAAAATTCTGTGGATCCCAGAAAAAAAAAAAAAAAAAAGAAAGAAAAAAAAGAAAGAAAGACGCCTTTGTTGATCAGTGAATTCTGATCTTTATTCAATATTTGGACTGAAACTTTTTAGAGATCTGTTAGATTTGAAAACCGTTTCTTCCTTGAAAAATTCTGACCATTTTAAATTGTTTTTTATTGTTTATAATAGAGAATTGTGAAAAAATTTGGCTTCAGTTTTTTGATAATTCTGTCAAATCCCTTGAAACTATGACTTATAATAGTGCAAAAATGTATTAAAAGCAAAGCAAGGGAATATATAAGTAAAAAAAAAAAAGTTAATTTTCTCAGCTTCTGACATAAGGCAAGAAACTTATGTTTTAAGGACTTTTTAGGCTAATATCTTTATTTCTATTGCTTTCAGTGTAACATTTTAGCCCATGCATTTTCTCCGACCTTTAACTGATAACTTCCTATTATTTGTGCATGGATCTAAGAGGTCTTCTGAAATAGATAACATGTGCTGAAGACCAAAGAGTACATCAGCCAAACTGTTACAATACAAACAACAAAGACAGAGACACTGATTTTTTTGGCATATTAACACAGATTGCATAATTCCTGGTGACATTAGATTTTGTATTGATAAGATTTTATCTCAAAGCCAAAAGGATTTCAGATTTATCAAGGAAAGATGTTTAATCATCTACAATAAAAGCATTTGTTGATAGATCACTTGCCTCTTGCATTTAAATAAAGAGATTAATGCCAAGACAATAGCTAGCAAACAAATTTTTGGTACTGCTCAGTCATTGCGATAACAACAACAAAGATGAGGACGATAGTCTGAATGTAAATAGTGAATGATGAAACAAAATGTAAGGCTTATTTAATATTTTGAACTAGACAAAATATCTCCAGACATGGGCAGTAGAATGAGAATAGTCTACCTCTGTAGATTAAATAAAGTGTTTTGTTCAGAATACTCTGTAGGTTACTCAGGTCAATATACATGTGAGGAAGGCCAGAAGGTACAATGGCTAAAATGCTGTGATAACAAGAAAGATGAGGACGATAGTCCAAATGTAAATTGTGTAAATGATAATTCCTCTTCAGAGAAATTTAAACAGAAATTTTGTTTCATGTAAAAAGCTTACAGGCCAAATTCTTTCCCACATCCCCACAGGATTGAGAAAAGCCTCAAGGTCAAAGAAATATCATTCAAACTGTGTCTCACTCACCTTCTTTTGGTTTGCTTCGATGTAAACAACTTACACTTTTGAAAACCTGGAAACAAAAAACAATTAACATATTTTTAATAAATATTTTACCAATTAAAAAAATATGCATAACACCATTGTATGGTTAGACAATGAATTGTGTTACTCGGTGTCCTCCATAGCTTGCCTAGACTTTCTGGCTAACCTGATGAATATTTATGCATGTTCTCAAATTAAAAAAAAAAAAAGAAAGATAAATCAATAACATATTTGCTCTTGTATATAAATAATTGTTACAAAATAAAATTCTTGCATTTGTCTTGATTAAGTCACTCGGAGGACGAAGTATGTTCACTAAGATAGGCTTTCCTTTTGTCTTTATTCATAACACCATTGTATAGAATATAAAATTATATCTGTTAGACTCCATTTAATATAAAATAATCTGTCAGATAGGTTTTGATTAAGAGAAACAATATTGTCATGTATTGGTTGTGGAATTAATTTAGTTATCTTTGAGATTTGATGTTCAATCACTCAGTTGCTATGTTCAAAGCAATTTGACATGGTGTAATGGTTAACAAGCTTGTCTCACTAGATCAATGACTGAATAGTGAGTTTGATCTTCACCGGGTGTCCCATACTTTAAGCCTTGTGCTACATCTAAGCTCATCTGAATGGAATGGTATGTACACAATTCTTGGTTATGCTCTCTTTTGATAGAGACTTGATTCTAGTGAGATATTTTTGAAGAGTGGAAATTCTTTTGAACACTGTCCTATTGCTCTAGGATCCACATATCTTTTGACTCCTTTTTAACACACTTTTAATATAAGGTCAACAGACCATGGCAGTTTTCCTTTGTCTTCTACTTTTGTTATTGAAAACAAATGTTATATTTGTAAGGAAATTGTTACTCTAAAGCAGTGCTTCTTAAACTTATAAAACACACATGTGGTGCCATTGCAACTAATGCAGTGACAATGTATTTTCAGTGTAGTTGGTTAATACATGCGGTCACAAAAAATCTTGTGATGAAAAATTGGGTCATGAATGAAAAAGTTTAAGAAGCACTGATCTAAAGGGTGTTCCTAATATTGATCATCTTTGTGTTTGAGTTGTCACTTAAAGGTTTTACTTTATGCTGTAGGTAACAAGTGATCTCTATTTTCACATCCTATGGATGGTGGAATCAATGTTCAGGTCGGCTTACAATATATGGATGTCTTCAACCTTTGCCCTTTGTGAATTATTGATACAGGAAAGGCCAGTTGATCATTTATTGCCTTTTTTCATCAGAAACTACATCAAAGGTCTTATTGAATTTGTATAGTATGAGACATCTTGCACATCTTCTGAGAAAAAAAAACAAACAAAAAAAAACAGAATTTGAAGATGTCATTCACATATCTCAGAGTGTTGCTTTCTATGGTGTTCTGAAAGCCGTTTCCTCAAAGTATTCCATGTAAATATTTTCCATCAATGGAGACAAGGGTAACTCCAAAACTATATCTTCTTCCTGCCTATATATGTCAGATCCCAATTTGAACCATGTTTTTTTGTACTCCATTGATGATAGAGTAATGGATAGCAGCTCAGATTGAGGAATTGGACAGCAGAGTTCCAATTCCAGTCAAGTCTGTTACATTCAATTATGAGCTAAAACCCTTGGGAAAGATATGAACCAATGTACTCTCCTACCAGCTAGGAGTAAATAGTATGACAGACTGGATACTATTGCCTTGGGTTGTAACCGGTCAAGGAAAAGAACAATTCAAAACTTCCAACAACGGGTTAAATAGCCTCATCAACCCACAATTGGCTAAGCATGGGGAGTATAGCTACACACCTGAAGACATGATCACTCAGGGATTCTTCCAACAGGGGTGAGATGGCCCTGGGTCAAAGGAAGGTCTGATTTCAGTTTACCCAGTTCTATTGACAGAGCCTTATCTTAGGAACCATGGTGAACAGGTTTATAGTGTCCAAACATAAAACCAAGTAAACTGATTGAAACATAATACATGAAATAAGCAGTTATCTAAAGTCCCTAGAAATTTACTGGAGGTGAATCTTGTGATATTATAATGTTTCTTAGTATTTGTAATCAATAGGCATAAATGTAAGATTATATTTTTTATATTGTTATTATTATTAAGCACCAAAGTAAGAAATGAGTGAAAAGATGGATTCAAAAACAATTGTTTATTTCAGTTGGTATATGAATCTCAAGAAAGAGTCTGTCACATGTGTATGGAGGACATTTCAGCCTTAGCTAGTTGGCAAATTTTCACAGACAGTAAAATTATGCAAAGGTTCAACTGACTGTCTCTCTATTCCAACAGAAATATCAGTTGAACTGGAGTCATAACCCCCTGGTCAGTAGGAAGAAACAAAAATTTTCATATAATATATGAATAGACACATAATCACTGAAGTCAGGCTTACAATAGCCCAAAATATATATCTTCTATAAACAAGGATTTGCAAGATATGCTGAAATATTTTGAAGACATTTCCTCCAAATACCTAAGATTCCCAGTTCTAAAATTGATTCAGTCTCTTAATAGGAGTAGGTAGTCTCTTCTACCGCCCGGTCAACACTCCTCCCCCTTCTATTGGACATGAGTAGAGGCTCACCCCTTGTTTCTTGTCTAGGAAGGGGTTCCCCGTACTCTTTCTCTTTCCGGCCTCTGTATTAGTGCAGCTCTGTTTCTCCTGTGATGTGTGCAGTCTGTGGCATCACCTCTTCATTTTGAGGGTACACGGCTGACAGTTCTCTGGTTGCTGTTTCCGACTGGTAGTTAGGAGCCCTAACTCTTGTGTAGCATCTTGAGCGGCCGCTCTGATCAACAGTTGTATAATACCAGGGTGTTTGTAGTGCCATGTTGCACATGGTTAGGTGTCACTGCAGTCACCTCCGGTGGGCAGCCCTGAGGCCACATAATGATGCTCAACTTCTCGAGAGCAACTCTCTGCGCCTTCTCGGTCTCACGTTGACTGCTGACCTGAGATGGAATAAATACATTGAGTCAATTGCTTCGTCCACTGCAAGGAAAGTTGGCTCCCTGAGTCGCGCCAGGAAGTTTTTCTCCCCGAAGTCGATCCTCCAGATCTACAAAACAACAATTCGCCCTTGCATGGAGTATTGCTGCCATATATGGTCTGGTGCCCCTTCTGTTTGCCTCGGGGTTCTTGATAGGCTCCAGAGGCGGATATGCAATGTAATTGGCCCTGCCCTGCCGTCTCGTCTACAGTCACTTTCTCACAGATGCACCGTCGACTCCATCTGTCTGTTCTACAAATACTTCCATGGAGCTGTATTCGCTGGTTCCCAGACGTCATGAGTTCAAGCGCCATACGAGGCTGGCATCCCGCTCTCACCCCTTCACTGTCGAAACTCCTAAATGTAGCTGTCTCTTCTACTCTAATAGCTTCATGTCTCGCACCTCTTGCCTGTGGAACTCCCTTCCCTTTTCCTGTTTCCCTGTGAGCTATAATCTCCAGCTATTCAAGTGTAATGTCAATCGACATCTCCAGTTGCCTTGATCTATCCACTACCCTCATCCTTTCTTCTATCACTCCTATCTGACCTTGCTCTAAATTTTCTGTAACCCCTTGCGTCCTAGTGGCTTCCCCCGCCTTGCTTGGGGTGAAATGCTTAAAAAAAAAAAAAAAAAAAAAATATAGCAATCCACACAATTTCATGACATTCTTATTTTTACTTTTCATTGTTATTCTTTAAAAGACCCATGAATTATCATTGTTCCATCATTATAACCTAATGGAAACAAGTGTAAAAGAGATTTTTTATGAGAATAACAAAAATGATCTGAGAATAATTAATCTTATGTTTGATTGGAGTGTTGAATAAAATCTAATAAAATAAAAATTTACCTGGTCTTTTACATCTGTTTGAAATTCTTCAGGAATGTCTCCTAGTGGATAGGCTCTTCCTGCCAAACAGTAGCTGTAAGAGAAAAAAAAGCAAAAATCCTGTTTTTGATATTTGAAGACAACAAAGGAACACTTGTTTCTAAAATGATTTGCCTCATTAAAATTGAGTGAAATAATTAAAGCTAACAAATTAAAACCTGGACAACATTACAGATGAAAACTTTTGAGAGTTATTAAGTGTGTGCAAAAGTTATCAGTAATTTGTTTTTAATTAGTTAATTAATAATTGGTACATATATATTAATCATCAAAACATATTTCTTGAATTTTTATGATTAATCATTAATATTTGGAAAGTAAAGGAATTTCCTTTTGATAAAACAATTTTGGATTTGATGCAATAACATTATCCATGAAAATTGAAGGCATCTTTAAATTTTTAACCTGATAAGGAATACTGTATTGACTGAAACAAATAATATAAACTGATTGTGCTAATTCTAGGGAATCTGTTGTGTAAGGAAGAATTTTCCATCCCAATTCTATAATGGATTTTTGGAGTCATTAAATCAACATGTGGATGAGTATTGCCAAACATCAGTATTGGCTTCCCTAACCTGTAAATGGCATTTTTCTTTCTTCAGTTATGTTGCTCAAACTTTGAAGGGGACAATTATAACACAGCAGGTTTTAACAATTCATAACATGTTTCATATATCATTAAATACTACAGAGCAGTCATTTTTATTTTTTTTCAAAAATGATTTCAAGTTTTGTTGTTGATGCTGCAGGCTTTCCTGGATCCACCCATGATTTTTGATACTTCAAACTGCATTCACTTTTTATCTTCACTGACAATCTCCTAATAAAAAAATACTATTTTGTATTTTTTTTTTTTACATGTCTGGTAAGCAGTGAAATACAAGTGGTGAAATATTGTTCATTACTTCACTCAAAACGTCTATTGCAAACCTATTTCTTACTTTTTGATTTGCACTCATGATTTGCAAAACTTTTATAACTGCTGAATTAAAGTTTACAGCCAATTCCAACATTGTGGGTGTTCATCATTTAAAAGAGCTTTCAAATCATTACTTACAAATTTTGCATAGGTTTGTCCTAGAAGTAAAATTCACCATTCTTTAACTTTACAAACCATTCATGATACAGATTTTTTTCCAACTGAACCATTTCCATCAACCATCTTTGATGCTTTTACTGCTTGCTGACTTGCCCAACTTGAAAAGGAACAACATGCAGTGTCACACATGTTTTCTTTTCTGCTATCATTTATCTTATTTCTCAACACAGGATGAATATAAAGGAATACCAAATACCCCCCCCCCCCAAAAAAAAACAAGTTTTCATCTGTGCATTTAGTTCCTAATTTAAAAAAAAAAAAAAGAAAGATAAATCACTGGGAACTTTTGCACAGACCTAATATTAAAATATGTGGTGTTGGCAGCAAGATTATTATTTTTATTATTCTTCTAATAAAACTAATAAAAGGTATTTCTTTGTATTTCTGTTAATCACATTGGCAATCTTTAACATCTGCAGTCCAGGAATGTCAGAGAAATCAAAGGAATTTAAACTATGGCAACTTCTCTTTTGGTTTTAAGGGCACTTTTAATAGGTCTTATGGCGTCTACTTAGGCCAGTTCAGCTATGCCCCAGAAGGAATGAGTATCTCTCAATCTTCCTCTGGATTTCTTAAAGGCTAGGAAAGAAAATCACCATGAATCAGCATATTATAATGGGTCAGTGTGGAGCATAGAGAGAGAGAGAGAGAGACTTACGTTGTTGGTGAGGTAGGGGTGCTGACCATGGATACTGAAAGCAGCAGCAGTGTAATTGGAAATAAGAAAGACGGGACATAGTAACACCAAATACCCATTGAACTAGGATAACTTGATAAAGGGTAATAAAGGAAAAACAAAATATGCAGCCTTGTCAATAAACTTTATCTGAAAGAGTTTTATATGAGTTTAAGAAAAAAATTATCCCGTTCTTTTTCAATGAGAAAAGGGAAAAAAAAAATCAAATTACAAATAAATATTGGTGATAAGAATAACCTGATATATAAGCTGCTTTATAAAACTTTTTGTTGTGATGTCTTCTAATCTGTGACGTAGAAGTTCTCCCTATATACCGATTGACGACTGTCATTAGAAGACACTTGACTATGCAAAATAGAGTAAGTCCATTTTGCCTATGTCACTACACTTTTGTTATTAGAAATTTTCAACTTAAATGCAAATCAAAATTGCCAGACTGAATGATTTGTTTTTAGATTCTATAGAAAATAAAACCTCATGAGTTTTTGATATCCTGCCCCGTCAAACTCAACAAACTTACAGAATTATTCTACCATTTATAAGAGTATAATAGATATCTTTGCCTTCAAAGATTTTCTTAGAGATACAGAAAAGCAACATTTTAAGTTTATAGATACTAAAAGACCAATGGATATGAATCTATATTTACTTACCTTATATAAACAAGCAATTTGTTTCCAAGTTTTATTTGATCATCTACAAACAAAATAAAAATATTTTCAATTTTCTAAAATTAAATTTCTACTAAACAACATTAAATCTACCAACAATCAAAAGACATTACAATCTGCTTTAAGATATTACTACATCTGACAGGTGAAACTACTACAGTCTTTTATTAAATTCGCTACTGTTTGTTGCTATAATCCTTAAGTAGGTGGCAGGAGAAATAAACCTTTGTCAAAAGAAAGGACTATTCCAGAGTTGGAATTTCTGGTCTTCAGTCAATTACATGGTGACCAATTAGAATATTTAATAAGTTTACTAACTTGCATAATTGGGGAGATGTTTATTTGAAGAGCCTGTAGAAAATATATAGCTTTTAGCAGTGTTTTTTTTTTCAATTTTAAGAATGCTAACCAACAAAAATAGATAGATCAATGGACACAAGAAATTTAGTAGCTTAACAGTTAAAAATGATGGCATCTGAAACAGTAAAAAAAAGAAAAATGTTCTCTTCCTTCTGTTTTGTAAAAAATAAAAAGATAATCAGAGTATGTAAAAAATAAAATGGAAAATCTAACCTGTGAGTTGTTTGCCAGTTGTGACAGCAGCCTCCAAGACAAGCACCAATTCTTCCAAAGGTGTTGTGTAATCATTCATGCCTTTGTTGTACACATAAATGATGGCATCATATAATCCATGGTTCCAGCATAAATGAACAATCTACAAATAGGAGAACAGTTTTTCATTCATTTCACAATATGAAGCTTACAAAATTAACCTGTTCAAACAAAACAGTCCGGGAAATTAATTTAAGATGTAAATAAATAATATATCTAAAGCGACTTTTATTGCATAATTTTTATATAAACAATTCTATCAAACTGCAGATTAAATTGGAAATGAATCTGAAAATTTGTGTGTTTCTTAGATTTTCAAAACCTTTAGAAGATTTCTAAGAGTTTCAATTAGAAAACAAATAAAACATTCACAAAATACTTGCAGATATGTTTTGGTACTTTTTCAAAAAGCAATTACAAATCATTAACAAATAATATTAAAATAATTTTCTCAAATGCCAAATTTGGCAGCCTCTGCTTGATGTGGAGTCACTTCCTATTAATAGAATTTATATTTAAAAATGCTAATTATAATAAAGCTTATTTATGATTATCAAAGTATAATTGCTACTATGACTGATAGGAGAGAGGTGCAAAAAACCAAGAGAAACATCACTGTAATTAGCAGTTAATAAACCTGAAGTTATGTCCCTTAAACGTTTTTTTAATCTATATTTAACTAAAAACTTACTCAGAAACCCGTAGAAATTGTTTTTCATACCCAGGTTAGAGCATTTTAAACAACCAAACAATGTGCTATAATGTGCTGTTTTTGCTATGTTATAAATATACACAAATTGGAACATTATAATATAGAGTGAATGTGAATGTACTACCCAAAGGTTTGGGTAAATTATGGTATGAAATGTCAGATAAACAATGTTCAATCTATTTTGAATTTACAGAAATTTTGTGTCCATGAGGGTGAGACATTTCATCCTGTCCACCATCCCAACAGTTGTTATTGTAAATATCTTCCTATGGGTGAGAAGCGATATTCTTTTCTTTATTTCCAATGCATTTTCAGTTTTTGATTTGGGAGTAAGTATAGGCTTAGATTAGATATTTTCTAGAAAATGTGTTCAAAGTTTGAGTCTATTGTGAGTCCCCACCCCACAATTCCCTGATTTCAGGCAAACATAGTGTATAGTGATGAGTGGGGGGTAACAAGCTGATCCCACATATCAATTTGTGAATGAAGTAATCCTATTAATACTTTATGCCAAACTAAGTTTCAGCCCCTTAAATGACTAGATATAAATACATAAATAAATGTGTAAGTGTAAAGAATTTATATCTCCACATGGTGATGTGTATCCACCTGTTTGTATAAGGATGAATCATAAAACAAAATATAATATCTCTAACAAACAGAAATTCATTGAACTATTGAATAAATCAACCAGTATTTTTTCTTTCTTGCACAGACAGAACTAGTGGTAATGCCAAAAGAAATAGCAATTATTTAAGATATTGTATGAAGTTTAACGTTCCATATCAATTAAATCAAATTATTTTATAAAGGCAATTCTCCAGAGTTTCTTTTTTTTTTATTATTATCTGTGAATTGCTATAACTTCTTGGGAAAGGATCATTGATTTCTCTATGGTTTTGAATTCAGAGTAATCTTTCTCCTAGACTGGCTGCCACTCAAGGCTAGAGAGCCTAGTCTACCTTGCTATTTAACCCATAGTTGGTGGGGAAAGGAAGGAGAAAAGATGGATTCATTCCTTTCTCAAGAGCATTAAAAAGTCAATGCAACAAACTTGGCTAGAATTTGAATTCCGCTAAACAATTTCATTTTCTGTGTTTGTAACGATTATATCCCTCCTCCAGATTACTGAATGAAAAAAAAATGTCTATGATATAATGAAAAATTAGTTGTAAAAAATATATAAACCAACTTACATGGTGAATATCTAAGCTGGTCACTTCCAGATGAACAATGCAGGCCTCAACATTTTCAAGCATTCCTTTGCTCTCATAATGTTCAACAAAATCCTTCATCACAGTTGGTGGAATTGAATTCAACTTGTCATTAAGAATATAAGGCTCCAGGCATTCAAGGAAAGTACCTCTGGCTATGACATCCATCCCAAAACGATCATAGATGCGGCCAAATAAAATGTCTCTGCAAAATAATTTTTTTTTTTAAGTTTGTGGAACAGTCCATGAATGAAAACGCCATTTATGAATCACAGTCAAGTTTGATACAAGGGAGATAATCCATGTCACAGATATAATTCTAATATGTAGGAGGTAAGAAAGCAAAAATATGAAGAGTATAAAAAAAACAAAACGATATTACTTATGCTAAATGAAACAGTAATAATATTTTTAGTATTAAAGAAAGACAATTTTTGAAATTTCTACACGTGAATCCCTTGACAAAGACACATTCAAATGTACGCTATGACATGAATTAATTAGAGTAAGTCTCAATAAATTAGAGATGCTCAAGCTGGTGCAGTCAGATTGGCTCCTGGTGTGCTGGTGGTCAGACTGGATGTTACTACAGTCAGAAATATTGACCCTGATCATCATCAGAAGGTATGCATCTTGTTTGCAGGCTTAACACCCAAGCTTATCTTCATTGTTATGATTAACAATATCAAAACAAAATCATTTGACTCATATTACACACCTAACTTGCAAGAAGTAAAAGAATTCATTTGCAAAATAGTATTTCATCTTTTCCTAAACTTAACTGTTCTGCTTAATTGTCATTGCAGTAGAATAGCATTTATTTTTTTTACGTGTCATCAGCCTAGTTTCTCATTTTATTGGTTTATGCTACCAAGAACAGATTAGTACAGGATGACTTGTAAAATTCCACATAAAAATGTTCTTGGCAGCTTCTAAAATCTATAATACAGCAGCAACACAGGAGGCCTTTTAAAAAAAATCTGAAATAATCCCAATCAGCAGCAGCAACATGCATTCATGGCAAAGGCAAAACATTTTCCCCTCCCATGATTGTATGTATTTGGTAAAAAAAATAGCAGTTATTACCAACCATCAGTAAAGCAGACTAGAAAAGACATAGAAAATGGATAAGAGAGTCAAAAAGTGAACAATGACAATAAGAGTAAGGGATTGTCACACATAATTAGTTTGAATAATCCCTACCAAGTTATTATTATTATTATTATTATTATTAAGTAATGAAAATCTTGGTAATCTGTATGGATAATCCCAAGGAGGATGAAATCCAGAGAGCTCAAGGTTAAATCAGAGTGATTAATTCAATAAAAACAGACAACTTTAAGGGTCCATTGGTTATAATTTATTTCCCCAGGGAATTTCTTTTTCTCCGGCTCATCAGACCACACTTCCAAAGATGAAAAAATGAATTTAAATTTACATATAGTTTGTATACACATTTTAGGGGTAGTTTTAAGTTGATGTAAGGTGGGAAGAGAGAGTGTGACAGACATGGTCAAAATTAGAGTGGGAAGGGAGAGATAGGAATGATTTTAAATTTATTTTTATTACAATACTTAATAGTGAGGAAGGGAGGTAAGGACCAGACATTCATCTATTTAATAGGTCATCTCAGAAGAAATGATATAGAGAGAAAAAAGAAAAGTAAAGATATAAGAAATCAGAAGTGAAATTAGGGGTTTAAGGAAAGAAAGAGAAGAGATTTGGAAAGGGAAGGAAAATTAAGAGAATTAATGTATTTGGGCTTATTGCAGCTAATTTGGAAAAAAACTCAGATTTATATATTTTGCTGTTAACGTTTGACAGTAATTTAAGCATTTTAATTTTTTCAACAAATTAAACTAGGAAGTAAATGTAATTTGAATATAAGATCAATTAACAAAAATATTACTATTATTAATGTTCTTAATATTGTGAATAACAGTAAAGGAGTAAGATTTCCTAATTAAAGTCTAAGTCTTCAAATCTAATTTGAAAAATATTTCAAAATGAAACAAGATTTAAAGGTAACAATAAAATATTATCTTTACACTTTATATATATATATATATTTGGTTGGATTGATGTGAGTTTGTGACCCTGGGTTTCACGCTTTTGTGATCGTCAGACAAACTGATTAATTTTTTAAAATTTTGGGTTTATGTAGATTGCGTGTATTGGTGTTTTATTTATATTTATATATACACACACTTTATATATATATATATATATATATATATACACACATACATACATACGCACCACATATCTACATAAATATACATACATATACCCGTACACATACATACACCACCATATACTCATGTATCGATACGCATAGATATACATACATATTCTTACATACATACACACACACACATATTCCCACATGTATCCATACACATATACACACATACAAATGCATACATATACATATGTATGCACATACACACACATAAACATACATATATATACCCATATACAGATGCACATACATGTGTGCACACATACAAGCATCCTCACATCCAAATACAAACAAGTAAATACTTCCGTATATGAACACCTACATATACATACACCAATATATGTGTATGCTTGTAATTACCATATGTACGCCTATTTAGGCTAATTATAAGGATATATATCAACACACATATGCCCATATACAAATGCATATATAATATAAATGGTTAAATTTATATAAAGAGACATCGGGTATTATTTCAAATATAGATAATTCAGACTTTCAGAATTTCCATGGACATGTTTTTTTTTTTTAAATGTAATTAGTTATTTTGAGAGGATTTCTGTGTCTGCATTTAAAGATCATCTCATTTTGTTGCTTGAGTAATTCTTCAGGATCATTATGCTTGATTATCAGGATTTTCTCTTTAATGCAGATGTTACATCTGTCTCTAAAGTTTATAGGAGTTTGAGCTCTAGAGATAATTCTCCATTTCACCTATGGGGGTGAAGCTGTTTTCCGTGTGTGTGTATATATTTTATATTATAGGCCATAATAGATTTAAAATAAAAACAAAAACACACACCAGTCGACCGGTTTCGTTCCCTCTCATCAGAACTGTTAATGGGGAACACAAATTATGAAGAGAAAAAAAAAAAAAGAAAGTCTGTCATGGATGACGTGAATGGACAGGGAGAAAAAAAAATATAATTATAAAAATTATACCAACAAAGATGCTAGAAGTGCAGCACAGCATCCCTACTCAACAGTGTTCATCCTGCCCTGCTAGAAGCGCAGTACAGCAAGTCCAAGCAAACAGTCTCTTTGTTTACAAAGAGCAGGTCGCCTGGACTTGATGTACAGCGTCTCCAACACCTTAAGATGAAATAGTGAGTGTGCTCACTGAAATCCATTGCACAAGTGGGATTCTTTATAAAATGATCCGAAATTGAAGGCCCATATGTGTTACGAATGGTATTGCCCAACAAAAAATTTTTATTCAGAATTATAGCAGGTACATGTTGTTTAATTCTAACGTCCAAACGCTGTGTCGAAGAGAAATGTAGTCATATCCACAACTACATTTGAAATGGTAAATAACAGAATTAATATGGTGGCGGGGTAGAACATCTTTACACATAAATGAAAGGATGGATTTAGTTTGAAAAACAACATGAATGTTCGCTGCAAAATAACACTCACGTGAACTGCATGAAATACGCTTGGCGAAGGATTCACTAACCCTACCCAACCACGGTAAACAAAGATAGACTAGACATTTACCCATTGTAGCAGGTTTGATTTTATTGAACCTGGTAGTCTTATCCCGAATAACTGATTGAACAATGTCCAACAGATAACCATTGTTCACAAAGATATCAGTTAAACGACTGATTTCATCTTTCAAGGTGTTATTTGAACAACTCATTAATGCCCTATGTGTCAAAGTCCTAATCAAATTGATCTTTTGTCGTTTAGGATAAAAAGAGTCCCATTAAGTATAGAGACCTGTAAACGAGTAATAAACGAGGAAGGAGTTCTGTGAACAAGAACATCTAACTTTAAATTTAAGGGCAGGATGAACACTGTTGAGTAGGGATGCTGTGCTGCACTTCTAGCATCTTTGTTGGTATAATTTTTATAATTATATTTTTTTTTTCTCCCTGTCCATTCATTCACATCATTCATGACAGACTTTCTTTTTTTTTTTCTCTTCATAATTTGTGTTCCCCGTTAACAGTTCTGATGAGAGGGGACGAAACCGGTCGACTAGTGTGTGTTTTTGTTTTTATTTTAAATCTATCATGGTCTATAATATAAAATTTCTTGCTTTTTATGCCATAATATGTTTCTGTACTGTTTCAAACATATATATATATATATATATATATATATATATATATATATATATATTGTGTATTTAGACAACAATCCCTTTTTTATACACGTTTTGTTAAAGATGACTGACAAGATACTGCAATTAATTTTTTTATTTAATTTTGCTTGTGTTTGTATAAGAGTTTTCTTTTCTGGACACAAAGTGTGTTGTAGTATCATATGCAAATGAGAATGACAACATAAATAGAAAGCAGAGGGTGAACAAAGGGCAATTATCAGCGAACCCATTTGCTAAACATAATGTGGAGAACTGTGATGTGTTGGAAGATCCCAAACACATAGAGACATAGATCAGAGCATTTGCAAGAGTAAAAAAATTGAGAGATACCAAGACCAAAGGAGGTGAAAACAAGATAACGGATTTATTTCTTGCTACTGTTGGGTGTGAAGCGATGAAGAAATTTTTGACAATGTGTTACCTGAGTGAATTAGAACAAATGACATTTGAACAAATTGTCAAAGTTATAAAAAAGAACATAAGACCAAAGAAAAGTTTGGTCATTGCTGAAAGAACCAAGTTTTTAGAGACAAGACAAACACCAAATGAGTCCGTTCTACAGTACTTACATAGATTAAAAGAATATGCTAAGTAATGTGAATTTGAAAAGTTGGGAACTCAGGAAATGACCATAGAAGATGAATTAATTCTTCTCAGAATAATTGAAGGTTTGCAAAACCACAAACAAAAAATACTGGAAGCTTTACAAAGTTGTAACATGGGTTTGGAGGCTAGCGTTTAATTTTTACAACAGTTAGAGTTGATTATGGAATTTAATCAACCAAAAGAAGAATTTGAGGCATACAGGATGAGCACGACCAAGTCTATAATTAAATGTAGATTCTGTAGGAAAAAAATCATGAGAGACAAGTACAAATATCCTGCATGAGGAAAAGTATGCTCAAATTGCAAAAAAAAAAGAGAGACCAATTTCAAAATGTATGCAAATACAAGAAGAGGCTGAAATATTTACAGTGAATACGTAAAAAAGGAGGAGAGAAAAAATAAAGATAAATGTCCAAATATTTAATATGCAAGTTGATACAAGCAGTGAAGTCACCCTGATACCAAAAGATTTTGGGGTCAAATTGGGATGGCCTAAATTAAAAAAAAAGCTACATCCAATTGAAGCAATTTGATGGAATAACTATAAAAATAATGGGTCCTTTTCAAGGCAATTTTGAAGTGGATATGCATTTTGAAATAATTCCCATTACTGTGGTAGAATGTGAAAAAGATCACAGGTTACTAAGAATTGATGTGTTAAAGTGGATACAGCAAAATTAATCAATTCTATGGAAGCACAAAATGAAATTGGACTGTTAAAAGGCTATAAAGCAAGTATTTGACTAAAAGAGCATTATCACCCAAAATATTTAGAGCCGAGAAAAGTTTCAATTCATATCCTACTTTTGGTGGTGGCCAAGTTAAACAAAATGATACAACAAGGCATACTAGAAAGAGTGACTCAAGGTGGTAGCAATTGGGCGTCACCAATAGTAACGATAAAGAAACCTGATAGAGATTTAAGGATTTGTGATAATTACAAAATAGGGGTAAATCACCAGATAAGTTTGGACTCTTCCGTTGCCAAATATCAAAACTGTGAGCCATGAGTTTGCAAAAATGGGACACTTTGTAAAAATTGATCTCAAGGCAGTATACAACCAAATAGAAATTGATGAAAAATTCAAGGAAGTAACTATAATAAACATCCCTATAGGCTTGCTAAAATGGACGTGTCTACTGTTTGGGGTAAAGACACCAAATCATATTTTCCAGAAAGCGATTGAAAGAGTCTTATTAGGAAAAATAAAAAATATGATAATTTACCAGGATGATATATGCGTAGGGTCAAGAACCAGAGAAGAATTGAAATATAAAACAGAGCAAATTTTAGTGAGATTGAACAAGGCAGGCATGACTATAAACAAAGACAAATGTAGTTTTGACTGCAAGAAGATATCATATTTAGGATATCAAATATCAAAAGAAGGCATATCACCTGACAAGAGATTAATAAAGAAAATAACAGAAATACTTTCTCCAACAAATAAAAAGGAGTTAGAATCCTTTCTGGGGCTGATTAATTTTTATAGTAAATACATTCCAAGATACAGCAATATAGAGCCATTTCAAAAATGATCCAAGAAAAATAATGAATTTAACTGGACATAAGAGCAAAATATTGCTTTTGAAACAGTAAAGAAAAATACTGAGGAGCAAACCAATAAAATTTTTTGATCCACAAAAAGAAATAACATTAACCACAGATGCAAGTGAAAAGATGATTGCTATAGTTATCGTATTGCATGAAGAAAACCTAACCATGTCCATATCAAGGTTAATGCCAGCCATGATTATTACTCGAATATTGAAAAAGAAGCATATATAGGTGGATCAGAATCCCCATGTTACAATACAGCATCTGTTTACAATTAATGTGTGGGCTGGAATTGTAGGTGACTGTCTGGTAGGTCCATATGTTCTCCCAGCACGTCTTACAGGAGCTGTCTATAGTGATTATTTCGAAACACACTTCCAAACCTGCCAGAGGATGCACTCCTGCTAATATGAAGATGCAGGTAGTTCATGCATGATGGGGCTCCAGCACATTTTAATCACATTGTGATGCACTGGTTGACATTTATCATAAAAGATGGAGAGGTAGAGGAGGACCGATTCTATGGCCTGCATGTTCCACCAACCTCAATCCTTTAGATTTTTATCTAAGGGGCCACCTAAGCAGACACTTCATCCATGTGTCATGGGTATCTGCAAAACCATTCAACACTATATGGGGGTATATGAAAGGGTCTGCCAGTCAATGATCTGATGGGTGCATGCATGTTTAAAAGCAAGTGAAGGACATTTTGAACATTTCTTACAAGTTCCTGTGTTGAGGTACAACAATGGCCTTTTGGACATATGTTTACATGGACATTTTACCTTGTTTTGGTGTCAGGAACCTACCCCCTAAGTTTGTAAAAATATTTTGATACACCCTGTATATATTGATGATGCTCTATTAATATATCATTGTGATACTAATTTACCTAACCTTGTAGATAAACTAAACAGAGTTGAACATACAATAAAATTTATATACAAAATGGAATAAAACCATACTTTACCTTTTCTAGATATCATGCTACACTGCATTGACAGTAGCACAAAACTTAGTGTCTACTGAAAATACCTAATAAAAATGATCTCATAAATTTCTATTCTCACCATAACAACAAAATAAAATCCAAAACAATCATCAGATTCTATCTAAGAGCACTCAGAATTTTCAATGCTCAATATTTACACAAAGAGGAAAAATACTTTCAAACTCTTCCAATACTCTATTTCATATTCAATGCGAAAAATGACTCATAAAATATTCCAAAATAGAAAAACAGCCATTCCTGACAAATCCAGTGAATCAAAAAACATTATCCTACCAACTATCACAGCTACAACTGAAAAGAACTTATCTAAACTAAAACATAAAATTTTTTACAACTACATCTAAAACAATAAAAAAATTAGTCAGTATAAAACAAAGCTAAAACTTGAAGGAGAAATTTACTCTATCATCTGCAATAATTGTCACAAAAAATATACAGGAGAAACCTCAAGAAATTTAAATAAAGATTATATGAACACAAAAGATATTTTACAGAGCAACACATTAAATGCATTAGCTGCTGACTGTAATGAGACTGAACAGAATTTTGATATAAAAAATGCTAATCTGATCAAAGGAAAAAGCAATTCACTAAGACAAGTGGATGACTTTGCAATCAAGGCATTCTATAAATCTTTTATAGAATGCCTTGATTGCAAAGTCATCCACAAATTTGTGGCCAGGCTCTTACAACATTTCATCATTTTCCTATTATCACAGTGTGAGAGACCTAATAACCAAAGTGATGGAAACAAAGAAGAAAAAATCTAAATAAAATCAGCCAGATTATATACCCGAAACACATAAAAAAATTTAAAAGTAACTTAAAATTTAGACTTCCCAGTATCTTTCATTCATGTGCATATGTAATTGCACCAATGCAAACAAATTTAGTCCAATGAAATTCTAAAGGACGAAATGAGTCACACAAAAACTTTTCCCCTCTTTATCATACATTATTCTACCAAAACTGTTCTTGATATATAAAAATTTATACATCATCATATATATATATATATATATATATATATATATATATATATATTGCATATATTTTGGCAGCATGTTTTTATTAAGATATGTTTCATTAAATAATTTAAACAAGTTTTGTTAACTGATTTTTAATAGGATCCTCTCATATTTATGAATGAGTTTCTTAGAATCCTTATTAAAGGAAGAAAGAAAATTACCATGTTGATGTATATCTATTTTACTCTTGAGTACTTTCGATATTAGCATAATGTCATCTTCAGGGTCTTGTTTTTTGCTAAACTTATGTACTGTACAATTTTTAAATTTTATGATGTAAATATACATGTACAGTAACATCAATATTGCTTATCTGAAAGAAGACCCTGTGAGGTGAGATGCTTAACCAATTCAAAGTTGAATATAGCCTCTAGTACATTGGCAAAAAGTGGCAGAAGGCTAATATGCCGATTTATTTAATGCGTGTGTGTATGCGTGTATGGTGTATCTATAATTATATGCATGCAAGTTCAAAATAACACAGTGAGCTTTGTAATATGAAGAATGGTAAAAGAAAGATTTTTTTATACTTTGGATTAAATAAATGATTTTATTTTTTTTTGTTTTACTTACACACATTCTAAACAGAGGCAATAGTCAACACAAACAGGAACAATTCCCTGAAAGAAAAACAAATCACTGATTAAAGCGCTGATAAAATTTAAAAAAAAAAACATTGTAAATATTCAAAGTAAAAATTGTATTGCAACCAAATTTTGACAAATATCATTTAGTGTTTTAAGCTATCACAAAAACAGATTGAGTTTGAATTTATCCTTTGATTGACATTTGGTAACAAAAGGATTTTAGAAGCCCTTACCACTATAACATTAAAGATTGGTAGTCAGAGGAGGAAGGGTGTCTTTACATTTTCATTTGAAATCTAGCTTTCATATGGTATTAAGGTATCACTAAAACAGATGAGAATTTTTTTTAAAATCCATATAAGGATTTTTTAACTTTATGGATCTTCCATTGTTGTCTGTTGTTTTGGATCGAATTCATCACAAGTCGTGTGTGTAACGAGCATGCGTGGAAACATCCTTGAACTGCGTGTGTGTGTTGTCGCCGGGCACACCCTGGAGTACCATAATGGACTTGATCGAGGACTACAAGAAGACGCGCGAGTCATTTGGTGTCTTTTCTTGGGCGACAAAAGCCATTGCGGTGGGTCATCCATCGGCAGCAGTCTTGGGTGCCGTTTTGCTTGTTTGCTGTCGTAAAATGTTGTATCGCAAGTAGGCGTTCGTTTTTGTGTCGTATTCGTTTTTGTGTTGCAAGAAGGTGTTCGTTTTTGTGTCGCTAGAAGTTGTTTTTTTTTTTGTTATTTTTTTTCCCGTTTTCCCACACAAGCTATTTTGGCATTATGGCCTTCGACCCAAAGCTGATACCATTGTTCGACGGAAGCAATTCTGGACAGTCGGTAGTGGAATGGTTGGAGAAGGCGGAACTAATATGTCAGTTGAGCGGTGTGAAGCGAATTGAGTGTGTAATCCCGATGCGTTTGGCAGGTGGCGCATATGCTGTGTACCAGCAATTGAGTGAGGAGAAGCGTGCAGACTTCAATTGCGTTAAGAAAGCGTTATACACAGTTTTCGCCTTAGATCCCTTCTCCACGTGGAAGCAGTTTGCAGCACGTCGCCTTCATCCAGGGGAGACGGTTGACTTCTTTTTGGCAGAACTGTGCAGACTCGCGGTTCTGTTTGGTGGCATATCAGAAAAGTGTTTGCAGTGTACATTCGTTGCTGGATTGCCTGAGCAATGCAGAGGAGCTTTTAAGAGCGTCATCCCGGTTGGAAGACCTGGATTTGTCACATGTGCTGGCACGAGCTCCCGCTATTTTGAAGAAGTGCACTGGTCCTACGGAGCAGGCTGCAGTGGCTGCACAGTTGAAGGAAACAGATGTGCACATGAGGTGCTATAAATGTGATGGACCCAATCATAGGGCGAACGATTGTCTCCTGGGTCGTGAACTATCCAAAGGTGCTGGTACCAAGCATCGATGGACCATCACTTGCTATCGATGTCATCGGCAAGGGCACATTGCTTGGTGTTGTCCGAGAAATGGCAAGGGGGCGAGAATTCAGCACCAATCTCCTCCCCAAAACCCTTGTAAATGGCGCATTGCCTGTAGTGACAGTTCGTATCAATGGAATACCACATATAGCTCTGGTGGATACAGGATGCACACAGTCACTAGTCCGCAAGTCATGCTGTCGTGCATGGACAAGAAAATCAACACGCGTGCTTACAGTAGACAGAGGCGCACTTGACTGCTGTGGAATTGGAGTGGTACAAGTTAGCGTTGGTGCAAAGCCATCGATCACTATGGAAGCCCTAGTCATGGATGGAGACCTGCTTGGATTTGACTTCCTGCTCGGACTAGACACCATCAAACAGTTGGGAGGAATATCTGTAACTGGCACCAGTGAGGTGAAGTTTCTGCAGTGTGTTGAACCAGTCATTGCTGCCATCACCATTACCAAGCCCGACTTTAAAGTAGAATTCGATGAGACCACTCAGAGGTGGATCGCATCTTGGAAATGGGCTGGCAACCAACCTCCGGGTACATTAAGAAATAGACCCTTGTGCAGCTAAGAATTGGTATACGCGTACTGGGATTGCATGTCTGCAAGGAAAACTGCGATGGCGTCGTGGATGTGAACTTCCAGTAGTCCCCGATAAATTTACCCACCGAATTGTCTTCATGCTGTGTGGGAAGTTGACTGGTCATTTTCCTGTATGCGGTTGGTTACGTGTCGTCACGGCATTTTTGAAGCAGAGGGCAAACACTGGATGGGATGATGAAGTGCAGGACCCTTTTCTAGCCGAGATGCTCGACGACATTTTTAAGAGACTAGCCCAGGACGATCCAGTGAAAGGTGACTGGTGCATCAGTGAGCAAAATGTAACTGTGTGGGTCGATGCAAACTCCTTAGCCACCGGTGTGTTTGTGGAGAGCAATGGCGCCGTGGCAGAAGACGCAAGCTGGCCCTGACCAGAACACGAAGACAAGCACATCAACTTGGCTGAGCTCGATGCTGTGTTGCAAGGTGTCAACCTTGCATTACAATGGAAGGCCAAAACCATTCATTTACGGACAGACTTAGCATGTGTGCATCGCTGGGTAGCTGACAGTCTGGACTGATGAGAGTGCGCACCACGGCAGCCTCCGAGATGCTAATCAGACATCGGCTAGCCACACTCCAAGAGTTGGCCTTAGAATATGAGCTGGACATTGATGTAGAGCTTGTCAAGTTGTGCAACAATCGAGCCGACCAATTTACTAGAGTACCGCAGTGATGGTTAAATGAAATGCGCAAAATAACAGAACCCAGAGAACCTATGTGCACTGTGGCTGAAGAGTGAGATGTTGCTCAAGTACGAGGCATTCATCAATCCAGCAGACAGCCTGGTGTGAAGAGAACACTCTATTTTGTGAAGTTGATCGACCCAAGAGTAACAAAAGCTGAGGTGCAAGCGGTGGCTAGGGGATGCAAGGAATGCCAGTCAATCGACCCGGTCCCTGTGCATTGGAAACCGGGCAGGCTTGATGTCGCGGAAAATTGGTACAGGGTTGCGATGGATGTAACCCATTTCGGACATCAACTATACCTGACGCTGATAGACTGCAGCCGCAGTCATTTTGCCATTTGGAAGCCCTTGCACTGCCAAGACTCTGCTAGCATCATCAAAGAGCTGGAAGTAGTAAAGTGTCGTAAAGTGTTGTGTCGCAAGTAGGCATTCGTTTTTGTGTCGCATTCGCTTCCGTGTCACAAGAAGGCGTTCGTTTTTGTGTCGCAAGAAGGCGTTTGTTTTTGTGTCACAAGAAGTTGGTTTTTTTTTTTTTGTTTTTTTTTTTCCGTTTTCTCGCACAGTGTGTCCATCTTTCTACACATGCTTTGCCAAGCTTGATTTAGTTGTTTCATCTCAAATCCTGTAATGGTCTGCTTAAACAGGCTTATATATCTTCCTAATGTATACTCTCCATTGAGATTTCCTTTCTATTATTTTGATCTAATTTCAAAGAGGATGATCTAATTTACTGGAGTCTTTCATTTTTATTTTTTTAACTATTGTTCACCTAATACAGAGTAGAGGATTCGTAAATGAGGTTATTTTAAGGGTGTACAGGAGGGAGAAATAGGTACATACTATGAGGATATGTAAAATAGATAACTGTTGACCCTAGACTTGAAGAGGTTAAGATTGTAGATATTGGGAAAGCATCCTTCCTTTCAAGAGTCTGTTCCACAATGCAACAGTTCTGGAGAAGAAGATGCCTGAGTAGAACTTCCTCCTTACTAATGAAATATAAAAAAGAATGAAGATCAACTCAGTGTGAATGGCAGATCCGAGTTGTAAAGGTCTGAACTGGTGGAATGAAGATGTGTAATTCACAACAAACATCTGCCATGAAAATAGCAATAGAATCACAAGAAGCTAGCAATGTTTTGTCTGTGGGGAAAGAGGTTGTAAGGTGGAAAACTATTCATCACCCACAAGGCCACACAAGCACTTTTGAACTCTATCAAGGCTGTAAAGTGAGGATTAAAGATGAAATATGATGTCAATGTTTTGTGAATGTGTTGAGAAAAATAGTAGCTATGCTATTCCACTCATTAGAGGTTGGCAGATTATTTTAGGCTGAAGACTCAAGTCCATCTGTAGAAATCTCAAACAAAGTCTAGATATATAGGGTGCGACAGGTAAATTGTTGCCATTTTATATTTTTAATTTCGTGTGTACGTTGTTTGTTTTTGATTTTGTCATGGCACATGATAGCAGAGTCAGTTGGGTACTGTCTGTGAGAAAAAGAGCACCATCACACAATTCACTCTGCCAGAAATTTGGAAACAGCATACTGTACTGCTTGGCATTTGCACCAGAAGCTCCAGTACAAAAATTTCAGAGTGTTTGGGTGTCAATCTGAGGACAGTGCAAAGCATTCAGAAAGAGTTGGAGGAGTCTAATGAAGGTGTTTGGAGTGGTCACTAGTAATGGTAACATTATGCCTCCATTCATCTTCTTACAGGGCCTCAGACTCAAACTACATCAAGTGGCTTGAGGAGGTAGTGCTGCCTTTAGGTCAAGAGGGTGGTAGCTAGAAGACCCTATATCTGGCAACAGGACTCTGCATCAAGCCACATAAGCCAGAGAATCCAGTTATGGCTGTCAGACAATTTCCTCAACCACATCACCTTTTACATCTGGCCACCTAACTCCCCAGACTGCAACCCCCTTAATTATAATGTGTAGGGCGCAGTTGAGCAAGAGACCAACAAAACTCCTTGTAACACCAATGATGAACTGAAGGCAAGGATTATGGCAGCATTCACCAACTTAAACAAGACTGTCCAAAGAGTTGCAATAGATTCCAAAGTCGTCTAGAGGCTGTGGTTGAAGCCAATGGCAATTTTATTGAATAAATTTACTGTTTAGTATTTTGAGATATTTTTGTGTAATTTTGGTAAATATATCTGTTAAAAATATATATGTTAAAAGATGTCAGTGTTATTTTCATTTTTGAGTAATTTGGGCAACAATTTATCCATAGCAGCCGGTAGAAAAAGAAAGCTTTTTTTTTTTTTTATATCAAATGAATTATATTCCTGCTGAAATCGAAAGTCAATTATTAGGTTGGTACAAAAATAATGACATAATAATGTCGGTTTTTGACGTTAAAAATACGTCAAAAAACGACATTATTACGTCATTATTTTTGCACCAACCTAATATATTAAGTGAAAATTAATGATCAAAATAACAAGGATACAAATACTAAATCAGTTAAGTCATGTAATAACAGACTGTAATAATCAGGTGTGGTAAAACAATGACTCCTTTTGTGAGTAAAAGAAAACCTGGACTCTTATGATGCAAATAACTTTACTACACATATTTTTGTTTTTCAGAAAATATCATGAAAAACTTTCAATAAGTAATGAAATCTTTTATTACCAAATTTCTTTAAATCAATACTAAAAAGGCACAGAAATTGACTAGATTTTATGGCATTTCAGACACGTACATATTTTACATTTATTATTACATTATCATAGAATTAATCAATATCAGAGCTTTCTAAATCTTTTGCATTAATAAAATAGATTTTAAAAATAAAATTCTTTGCATAACATTGCTTAGTGTTTGTCAACCAGATGAAATATATAATTCAAAATCTATATAAAAAGAAAGAATTCATTAAAAAATTAGTCAATAATTAAAGAAAGAATGATTAATTTATCAATGTGTCATAACAAACAAGTTTGAAAGTCAGGTACAAGTGCTGATAGTTTATAGCATCTGGATAAACATTAACTTAACAGACACATCAATTCTGCATATAAGAACTGTGACATATTTTTTGGACATTGTTTTTTTGCTTTTTTTTTAAAGAAAATTGTAGTGATTTGTATCTATCATCAAACACAGCATTTCTTGAAATGTTCAAAACAAACTAAGAAATGAAACAGACAGTAATTGTAATTAACCCTGTCCATTATTAACATAATGTGAGTTAGTTTAGGTTTAGACCGACTTCTTACTTGGTAATAATCTTCCAGTTCTTCGATCTTTCCCTTTTCGGGACAAAATTGAGTCATTGATAAGTCAACAAATTCAAACAGCAAATTCAGCATCTGATAAAAGAAAAAAAAAAAAAACAGTTCAAATATCAAACAACATTTCTCACTTGTTCTGTAAAAAAATAAAAACATTCAGTATTTTCAAATATTTACAAAGAAAGCGGACAAACAACTGACCAGGCTAAAATGGGACACAGATAAAATATTTAAATTGAAGAATAAAAACTGTGCAGCAAACTCGGACTTTTGTGCCCATAAAAAAAAAATGGAGTGTCAAAAGAATGGTTTTACCCTTGATGCCACTATTATTTTAACTACCTTCGCTCCTCGGGCAATGTTTATTGTTTTAAAAAGTGATGATAAGAATTGTAATAAACCTAAACATGTTCAAAGTGAATTTATACATTTTCTTTGTTCTTGAGATTTGACAACAAAAATAATAAACACTATTTATTAGATTGTTTATTGGATTGGGTGGCAAAACATTGGCTAATTGCCAGTTGATTCAAACTTTATAAAATGGTAAATAATAAGGATTTCCTTATTGTTGGTTCACATATTTTAATAATTTAGTAAATGTTTATAAATTTATGGAAAAAAAAGTTTTCATATTTATTTTATAATGAAAATGATAAATACTGTAGAGTATTAGTTTTTAGAATATTGTAAATATAAAATTATTCTTGTAAATAAACAATCTAATAAATAAACAGTGTTTAATATTTTTGGTTTTGAATTCTCAAGAACAAAAAGAAAATGTATAAATTCACTTTCATCATATGTTTGATACTCCGTTTTTTGGGGGTCATAAAGGTTTAAGTTTTCCCTAATGCAATCTTTAAATTTTCTTTCTTGATTCTTGACAAAGTTGTTATTGTGGTAAAAAATAAAAATTTTCTTTAGAAAAAAAAGGTAGCAAATGGCTTATGGAAGTTATATCATGAAGAAAGTTCCATTTTTCAAAACCTGATAAAAATGTCTCCCAATTTCATTATAAGATATTCTGTTTCAAAGATTGTGAATACTGAATAAACTCTTATTACAGATTTACATTTGTTCATATCAACAACAAAACTTCTCTCGGTTATTTGCCATTAAACATTTTTGTTTTTTTTTTTACTTGTCACCAGCAAAATTTAAAAGAATAAATCATATCCTGATGGAATTTATTTTTTCTTTGCTAAGAGAGAAACAAAAAAAATAACCAGTTTTATTCTCCAATTAAACAAAAGTTCAAATGTAAAGTGGTTTTCTTATTTGACAGAACAAAAAAAATCAAAAAGACAAATGATTGCTTTAATTGGCCACTGAGTACAAAGGATTTGAAACAATTCATTAGCTTTATGAAATGACTATTCTATCCTACTACTACTACTACTAGGGTGCGCAGGTAGTGTAACTGTTATTCATGTAGAAAGCTAAATTGGTGAACAGAGTTCAAATTCTCACCTAGTTGGATACATCCACTTTTGTACTAATATCCTTAGTAAAAGCATGAATCCATCTATTCTCTCCCCAGATATGGGTTAAATAGCAGTATAGACTGAACGATCTAGCCTTGATTAGCAGTGTCTAGGTCTGCTCTGAATTTGAAACTGTGGCAAAGGCAAAGGGAAACCACTCCACTATCTTTCCCACAAAAGCATAGCAATTTATAAGAATATGTAGAGAGCCATGATCACACCTATTTCTTAAAAGTATATAGCATTTAAAAATAAAAAATAAAAATAATAATATTACCCATAATTCGTTTTCAGAAAGTGTTATCATTATTAAAAACAAGCTTAGATAGATTAAATAATTTTCTTAATTAAATCAAGTGACATCAAAACAATAATTTCTGGATTATTTTTATAACTATGAAATTACATTTACAAATTGATCTCTTACTATAAAGTTAGTAGTTGTTTGCTTCTGAATGTCATGTAGCCAGCCAAGTGGCTGAACAATGGGGATGAAAGTTAATCAATAAGTTTAATGAGTCACAAATGAATATGTGATAGAGAGTGGGCTGATTTCCAAAGTTGTTACATAAAAGTTATCACAGATTAATTCAGGGTCAAAATTGCTATTTCCAGCCAAACTAAAAAGGATGTCTTTTTACTTGACACCAGATAAACTGGAGACACTCTAATTCTAAAAAAGCTACCAGGGGGGAAAAGTACTGATGGCAAAGCAGTTAACAGCACAGAGAATGTAGCTGGTGAAGTGAGTTCAAATTCCAATTGATATAATCTGAGTTCTCTTTGCATTAATGTCTCATGAAAAGGCATGAATAAGAATAAATGATGCATCTGACATTGAAAAAAGTTCTTGCTGAAAAGGAATTCACATACAGTAGTTGGTAAAAAATGGTTACTGAGACATTAAGCTTATAAGTCCCAAAAAATCCATTTACTGATGTCCTCAAGGACACATGGCCCAGTAGATAAAAGCATTGGTTGGATCCAGTGACTTGACCCAGAGTTGCAAGTTCAATTCCTGGCTAGTGGTAAACAAAAACTTGGAGAGTTGAGTTAAAGGGAGATAACGGAGACATCCAAAACTAGAACAATCTACAATCAGTTTGAAGAAGGCCAGAGTGTACAATGGTTGAAACATCGTGAACATGGCAATAAAGATGAGAACAATAGTCTGAACAATGTAATATAGACAGTTATATTGTTTGTGTCAATGTTTCGTAAATTTTTTTATAAAAAGTGAAAGAAAATGATTATTTCTTTAAATGCTTGGAAGTATAATCATAATTCCTGGAGCAACTGAAGAATTGGTAACATCTGTTTAAAGTAATTTGTACAAAATTATGTGAACTCATGTCATTGTCTTCATTTTAGAACCCTGACCAACGGCAGGTTCTTTTGTTAGTAAATATTTGTAAATAACTAATTCTGATAAAGACACATGTATGGCATCCATCGTTCTTGAGAGATTATAGTATTTGCACCTTCTCCAAGGTGTAGGCTTGAGCTCAGCAATTGCCCATGCAGCACGTCTTCCCATTCCATGTCACTGAAGTTGTCCAAAGAAAAGGCAGAGACCAACGGAGCTAGGCACCAGCATCGTTGCAGGAGTTAACAGAATAAAATAGAACATGACACTGGACTGTATTTAGTATTGTCTTTCTCCTAGTCTGGTTATCAACCATGCCTACAGATCTTAGCCTGCTCTATTATTTACCCATAATTAGAGGTATTGAATTCAGAGATTTTTCTTCTAGACAAGTTACCACCTAAGGCTATAGAACTTAATCAGTCCTGCTGTTTACCCGTAGCTGGGAGGAAAAGAGATGGATTCATACCTTTCCCAAAGGAATTAGCACATAAGTGAATGCAATGAACTTGAGTGGAATTCAAACTTGACACTCCAATTCCTAAATCTAAGTCACAATTCATTATTCCACCATCCCTCCAAAAAGAAAGAAACAACAAAAAAAAAAAGGAAAAAAAAGCTGACTGTAATTTTTATTACTTACCATGTCTTTTACAACACACTTTTTCTTCTTTGTTGATCCTATCAGACCCACAACAGCTTTAGCTTTGCCTTCATAGAAAGACAGAGCCAAAGCCAATGCTTCTCGGTGCTTATTCTGCTTTACAAGAACATCAATACGCTGAAATAAATGAATTATATATTAACATAATATTACTTCATAACTGTTTCTGGTTTGTTTCTTATTATAGGCATATAGGTAAGAGGACAATAACATTGACCTTGTGTCAGACTAAGCAAAGCTTAATAAAGAAAAGATGAGAATCCAAATAAATTATAAAATTTAAATAATATTGAATACATTTTCATTATCAAATATCATAAATTTATATTATCTCATATATATATATATTATATATCTTTTAACTCCCCTCCTTTTACCTAATAAATTCCCCGTTCTGCTGTCTTCTGATTCTATTCTTTTCTCTTTCTACAGACCCCTGTTGTGGAGGGAGGAAGGTAAGTTCACATAATTTTTCTTCTCATTTTTTTCTCCCTTCGTGATCTTTCGCACAATGGTATATAAGGAATTTGAATGTTCATGACATCAAATGGACAATGTGAGATATATACAATTAAAAAATTGACTTTTTACATATATGGCTTTATTTAGAAAAACATTAAATTCTAACATTAAATAACGCAATGGGTTGATATGGCATAAAACAAACAATTAGTAAAAAAATAAATAAATAAACAAAATAGAAGATACATGATTAATATTAAGATTAAATCTCAGAAAATTACAATTCAAAATAAACATTGAAATATAAACTCACTTGGTAGTATTAGTTTTGTTTGTTAGTCAAATATTGATTACTAACAAGTATATTTTTTTAGGTTACTATCAATGATTGTGTTTATTTTTATATTTACAATTATTTATATATCAATCTTTCTAACCAAATAAAGTCAGATAATATGGTGTAAAGTTGGTCAAGTTATTAACAGCTTTGAAAAATGAAGATTCAAAGCTAGATGAAATGGTTTAAATTCACTACACATTAATGTCATTGAAAAAAGGCATGAAATCTCGTTTCCCAAGAAATCAGGTTAGCGATTACTCCCTGCTTTTAATGCTATGTAATCTTCTTGTACAACCAATCACATCTTAACGTAGAGAAGAGATAGGCCCCATTGGGAAAAATCTCATTACCCTGAAGAATATTATAAAGGATCTCTCTCCACCAGCATTCAGTACCGGAATGATTTTCTAGGTCAGGGGATAATTCAAATTCTTTTATTTTTTTTTTATTTTTGAACGTGCAAAATAAAAATGTACTTACCTCTATCCAAGATCTGAGAGAGAAGACTGTCACGGATTCTGTTCCTAAAACAATTAGCTGACCCCCATGACTGACCACTGACTGGTAACATGCCTGCTCACCGGCAAATGCCTTAAACACAAAAAAAATCAGATGAAAGATGAAAATTATTAAAATCCCTAACAAGTGGCTAATTTTCACTTGATATCTTTAATAAGGTCATTTTTTTTAATAACATATTTTGTTCTTTTATTTACCATATTGAAAAAAACGTCTATTTTCTTAATTATCGCAGATGGTACTGTAATTAGTTCTAGCTTATATTTATAAAAAATCCTCAAGAACAAATGAATAACAACATGAATTAATCTTCCTGGCACATAAAACACATTGGATGTTTTTGTTTCTGATAAATTCTTTGGGATTCTTAGATTCAGTTACATTGTTTAAAAAAAAAAAAAAAAAAAAAAGAAAAAAAAAAGAGAGAAGAAATTTTTGCTCCTTAAGCATACGACTTAATTTTGTAGATTGATTAAAAATGACTTACTGGGAAATTCCAAGACATGTTATGGGTTTATTTTTATATGTAAATTGAGTCTATTTACCAGAGCTTCACTGACATTTCCTCCAGTTGCTAATGACTTAAAATGGCTGGAACTATAGACCATCTGCACATCTGCAATATCAATCATCTAAAAAAGAAAATACCAAAGCAATTGAGACGGATCATTTTTTTTCCTTTTAATATAAGGAAGCATTTAAAAAGAGGAAAGGGAAAAGTGGAGAGTAGTGGCCAATATAAAAAGTGAATAAATAAATTAAAATTGAACAATCAAAAAACTCATTTTCAATAGGAGCTCCAAAGCAATGGAAAGTAGCCTAAGAGAAAAGGTGACCAATGGTATTTGTGATAAAAGACAAAAAGCAATGAGAAAGCATCTCACTGATTCTTTTCTTCTTTCTATATTCTACCACAAATTGTCCTGGTGACTTATGGAGATCTTGGTAATTGAACTGATAAAATAACAGGTCAACTTGAAAACAGAGAAATGTCATTGCTGAGTCATCTATTTTAGCCACAAATGTGTATATAATTCTGATTATTTTAAGAAAATAAAAATAAAAAGTAGAGAAAATAAAAATAAACAGAAAATTAACAAATGCAAGGATCACATTTGGTCTTTTGTTCAAGTATATTGGAATATTCATTTTTTTTTTGTTTTGTTTTGTTTTGTGTTCAGTAATAAATGAATTCTTATTGCTCAGTTCATGATGTATCCCTGTTTGACAGGTGAACTTGGAATTTGAAAAAAGTTTTTTTTTAGGGGGCCAATGGTTAAGAAGGTTTGATATACTTTAAAACCAACGCTTCTTAAACTTTTTTCATTCATGACCCCATCTTTTTGTAATGAGATTTTTCACGACCCAACTACAACTAAACTGAAAATACATCCATTGTCACTGCAATAGTCACAATGGTGCCACATATGCATTTTATTATCCCAGTGCTTGTTGGCAAATCATGTTAAATATTTTGTTTTTGTGAAATAACATAAACTGAAATTCAAGTATTTTGATTTAATTTTTGCAACAGCAGCATTTCGCTTTGTGACCCCATTGTCTGAACACATGGTGACTGATCCAAATGAATATTTTTACAAAAGAAAAAAGTTTTAAAATCATTTATTGTCTCTGTTTTTAATATATATTTTACTTTATATGAGTGAAATGCATAAAATATGATTGCATTTGAAAGAAAAGAGAATGAATAGACAAACTTCTTGTGAACCCATTCAACAAATTTTAATAAATATTGCATTAACCAAAAATTTTCTTCTTTTTAGTAAAATTAAAAGAAAGTGTTTTTTTTTTTTGTTTCATTTTTTGACATTAATTTTCTTTAACAACATATTTATTGTTTGGTTTCATTATGTGCTCTGCAAGATTTTTGCAATCTTCCAGAATATTTAATTTTTTTTTTTTCCATTGAGACAATTTTGTAAAAACTGGAATAAAAACTAACATATTTGCCAGCACCAAAAATGTGGTTTTTTCCCTAAAATAAATCTCAAAAATTTTCTGTATGAAAGCTAGGGTTTTTGTAGGCCTATGTTAATCCAAGAGGAAGTTTTATCGATTCCAGACAGTAAACTGTATTCCTGTATGTTATGCAAAGTTTTTAAACTTATTTCTGGAAAAAAAAAAAATCCTTGATACCAGCAAATATGGTAATTGGTAGGTTTCAAATCTGGTAACTATTTGATGAGTGGCAACCTTCCAGCAAAGCAGTGACAATTTTTGCCTGGTCACCGAAGAAACATGCAGGCTAGCATTATCCTGCTCCTTTTGGACACTTTTCAGCAATTACTACATCCAGTTGGTTGAACTGGGTGCAATATATGCTCAAATTATTCATATGGTTCTCTGAAATTAATTCTTAACAGAGGACTCTTCCAATTCCACCATATACACAGTATTATCCTTTTTAGATGAAAACTGGCTTTTGGTATGGTTAGTTTTGTTCATTTCACTTGCCTTACTTGTGATCCATGTTGTTCTAAAGTATCCACTTTTCATCATGTCACAAAAGCAAAATTAAACATGGAACTACAGTTCAGTAAAAGTTGTTTTTTTATAAACTTTGTGGGAGCTATACATCAAAACAGATGTAATCAAACTTGTGTAAATGATTTTCGGTGCTTGATTTAGATATTTTAAGTAACTCCCACGGTGTATTGAATATTATTTCTAAGTAATGCCTTCATTTGATCATGAAGTATCATTTAGCAAGAAATCTCCAGCCCCAAATTTTGCAAACCACTTTTGACATGTTTGATCATTCATCACACTTTCTCCATAAATTGTACAAATATTTTTTCTGCAACAGAGTTGTATTTTTAGTTTTTTTAAAAATAAAATAAGCAAAATATGGCAAAAAATATTACTTTCATTTTCATTTTGACCAATGATTTTTTTAAATGTGCACTTATATGACATTTATCGCAATACAATCAGAAGTGATTTTTTATTTAAAGTTAGTTACAACTAAACAATCCTAGTGTCATCTAATGACCAAAACAAAACAAATGGAATGCATACAAGGTTAACATTTAGCACTCTGAATCATTTATAAATATTACTTCCCCCTTTTACTGTATATGAAATCCCCTCAAAATATAGTGTTTTATATATTAGTTCTATATATTTGAAATTGCAGTAGCCTGGCTCTCAATTTCAGTTTAGATTATTTTAGGTGTTGCCATAGAAGGATATGACTAAAACCAAGAAATTCAAATTCAACTTGCATTGGTAGGACTAACATTTTGCTTGGTGAAAATAGTCACCTACAGAGTGCTAAAGGTTTTAAGGAGAGAAAATTGTTATGTCAACAATTGCACTGAATCTCTTATGTAGTAAGTCAGGTTTCATTTTCTCATTTTCTTTATATAATGAAAGAAGAGAGAAAAGAAATAAAATTTGACAGCATTTCTTCTTATTTCATTTGATGTTTCTGCAAATGTTGTTCCAGTTGTACAGAATTTTTAATTTGTCTTCAAACCAATGACCCAGGATTACTTCTCTGCACCTGTTGTAGCATACCTACAGACAATAATGGATATGTCCCCATTCACATAAATACAGTAGTAAATACTGTATGTTGGTCTGAAGTTGGAGATTCATTGTAGAATTCACTTGACTCACTTCTAGCAGTTGACTACTATTTCTACGTGCTGCAGATGAATCTTATATGTGTTGTTCTTGTCCTAAGTATTATCATTCATTACCAACCTTCATGTGATTATTCTATTCAGTAATCTTCTCTAGGTTACAATAGCATCATTGAAAGCTAAAAATTCAGAAATACTTCAAGTCAGGTGAAAATATTTCACGGAAAGGTTGGTTGCAGTAGGTGCATGTTGAAATAATATTAGGGTCACCAAAGGCTGCGGCACTTCTTCTAGCTAGATTTTATACACATAAACGAAGGGTGTAAGGAAATGGAAGACAATTTCAACAAGGTAATATTTTATATAACAGAGTAAGTACACTAGTATGCATGCAAAAAAAAAAAAAAAAAAAAAAAAAAAACATAAATAAAAGAAGGCATTAAAAGTTAGGAATTGTGTGGGTGATATACGCATGTGTGTGTGTGTGAAAGTTCAGTCACGTGTGGAAAGATATCCCCATGTCTAGAAGGTCCTGGTGGTGTTGATGCAAAGCATGCTGGGTGGAAAAGAGGGAGAAGTGAATGAAGACAGGAAGTGTCCTGTTTTTTTTAGGTGCTTAACAGCAACCTCTAATGACTTCTTGTTGAAACTGGTGCAACTATGGGGGGATAATCTACAGATTCTTGTCTGACAAGGTTCTGCTACGACTAGGAATACTCTAAGTAGCTCATTCTATCATGATAAAAATCAATGTTGAAACAATGCCCTCCTCTTTGGTTTGTATAATTAAAAGGAAAGATAAAAAAGCAACTTACTTCAAGTTCTTCCTCAGATTTCACATCAAACACATGTATTTTTTCTGTGGTGTCTAAAGTGACCAATGTCCGTGGGTTCATCCACTGAATAGTAAATAAAACAGAAGAGTTTGCTTTTAAAAATGTTAGTAATACAAAAATATTTAATGCTTCAAGGCATTTTATTTTAAATTTTACACATGATAATGAATGTAAGTAATGATACAGAATCGCAACACATTGCAAATCAATTTGAAGATAAGGATCAAACTGTCTCCCTTTTGATAAGTTCAATGAATTTTTTTTATTATTCTAATTAACTGACAATTATAAAGATTTTTTTGTTGCTAGATGAATCAGTTCACTAATTACATGGTTGTAATTAATTACACAATTATGCAGGAGTGAAATAATTTTAAAAATGATTTAAAAGCAAAATTTGGGGAATTAATTAAAAATGTCTCACTTACAGTGATCGAGAGGAGTTGATAAGGAAGCTCAATTTTCTGTAAGCCAGAACATCGGATATCCTGACCACTATGACAAATGACCTGCAATCAATAATACAAGTTTTTATATTTTATTCACTGCAGCAATTAATTACATTTTGCTGGATTTTAAGACACTTATTTAAATTAAAAAAATGAAAAGTACTGCAAATATCATAATGCATTATGATATCATGTTCCAAGAAATAAAACTTGAAATAAACGCTTCTAAAACAGAAACTATGATTTGGAATTGGAATGAAAGCAGTTTGGTTTATTTTGTTTTACAGCATATCAACTTCAATGGGTTATTTAATGATGACAAGATTTTTAGGATAGGTTTCTTTGAATATAATAACTATTCTTTGTAAGAAATCAGCTTGATCAGTTTTTATTGATGTATTTTTGTAAAGAGGGTTTTTGTTAAGTATTGCTGGTAACATTTTTACTATAAAAATTCTATTTTTTTTACTTTCATAGTGTTTTCACCCCCGTTTGGGGGTTAGCATAGCTGGGACTATAACAGGTGTTACCACCTCAGGTTAAGGTGGACCTGGGAATAACAGCAATTAAGAAGTGGTTCCATGCTTCTCAAAACCTTCATGAAAGCAGTGATGGCACCTACACCGAATTCATCATAAAAAATAGAGGATGTAGAATTATTAGGTTGGTGCAAAAATATTGTTGTTTTCTCACATAGTAACATATGTCAGAAAATTTTTGCACCAACCTAATAGTATGTGGATAGGTGGTAAGATTTTCTTTACTGAAAACTTTGGAATAAAACAGACTCAAGGGTATGAAATAAATAATATATTTTTATTTTGGAGTGTTTGAAATGTTTGCTTATAAGGCAGATATTGGTAGTAGCTTGGAGAAAGTCCAGTAGTGTAGTTTTGAAGTCAGACCATGTAAAGGTCAATAGTAATATTAGAAATAGGTCAGTGACAATCTACTGTGTTATTTCTTGGCCCTAAGCAGGGCAGAAATATCATTAACAGATAACCTCTTAACTACTTCACAGATCACATATGGCTGGTTTCTCTGCAGCAGCAGCTTTTGTTGTCACTGTTGCCATCCCTTCTGCTTTTAGCTCAGGTGTCAGCTTATATCTTTTTGACTAGGCTCCATGATTCTGACAGGAACTGATTTCAGCTAACATCAAAAGTCTCTTTGTGTCCATTTTTTGATTGGTCGAAACTATTTTATTTTCCAGCATTCTTTTCTTTTTTATTATGACAGAAGTCTTTTCTTCTTCCTCTTTTTTATTTGAGGGTTGTCTTCTCGTTAGTTGAGAGCAGTATAGAAAGAGGAGATCGAGAGAGATAAGGGTTTTTAATTTGAATTATTTTTATTTTTGTTCATATATTTTATTTTTTATATTTTATTTTCATCGAGACTCACTACAAGTAAATATTAAATACTTCAAATATCTTGGTATATATGGTCTAGTTATAACAAATTTTAGTATAGAAAATAAGGAAATTGGACTTAGAATACGTTGCCCTTCAGTTATTTTCATCCAACACCATCAAAACATTAACTTAAAAGCTCAAGTCATATTCTTAAATAGCCTTGTCAGATTGAAACTTTCATGTGGATGCTATGATTGGTGCCAAACTTCTTCAGAAATATCTAAACTATTAGCTGTATACAACTACTTTCTCAGATCAATGGTTAAAGATGTCTTTGATGGAATGAAGCCTCTAGGTCTAAGTGAGGATAAACCTTTTTCAAACCTTGTGGACTGGCATTACAGAATAACAAACAAAGAACTATGTCAGATAATAGAAATCACATCACCTGAGAACTTTCAACAGCAGCAACAATTAAAATGGAGATAACACATAACTTGAAGAGAGAATAATGAGATAATTGAGATGTTAACTTTCCACATGACTTCAAACAAAAGGTTAGGAAGGAAACCCCCATTAATATTGGAAAGAGCAATAGCAGTTAGTGAACTTGAGAAACCTATTCCCCTCAGCAAAAGAAAAAAAACATTGTTTTAATAAAAAGATTTTATAAATTTCAGCTGAAAGTAGCACTGGCCACTCAGTCAATGAATTCTGAATGTTTCTTGATAAGGAAACGACTAATATTACCATTATGACCAGGTGGTGGCAACTACAAGGCATAGGTCAGTTGCAGAAAATCGCAATTCCCCCAAATACTCTTGTAAATCCTGCAGGTGACCTACAAATACAGCAAATTCATTTCCTCTAAAAAAATTTTTTTATTACTTATAAATCAAGTCATTGTATTTCCAAAATAAAAAAGTTAGCATCCCATCGTAATGTGACGTTCACTTTTGAGTCATTATTTGTGCTGTTTTGAAAGTTGAAAATGAAAACCAACATTATCAATCTTTTTATTTTATCCAAAAATACTGGGCTTATTTCTGGCATGTAGCAGAAGTTCAATCAACCAAATCAAATATCTACTTTTAAGCAATGGATATAACTTTAAAATCCACCCCAGAATTTTATGTAGACAAAAACCTCAAATAAGTAATAAGCATAATGTATGAAGGGATGCTCAAAGTAAATTAGTAGCCAAGATGGTGATATTCCCATACAGTGCATAAAGCCTTACTAAAGACTTAAATTCTAAAATATTTATGAATCATTGTATCATATTTTTACAGGTCCAATAGTCACTTTTTTACAGTGGAGTTACAAGCAAGCTCATCTAGTACACTATTAATATGGCAATGGTTCCAATGTTTACTTGATGCTCTATGCTTTTGACCCTGTGTCAGACTAATCTAAGCTTAACAAATACAGATAATTACTTACTTGATAAAAATAAATTGTATTATCCCGGGCAAAAGCAAGGACAGGATCAATGACTCGATCACTTTCTGAAATCTGAATAATGACAAACTGCCAAGCCAACAAAGGCAGGGTGGACGGTTTACCCTGAAGAGTAGAAAATAAACAAACAAAATAAACAAACACCTGCAAAAAAGCACTTATTTCATATACAAGTCTTTAGTCTTTTTTTTTTCTTTAAATTGGAATACATTCTTGTTTGCTTCTGAAATTCATTTAAAATCAGGTTTCATTTTCAAAGCATTATTTTTTAAAAAGTAACGTTTATAAAACAACTATTTTCTTAAGAGAAATCTAGATACCATTGGTTAATGATGATCATTGCAGCCAAAAATTAATGTGAACCAATTCCTACCTTAAGTGGATGAGTAAACATAATCTTCAACTGTGGTCGTAAGGTTACAATGAGAACCTGCAATAAAGTGACACATCATTATTGGTTGATCTTAATATAATGGAGGAATTGCATGTACATGTTTTCAAATTCTCATTATATAAACATTCATTAGGCGCTTGGACACAAGATTATAACAAACAACAAAGTAGTGAGTCGATTTAATGACATCTCAAACCCTCTTGGGGGATTTTAATGTTGAAATCTGTTATTTATAGTTAAGTACATACACACACACACACACACACATATATATATATATATATATATATATATATATATATATAGGGATGAGTTTAGGCCATGGCACCATGGCAAAATGCTGCAGTATTCATATTTAATGCTGAGGTGCCCTTGAAAAAAAAAACAAAAACACATCCATGGCAATTTTTGCCGTCAACTTAAAAAAAAAAAAGTTTTTTTTTAAATTAAGAACGAAAAATATTATGTTTTTCTTAAGATGGTCGTAGAGATTTTTCAAGAAGAAATTTGACTAGAGCCCTATGAAGATATATTTTCAAAGAAAAGGGATAGATGAAAGGAATTTCAACAAATGTTACAAATTTATTTCAATCTTGCATCATTTATGTCTACCGTAAATGAAATGAGCATCATATACACACATTACATAATAATACATTTCATTTTAAAACAGCAATACTTAAAATCGACAGGTCCCCTCAAAAAGGAAAGAAAACATGTATTTCAAAAAGTCAGTGATCAGTTTGACATTGTATTTATATTGTAAACAGGACCGTCTCTCCATCTAAAATAACAGAAAATTAATGTTTTTTGATTCTGACAAATTGCCTGAGTAGAAGTTATTCTGAATTCTAGGCAACAAAAATTAGTTGTGAAAATATTTTTTATCACTGAGAAATTACTGATTAATATTCGTGTCAGAAAATAAAGGATCATTTTTGACATTTACTGTAGTGGACATATTTTTTTTTGTTTCAATATTTATTTTGATTTTATGCTTTTTATACAGTAATACAACAATCTCATTCTTTCCACAATATATTCTAAGCTAATAATGTTGTAATGTTTGATTTCTTTTTTGAAACTGTTCCACTGCAATTTATCATTGCTAATAATTCTAGTCATCATAATGTATGTTATTTGTCAATAAAAATATTTGATTTTAAAAATTTTTTGTTTATTTTTATCAATTTTTAAAAAATTTACATAATAAAAAATTTACAAATAAAAAACATAAATTTTGCAAATTCTAAAAAAAATTGCTATGGTGCCCTTATTTTTAAGGAGTCCACCAAGGTAATTTTTGCCTGCTCCTATCATATATATTTATAGTTTGTCTATAACCAAGTCTGAAAGCATCATGCCAGTAGTGGCCTCTTGGAAGAGTGGCTTTTACTCTACTATAGATGTTGTCAATATATTCTAAATCCCACTGATGTTGCATAACAGTTAATGGATCAAACAACCAGAATAAAGAATGAAGAGTTATATTCAGCACTTCTACTCCAGTGTTTCATAGACGAACCTTTGTGTATTGTTTGGTCCACTCATCAGGAGACATCAGTAGACCAAATAATTATACAAAGGTTCATCTACAAAACTCTGGAGTAGAGATGCTGAATATAACATCAATCAGTTAAGTGAAAAATTTTATATTTGTATTAATCCTATTAATACTCTATTTCTGATATCAAACACTTATTTCAAAACTGCTTGCCTTAAACATCCTTTCTTTCTGGTTTCACATCATCTTTGTTATCACTATTATCTTTTATAAAGATTTATTATTTACCATTTTATAAAGAAATAAATATGAAAAGCAATCCTTTTACTTAAAAAAATACAAAATTATCAAAATATGTTAACCATAGAATAAAGAAAATGTATAAATCCACTTTCAAATGTTTGGCTTTTAATAAAATTCTAATCATTGCTTTTTCAAATGACAAACATTGCTCAGGGAATGAATATTTTTATGTTTTTATAATTTTTGTTATAAAATTATGAATAAAAAAATTGTTTTCATATTTATTTCTTTATAAATTGATAAATGATAAACTTTGCTTTAACTTGCATTTTTAGAATGTTGTAAATTATTCTTGTAAACAGTGTTTAATATTTTTGTTGTAAATTCTTAAAGAACAAAGAAAATGTATAAATTCACTTTCATGTGTTTGGGTTTTATTAAAATTCTAATCATTGCTTTTTAAAACAACAAATATTGTCAAGGGAGTGAAGAAAACCCATCCACATTTGAAACACTGTTTTATTGCAGGCATGGGTGGGTGTCTACTTTGTTGATAAACAAAAGAGCCACATTATGGGTAACAATTCTACTAAGTAACAAAGCAGTAACCAGACTGACTAACAATGTCTTCTTTGACAAATTTAGTAATTAGTAAACAGGACTTGGATCTTGTTTCTGTTAGCAATGTCAATGTGAATTCAAAATATCAGTAGCTGTATTTTTATTTTACCTTTGAAAGTGAAGCCATGGCTAAAACCATCACTTCTTGCATAGGATGGTCCTGGATGGTATAATTCATATGCAGTGGTTCAATGGTACAAACCTCGCCTCGGCTGTAGAGACAAAAAAGATTTCTTGAATATTTTACAAATAACAAAACAGAAATTAATTAAAAATGTTTTATTTAAGGGCAAGGAGAAAATTAAAGGAAGAATATTTGGGGGAAAATCAAATAAAACCAAGTAGAAAAAAAAAAAAAAAGAACCAAATAAATGTAAAACATTATTTTAATCTTTAATCTTTTTCTTTTAAGGATCATCTTAAACTGAATCAAGTAAATACCTGCCCATCATAATATTGGGTAATTTTGTAACAAGAATACAAGACATTGTTATAACGATTAGAAGAAATAATACTAAAAGATGAAGAGAGACACTCATGGATTTTATGTTATTTTCTGTTTCTTTCAGTTCAAACAAAAAATTAATCAATTATATTACTTGCATTCTAAAATCCTTAATCACCAAATGTAGTAAATTTGTAAAAAAATTTTTTATACTACTAAAAATTGTGTAAATGTGAAAAATTATTTTCATATTTATTTCTTTATAAATTGATAAATGATAAATATTGCAATGTATTAGTTGGAGTATTGAATATTTCTTGGCCTGATTCTGATGTTTGGTCATTTGTTTAGGCCCAGAACTTTTTCAGCTCTCTTTGTGTGTGTGTGTGTCTCTCTCTCTCTCATATATATATATATATATATATATATATATATATATATATATATATATATATATATATATATATATATATATATATAGAGAGAGAGAGAGAGAGAGAGAGCAAAAGGAGATATGAAAAGTGGGGAGGTTGGATGAGATGTTTTATCTAATTACAAACCTTCCAGAAAAGAGGCATTTGGATTCACATGTTCTCACTCCAATCAATCGCCTGCAAAGAAAGAAACGTTTGTAAAAATATTATTTTATTTATTGTTATTCTTTACACTAATCAGCCTGCTTGGCTGAGATAGTTATATTGTTCCCCTTGCCAAAGTTCAGTGTTCAAATACAGATACAAACAAGGATTTCAAATGCTGATTTTCTTGACAGCAGACAGGCTATTGTCACTTGGAATCACAATATAATCTTCCTAGCCCCACATTTCTCTCTATTTGACCTTGAGGTCAGATTGAGCCAAGCTTATTAAATATATACATTAACTAATCAATATTACACAAACTGAATTAATGAATTGAAAGTAATGGTAAAAATGGCTTTTATTGTATTAAAATTACTATATTTACTTTACTACTTATTTGTTTTCTTTAGATAAGATGTGTTTTTGACTTCTCTGTATGTAAGGTTTACAGAATCAGCATTAAATGGATTGATAAGAATTTCTTTTACTTAACATGGTTACTTGACAATAGAATATCATTAACAATTATAGATAGAATATTGGATATGTCACCAATAAAAACAATTTGTTATAACTACAAGTCATTGCTTATTCATTGGATAATACCCTCAGAAGGAGAAAATGTAACTGAACCCTGTATGTACTATATTTTTCCTAAATATACATACCCATGATGATGCTTAATTTAAGAATTAGCTACATTAAAAGATTTTACCAACAATAACTCATAATAAAACAGAACAATAATACATTAGAATAAAAGTTACGATACAGTGAAGATTTGTTTTTAGTCTTAGCAAACTCAGTATCTGTTTATTTTTCATTATTTATCAAGTCCAGAACCTTCACCTAAATGAAGCTTTTTTTTTCACATATCTTAATCAACAGCACCTCTACATTTTCATTTTGGGACAATTATTAAGTAAAACTTATGACTTATTAATTTCTAGTTGCCTGAAGGTAACTGAAGCTACAGATAAAGGGAGATCACTCTATCATTTCATTTATTTACCTCAGCTTTTTACCAGATGAATCATGAAATTAATCATTTAAGATAGACGACCCCCTCATGAGACAAAGGCTCTTTATATTATCATCATCATCATATTTCCCAGTGGCCAATGAAAATGGGTTTCCATTTTATTTCTAGCATCTAATTTGTGTTGTTATTCTAATTCAGTACAATACAGATCCAGTTTCTCTATAGAATTATGTTCTAGCAAAAGAGACTTGCACACCATAATCCTCACCTCATTCTTATAAAATCATATCATACCAGTAAGAAAATTATACAAAGATGACAGAATTTAGAATTGTACAGATTCATGCCCTTCCAAGATATTAACTTGAAGTGAACAAATATTTAATAAACTAGAATTGTTTTGCTATTTGCAGTTACTTAAAAAATATCCAGTATCAAGTAAGTTTAACACAAGATACTATGTGACAAGGTGGATGGTGACCCTCTCATGTGGGATGAGTAGAGCTCCAAAACTACTTGACAATGACCAACAGAGTTAGTTGTAGAAATGCCTGGCGAAAAATATGAGAGAAGGCTTGATTGTGTTTAATGATTATTGGAATTAAATTAAATAAAAAAACTAATTAAGAAGTTAATTAGTTTTGAGTAATTAGATGGGTTGATGGTTTTTAAAGAATCAAACCTGAATATTAGCTTGGAAATAATTTAGCATGATTGGGTTTGGCTCTGTACCCACCTGTATATTCACCAGTGCCAGGTGAAATAGATGACATAATAAATTACTTCATTAGGTAAGACCAAAAATTATCTCTAAAATCCCTTGAGATTAAGTGGTTTACATAAAGACCTATCAATCAGATTTTAAGTGATTTCTTAGGCATTATAATTTGGGAGAAAAGTCAATGTCCTATGTAGTTTGTTTACATAAAGACATATTCTCTGGTGATCATATAGTAAGAATAGTTTTTAGAAAGTAGGTTATCAGAATTCAATCAAGTGGTTAGCTAGCCATATTCTTTCCAGATCAAATGATCCTTAGAGAACATAAATTGATGGTCAAATACCTCACTGGTGACAAGCTGGTGTCCTGGGTTCCATGTAAATAGTCGTGTAGTGCACTTTGAAAGAGTATGTTACAGTTGTGAGAAAAGATGGTGGGAACAGAAAACTCTAAGACAGCTAGAAAGAAAAGATGTGCTAAATGTAAGTGGAACAGAAATATGGGAAGAGAAAATTGTAGTTGCAGCCATAATTGAACAAGACCTTGAGATTATCATTCTAATCTTTGAAAAGTCAAAGGTGAAGCAAAGAGATAAAAACAACTGCTGTTCTATCATGTTGTGAACAAGTAATTCAAAATTCAAATCACTGTGTACTGCTTTCAAACATTAGAATTTGGGGAAAGGAAGATGCTAGTAATCAACAGATAAAATAAAACATTTTATTAAAGTTTTATCCCAAGATTTCAATTAATCATGAGAATCCATCAATTTTAATCTTATGTGACAATCAATTGGTTTGGGTGTAATATTTCAACCATGGGCATGGTAAAAATTTTCTAAACATATATGGGTATAGGGGGCTCCTGTTCAGGATGTCACTGAACCAAAAGCTGGAACATAAGCTTGTCCATCACTTATACTGTCACATTTGGTTGCCATTGACAGGATCGTCCCAACTATAGTGATAGAAAAGTAATTAATGTATATATATATATATATGTATACAAGAAGAATTATATAGCTGTTCCTCACCACTCAATGCTACTTAAAGTTTCATGCACATGGCAATCATCAGGCAAAAAATCCATGAGCATGTAACTTTAAGTAGCATCAAGCAGTAAGGAACAGCTATATAATTCTTAATACTAATTTTAGTTATTTTATATGAAGCACTGTTTTTTGTTTTTTACTACAAGCACATATGGGCACACTCACACACACTCACAGACAAACACACAATGGAAAAAAAACTTGCCCCAATGATAACTGCATATAAAAAAGAAAAATTGACAAGCATAAGCAGTCAATTCTGATGAGTGGATATATGTGCATGTGTGTGTGAGATCCACAGACAGACTGTTTCATAGATCATCAGTGTGGCTAGACATGTGACTGCATTACCAACTACAAGAGGGCTCAATTCATAGCAAAGAGCTTTTAACATTAATCAGCAGTAGCCAACAAATTCCCTTTCTTCCAAAGTGCTCAATCTATAAAAAGGAGTACAGACACACACACATTATATATATATATATATATATATATATAGCAATTCCTTAAAAATATACCATGGCCATGTATCAATGACCTGAATATCTTATCAATAGTTGAGTTAATTTCATACAAGATTTTATGGCTGCTGTAAGAAAAACAAAATCTGGAAAAAAAAATAATTGTAAATAGAATAATAATTTCCCATAACAAAAATTTATTTTGCTTAGAGACAAATATATTAAAAGTACTTACTTGAATTCCAACTCAAATACAGATCCACCACTGTCACTGCAGACAGCAATCACTGGACTATCAGTGAACTGAAAGGTGAAAAAAGTGAGAAAAATTAATTGGACATTGATTATTAAAGTTTTCATTGAAGTAACTTTTCCCAACAAACACAACCAGACAATCATTGATCCAATCAGATGACATCACTCTACTGTTAGTATCTTGTGTTAACTTATCCTAAATTAAACACAATATAGGTTAGCTTTTGAAAAAGCTATACTACAATTAAAATAGCAGGATTGACCTTACTGACAGTGAAACTAGTGAATATTTTATAGACCTGTCCACCATGTCGCATAAATGCTTGAATAAGTTAATGTCAGGTTAACATGGTAGCCACAATCTCCAAAATGTTTCTGAAACCAATTCCAGGCAACTTGCACTCAATGATAGATATTAAGAGATGTTTTATACTCTCTGATGGGGGGGGGGGTTCTTGGGTGATAGCATCAGTTTACTCATATTTTGTATCTCCCCCTCATGCTGATGAGGTCGTGAGTGACAATATCAGTTCAATAATAAAAAAGTTTCATTCTTTGCTTGTGGCCAATGGTTGCTGGTTGATTTAGTCCAGAGATAAAAGAAGTTCAACACAGAATTTTAAACTTAAATATTTCATTAATGTTGATGTTGATATGTTCTATCTATCCAGTGGGGGGTGTCGTTCCTCCCCCACTGGGAAGCCGTTTCAGACATGAAAGAGAACATTGCTCAACAGTTCAGAAACAACTCACTGATAACCCTTTCTCTATACCTATCATTCCCATGCTGGCTCAGCCAATCAAAATCAACTTCTTTGTTTTGCCTTCCATCTGACTTTGAAAGTCAACATCAGGATGTCCAAGCAGAGATACACTTCCTCTAAAAAGTAATAGTCTGCTAATTAATTATTTAACAATTATCCTCCTGGAATAACCCATCATTGCAAGGGTAGATAGAATCCATGAAGCTGTACAATCATGCTGTCTACAGTTCCCTACAATACAATGTGTGATGTCAGAAAAATACAATGTGTGGTGCAAGAATATGTTACCATACAGTGCTAGAATGAGGAAGGTGTCATGAGTCAGTTCCTGGTTGCATGCCATATTAGATTGTTTGGTGAGTGAGAAAATCACGTTATGATACATCGTAGGAATAGAACTGTCATAAATCGAGGACACCCTGTAATGGTATTTAATGCATTTCAGAAAATGCCCACATCCCTACACTCTGATCATAGGAAGAACATACAGATACTCTGATCATTTATTTGCCTTACCCCTCCCACCCCACAGAGGTAGAATGTAACACATGGCCAGTTTAATATGAGGTATCCATACATGTACATCTGAGCAGAGATGCCCTGTCCTCCCCACTGTCATGCCAGTATGAGTATTCACCTCTACTTCCTCTTTAGTGGACCAAGATAGATGCTGCTAATATGGGGGTTGAAGGAAGAGTACACTGAAAGAAATGGAGTACACTGGATGGGACACAAAGGAAGTGATGGTTAACAAGCAGGCCTCAAAGAACTACTATGACTGTAGCAAGACTGATCCTCACTGGGTGCTCTTTTAACATATTGAACTTCTTCTATGTGTCACATCTCTTCAGGATGTGGATGATAATGATTCTCCATAACTTCCTATCGTTTGTAGCTTTCAGTAAAGTTTATCTTTTTGTTATTCCCCTAATACTTGATCTGTTATCCATTTACACAATCTCGTTAGATAGTTTACTTGTTCTTTCCCTCTGTCCCTTTTGCCTTCAGTATGTCCTGTGAGTGTCAAATTCTCCAAGCGCTCTTTCTTCATTATGTGTGAGTGAAAGAAATATTGAACTAAACTGAGTAAATCTCAATGAAAGAAGTGGATTTTAGAAGAATACTTAGAAGTGTTAATTCAGCCAATGAAAGACAAGTGATAAACACTCTGACCTTTATATGCAGGACTGCAGTTCCTGGAGGATGAGCATCAGTGATTGTTCGGAGTAACTTCCCATTGGTAAGATCCCACATTGTAATCTGAAACAAACATCGTTACTTTAACCAATTAATATGAACTTTTACCCAAATTACAATAGAAATATTCATTAAGGTAAATTTACTTATTAAAAACTTTGATAGACATTTACATCATTTGTTAACAGATTTTACAAAATTATTTTTTAATCATTTCTCCTCAAGCAAAGCAATAAAGTCACTAAGATGCAAAGGAATGCTGAATGTGAACGAATCTGAGAAAAAACTTTGGGGAGAGAGAACAATAAAAGAACATAATTCTAGGAGATAAGATGATAATTAACATTGCATTTAAATTTTTGAGGATCATCATTGACAAAAAAGCAAGAAGCCAGAAGAGAGTTTCACAAACAAGAAGTGTAGAGAACTTATGTTTATATCCAGTAATTTTAACAGTAAAATGTGTACATTCACTCACCATCACTACGTTTTTATAGGAAGTTAATATTCTTCTCAAACAAACATAACAGCATTTTACTATTTCTAGTAAAAACATCGCAGAATGAAAATGGATATTATCAGGGATTATTTAGGATCACATTCTACAGCATTGAAACGGATTCTAAAAATATATGCTGCATTATTCTGAAAGAAAAATTATAAACAAGTGCGTGTGTATGTGTATTGTTGATACCTGTATACACATTTTAAAATTTATGGATGATGTTGTAAACACAGTTCTTTTTGATTGGTAACATTACATGTCAACTGAGGAAAAAGAAATGTTTTTTAAACCAGGACTCCAACCTTAGGTCTTCTAGTCTTTAGCAATCTGCTGACCAAGAGTTCATCTTCACCGTTTTGTCTAGTTACATTAAAAATCAAGTATCAGTATAATTTTTAAAGAAACCACAGTCAAATTTATTTTATGGCCAAGTTTGAGAAAATGTAGTGCTTCAGTCTCATCTTAAAAAAAAAAAAAACAATCAAACAACTACAAAAAGCTAATTTCTGTCTGAATTTCTGGGATGAGGGGGGAGTTATTATTTATACTATTTACATTCAGACTATTGTCCTTATTTTTGTTGCTGTTATCACATTTTGGCAATTGTCCTCTCCAGCTTTCATCAGCAGAGAACACTAACCAGCGGGAAGGTTAAGTCTAACGCCTTCCCAGGTGTAGCTGTTTATATGTTTTTACTGAAGTGTCTTTTTTAGAGAAAAATGAATAAACATGTCCAAAACATAACATTCAAAAGCCAGCTACAGTCGTGGACTATAATCAATTTTATGTGAGTTTTTGTATTGTGTTGTTTTTGATTAAACCCTTACTTGGGAAAGGTTATTGCGTTACTGTGGATAACTATTATACTAATCAGCAATTAGTTGTTGCTCTGGTTAGGAACCAGACTCATATTTATGGGACACTCCATTTGAATCAGAAAGTAGTGCTAGAACAGCTAAAAAGGAAAATAATTTTTAAAAAAGGGGGAAGTGGCAAGGTAATGATAGTTCATTGGAAGGATAAAAAGGACGTTGCAGTGCTTTCAACCATTCACAACCCATCCATGCAGGACATTGAGATGATAGAGGGACCTGTGAAGAAACCCAAAGTTGTATATGATTACAATTATACAATGGGTGGAGTTGACAAGGTGGACCAACAACTTGTAGATTATTTCAAGGAAAGAGGGTAAGAAATATTGCATGAAAGTCTTCTTCCATCTGATGGATATTACAGTATGGAATGCTTACATCCTATATAATGAAGCAGTCAATCAGGCAGGACAAAAAACCCTCTCACACCTGCAATTCCATATGCAAATTATACAAGATATAAATGCAAATTATGTGTTAGATTTGCCACCAAAAACATCAACAGGTAGACCCTCAACATCAGCAGAAAGTTCACAGTATACATCAGGAGGATATTTTCTGATGGCAGTCCCAGCAACAGAAAAAAGACAAATCCATCAAGAAAATGTGTTTTGTGCAGTCAGAAATGTGAGAAGAGAGGGAAACCAGTCAGGAAAGTCATGATATATGTGTAAACTGTACCAAGTAACTTTATGTGTAGTGCCATGCTTTAAAAAAGTGCATTAGAAAATAATTTCATTCATAAAATGGCAGACAATAATTCTATTCATTTACAAATAAAGGTAATTTGTGGTATTTTTTACTAAAAAATAATTCCAAATAATTTAATTCATAAAATGCCAGAAAAAGGAATGTAATTCACTTATATTTGCAAATTATTTTAATTTCCATTATATTTTTGCTAATAAATTTAATAAAATATAAAAACAAAACAGGTTTTCCATTTCAACCATAAAAATAGAAAAAAATTGAAATGCAAATTATTTTTCATAATCAGCATAAAAATACTATATTAGAAACAAATAAAAAAATTTATCTGAAAATTAAACGTTTTTCCCAAAATAATTGGCAGGGAAGGAATTAAGGCTCCAAGTTCACCATGGAGAAGGCTGGTTCATGAGTTTGGTGATATAGTAATTGTGAGTTCAATCCCTGTATACTTGGAATCAGTGGAACAGTTGAACAATAACTGAGAAGTACTAAAAAATAAAAACTAACCAAGGTGGAGAGTGAAACGAGAATAGTCTACTCCCATAGATTAAATAAAAGGCGCAGAATTCTCTGTAGGTTACGCAGATCGTTCTGTCCAAAAAGTAATAGTGTTTATTTTAGATCTTATAAAATCCATAATTTGTCCCCAACATAAACATCAGAATCAAAGGCTATAAGAAAGGGTATAAAAGCTTGTCACATCCTAGATAAGAAGATGGCATTATCCAAATTGAAGAGAATGAGATTACCTGTCCTTTTGCAAACCCACAAAGCAGACGAGAGCAATCCCTGTTGAAGCTGAGGGCAGAGACAGATCCATATTGAGCTCCTACTGCAGTACTCCCCAAACACCATTTCAACACTTGACGAGGATCTACAAAAACAAAAAAAAAAAAGAAAAAAAAAATGCAATTGAAGGAATTTTTTTCTCTATTTTTTTTTATTATCATAAATAGCATTATTTGAAAAAAAAATTCATATTACAATATTGTATCAATATCCCAAAATTTGTTTAAAAATATTTGGCATATTAAATTCAAGCCGAAATAATTATGGATAAATTAGAAGATTTTAAACTTAAGAAAATATAAACATTAGGTGAAGAATTTCTTGAAAAAAGTTTTCAATCAGTGACTTTCAAATTTTTCAGTATGAGGCGCAAATAATACATCTGACATATTTTCATGAGTCAAAAGAAAATGAATTAATAAAATTTATTTGGATCTTTTTTTGTAATCATCCTGATGTGATTTAAAAATGAGAAGTGTGAGATTTACAAAGAAAAAAATATTGTGGTGGGCTAAATTTGGCATACAAACCATAATTTGAAGACATGTTTTAGATGAAAGACTAAAATCAAATTTTAATGATCACTATTAGTGCATAAAACATATATATTTTAGGTATTGGCACTTCAATCACAACCTTTGAATTGCAATTGGTCATAAAAAACACAAAATTCAGTTATTAATGGAAACGTATTTGCTATTCTCTATAAGAAAACACAATTGAAAAAAGTATTTACCAAACACCAACACAAGTCCATGTGATGTTCCAATAGCAATCAGAGCTGACACTGCCTGCAAAAGAGAAATAAAGTTTCCAAGATTTTATTAATATTCACATCAATTTAAATACATTTTAAAGAATAAATCTATTTTGGATAGGACAATAAAAATAATTACAAATGATACAAATAAATAAGATCTACAAAAGCAAAATTATGCAGAGAGGAAGAGATAATTCAAGCATGATAAAAATTGGGATAAAGATGGCAGAATTGTACCAGGATATAATGGATTGAGAGAGAAGATGGAATACTGAAAGAATTATAAGAAATCAGAAAAAGAAAGAAAGGAATAGTATAAGGATATTAGAGAGAGAGAGAGGAAGGAGTAATGCAAGTATAATAGAGAGGGAAAGGACAGATTAGATTATAAAGATCAAGGAAAAGAGAAAAGAAATCCCTAAGATTATAATAACTGAGAGAGAGAGAGGAATACTGTCAAAAAGTACCACAGAGAATCATATCAAAGGTTGATAAATCATAAAAAACAAATCATTCAATCAATCAAGTCATATTGTTAGTAATATAAAGTGGAATCAGAAATCTTGTGGACTGGGCTTAAAAAAAGTACAATCACATCTTTTGATTTGAAGATCAAGATTTCAGAGATAAACTTTACAACTATATGTTCAGGCTTTCTGTGAGGACCTCCTAATTCCAATCATGTGAGGGAGATGATGGACAGATAGATGATTGACTACAGTCCTCAGAGATGAGTTCAATAACATTTTTTATTTATTTATTTACTTTTTTTTGGGGGAAATTTTTAGGTGATTAGTTACCCTAAATATTCATCATTTTAAACTAACGCTCAAGCAGACTTGAAACTTGCATACTGGTCAAAAACCTGTGTTCAACTTAAAGAATGTTCATCAAAAGCACAGCAAAACATCTTGAGGGCCTCACTAACAGATTTGCAGACATTCATCCAAAAATTTGATGTAAGCATGTTGACACCATAAATGTAAAAAAAAAAACTGTCCTAATAAAACATTACAAAAACGTGTGCAATAATTCAACACAAGTAAATAGCTTGAAGCCTACTGGCATACTGACTCAGTTGGCTGGGTAGCAATGAATATTAGCTGCATGCCCCACAACATGTACAGTCTAGGGATTTTCCAATTCCCTTTTATACAGTGACAGTTTGTAGCTTGGTGGTCTTTTTCTAGCTAAGTCCATGAGTTTTACAAAATACTTGTCGTTAATTACTGTTTCTAATATTTCAAATATCAATAAATAACACATCTGTGAGTTTCTTATCTCAAAAGAATTCTCTCAATTTGTGAGAATCTTTTTAGTGCAAAGAATAAAAGACCTGCTTTGATATTCATTAAAATGCTAATCATTTCATAAAACTACATTTATTTTCAATAAAAACTGAAGGTCAAGTGGGCAAAGTTTTAATCCCATTTTCTTTTTAGCAAAAGAAAAAAATGATTTATCAAAACAATTAAAAAAGAAAGTTGAATGAAACATTATTAAAGATATCAGTTTAAATTATTAAAATTGAAATTATTTTTTATATTAAAAATACGAACCAGATTTAAATTAAAAATTATGTAAAGGGAAATGAAGCTGCCTTTTGAAAACGTAATCACAATCCACAGCATCATGAATTGAACTCACAAACTATCTCAAAATATATACAATGTATGTTACGTGTGTTTTTTTTATGTGTGTACATGTATAGGATACTACTCTTATAGCAATATAACATTTTTTGATGAGACAAGCAGGTCAAAAGACATTATTACTGAGTAATGAATTTGATCCTATGAGCACTCAGCTTGCGGTTTTGTATCAGAAACGAGTTGATATAATTCTATCCAAATTCCAACAAAACCAGAAAACTTACAATCGCAGATGGTTTTCCTGCATTTACTCTGTTCTGAAATAAAACAAAAACAAATTTCAATGGATTTCAGAAAATGATTGTTTCAGAAAAGAATTTTATACAAAATCAAGCATAAAATTATTTACAATGTTTTTTTGTTGTTCTAGGATTTATTAGAGGTCAGTGGGTACATCTCAAACAAATTGAGATGAAAGAATGACGAACAATACCATAGATGTTAAAATGCGGTTTTAAATTATAACCTCTGTATAACACTATCCCAAGGCTGGCACCAAATAATGAGAGCTTACTGTCGCAATAGTTCTTTACTGATCAGTGGAGTGATACTTTTAAAGGTACATTGATGCAAATAATAGGCTGATTATTATTCTTTTAATATAATCTTACTATTAATGCAGTTTCCCCAAACATAACTGAAAATTTCAGTCAAAAATATTCAGTGATGTGACTATGGCACTGATGCAAGTATTTTGTGCTGTGATATTAAAGTTTACATTTTATACTTGGTGAATAAGACTCCCAGTTTTAAGATGATTTCTCTTAAAGTTTCAGATTATGTCTTATATATCAGCATATATAGTAAACAGTGTGTAAATGTGAGGGAAAGATTCTTAACTCAAAACCTGTTGCTATCAAAGACATGATAATTTGATGTGTAAAGTTTTTATTTTGGTGGCAAAATTGAAAATAATTATGTGAATATTTAATTTAATGAACTTTTATCAAAGACTGTGAATGAATAGAAAAATGGATAAAAGTTAAAACAGTTTAATGATTATTATTAGAAGAGATTTTTGACAAGCTGAATTAGGTGTATGCATGTGTGTGCAATTTAAATGGGAAAGTAGACAGCTCAATGATTTTAAATAAAATCAAGTTGATTATTTAAAAGTGACAAAAAATTTAAATCATTTAAAATCAATTCTTGACTTACTGCAGCAGATTTCAATTGGGCAGAAATGTTTTTCAATTTGCTGGGTTTAAGGACTGAACCATGAATCTCAAGAGAACCAGCCTTCTTGTGTCTGATGAAAGAGAAAAAAAAATAGGTAATGTTTTACATTTGTTATAGACTTTATGAATTTAAGTGTAGTACTAGATTGGCTTCAAAGACTTATCATTTTACAGTCAAAATGGCTAGATGTAAATGTAAGTTCTATGCTAACAGTTTCTTCTTGCAATTATTGCTTGTAGAACTCTCTTCTGGCTTCTTACTTCCCAGTCAACTTTGGTCTTCAAAAATTTAAACCCAATGTCAATTGTTATCTTTGGTCTTCTTAATTCCTGTTCATTTATTGTTCATTCTCCTAAATAATGTTTTTTTATTATCATATTCTCTCACACCCAGCAACCCCCTTATATCTTAGTGACTTTATTGCCTTGCTTAGGGTGAAATGATTTTTAAAAAATCCAACCAATCTAACAATTCCACACTTGCAATGCTTTTTCTCTGAGGACACAGCAACAATGAGGATAAAGAATGGAAAAACTAAAAAGGGTGAAGATAGTGGTCTGAAGAATTCATTACTAGATTTTTAAACTCTTATAAAACTTATATGTTAATAATAGAAATGATTTTCCTATCATCTTTTTTAGTTGTTTACTGAAGATCTGAAAGGAAGTGTGATATATCTGTATTTTATTTATCTTTCTTTTCTTTTTTGCTGAAGAGAATTCTCTCTTTATTTTGGGAAACATTTCAGCTCACTTTCTTCTGCTTTTCTAGTTTGTGTTTGTGGAAACCAGTGTTAAAAATTTGTTTAGCACTTTTTTTATCCACTTTTTCATAAAATTAACATGAAACCATAACACCCAGTCATGTGATTCTTAAATAGATGAAGAAAAAAAGAGCACAAAAGTACTCAGTACCTTTCTCTTATTATTAAGAAAGAAAGTTTTTTCCATGTTGATCTTGAATTTTTTTTTTTTTTTTATAAGCAAAACAGTTACAACCATTTGATATGTTTAAGACTGTAAAAACAAAATTCTTCTTCCATAAAATATTCAGATTTTAATCTTTAACTTTCTGTATATGTCAACAATAATGTTCTGATAATGACTGGAAATGGTCAAAAGTACTTGAGCAAAAACCTTGCAAACTTTGTACAATATTTCCATAAATTTGATCCAGATGTGTAACAAACACAAACTGAAAAAAAAAAATGTCAGAAAACACTTGAACAAACAGAACTTGTCAGGTGATTTCAATAAAACCTCTTTGAATAGATAGAATTATAGGGATATAAAAATTAGTATTCTGTTTATTGCATCTGACCTTTAAAATATGTTTACTGCTTACTCATAACAATGATGAAAGATAATATTTTTAAAAATATCTGGAGTAAGGCCCTTTCTCCTCACACCAAAGAAAATGACTTACCCTGCTCTGAGTCTGGGTCGATCTGAGATTAAACTGTCCTGACTGGACATGGAGGAGGTCTCCACAGAATCCTCTTTGTACAGTTGGGTCAGGCAGCTCAGATCCTCATCATCTAATAAGAGTTCATGGTCATCAGGCTAAACCAAAAAAAAGAAAAGAATAATTTTAAAAACTAGTGACAAATACTTAAAAATATGAATAAGATATGAAAATGTTTCTAAAGTATTTTTTATATTCATGTCTGGCTAAAGAATAATCTTTTCCAAACGCAATCTTTGTTTTTTCACATGTTAAAAGGAATAATGGTTTCTACTGCATAATCAATAAAAGAACAACAGTTTTAACTATTAAATCAGAATGTGCATATGTGACAACAAAAAGTCATAATAGCTTTATAAGCCAATATTAGGATTGTGATCCCATCATGTCTCAATGTCTGACTAATGAACTGATATCTAATCAATTCAGATCTGGATGTTTTTACTGTTCACCCAAGGAGTTCAAATGTCCAATAGGATAACTCTAAACACATTTACTAAAACCGTTAACAGAGTGGAGGTAATTTTGCTTTTATCCTGCGACTGTAAGTGGCTCAGATGAATGAATAATAGAGTGTTTGAATTTTGTACTTGTGTTGTCATAGCAGGATATGACAACAGAAAATGACCATGGCAAATTATTTAGTGCTATAGTGATGTAGGACTTTGGAGTTAAAATGAACGATTTACCCACGCCAAGAAGATTAGTGGAAATTGGTAATGACAAGGAAACATACAGGTAATTTTTAACAAAACAAGAAATTTACAAATTTACATGCTTGAAGTTGTGTCAGTACGTCATTTCATGAAACTAAATCAGAAATTTTTAAACTCAATGGTTTCAATTGTCATGAAAAGAAAATGTTCATTCAACAGATTAAATCATCTGAAACAACATAATATTCAAAAATGTTTAAAACAAATTGAGAAAGTTCATTTTTGCACTAAGGGTTATATGTTTGTATACATTCAAAAGTAGAAGAGAGATAGCTTGAAATACTTAGCTTTCTTGGATAGTTGACATACAAGTTCTTTGAAATGCCAAGCACTTTGTTAAGGCCAATAATGTAATCAGCAAGCAATTTGAAAGTAGTGAAAATCTGAATGTTGGACATGTGAATGGAAATGAAACTATTCACATGACTTCAGACTCTTCTCCTTTTGAATTAATTGTTTTTCCTTATTTCATATCAAAAAGGATTTCGCATAGACTTGCTATTTTCTTTTTTTTCTAGGCGCAACAGCTAATTCTTGTGTGTAGTGATATGTAAGTGAGGTACTGTATAAAAGGCAGTATTACTATACTTATGGGAGAGTCATCTTCTCTTGATGAGACTACATCTGTCAGAGAGAATACCTATCATGATAATATAGCATTGCCAATTGGTTACTTAAGCATGATAGAGGATCCTGAGTATGAACCTGACTTAGGTGTTTCACAGTGTCAGCAAGAGTATAAAAGTTAAATGGTACCAAATCTAGTGTAGGAGAAAATGAAGTTACGGATTGGTTTTTGGCCATAGCAGGGTGTGAAGCCATAAAAAAAATCTGTCATTGTCTGTCCCAAAGTGTTTAGCATATGAAGAAATTGCTGCTATCATAAAAGCAAATATATGACCAAAAAAAAAAAAAAAAAAAAAAGGGAGATTGGTCTTAGTGGAAAGAACTAAATTTCTTGAAAGAAGCATCAAGATATTGTGAGTTTGAAAGAATGGGTTCAAAACAAATGTCTATTGAAGATGAGTTCGAACTATGTCCTCATCTTTGTTGCCATATTTATTACAACGTTTCAGCCGCTGTATGCTCTGGCCTTCTTCAGGTGGTTGGAATGTCGAACTGAACCCTTTATTTCACTCACTGAGAAGAAGGCCGGAGCATACAACCACCGAAACGTTGTAATAAATATGGCGACAAAGATGAGGACAATAGTCTGAATAATGTAAATAGTATACATAATACCTCATCTCAGAAATATAGACAGATACTGAAGATGAGCTAATTTTGCTAAGACTGATTGAAGGAATGTTTGACATCTCGTACAAGTATAAAATTCTAGAGAAGCTTCAAACTCATTATGAATCTGGAAGAATGTGTTGAGTTCTTACAACAATTAGAACTGATTCAAAAATTTAATGTCTCCAAAGGCAGCATGGATACTTTCAGTGCTAATAATAGCTTACTTGTATGCAGATATTTCAATAAGGAACATGAAAAGAGCACAAATAAGTGTCTAGCCTTTGGGAAATCCTGTTTTAAGTGTAAAACGAAGAATCATTTCCAGATGGTAAGCACATATGAAAAGTGAGGGGGAAAAGTGGAAATGTAGATCCTCTGATTAATATTGCGGAAGTATTTGAGATAAAAGCACATGACAAAAGTAGGGGAATGGTTAACCAGAGTAACTTTACTCATGCAGGTGGATACTAGAAGTGATGTTATGTTGATACCGAGGAATTTTGGGAAAAGAATGGGTGGACCAAGGTTAAAGATAAGTAATCTCCAGTTGAAAAAGTTTGATGGGTCAATCATCAAAATTTTAGGATGCTTTGAAGGCACATTTAAGACAAAAAATAGATTCAAGATAATAACCATCATAACGGTGGAAAACATGGTCTTTAGGGAATTGACATGTTAAGAGTGCATACATTGAAGCTGATAAATTCCATGAAGTCTGTAGAACTGGATATTGGATTATTAAAAGGATACAAGATGATTATTTGGCTTAAAGAAAGCAGTCAACCCATGTAATTTTAAGCCCAAAAATTTCCTGTTCATGTGCTACCTTTGGTGGTTGCTAAGCTGAACAAAATGGTGGAACAAGGAATATTAGAAAAAGTCAGCCAGGGTGGTAGCAATTGGGCTTCACCCACTGTGGCAATACACAAGCCCAATGGTGGGTGTGAATCACAAGATCTGTTCAGATACATTCCCACTGTCAAACATTGAAACCATGTGCCATGTGTTTGCTGGTATGAAATACTTTGCTAGAGTTGATCTTAAGTCAGCATATAATTAGATAAAAATTGATAGCAAGTTTCAAGAAGTCACCATAATGTACACTGGATTAATAAGATGAACTCATCTGCGTTTGGAGTAAAAACGTCAAGTCACATTTTCCAAAAAGCCATCAAAAGATTTTTAGAGAGGATTAAAAATATAATTGTATATCAGGATGACATTGGCATTTGTGCGTGCACTAAAGAAGAGCTCAAAGGTAAAAATGGAGTAAGTTTTGAGAAAATTAAATAACGTTGGTATGACAATCACAATAAATGCGAGTTTAATTGCGAGAAAATTTCACACTTAGGTTATAAAATATCCAAAGACGGTATATTGCCAGATGATAAACTCAATAATAAGATATCAAAGATAGCTGCAACCATAAATAATAAAAGAGTTAGAATTGTTCTTAGGATTAACCAATTTCTATAATAGATATCTACTATGATATAGTAACCTTGTGGAAACATTTAGTGAAATAAAGAAGAAAAATACCGAGTTTCAATGGACAAAAAGACAGATCACTTTCAAGAAATTAACAAAGGCACTCATGAAGAAGCCAGTTGTTAAAATTTTCAACCCAGTGAAAGAATTGATGTTAACTACTGATACCAGTGACTGTGCTGTAGCCACAATATTGTTACAGGAGGATCACCCTATAATGTATTTATCCAGAAAACTAGCATCAGTGGAGGTGAATTAATCAAATATTGAGAAGGAGGAATTGGTGATTATATGGAGCATGGAAAAAACTAGAAATTTTTTGCTAGGAACGAAATTTCTGTTAAAATCTGACCATAAGCCTTTGGAATTTATATTCAACCCCAGAAGAGAATTGCCAAAAGTCACATCTACCAAGATATTAAGAAAGGTGATTAAGCTTATTGCGTTCAACTGACCTCGTATATATTAAAGGAAATAATATTCCATATATGGATGCATTATCTCAGTTAAATTTTGAAAGTTTTTACTCTCAAAATTTAACCTAGATAAGCATTAAGTTAAAGCAAGTGAAAATTGTGAGGATAGGATTTTGCACTGGATAGAAATGGATGTATTACCCTTAAATCAGCTTAGGTTGGGAACTAGGCAGGATCCAATGTTGAATAGAATTATGGATAGAATAAAGAGAAATACATGGAGTAATTGCTCTATGGCTGAAAGGCCTTATAAAGAATCAAGACACAAATTAACAATAGAAAAAGTAATTATATGTAACCACAGTATCACAGTACCTCCATAGTCTCTAAGAAGTAATTAAAACCATGCATAATGATATACATAAAGATGTATTGGCTATGCAAATGATGTTAAAGTTACAAGCATGGTGGCCAGGCTATTCAAGAGATGTGGAAGAGTATGTTAAAAAATGCCCAAAGTGCACAAAAATAAAGAAATTTAGGAAAACTAAAATTCACTCTTGGCCAAAGGAAATGGAGCCATGGACATGAGTACATATAGATCATGTCTACATTAAAGATATAGGATATTTCTGATATTAGTCAATTCATATTCAGTTTGGCCTGAAGTTATTAAAGTTGTGGATAAAAAAGCCACTAATGTGAAGTGGGTGTTGACAGTGTTTTTGAGAATTGGAGTTACAAAAACCTTGGTCTCTGACAATGCACCTGAGTTTTGTGAAGAAAGTTTATGTGCATGGTTAAAAGATATTGGCTGTATTTTATACAAAACACCACTTTACCACCCACAGTCAGAGAGAATGGTTCAAATGGTAAAAATGGGATTAAAAACATTCTCTCCAGTGGATTGTGATATAAAGAGTTATTTACCCAGACTATTCCTAAGTTATACACCTATTCTGCATGAAGACAGAAGACAAATCCCATCTGCACTGATGGGGAGACAAATAAAAGCTTCATTTACCATGTCATTTCCAACAAATGAAAGTGTGTGGAACAGAAAGGACAAAGATTCAAGTCCTGAAAAGGTGAATTTTGTGGTGCAAAAGGGATTTAACACAGTTATGTTCAAGAAGGTCAAATTGGCAGCTGATGTCAAAAATGACCTTCAGTCTGTTAATTTTAACACCTCCAAAACTAAACTGCTCTCTATCAATCATCTAAGAGACAACCTTTCTGTTTTCCATCAGCATGGAAGGACTTGTTGCACCTTCACAGGTGACATGAAATAGAAAAACTATACTGAATCCATTGCTATGTCAGCTGCTAAGAAAGGTGGTTCACTGTTTCATACTAGACAATTTTTCTCTTCAGAATCTATCTTACATATCTATAAGTCTACCATTTGTCCATGCTTAGAATATTGCTGCCACATATGGCCTGGTGCTCCTGTTATATTTGTAAAGCTTGATAAAATCGAAAGAAGAATCAGCAATATTATTGGTCCTGGAGTTTTGGCTTGTCACTTTCCAACTACCATAAAGTTGTCTCCCTGTGCCTTTTCTATAAATACTTTCATGGTAATTGTTTAGATGAGCTCTTTGTTATGGTACCTAGACTATTTGAATTTAAATACTGGTGACAAGGTCTCATCAATTTAGAGTTAAATTGGTTAGATATAATCGTAAGTTCTTTGCTAACAGTTTCTTTTTTTGTACTTCCATTTCCACACTTTCCAGACAACTTTAATCTTCAAAAGTTTAAATGCAATGTCTTCTTTTGTTCTCACTCCTTAGTAATGTTTCTGTTTTTTAACTCTTCCACATCCAATAACCCCTGGGATGAACTTGATTAAAAAAAAAAGAAAAAAAAACATTGTTATATTCTTAATAAAGATACATATTATAAGCTGAAACTCACTTGATAAATATATTCTGAAGATTTTACCAACATTTATTGCTTAAGATTAGTTTTATTGTGAAAACATTCATGTGCATAATAAAATCTGACATAGGGATTTAAATTTAAAAAAAAACAAAAAAAAACACACTTGATTGAATTACTGATAAATTCTTGTCATATATTTGGCTGGTTTTGTGTCAGCTCAGGTTATCTTAGATCAATTTTTTCAAGAAAAAAATTGTTTCATTTTAATTAAACACAATAAATAGACTAAATGACAAAAAAAAATCAAATATCAATATTATGCTCTGTTTATTTGAAGTTCTTCTAACATCAATTATTGCGTCAATTTTATACGTGTTGAACGATTGTTGGAAAATAAAATAAAAAAAAATATTTTAACCTCATGTATAATTTAAACAGTGAATTACAATCTGTAAAACTTTTAGTATTGTAAATGCAATGCATAAAACCTTACCTCATTAAGGATGCTTTCCAAGGTGGGTGGAACCTCCACAGGAGGCAAGTCAAATTCCTGGTCGTCCAACTTAAGAAAAGAAAAACAAAACTGCATGTTCATTTTTTTCCAGTAATTAAATCAAAAATGCTGAAATGATAAATAATTATTCAAGCTTATTTAGTGAAATTATTTGTGCAGCAGGATTTTTCAACCTGTATCCCAATTGGTCTGTAAACAAATGTAGAGTTTTTTTTTTCTAAAAGCTCACTTTTCATTTCCTTTTATCAATAGAGTCAAGGACAACAGAGTGAAGGAAAAATTCAAGACTTGTGATAAAATTTAGTTACAAAATCATGTCTCCTAAACTCAAGATGGTATGTCTCCAGTTAAGATCAATCCATACTAGAGGTAAAGGACAACCAATCAATTGTGTTTTATAATCAAAGTTTATAGTTTTTATAATTTCATTTCTTCATAGATTTCTAAACTAAAATTAGTAAATATCTTTATGAATTAAAGTTTAAATATGTTTCTATAATTGACATTTTTGTCAATGTTAAGTGCAAAATTGGAAAAATGTTTTGTTTTTTTTTAAATATTGAAAACAGTGTTTTCAACAAAACAGTAAAGTTGATTACAGTGAGTTTTAATATTATATGCAAATTGATAATAATTATAAAACAATTTATATTCAAAACTTTTTTAATTCTATATATCCTCAAGACTTGTCATCCATTTATAAAGTACAAATGTTGTCATTAACACATTTTTTTATTTGTAAATAGTACAACTACAGCTGCAAACAATGTTGGTGAAAATTAGGACAACTTTTTATTAGTTTTATACATAGGTCAGACCCTTTATAAAATGTGTCCTACTTGAAAAAAAATAAATCTTATTTCAAAGATGTTGATGGGAAATTTCCCCATTAAAAAATAACTTTATAAGAAACAATAAACAAAAAACTTTGGTAAGTAAAAAAATTCTTCAGGGAATTGAATATTCTAAGGTCACTCAAGGTTATTTTTCTTGGTCAATGTATTTTTAGTTTCAGTTATTTCCAAGAACACAAAAACTATTTAAAAACTTCATTTCATTAAAAAAATCTGAAAATATTTTTTAAATAACTGTTTGGTATTACATAACAAAATAAAAGCAATAAATATATTCATTCCTGACTAACTTATTCAACCGCCAAATACTACTATAAATTTTTCCTACGTTAGGGTTGCAGATCCCTTATACACCATCTTATGTATATTAGCATAATTTTAGTAAAAAGTTATAAAGAAAAATAAATGTTATTTTCATGCTGTATCATAAGTTGGAGAATTATGACATAAATGTGTAAAATTACACATGTTGGAGTTATGTATGTTATCTAGAACACTAAAATAAGTACAATTCAATAATTTGTAGGTAATATTAGTCAGCATGAATAAACTCAGACTTTAAAAAAAATCAAAGCAAATTAAACCTGTTTAAAAAAAGATGTGAAAATAAAATAAATACATTGAAAATTTTGGGACACGAGACAGCACAAAGAATTCCATAAAAAATTAGTTAAGTTTATTTAGGCTGACCTATGTCCTAATCTAGTCAGGTCTATCCTGATTATGCAAGCTATCAGCATTCAGGGTTTGTTTGTTTCTTTCTTTGTATGTGCTAACCCTATTATGTATCATGTAAATGTTGTGTCATGTTGGACAACCATGAATAACAGTGAATGACGAGACAAAATGTAGGGTGTTTATTTGTAGCAAACCCATAGGGTGACTAACTCTGCTTGTAGCCAAAAATGCCATGCTTTATTGAAATATGATTGGCTTTTATAAAGAGTTACAAGGGAATTAACTCTATATTTATTAATACATCACATCATCCATCTCAAGATATGAGACACTTTGACATGGTGTAAATCGTTAGCAAGTTTGTCTCGTTAGACCTATTACAAATGAATAGTGAGTTTGATCCCCACTGGGTGCCCTCATACTTTTGGCCTTGTGCCACATTTAAGCTACACTTAGAAAATCATTTTGGGCACTCTGACATGGCATAATGGTTAGCAAGCTTGTCTTACTAGATAAATTACAACTGAATAGTGAGTTTGATCCTCATTGGTGCCCCAATCTTTCAGCCTTGTATCACAACTAAATTATGCTTAGTAAATCATCATTCATCTCAAGATATGAGAATTATAATGTTCATTATTGACAGACAAAAATATTTATATAGTCTATGTCAGTGGTTGCCAACCGGTTGATGGTCTGCAGAAAAATTGGGACATTATTTCAGTTTTTACGAAGCTTCAGATTAAAAAATGATAAGTAATAAAACGTATTATGGTTGGTATATATGTCCAAGAGCTTATGTAATCTCAAAATAAACACGAGTACACAGGTACACAAATGAGACATAATCCGGCCATAGTATAACCTAACATGACTTGCAAAGTCATGTTCAATACTTGTTACTGAATAGTTTCTCACCATTACTGTTGATAACTAGTTACTGGATGTTTTACTAGTATAACTTTCTACAAACATGTCATAGCAATTGAGTAATAGCGGGACCTGTAAGAATAGGCTTACACATCAAATACAAATTCATAAGCATTCATACTCGAAAACTATTTTTGCAAAATATTTAAAAAAAAAAAAACAACTTTTTAGTAGACTTGAATAAACTTCAAATATTCAATTTATTTTATTTAAATAATTACACTATAACTTTGTTACTTTTAATGGGTGCATTTCATATTAATAAAATATAAGTTTTCCAATTATTATTATATAAATGTATTTACCTTTTTTTTCCTAAATTCATATTAGTGTTCTGCCAAATTTAAAATTATACATTTAGTGGTTCATGAAGTTGAAAAGGTTGGTGACCGCTAGTCTATGTCACTAAGATATGACATATGAACAATCACAGGGGCAGACTACTCTCGTGATTCTAGAATTAGCATAATTCTGGTCATTATTAAATTTCTGTTCTGTATCTGATGGGTTTGTTTATAATATGACCATTTCTTGTTACAATTCTGCCAGCATCCAACTGTGGCATGATTGAAGGGGTCTGCTCAACAGTGTTTGACACAGTTGGTTCTTCATCAATTATGAATGCTGCTTTTTTGGCTGTCATTCTCTCAACGGTCATATGCATCATCTATTTCTTCTGTATATTTGTCCTGATGCTGTTGTGACAATGTATGATCTTAGTTTATCACATTTATTAGTGACAATTGTTGAAGTCCAAGTTTTGTCATCTACTTGTACTGGTAAGTGGCCGCCTGGCTTCAACAATGCAAGTTCTTTTCCTGCATGTCAGTTGTAATATTTCTGCTGTTGTTTTTGACACTCGGCATGTCTTTTCTAAACTACAGATGGATTTTCTGCATGTGGATAAAGTAAACAATGCTCTGTGGGTAATTATGTTCTTAGACAACTCATGAGAAGTTGTGCAGGAGATTTTCCAACTTTGACTATCAATGTAGTTCTTAGTTCTAGCAATAAATTCACAGCATTTAATTCCACTCTTGTCCAGGATTGGTAAAATTTACAGATTAATTGCTTAAAATATCAGGTATCTTACCTTGTTGTTGATAAAACATTTCAGTTTCACTTGACCTTTGAGTTGGATGATGTGTAACTCTTCAGTTGGAGTTTGTAAAATGTAAGCAGTAAAGTCTTATGTATTATATTGATTTGTGCTGCAAGTGTCCAACTTGAAATTAATGGTTGTAGTGTCATTTACCCCTATATTCTGTATCCAGTAAGATGTCACTGCATTTATTTCTAGCATGATGCCAGCTAAAAATAGGTAGAGGCATGCTCACTTTCATTGGCACTTATTTCTAATACAGCTTGTGGTTTACAGCAGTACATGTTGACAAAATGGCTGGGTTTGTGGCTTTTTCTTCATTTATACCTTTAACTTAATTCACTTATTGCTTCTTTTTTTTTTTAAATAAGTGAGTCACAAAGTAATAATTCACAAGTATCTTTGTTTAAGATGCCACATACAATTCTGTCTCTGACAAAGTTGTCCCAGGGCTTGCCAAATTTGCAGTCCTCTGCCTTCAGTTTTATATCAGTCAGAAATGAGTCAAATTTTTATGAAGGTAACTGGTTTCTGGTGAAAAATATATATCTGACGTACATTATTTTTTCTAGCTTGACAGTATTCCCAGAGTTTGTTTTTACCACATTGTATTTTGTTCTTGTTGTCAGGATTTTCAAATTCAAATGAGTTGAAAATTTGTTGAGTTTGTGGTCCAGCTAAGTGTAGGAATGTGGTAACCTGTATTTGCTGATCTTTTTCTGTTACTCCATCAGTGAGCAAATAAAAATCATTGTTGTTCCCAAACCTTATAATTTTTGAACAAATTTTGTTCAAAGTTGAGGTTCTTTGGTAGTTTCAAATTTATTATTTTCTTTTTAATTCTGATTTACTCTTCCGAAGTCATTTCAGAATATCTGTTCATAATGGCCGCATAAGGCAATGCTTCATGTTTTTGGTTTCTAGGCTGAGCTGCTTCACCCATTCCTTTTTCTTTCCTGTGTGGCTTGTTTGCCAGGTTATATAATCCTGACATCATGTTATATTCCATATTAATGCTGTGCTATGCTGGGCAACTGTGAATAAAAGTGAATGATGATACAAAATGTACTGTGTGCTCATCTGTAGCAACCCATGACGTGACTAACTTTGACTGCTAGTAACCAGAGGCACTACGCTTTATTGCAATGTGGCTGGTCTCTCTAAATAGTTACAAGGTTCTCTGTATTTATAAATCCAACACAAGACCTAAAGCTATAGAAAAGAAATTATACCAGAAAACTAAGCCTATAGTAAAAATTGAAAACTGTTTAGATGTTTTAGACAAATAAGCATTATTAAACATTTAAAGCAAGATATCTATGCATGTTTCATTGATTATAAGAAAGTGTAAAACATGTAAAACTCTTGAGAGGTTTGAGATAATACACACATTGACAACAAAGACATACTTGAAAACATCTATTATCAACATGAAGTCACTGTCAAGCAGAATGAATGCCATTTTAATTGGTAGAGGATAGAAATGTGGTATTTGTCAAGGTTGCCCAACATCCACTGAACTTTTTAATTTCTGTGGCAAAAGTTATACTCCATGAGTTGGAAGAGTCCCCTGAAGGAATTGTTATCAAATCATGTGGTGAATAATATCCATGTTGATGATACAACTCCCCTTGCAAACTCGGAAAGTTTCCAGAAGCTCTTTGATCTAACCAGTGCAGCCAGCACAAAATATGATTTAGAAATCAACCCAAAGAAATAGTTCTTGACCCAAAATGCCATAATCAGGAAATTGACCAAGTGGACAGCTTTATTTATCAGATGATTGCTGTGAGAGAGAAATCCACCGCCGAAAAAACAAAAAACAAAAAAAAAAACGATAGATTCAATCAGCTTCAAAACATTTTCACTGACAGAAGTCTTTTGTTAAATCTGAAACATTCACTCTTTAAAAAAACATATGTATGTTCAATTTTACTGTAGTGTATGGCTCCGAGGCGTGGACCCTAAATGCCAAACCAAACGGACTCTCCAAGCTGCAGAATGTTCCTTGGACTGCAAACAAACGAAACGATTGACTCAATTCTTCAACGTGTTCAACAAGAACGCATTGAGTGCCGACAGAAAAGATTCTTGAGCCACATAATTCGAAAACAAGAACTTGAAGATTTTTGTCTGAGCGGACAAGAAGGGAAGACAAGCGGACCATCTTTTTGCCCTTCATTTTTTTAAACCTAAACAACTCTGGGACTATTTGCTCATGGGTGTATCACCCACAGCACTTAGAACGAAACATTTTTTTAAATATGTTACTACTAAGACTTTAAAAAAGTATAGCATTATTGTGCTAAGCAATTGAATAATGCCTAGGAATTTTTCTGCATTAAATGAATGACTTGACTTAAGTCAAGCGGCAAGCCATTTTCATTCAACTGTAAAAAATGTTTTTACAGAAAACATTTACATTTGAATTTTTAATATAAATTAAATTACAGCATCTTAATTTCTTAAGTTTGCACAATGAAGATTTTTTTCTGATACCAACTGCTTTTTTTTTTTTTTTTTAAAAACAAAAATCAACGTCTTTGTCATCGTGTACACAGGCATAAATTGTGTAACAAAGTTTGGGGGTCGGGTTCGAATTATTAAAGATTCAAACAGTTTGGGATCTCGTTTTACACAAACTTTGTGAAAAAAAAAGAATGATGAACAAGTTGACTGTAGTTTTTCGCTTTATTTTTTTATTTATTTGTTTTGAGGATAGTCAAATTCGAATTTTTATTTTCTATATTTTTTTTTTTTTTATTTACGTGCAATATTTCTTCCTGAGCATCTTGCAAAAAAAATTACATGTGGATCAATCTTTATCAAAAAATCAGTTTTACTTTTTATTCATGCGTAAATTTTGTGAAACATCTGTTGATAAAAGTTTTAAAATGAATCTTCTTAGTATTTGAGGGGGAAAAATGAAAGGAAAGTGCTTTCTTAGTTTCAATAAGGACTTCTTTGTTGCTTTCTTTAAGAGCGATAGATTTTGAAAGCGTCATGTAAATAAAATTACAAAGATAGATTTTAAAAGATGGTCTGGTTAATGATTCAACAGAAGATCTAAACAAATTTATTTTTAACAAACGAACACAGGTGGTTAAAGAAAAATTATATTTTAAAAAGTAACGAAAACAATACTGACTTTAAATGATTGATCAGGAACCATTCGATGGAAGAGCTGCTAACAACAGTGTTGCACAAAAACTTTTGAAATTAGTTATATTTTTTCTTAGTTATTTTTAACGTGAATTTAAAAAGTAACACCTACTTGTGTTGACGATGGATTTTTTGTTTTGGATTAAAAAACAAATGACTTTTTTTGTTTTGTTTTTTTTTTAACACACCCACTTAAGAAGATTGTAATATATACAAAGAGTTTCATCATTAGACAGAGGAATTTCAATATGTAATTCTTCTACATAAACACATTAAATAATGAAATACAAAATTATAATTCCTCTTTACCTCATCTACGCCAATATCCAAAGCTTTTGATATTTCCTCAGCAACAGCAGACTCTTGTTCATCGGCCATCTTGCCAGCGGAACAACAGAATAATGAATTTTATCTATTCTCTTATTCTACGCTTGAGCTATTTCGATATAGCCAATTTTTGTGATAGTTATTCTTGAAAACAGAACATTTTAAAACTTTATTAAAACAATAATAATTTATAAATTAGTTAAGAAAACAAACTGTTATAACACAGTTGCTATCATGTATTAATTAAACATAATGATAATAATAGAAAATATATTAATAAACGGTGTAAAAACAACAGTTGTCCTTATTAAGTTTTAGTCCGTTAATTTTAAACTTTTTATTTTTGAAATTAATTAAACAAAAATAATGCCGATGATAATAAAAATATGAATTTTTTTTTGTTTTAAAAGAAGACTTTATTTGTACAATAAAGAAAGATTCACATCTCCATCTCTGAAAGATAAAGTAAAACAAAATCGGAATCGTCTTGCACACGAAGAATAATTTGACGTTCAACGATTTTTGTGATTTTAGTTCAAAGTTCAGTTCCCACGTGGGAAGAAGAAATTTAAATATTAGTGAAAAGGATTTAATGGAGTACGTTATTTGAAGTGCAATATCATTGCTTTGAAAATTCACAAACACTTTGAAACATGCACAAGTTTAAAACCCCTTGTACCTTAGCTTAAGGACGCCTGTCATAGAGGTGATGAACACATTTTTAAATCATTGAATGTGTTCAATTCTCACTGAGTGTCGTTTGTTAAAAAAAAATTAAGTAAATTGCCCATTTTATATTTAGAAAGTAAAGAGCTGTTTTTGATTCCGATTTTAACCATTCCAGTGCTGTATTGTCCACGGCCTGATTTCCCACCCATACCACTTTCTTAAAGCAAAACATGTCAAAAAAAAAAAAAAAAACAAACTTTATTTTCCATATTTTAACATATATTATATACTAAACCTACATTTCTGCTGGAACCACCAATGCATATATCTATTCTATAATATAAAATACAATGTTACTTTATATATCTATATTGATAAATATAGATATATAGACACAACCTGATTTCCCTTATTTAAGAATATGAGATATTCTGATGTTATAGTAACAAAAAGCATTAATACCAGTAAGCAAACCTGGTGTTAATAGCCTAATAACTGTGGTTCTCATAAGTGGGGGAGATCAGGCTGTTAATACATTAGATTGTTTTGTTTCATGCAAGCTTCCTTTGGATATTTTTACTTTTAATAATTAAAAAACAAAATTCACACTTACTTGTGAAAATAGAGTTAACCGTATTGATAAAATCCTAGATTATTCATGTAAAAAATATAACATGCACTTCTGTCTGAATTTCTGAGATGAAGAGTTATCATTATTTAAATTATTTACTCTTCAACTATCATTCTCATCTTTGTTGCTATTACCATGTTTCAGACATGTCCTCTGGCCTTCTTCTGGTGCTTGTTGATCCTAATAACCTTCAGATTGTTCTTGTTTCACTGTCCATGTCCAGGGATAGCTAGTCTTGTTATTTAGTACTGCCCAGTTATAGCTTCACCTGTTTCCACTGAATCTAAGCTTCCAAGTTCTAGACTCAGAATTGTTCCATGAAACAATAGCCTAGTGTATAAAAGCATTAGTTCATGAATTTTGTGATGTAGTAATTGTGAGTTCACAGTAGTAATAAGTTAGACTCAGTAGAAACAAGGCAAGCAATAACTGAGCAGTACTAGATAAAAACAAGATGAGACAGCTATAAACATAGACAACAGAACAAGAACATTCTGACCACATAGATTAAATAAAGTGTTCAGTTTAAAATTCTCTGATGGTTACCCAGATCAACAGACAACTGAAGAAGGCTTAAGAGTACAACAGCCAAATTGTGATAATAACATCAAAAGAAATTTGTCTGAGTGTAAATAATGCAAATAGTAACCAAAGCAACTATAAAATTATTTTAATATTATATTGTGGGATCTTCCACAACAAATCAGCCTTACCTCTTTTTAGGAAATACACTCTTCCTATCTGGTAAGTAACATCCTACTTTCATACAAATATAAAAAGTATTCATTGGTCAATCACCTCCAATCTAGCTTGTTGATTGGTCAGGTCCGACCAATCAAACTGCCTGCATGCGACCAATCTGTTTTCCTGCTCATATGCTGGGAGCCTCACAACCATTATAAAAACCCAACACATGTAAACTCCCTCGAGTTTTCTTTCATTCATCTCTCTCACACATCTCATTCCTTGCTACCAAGTGCCAAGATGTAACTTTCAAGAACTCCCGTCTTAGCCATTGCGGTGAGATGTTAAAGACAATTACCAACATTCACGAACTCTGAAATCACTTCTGAACTTTTACTAACTTTACAACTCACAATTCCAAACTTTATTCTTCTAAATTACAAGTTTAATATTACTTTGTAGTGGATGGGTTAACTGTGTGGCAATATTTGTTAAGAATAGGTTGCGTGACAATTAACTATTTCCACTTACATCAAAATTAAAATATAAAATCCAACCAAATTGTTTATAACATAACAATAAGTTTTATTTAAATTGATGTACAATGTGTACCAAAAGATAGGACAAAGTTGTGTCCCTTTAACTCGGAGTATCTGTGCCTGAGTTTATATTATGAATGAAATTGGATAAAACATTTGCATACAGTTCAATATCATGTACAAGTAGAATATGGGTCTGTGTTACTGTTATGTTTGCAAAGAGTTCTTGAAAAGTTATTTACCTTTTTACTGTAATGTTTCTACAGTCGTTCATATATAGAATTTCACTTAATAAATAGTAAATATAATTTACTTTAAGTAAGTAATATCTAAGAAATACTGTCCACAGAATTGGTAGAGTTAAAATATTAGCAAGTCAGCGTTGAGGTGTTTTTTGTGGCAGCAAAATTTGGTTTCGAATGATGTGGAGTAAGTTGGCAATTCTCTGTGGCACTGTTGCTGACTTTCTAAAGTTGGTAATTGTCGAGAGTCGATGAAGGTTACATCTTGAAACTTGGTAATTACTACAATATTTATTTGTATGAATATATACAAAATGCGGCACAAGGCCTAAAAGGGGGATGGGGAAGGACGGTCTTCATCTGTCTTAATTCTAAACTTAGCTAGTCGCAGACACTGACCCAATCAAGCCAACAATATTACAATCACCAAAACAGCACATTCACTCCTACCTTTCTTACTACGTCCACCATAATACCTCAAATTCTCGATGATGTCCTAACTAGACCCCTTATGTACAATTATTGTTCGTGGGGGGAGGGTCAAAATTAACAACTTTTAAAAATGATCCCCAAATGAATATTTATAATGTGCTTTAAATATTTACACTAAACTAAACAAAACTGTGTTAGTAATAAAACCCCCCACAAACCATGAATGTGGCAGAAACATCAGTTCACTGGACGAAATCAATGCGGGACTATGAAGAAATGAAAAAAGCATTCATACCTCCAAGCATTCACGCAGGCACACACACATTCATACACAACAACAAATACGAAAAATCACACACACGAAATGAAAGGCGTCCCGCATCCACCAGAGAACTGACATCACTGACCACCTAACGAGGGAGGGGATGGGGAATTAAAAAAAAAAAAAAAATTAGGGACAGAAATAAAAAAGGGACCAATGAGCATGCACACCCTAGCTAAGTTCACCAAAAAAAAAAAAAAAAAAAAAAACGAAAACTAAAGGATCAAATTCAAAAAACTAAACTAACCTAATATCTGGATGGGTTGCCTATGTTCAACCCTGTTAGGACAAAATTCTGTACCTAACCGACATCGAAATGCCACTCTAGGTCAGCCCCTTTCACTCTACACATTCGCGCAAGATTCACCCACCTTTTGCCAAATTCCGATGAGGTGAGCCGCCGCCTTTCCGTCCTAATCTTGACTTTAAGCTGATGCTTAAAGAACAAGATCAGTTGGGAAGGGGTGAACTTCTCGCCCTCATGGAATCCCTTCTGACGCGTCGTCCAAATCACGACTCTCATAATCCCTAGTAAGCAACAGAACACATAGTGTTCAGCCTTCGTCAATTGTGGCACCACATTGCTACAAACAGAACTGGCTTCCAGGACAAAAACTTTCCCTGCAGCATGTGAACCATGAGGCCTTCAACAAACTTGCACAACGGCACTATCATCCTGCACTGAAAAAAGGCGTGACCAATGGTCTCGACTTCCCCAGTACAGCGACGACAGTTTGGATATTTCTCCAAGCCTGCTGAACAAAGTCTTTTGCCGACCCAGAGGGCCCCACGAATCATCAGCCAGGTGAGTGATGCCTCATCATTATTGAGACATTTCAACCCAGGCGCCCAAGGCCATATCGAGCGAGCCTCCTGCTTCGTAAGACCGAGCTCGTCGATCAGATCATCTTGAACGGACCCCCTAACTAACAATTGATACAATGCCTTACGAGACAACGCCTGGGCGTCGGAGAGGCCATCCGTTGTCCGTAAGAGGAGCTTCAAAGCACGACAACATTTGCGGTAGAAGGAGCACTCGGCACGAGGTCTACGGCCGGCCTCCTCCTCGCACGAGTGCACACTTGGTAATTACTACTCGAAAAGGTTCACACGTGTTCGGTTTATATAATCGCTGAGTGGCTCACAGCATATGAGCGGGAAAACAGATTGGTCGCGTGCAGGCGGTTTGATTGGTCGGAACTGACCAATCAGCAAGCCAGATTGGAGGTGATTGACCAATGAATACTTGTTATATTGTCTGAAAGTAGAATTTGGCTTACCAGATAGGAAGAGTGCATTTCCTACAAAGAGGTAAGGCTGGTTAAGTTGTAGGAGATTCCACAACTTCTTAATATGAACTCAGGTACAACTAATACCTAATCAAAGGGACACGACTTTGTCCTACCTTTTCAGTCTGTATGCATGTTTTGAAATCATTCCGTTCAGTTTTGTATTTTATTCTATGTGCTATTTACATCAAATATAAATTGCATTGTGTCCACGCATTCTCCTTAATCCCACCTTTCCTAGCCAAAGTTAAATATTGGTAACTCAATCAATACAATAATGATGACCGCGACATTCAACGTTCCTGACAACAATGGTAATACAACTGCTACATATTTGGTGATCCCGTCGGAAATAAACAATAATGGTAACCCCTATCGCTACAATATATTATATTTATTTTATGAAAGCATAAATAAATTAATTCTTATATGAAAGCCATTTCTTTGTGGAGAATAACATTGGTATAGTCAGTTTAAGATGACTTTGAGGCACTGATGTACATTGTTAAAAAGAGGATTTTCAACTTCATTATCTATAATTTGGGTTAGATTTTTTTTTAATGTGATTTCAGCCTAGAGAAGATACATGAACAATAATTTTTCGCCATAGATTTGTCACCCCACCAAAAAAAACATTTGTAATTTAACAACAGCTGATGAAACCAGAGGTGAAATTTTTTGTATCTTTTATATTCACACACGAAAAGTAGATGTCTAATATTTATTCAGCCTTCTACTGAGAATTGAACCTGAGTCTCTACCATTATGCTACTAAAGACTTGGCCATGTAACTTATACAGTTTCCCCCTTCTTCTAAGAGAGATATATTCTAAGCCACCCAAAGTGGGTGCTGTTTGGTTTGGTTGATTTTGTTTAGTAGCATATCAACACCTCTATAGGTTATTTAATGCTGAAATCTAAACATTTTGAATGCAATAATATTCCTTCAGCTCGATATTTTGTACATAATTTTATACTTTCAGGGTAAACGTATGTTTTCTAGATACATAGTTTATAGATGATCTATTGTAGGTATTATGTTTTAGCATAAATCTAGTTCTTTAAGCTAGGACCTTACGTTGATGGTTACAGTACCCAGTGGCTGCATCAAACTGTGAATAGTACCAAACCCTACAGTATGTTTTTCTTATACATACTATACTATAATAAAGTTTACTCTATAAATTGGGTACAATAAGATATTAAAAAACAATAACTAATAATAAAATAGAATAATTATACTCTAATATAAGTTCCGTGACATTTGTTCTTACCATGAAATTTAGAAACAGGATTAAAAAAATTATGTTTCTAAATTTTTATCCTTAAGAATTTTGACCTTTATATTTAAAACACTTTTTGGCTTTTCGCTAGCATCCCTTTTCTTTTGCTTTAGGACCATTATTATTATTATTATTAAATAAAACTTATCAATTGTTTGTTCCTAGGGTCGACTGTAATTAAACAATGGAAAGCAAAACTGAATAAGAGGAACACACTAATAATTAAAAAATTACTGTGTATGGATCTGCTGTATGCTGATAGTTAACTAAATATCACTAAAATTAGAATTTAATTTAATATCATGTAAAATCATTTAGTATTTGATTTTGAATGTTTGTACTGCACTGCAAAACAAACCAGCAAAAAATAATAATCTGAATTTTGTTAGATAAATTTTTTCATCATTTTATGTGATTGGTTTTGAGTAATTTCCTAGTATTTCATTTTTGCTGGGTTCTTTTTGTGAATGAATTTAGTTACACCTACTAATATTTAGTCAGTAGTTTGTTAGTACCTTCATCGATATCATCAGAATGAAAATATATTCTAGCTCAAATAAACTACTTTCCTGATTTTTGCAATGACTGAACATTTCTAGTAATTATTGTTACTGAAGATTGTTCTTCAGGGGAGAATCTTGCTAGATGTTTTTATTTTGAATTAAAAGTGAAGGTGCTGATTTGTTAGAATATTATGTACTAAGGTGTACTTATAAAAAGAACATTCATATGTTCATAACAAAAACAGGGGTAAATATATTACCGTAAATTGGTAATACTGAAATATAATGATTAAAAACAACTAAACTGGTTTACCAGTTGTCTCTCATCAGAACAAAAATTGAGGACAAAAAAAAAATATCTACACAACAATTAAAAAAATGTACAACCCCCGACTAATGTTATATGGATTCTTGCATTGTGAATCAACATGAGTATTCTATTGACACATTACTGATGAGTCCTTTTGTGATAGTAGAGTCTAATTCTAGAGCCACAAGCCCTATGGCAAATACTACATTGATAAAATGGGTTCTGAGTACTACTGTTGGTTTTCCTCTTTGTACATTTCTCAATGAGGAGACTGGTACACCTGTTCTCAAAGACATTGATGTCCTCTTTGCAAATTATCCTCCAGGTTGCATGGGATTCAATAGTATGTGCTTGGGTAGTATTTTCCCAGTTATTAAGGCTGATGTCACATCTCTTAAGATTGTATTTAACAGTGTCCTTGTACCTCAGTTTCGGTCTGCCTAGTGGTTTGTTGCCATGCTTTAATTCACTGAAGAAGATTGCTTTGGGAATTCTTGATTCTTCCATCCGATATACATGTCCCACCCAACAAAGCTATGCCTTAATTTTTTGATGCTGGGTACTATGCATCATTCAAGGACCTTGACATTGGAGACTTTATATAATGTTATATACAAAACAAACTTTATATAATGTTATATACAAACAACAAATATAACATTAATTCTATATTGGAGAATAAGAAGCTTGAAAGAATCTGTACACATACTATGCTCAGATAACTCAATCAGCAGACTATTCATAGACATTAATAACCATTACTGAGCAAATAACAAGCAATTAACTTGGGATTTCCCAACCCAAGAGATGGGAGCACAAACAGGAAGTCACAGATTCACAAGAAGATCATGAGAAGACAATCAAAAATCACCCAGACAAAAGTACCAAACATGACATATACGAGAAGGGATGTGCATGCTCTCTCATAACAAAATTCAACAATATTCCAGAACACTTGAAGAAGGAAATTGGAATAGCAAAATATGTCTTCCAGAAACTAAACAAAATATTAAGAGATAGGAATATTTTGTTAGAAAGAAAGAGTGCTGACCTGCTATGTAACATCATTCCTCCTATATGGCAATGAATGTTGGACAATCTCTTCACAGATGAAAATGAGACTTGAAGTAACAGAGATCTGATATCTGTCTATATCTCTGAGATGAGGTATTATGATTACTTGTATTATTTGCATTATTTGGTCTTTTATCCTCATCTTCATTGCCATATTCACAATGTTTCATTCAGCCATTGTACGCTCCAGCCTCCTTCAGGTGATTGGAATTTTGAACCAAACTCTTTATTTCGTCCACTGGGGTAGATTGTTCTAGTTCTATATGCCATGCCAATTCTGGATGTCTCAGTTATTTCCCATTAACTCAACTTTCCTATGTTTTTGGTTCACCACTGCTGTGGCCTGGTATTGAACTCACTACTCTTTGGGAATAGTCACTGGATCTGACCAACATCTAAAGGGTTCAGTTTAAAATTCCAATCACCTGAAGAAAGCTGGAGTGTAAAATGGCTGAAATGTTGTAAATATGGCAATGAAGATGAGGATAACAGTCCGAATAATGTAAGTAATACAAATAACAGATTTGATTCTACAGAGGCTACTGACATTGGCATGGAAAGAACATGTGAGCAATGAAGAAGTTTTAAGAAAAATGAAAATAAATAAAAAGGAAACTTATGCTTACAAGCAGAAAGAGACAACTGAATTTTCTGAGACATAATGAGAAATGAGTGCTTGGAGAATTTAGCACTCACAGGATATATTGAAAACAAGAGAAGTGAGTGTGGAGACAGTGAGTACTCTTGATGAGCTTGTATGAACATCTATCAGAGTAGAAACTGGGAGGGATACAAAGAAGAAAAATGTTGATTAAATTTGCAAAGGTCAGGGAACTGTGAAGAGCCGTGATTACTAACATCCTGAGGGGATACATTATTTAAGAAGACAATGACAGAAATATATTAACAATACTCAAATACACCAGATCTGAGTTTGTTAAAGATTAAAAAAATGATTATTGGAAATCTAGAATTCACCTGGAAATCATTACAGAAATTTAAAATGAACTGATCATAAATTTCATTATTACATTTATTACAGAAACTAGCAGCATGGCCCGGCATTGCCCATGCTTGATTCAAAAATCGTACGACTTGTACAGCAATCGTTATCACTTGACTTAAAATATTTTTGTCCTTCCTTGCCTTTAAAGGAGTGCTCTTTGCCGTGCTGATGTTGCTACATGCCTTACTTCTTGCCTATCTCACACTGCAAATTTTTCTAAGCTCTATACTAAACATTAAATCTATTACGAAAAAAGAACTAAACAAAATGAACACAAAACGATCAGCTTTAAAAAAGGACTCATAACTGGAAAAACCAAATGAAAAAAGAATGTTAACAACAAATACTTTTTCACACCCAACCCAATTCTGTGGAATCAGAACCAACGTTGCGAATGAGACAATTGGAGTAAAATGCCATGCAGATTTAAATTTTTCCCACTTGTGACAAATACAGCTATCAATTTTTTTTGCATGCTAGTTAACATTTGTGTCAGTCAGCTGTTGGCTCTCACGCTGGTCAATAGAATCTTCCTGCCTATTCGTAGAGCCAGCTATAGGCTCTCACTCTGGCCAGTAGAAAATGGCCGCAAACTACATGAAAACTGCCGTAGAAGGATGAAAAATTGATTATTTCCACTATCGATGGGAGTTGGGAAATGCAAAGTCAGTCTTGGCCTTCCAGCTAACTTAGAGCATATGCATGTAAATTTTGGTGCAAATCCATCGAAAATTGTGGACATGCATTCGTTACACACATACACACACATCCTGCCTTTTATAGATAGAGATACATAGGCAATTCATTTCTATAAAAGTATTCAACAAATTTATTATGGAAATGGAAAAGTGTTTTTTTTTCTTATATATTTTTTTTAAAAGATATTACAAAATGATTTAGTATAGAATTAATGATTTAAAATTAAATATTGAGTCATAAACCATTTCCTTTTTTGTTTGTCAACTTTATTTTTCAAAAAATAAAGTACAATTATATTTTGTTCAATGATATATTCATCATTATTTGCAATGGCTTGTTGCCACTTAGGCAGCTCTTCGAAACCTTTTGAGTAAAGTTCCACAGATTTTGACATGAAAATGTTATCTATGAACTGCTGAATCTGGTTTGCATTAGAGAAAGTTTTCCCCCATCAAAGGTAATAATTGGTTGGTGCAAGATCAGGTGAATACAGCAAAAGATCAACCAAGTTCCAAAGTTTTTCTTGTGTTATCCTTGCTGCATACAACCTGACACTGTGTACACTGCCACGCAAAATCAAAGGTATGTTAGTGTCCATCAAATCTATTCTTAACTGCCACATATGATTAGCAGTTAGGACATCATCACAATTTGTTTCCCCAAACGGAAATTGCTTGATTCAATGTAACAGTTACCAAACAAATGAACATTAAATGATTTTACTAGAAAAATAGAAATTTATAACAGAGTATGAAGCACTTGCAATAATTCAGAACATACTGTTACTGATCAGTTTCTTCATCTTTTGGTTGCTTTTTATCATAACGTTTTTTTAACAGACCTATTCTTCTTAATTTAATTAATAAAAATATCAATTACTGAAATACAAATATTTATTGGACTAAAATTGTCATAAAAAAAGACAAGCATTCAGTAACAATGCTAACAACTGGAATTAGTCTAGCACAAGGTTACAATTCTAGAGTGTTCTTGTAGCATTGGTTGGTGTGAATGTATATGTTTGATGAACTATTTACTTTTGGGATTTTTATATGCAGAAAATGACTTAGAAAATGTTTCTCTGAGTGGAAATCAATCTTGAAATTCAGTCCTCATATTCCCACCTTATTTGAAAAAAAGACTTTATCTTGTTATGCACTGACTGACGATATACATCACAAGAACGTTGAAGTAGATAATATAATCCTGAAATAAACCATTGACAACTTTAACATAACAATTACAATATTTAAAATTATTTTTTCCTTAAAATCAGTTTCTTGTGTTTTAGAAACTGAATTTAACACAAGTGTCTTTTTAAAGTAATGGCTAACGAGCTAGTTTCGAAAACCATTACTGTTGAGCAGTGAGTTTGATCCTCACTAGGAGTCTTACACTTGTCACAGTGCCAGGCGAAGCTAAGCTTCCTAGAGGTAGAACAGGGGAGATAACTCTTATTTTCTAAAAGCAATTAAACTTGCTTTTGGATTGTCTATATCAAACTATTTAAAGTACATATTCTTTGTTCCTTTCTACTTATATCGTTTTTTTTTTCTCTGAATATAAAAAAAAACTTTTAAGGGCTTTTATTTTTATATTATATCCAAGTTTTTATTTCCCTTCATTTGAATGATTCCTTCAATTCGTAGCAACTGCTGAACAAGATGCAATGCTGATTGTAGAATATGGAATTCTGTTTGAAAAGGTAGCCAGAATTTCTTTGAAAAAGAGTCTTTCAAAGAATTGTCAGTAGTTATCTGAAATGTCTTCTCTTGGCCATATTGCAAAATGTTTCTTTTTGATTCATTGGAACATTTCAGAAAGACTTCTTTAAATGCAGATGTAAGAATCTCTCCCAAAAGCTGAGCATCACTGTTAGAATCACAAAACTGTTTGAAAGAAACATCTTCAAATAACTGCCATAATCCATACTGAAATACATTGACAGGAATTGTCACAATTCTCTTTGGAGACCTGAATATATTTTTAGTGCCTGGAATTTCTTGATAACAGTCTTTGTCATATGAACTTTCACTTGCAACCTGCTTGCTAGAAACACTCCAAAAAGAACTTGTAAAACACATTCTTAAAGATTTCAGACATTTCTTGAACTGTTTACTCAGATTATAGTACAAAGCTGGTGTTGGTGCAGACAATAAAAATGTGGAAGAGATGCAGACTGAATCATGTTGATCAATGCCAATTTGCAAATAGACAGAATCATTGATGAAGGCTTTTTTACAAAAAGAAGCTACACAAATATTTATATCTGTAATTTTATCATTGATGCTAATAAGGGGCTGTTTCTTAAATATATTTCCAAAATATTCACAAGTCTCTTCAGAAACATAAGGCACTGCCAAAATATGATGCTGCTCAAAGATGGTTTCTGCAAACTGAGGAATTTCTTGGCAGCACAGAATTATTTGGATGCCACAAGAATTACAATCATTAAGAAATCGTTTGCACAAGGTATTCTTGAATGAAAAGAGTCTTGGAAAATCTAAATTCTTGGAAATTTTGAAAGTTGTTTGCTTGCAATTTTCTTTTGTGTCAATTTCTAAAAAATTCCATAATATAATAAATGAAACGTTTTTTCCAAGAATGAAGTCAACCTTTGGTATCTGTTGTTGCAATGGAATCAGGATTCCTGGAATTATCTGAGAAGAAGAAAAGTGCTTGCCAATTCCTTTTGCAACACACACATCAAAATGGTCAACACTCATTTCAATAGCCTTTAAAAGAGAGATAACATCTGCTACATTACATCGCAAAAAATTAATAATTAACATTGCTAAAAATCCAGAATCATAATCACTATAAGAACTAATTAAAATCGTTTTAACAACTTGTTCCAGGTGACTTAATATTTGATCCAAATCTGAGTTTTCAATATGACAACAGACAGGGGAAAACTTTTCAAAGATTTTCTCAGGAAAGAATTTTTTTTCAAAATCTTTCAGGGCATGTGATAATTTTGTTATAAATTTCTTTTCAGGTTTCTCCCCAGGTTTTAAATGTCCATGGGTTTGTAAATGTTTCTGAATTGAATGGAGAATTTCTCTGACATAAAGAATGTAATTTTTACTACCATCTGCACAGTAGCTGTGCACATTTTGGAGTGAAGTGACTATGAAGCGAGCCACTGGGTGAGAAAGCTTAAGGGAGCCCAGGATATCGATACCATCATTCACAAAAAAGACAGAACCAGTGGCAGATGTCAATAGAGTCTTCTGGGTTGAAGAACCAACTGAACTGGCAGAAATGTCTGCTAAAGAAGAACAGACACAAACAATTTCTGAGAGAGTGATTTCAACATAAGGAGCCATCATTTTGTGAGAAAGAGCCAGCAAAATACAAAAAAGAATACTTTGCTTGAAAATTATTAATCAGGTTTATCTGAGAAAATATTAGTCATAAAATTTTCTTTGTCTTGCAGCCAAAGATACCAAATGGATATAAATAAAAATGAAGAGATGTGGTTATACAAAAGGTTTCATCCAATTTTGTACAGTGTTTAGGTGACTACATCAGATTTTAAACACTTGTCTTTTGATGTCTTAAGTTTGCTTCATTTATAAATATTACTTCCCCTTTTGCTGTATATGGAATCCCTTCAAAATATAGTGTTTTATATATTAATTCTATATATTTGAAATTGCAGTAGCCTGGCTCTCAATTTCAGTTTAGATTATTTTAGGTGTTGCCATAGAAGGATATGACTAAAACCAAGAAATTCAAATTCAACTTGCATTAGCAGGACTAACATTTTGCTTGGTGAAAATAGTCACCTGCAGAGGGCTAAAGGTTAGTCACACATCAAACATAAATTGATCCGCAGTGTCCAAAACACTTTGAACTTTTATTTACTAAGCTTAGTTTAGTCTGGCACATGACTACAAATTTAGGGGCCTTATTAAGAACCCATTATATTTGTAATGGTTTGTGAGATTAGCTTAATAAGTACTTCTCCATTTCTTATGAGCACTTATTTTTACAAAGATTGACTTAATTTGACATCAGGCCAAATGGTGGCATAGAAAGATTAATATATCAAGTAGAGAGTGAATGCTGGTTTTGAAAGTCACCATTGAAAATCCTAGTTTTGAGTTTAATCACCAACCACTTGAAAATTATTAAGATGATCCTAATCAATTTGATACTTTTATGAATTTGCTAGTTTTAATTTTATTAACTCTTTTTAAAATTTCATAACTTTTCCTTTGTAAAAACGTTGCCCTTAAATTTCAAAGCCAACAGTCCAATTGTCAGGTGGATGAGATTAGTTAACTGTTTTTGTCTTTTTAAACAGTTTCTATTAGTTGGGAATAACAAGCATCATCTTACAAGCTGCTGCTGCTACTGCAAATTTTTACAGTGGAGAGTTACTATAATGTTCTGAGTCAGAATGAAAGACTTTTTGCTTTTTATGCAATTGCTCATCAGTGTTATGCAAACCTGAAAAGAAAGAAAATAATTTTAAAAGAAAAATGCAACATTTCATCCTGAGCTGAAATATTGTAAAAGTAATTATTTAAAAATAGAGAAAAAAACTGCTTTAACCATTAAGAAAAATGTTTATGATTGATTTTTAAAAACAATAAAAGCCTAAATTCTAAGAAGGCCACCAGTTCAGATAAAATTCCAGTGGCTGCTCTTAAATATATCAGCCTAAAGTTATCTCCAATACTGGCAAAACTGTTTAAGCCATGTCTGAAGAAGAGATGTTTATCAAGTCTAGGGAAGGTTTCAGTTTCTAAGAATGCAGGTGAGCACTAATGCCTGTCACAATATTGAGCCAGTAGTCTCCCTAGTTTCATCAACAAACTCTTCAAATCTATAATCAACAAGGAACACATCAAATTTTAATAGTTTCACAGAATCAGATAGACAACAAATTCATCATGACCATCATCGCCCTAGATATATTAAAGGCCTTTGATAATGTGTGTCATCAGGAACTGCTACATAAACTCTCCAGATATGGAATTTCTTGAAGGGTTTTCTCAATTATCAAGTCTTCCTGAAAGTCATTATTAATGTTCACTCATTGGAAACTCATGAGACCAATGCTGGCATTCCTCAGGGTTCTCTCCTTGATTCTACACTCTTTATCCTACATATTAATGATCTACCTGAGAACATACTCCCATCTGTAATGAATATCTATGTGGATGATACAACATTTTGTATGTGCTCCTCCAAAATTCTGGATGACCACAACCTAGCAACTCATCTCGCCTCTGACCTAAGCATGGTGGCATAATGGGGGTTGTAAATCAGTCAGTCAGTTATGTGCCATGCGTGATACATGCTTAGGTGATCATGTATCTTTTGATACATGACTGACGAGGCAGATTTTTTTTCCTGCAGTAAGTTGCCATTTCTTTCTGCAGTAGACCACTTGCTATCCAAGGCTATAGAACCTGGTCTGTCTTGCTATTTACCCATAGCTGGGGGAGAAGAGGAGGATTCATAACTTTCCCAAGGATATTGGCATGTAAGTGAATGCAATGGATTCAACTGGAATTCGAACTTAGCTTGTAAAATTCAATACATACAATACCAAACTAGTAACATTCTACCCTCACCAAGCAGAATCTGAACTATCTTGATGAATGGATGTTCTGTCAAGGAGGCTCCTTCCACTGAATGTTTATTGGGGACTCAAGCTCACCCCAGATCTCAAGTGGAACTCGTATATACACTCTATTGCTAAAAATACTGGAAGAAATGGTTAGTTCATTGTACTGCACCAGAAAGTATCTGTCTCTCCCTGCTAAAGTCTATCTTTATAAGATTCAAATCAGACCAAAAATAGATTATTGCTGCCATATTTGGGCTGGAGCTACCCAGTCCTCACTTTCCTGTCTTGATAGAGTTACAAAGCATCTACGTGGCCTTGTGTGTGATGAATTATTTTCCATTCTGCAACCCTGTTCCCACAGGTGAAATACCATAAGCCTCTCACTACTCTATCCTTATTTACATGACATGTGTAGCGATTGCTATGTTTTTCCATGCCCACATTTTATTCGCCTGCGATTGGGTAATAAATCACTACTACTTTTAGGACAATTTAGACATCGCAGTCATTTCTTTGAATCTTTTGGTTTTGAGCTTGCTTGCTTGTTCTGTTAGTATGAATGTAGTGATTGGTTAATTTTTTCCATAAAAGAGACAACTTTTTTGCAAGTCGTCAGTAAGATCCAGTAAATTCACCTGTCCATACAACTCCACGATCTTGTTCATAACATTTTAAATGCACACACAGACACAGAATTTCGTAATATAAACTTACATTTCTCTCTGTGACTTAGCCAAGCTCAATCAACTAGGACTCAACACATTTTTGATCAATTGTATTGTTATGTTCTCTATTCTAACAAACAGGCCTTGTTCTAATATTGATGCCTGAACATTTTTCTCTCAAAAAGAACTTTCTTCAAACAATCAATTACAAATCAAAATACAATTAAAGGGGAACGACTTCTTTCCCTTAATCTATATGTTGAATACAATTTTATTGCATGTTTGTTCTTGTATGTTATTTCAATATATACTTGTTGATTCACAGTTTGGAGTTTTTGTTGTTTACTTGAATCCCATACGTTGAAAGTATAATAATATAAATAGTATTGGTCTATCTACAAACGGACTCCTTTACAATTGGTAACCCCAACGTTCTAAAACTAAATCTTTCAACCAATAGGCCCTTACACATGTCTTTTGACAAGCCACATTACTTTGACCAACCAGCCCTGAGCTTTGCAACTGGGACCCGCCCTGCAACATACACAAGGAGGAATCATTCCTATTCCCCTTCTTATTCCATTAGTAACAAGTAAATTCCACATAGACAGCATTTTCTTAAAAACTGCTGCTTGAACTCCCGGCAGAATGTTTTCCTAATCATTACAATCTTGACCCCTTCAAGTCTTGGGTTAACTATTATTATCTTACTTACATAACCTCATGAACTGCACTTCTTTTTTCTCATTCTAATACAACTCCACACAATAACCCTCTACCTTGAGTGTCTCTTGGGCCTTGTACTAGGTGAACATTAGTATATAAAAATAAAGAATACAAAATTACAACTAGACTGACCATTCATTTACCCTCAGCTGCATTCTCAAATGGAAGTAAAAAATAGATTGAAAGGTAAAAATTTCTTCCTGAACATCTCAAAAGATAACAAATTTTATTTTTATTTTGTGTATCTCAAAAATTATTGGTCATTATACATTCTCTTTAATAACTTGACGTTGATCGTGCCACAAAATTTAAGAATAAAATTTTAAAGATACATAAAAAATTGAAACGATCTTAATTTTTTTTACGTATTATTAATTTACGGCGTACGGTATTTATGGGAAAAAAAAGTAAAACTCGTTTAAATTGTTTTGTTTTTATTATTATTTTTTAATTAAAGGATAGCGAATAAAAAATTACCACTGTTTTTAGTTTTCTGAAAATATTAATTAAAAACATAAATTGAATGGACTGAAGAAACAAGTTCAGTGGGGTAGAAAAATGATGTTTTTCGCTAACAACAAAATAAGCGAGTAACTTCAAGCGGCAGTGCCGATGGTCAGTGTTCGATCCCAGGTAAGAAATGAAAATAAATTTGAAAAAAATAAATCAGGATATCTAATACTAATTTTCAATGTAGGCAAACATGCTGGCTCTGTCGACTTAAAAGACTGGCGCAATACAATTTTCATCCCCATGTGTATTCGAAGCTAAGTTTAAAATGAAAAATAAAAATGAATGAATGATTTTTATTTAGCAGTTGAATAATGTAAGTAACCGAAAATAATGTCAATATAAAAGACAAAGTGGAGAAAAACTATTATTGTGTTTTTAGAATTCTTTAGTTTAGGTTGACTAATACACATAAGAAAGTTTTCTTTTTATTTGCAGGTAAATTGTGAGTGTAAAAATTCAGACAACCTGGTTCAAAAACCAAGTTGAATAAAAAAAATTGATACGTACTGGCATGGTTAGTCTCGATATTAAATCACTTTTAGTTTTATCAACGTCCCTCTTCACAAATGCTTAAAATTTAAAAAAAAAAATTCAACACAATCAAAAATAAATTTCTCTTTCTCTACCAATAGGTTTTTAATTTTAATAAAAATTTGGTAAACTCACTTAATTTAATTTCACTTTTAACAATTATTTTTTATAAACAAATATGCAATTTTAAAAAAATACTTCTTAAATTTTGCTCCTTCAACTGTAAAATCGAATGCAAAACAAAAATGAAAATCGATTTTAAAATAAATTATCAAAAACATAAAATCACAATCATCACCTTTAAAAAGTTTTTAAATCTTTTTTTTTAAAACATGTATATAAATTCGATGGACTTCTCACTTCTGAAAGGAAATTTGAGTAAACTTTACGCAAACTTACGAAACTAAACACTAACAGTGTTTAAAAAAATGTAAAATTCAATAATTTACAAAATTTTTCATTTATTTAATGAAGACGGGTTTAAATAACCTGGTTATTTATTTAAGTAAAATTTGATTCGGCTTTTTCTTTTTTAATAATACCTTTTGAAAAAACTCCTGATTTTCGTTTTTTTTTTTTTTTTTCTTCGTGATAATCTTAAACCAAAAATTGGCTAAAAGATTTTTTACAGAGATGAATATGTAGAAGAAAAATTACTTGTAAATGATCCCGCGTTTCAACATATTTCACCAAGAATTCCCTGTAAACAAAAAAAAAAAAACACGAAGCTCGAAGTTACCAATAAATCTAAAAAGAAACTTCAAACTTGTTGATACTTGTTGAATTGGGAATTTCAAAAATTGCCGAAACGAAGTTTCGACTGGTTTCATGGAGAAATAAATTCATGTTATTTCCCCTATCGATATTTATATTTTTTTTTATTTAATTTGCAATTTTCATTATTTGAGACAAGTTAAGTATATATTATATGTCTTAAAATAGGTAAATTAAATAATAAATAGTTACAGAAAAAACAAACAAACCGACATCCACCTCCTAAGTACCTTCAAAAAAAGAGAATTACAAAAGGACCGTTTTTTTTTTTATAACTACCTTCACTCTTCTTCGGCAATGTTTATTGTTTTATAAAAGTGATGATTAGAAGTGGAATAAAGACCTACACATGGTGAAAGTGAATTTATACATTATTTTTGTTCTTGGGAATTTACAACAAACATTAAACACTATGTAGTATTTATTTAGCTTTTATTCTAATTATTAATTATTTATTAGATTATTTATTTACAAGTATAATTTTACATTTACAACAAAAAAACCTAATTTAATAATGCAATGCAATATTTATCATTTACCAATTTATGAAGAAATAAATCTGAAAACAATTTTTTATTTTTTATTCATAAATTTAAAACGTTTTAAATTCCACATGTCTGTATTTATGACTATAATTCTAATATTGTAACTATACATTGATCTCTATTTGAATTTGTGGCGGACTTCCACCACATTTATTTAAATTTGATTAGGAAGCCAAACTGATGTGAAGAAAGGACAAGGCAAAGGTACCATTAAATTGTATTCAACAATGTATACAATAAAGAATGTGTAAGAAAAAGCATGCAATGAGTAAGACGAGAGTTGTCTCTCTTTGATTATCATTGTCTATCAAAGTTCTCTGAAAAGAGAGTTAATAGTTTGTAATAAATTTTTTTTAACAGTTTTATTGTGCAAGAGGAAAATTATGTAAATGTAAGGAATATGCAGTTTGTGAGTGTTGAGTGAGAAGATCGGTGCATAGCTTCAACTGTCATGGATTTCTGTGGCAGCTGAAGTCTCACTGGTGTGTCTACTCTTTTTTTTTTTGCTTTTATAGGTGATCGTTGGATCAAAAGTGCTGTGCGGGAAGAATCACTCTTCACGTGCAGACAATCTGATTGGTCAGCACTGATCAATCAGTGAATGTGCTTTGGGGAGATTTCTGGGAACTGATTCTCCCAAAAGTGCACAAAATCTACTATACGAAAATATAGCGATTTGAAAATTGTCACATAAGACAGTAGCATTGATTTCTATTCAATGAATGACTGTTATTGAAATTTGAATTTGTATAGGTATGTATGTGTGTGTGTGTGTGTGATGATGATCGCTATAAACTACTGTTCTTATTGTTAGAGAGAATGTTTCAACCAAAATAAAGTCACCGAAGATAGTTAGAGGATAGATGCCCCAAAAGTTGTCTATCAAGGAATGAGAACAATAGTTTGAGTAAATCAAAATATACTGACAAATTCCCCATCTGGAAAATGAAAACTAAAATATCAGGATTCCATTCAATAAAACAGCCTGGAATAAAAACATTTAGCAATCTCTAACCTTTGTGCCCACAAAAAAAACACTGTCAAAAAGACAGTTTTTCCCCTGATACTGCTATTATTTTAGTTACCTTCACAACCCATCAATGTTTATTGTTTTAAAAAGCAGTGATTAGAATTGTAATAAAACCTAAACCTATGATGAAAGTGAATTCATACATTTTTTGTTCATGAGAATTTACAACAAAAATATTAAACACAATTTATAAGATTGTTTATTTACAAGAATAATATTACATTAACAACACTCTAAAAACTGATACAATTAGAACTAAATGCAATATTTATCATTTACCAATTTACAAAGAGAAAAATTTTTATTCACAAATTTCTAAACATTTAGTAAATTATTAAAATATGTGAACCAACTATAAGTAAATCCTTATTACTTATCATTTTATAAAATTTGAATCGATTGGCAATTAGCTGATTTTTTTGTCAACCATTCCAATAAACAATATAATAGTGTAAACAATCTAATAAAGTGTATATTATTTTTGTTGTAAAGTTTCAAAAACAAAGAAAATATATAAATTCTCTTTCATCATATGTTCACGTTTTATTGAATTTCTATCATTGCCTTTTAAAACAATAAACATTGCCAAGGAATAACGGTAGTTAAAATAATAACAGTGTCAAGGGAAAAACAGTCCTTTTGACACTGTTATTTTTTTTGCAGGTACAAAGGTTAAAGATTGCCAAAAATTTATTTATATCGATATAATTTCTATATATCTTGGTCTTGCTGAATAGAAAGAGAGAGCAAAGATGCCATCTACTTCTTGGACAGACTGATTTGAACTAACAAAAGTCAATTTTTTTGTTTAAACAAATTTTCTGTTTATGACTTTTAGAAATTAGTGATATAATCAGTGTGTAACAAAATATTCAACTCTTTTTGAAATTATAGGATTGAAAGTTTTCTAAACTTACACACTTTTCTTTTCATCACTTTAAACATTATTTTTCATAACAAAAATCTGTTGAATTGATAAATAAAAATCTATTACCTTAGAAAATTACTTTGTTTACATATGGATAAAAACTGAGCAAATATGAAAATTTTGAGAAATTTGATATGAGAAGGATTTTGCTTAAAGGCACATTTTAGACAAGGCTGCTTCGTGGCTGAATCTGTTTTAACTAAGTCTGAGCCTGTACTACCAAGCACAGGGATTGAACTTGTAATTACTATGCCACCAAATGTATGAACCAATGCTTTACTCCACTTGGGCTATTATCCCATGTTATAACAAAAAGGTCACAGACTGTATGCATTGTAATATTCAGTGGAAATCTGCATACAGTTAATACTCATTAGTCATTAGCCTACTGAGTCAGTCTACTAATAGGCTGTGTTATCTACTTATGTTCAATGATTACCATAATTCCCATGTATAATATGATATTTTTTTCTAAAAAATAATAAGCAAAATTAGGGGTGCGTATTATGCACGGCTACAAAAAAATCTTTAAAAAATTGCTGTTTCATGGGTTGATTTCAGTTGTGAAATGACTACTCACCACAAACATATGACAATTTGACACTAATATTCAGCGATTGCGACCCCATAAGGATGTCAAATAAAATCATATATACCTAACAATGCTTACAAATGTAAAATAAAACAAGAATTATCATAAAACTAAATTAGAATAATATTATTCTATGTTTAAAATCATTTTTTTTAATAAGAGTAGCTAATACTGGCTGTATTGGTGAGGTACAATTTATAAGGTTTGATTACCAAACAAGGGGTGTGTGTTATGTACGAGTAGAAGCATTTTCCCACACATTCAGCACAAATTTTGGGGGGTGTATTATGGATGAAGACATATTATACATGGGGAATTAAGGTATCTAAGGTTTTGTAACATTGTGTTGGAATGGCTCTGAAATCTTTACAAAAGATGACAAATTCAAGTGCCTGCATTAAATTTTGCATGAAGCTTGGTAAATCTTTTACCAAGACTTTCAAAATGTTTCATCAGATTTTTAGTAAGCATTCTTTAGGGTGAATGTTATGAAATGACCGCTTCCTTTCTGATTTGTATGTAAATTTATTTTATACAAAGGAACATCTTTTGTTGAATAAAGCCTTTCTTAAAGTTATCACCATCTCGCCTTCCTACTGTTTTTGAATTGCTTTTAAATTCATAACAGTGAAGACAGGTTTTTTTTGTGGCATAAACATTTCAAAGTCAGTCAAGTTTCACCTTGAAAATAATGGATGTTCAATCATCATCAAAATTCCAGGTAATATGGAAACAAATTATGAATTCATCCATAAAGACAGTTGCTGAACAATCTATTGGCTGACTCAAATGATTGGAATCAGTTATAGAGTGTGGATGAAAAGATCCTAGTCCAGAATTCCCCCATTATCACCTAGTATATATGTCATTGTACAGTTTTAAAACATGAAAGCATTTCTGGAAAACTCCTTGTAGTTAACAAATATTTTATGAAACAAACAACATGTGTTAATCAAATAGGGATTACTTATACAAGTATGTCTTAACATTTATTTTAAAGTTCCTATATGATTTTGTTGCTCTTAAATTTATCATTTCATATCAAAATCTCAAATCATGCTTCTTACAGGATTCCCACAGATCTGTGTAAAAAAATTCCATGACTATTCCACAACTATGTAAAGAAGTTCCAAACTCTCTCTCACACACACACATATATGAAGTGAATGGTCAACAGCTTCAAAAACAACAAAATTGATGATACTTGTGATTTATCTTTTAATAGTTTGACAGATGAGATTTCCAAAGAAAATTTACAGCAGGTTCTCATAATTCATGTCACATGGATCAGTTGAAAGCAGTGAAGAAATCAAAATGCTGAAGTCTAAAACACAACTGAATACAGACCTGATTATGTTACATATTTTGTGTAGCATTCAACAATTTAGAGTTCTACTACACTTGAAAATTTTGAATAACACTAATTCTTACTGCTACACATTTCAGCTAATCTAGATGAGTCATGATTTATGAATGTCAGAAAAATTCTTGATTTCTGCACATTTCATGTGAAGTTACATATAACAGTTTTAATGAATAGAACTACAAATAGAAATTTTCAATTTTTCGTGGCTTTCGTTGCACATGGCACAGAACACAATGATGTTAACATTTTTTCAGTTCATTTAGTTTAGCATTCAGCTCCTCTTCCAGTTTTGATATCTCTATGGATTTGTCCTTTGCAGATCTTTGCATGGCATCGGACTTTGCAATAAGTGTGAAGTTCTAAGTCTGTTCAGCTTTCTCCACATAGCTGTCAGCTGACGTGCAAATCTTGTGTGCAACTTTCAAGCTTGTTTTTTTTGGTCTTCAGTTCTTCACTTTCCATAAGCATGGATTTCCATTTTTTTTCCAGCTGCTTCTTCCTGTGTTTTTTTCTTCTCAGCCTCAAGGTATTGTTTGTATGCTGTTCTGGCATTGGAAGCACTGCAGAGAAGAGCCTTAGTCATGGGAGCATTCCCAGTGTTTCAACTGTGGCCAAATATTCTCTGATAATGTGCTGTGCAATGAGAGCCTGGTGTTTCATATTGTCAATGGAAATTTCTTTATTGACTGAGAAACCTCTCTCCACTGAGGCCTGTCTATGAGAGAGTGCCAGCAATCTGCAAATAACTTTCCGCAGTTTTTGATATTCTTTGTTGCTAAACAAAGAAGAGTAGAACAAAGTGTCCAGATGGTCTTCATGCTTGCTGAAATTCTTGAAAGCAATATTTCCAGCAGCCTCCTCCTCAAAGCAGATGTTATGTTCATCCATTCACGGTTGACTGAAGATGCAGGCACAGCTGGAGAGTCTCCACTAAGAAATTTAGAATGTAGCAAAAAAAAAATTAATATCTGCAGAAAGCCAGACAAACAACTATTCAATGATTGAATTGTTAATGTCTTTTATATAGCTGAAAAGAATAGTATAGAAAAGAAAACAGGTTACAGAAAAGTAATTGACCTAAAAGTGTATACACTAGATTCTGGACAGAGAGAGAGAGAGTGTGTTATGATTAACTTGTTAAATCATCTCAGAAGAATATATGACTCTTGCGATGGGGGAATAAGATTTCTGTGCGCGGCTTAAAGTTTATAGTGGCGTTCCTCCTTAGCAGTAGTAACAGTAGTAGTAATATTCGTGGTAGCAGAAGCAGCGGTACTTATATCAACAGTATATGTTAGCGGACGCTTCGTTCCAATCTCTGACATCACTTTCTCTCCTTCTTGAGTCTCCAACTCGACTCTCCACTGTCTCTAGTCCAACTCTTGCCTGGGCTAATTCTCTTGTTTCTCTCTTCCGTCTGTACGCTCGCCTGTCTGTCTTTTGTAGCATTACGTGTTTATATAGAAAAATCCGGCTGGTTACAACTGAACCTTGGCCCTACTACTTTGCACGTGATTATCAGGGGGTTCTGGCTGCTTCAACCAAAATCATGTGAATTCCAAAGTTCCTTCTATCTTACTCAGCTCAATTTTTATTGATTAAAAATTGAGATAATTTCCACCATTTACATTGTCTTCTGATGACCCAGATTCAATGGGTACAACTTCTGCCCTAGATCAAATTTCCACATCAGTAAACAAAATGCTCTGATTTAATTTCGCTATCCAAATCTTCTACAATTTCACTAAAAAAAAAACATACATGTGTGTGTGTGTTTCCCAGACTCTCTGTCACATGATGACACCTGGCTAAAAATACGGGCTATCAGAGAAAAAATCAAATAGGATTTAAAATCATAATTTAGAGATAAGAATTCTCTTGCAGAGTGACCCCTGATTAACCCCAAAAGGCATAGACAACCAGCTAGAATTGCGTGTCAGTCTTGGACAACAGAAAACGTGAGATGATGTAGAAAGAATTTCTTTTGCACTTAGAATTGATTTGTGTTAGTTTGGACAATGAAAACACATGGGTGGAAAGCTTTTATTTCTGTGTAAATAACAAATTTAGAATTAATCTTTTTTTTTCTTCACCCTGGAGCAGTTAACAACCCTTAATTAGAGAGTGGCTGAGGTGATAGGTGCAGATGAGACACCAAGGAAGGTGTAGGAGCTACCCACACCCATTGTAAAGGATTAGTGGGAGATGACAGTAAGAGAAAGTAGAATTTATGAAGTGGAGTGATGCCTGCAACCATCATCCATGGAAGAAGGGAATTCCCCAAAATGATGACAGCAAGGGGAAACATTGAATTCTCCCAGTGTACCGTGCCCCACACCAATTTGGGTGAATGTCAATAAATATGAATGCCCCAGATGGGAAGAGAGTTTGTTCCAGTCACCAGACACAAGACAACCCCACATAATTATCTGCTGACAAAAGCCTCTGATATCAGCCTTGTGCTAAACTTTATCAAATCAGTAAAACAAACTTTACCAAGTCAACAACAGTGTCACATTCAATTTAGACGCAGTGGGCTGATAATTATTTTGTAACACCTATATCCTGACCCCACTGGATTGATGTACTCTACAAGACCGGCCGTTGGTCCTGTCCTGGTTCAGTATTACAGGTTCAATCAAAGTCTCTGGTTCACAATGTCGATTCGATTCCACTTTCCAGCCATGTTGTGATTTTTTTGATCCTGGAGAGCAAATAAATCATAGATCCTGGAAGATTCAGCTGGTCAACCTGCAAGTTTGCTAGGGTGAGAATTGGGCCAAGCAGAAACATCAAATATACACACATATATAGGTCATGTTTTTCAAGGGATGATCCCACCTCCAGGAAAAAAACTATTTCTCAGCTCTATGTGATCAGGTTTTTTTTTGGGGTTTTTTTTTTGGATGGACTCTAGTAAGTTTGTATGTGTGTTTAAATCGGTTCTAATAGAGCTGTGGTCAGATAGGTGTAACGTAAGGCATCTAGATAGACCGATGTAATTATTTATGAGTTAATTTGATCAGGAATATAGTTCCTTAAGAGCCATTTGAACTCTGTTATGATGTAGAGATGGGAAGGGAGGTGGTAGGAGAGTGTGTTCTCACCAGTTGCAGGAAGAAGCTGTTCCATTAGTCTGTCATGACAGAATATATATATAATAGCAGTGGTTCTTAGTGTTACTTACCTTCCCCCCACAACACCATGCAAGGAAATAACTGGATAGTAGTAATAGTAGGCATCCATTTATCCTGCAAGATAAAGGTTGTGCCCTCTTTAGTCAAAATTCTGTTATTTGGTGGTGAAACTGAAGTGATCACTCCAGGGTGCAGGCCTGGGAAATGGTGCATGGTGGACATGTATTGCCCAGACTATACGGTCTGAAATCTTGACCAAGATCCAAAGGAATACAGGGCATTACATTTGAGGATGGCTTGGCTGCAGGAATTGCCAGAAAGTCATTAGTATTATACAGCCAACTGCTTTCTGGGCTCCACTCCATGTGTTCTGTCTGGATTTATTTGCATAGCCTTTTCTGTGTTTTGGATATGACTGCAAGGCAGTGGAGGTTTAAAATCAGGATTTTCTTCCTCCTAAGATGTACTGCTTCCCTGGTCTGTACAGCTCCATCTATCTGAAGCAGTTGGTTACATGTTTTCATTTTCACCTATTATCTAACTTGGATTTAATTGTCAGATGCTATTTGTGACACATACCATGGAAACATTTTATTGACACCGGGAGAATAACTGAATAAATAAGCAAATATTAAGGAAACAGGATTAATGTTTTCAGTTCTCACTGTGACATTAATTACTGCTTTTTGTTTGCTTGTGAATGTGCAATGGACCTTTCCCAGTTATGTACACTAACACAAATGAGAATTGAGACACAGCACGGGTGATTTGTTTGGACATTGATAAACTGAGATGGACACATTGAATGTATACTTGATTCTTGTTTTGAAACAATAGCCTGTTTGCAGTAAGTAAGGATTTCTTTTTGAACAAAAAGAAAAAAGAAAAAAAAAAAAAAAAAAGGTGCACACTAAAAATATACTTTATATATAATTTGTCAACATTTTTTGCTATCAGACAAAAAACAGTAAATAAAGACATTGATCATCAAAATGATTTATTTCATTCTGTTATATTCTTTTTTTCTTTTACTTTATTTTTAAAGACAAATTTATCAACAACTAGACTTGTTAATACATAAATTACCCTCATGTGTGCATATAAACACACATATAGAACTCAAATACACACCCTGAAATGAATGCTCACCCACACAAAAAGGTGGCTGCAGTGACAAAGAACAGAAAGCTTCTTATTTTCTGCCATTTTAATTTGTTGGATATTATCATATTGCAAAAAATTCTTCTTTGTGTTTTTTTAGCAAAACATTCTAGAACTTTTTTTTCGTGTGGAAAGACACACTCAAATAGTATTTTTATCAATGTGTGACTATCACATATTTCACATTTATATATAATTACTGTTGTGTAATTATATGAAGGGGGAAAACAAGTCAATCTTTGAAATTAAGGTCTTAATTCTTTAAGACAAGTCTAGTTTGTTTAAATGACTTTTCACATTTAAAGAAACTAGACTATACCAGGAAATAGTGGAATTTTTAAATAACTATTTTTTGTTTGGAACTTGACAAAATCATAAGAAAATGTAAAAAAATGTAAAAAAAAATCTGAATTAAAGTTATCAGTGAGGACATGTTTATTAAGGAAATAAGCAATTAACTATCTTCCACTAATTATCATCATCAGAAAAATCTTTTGCAAATAACTGTTTTTTGGAAGAAATCCTAAATCAAAATTTAAAATATATTATCCTTTGACATTCCTGCATTTTACTTCTGTTGTTATTCCTTAGAACTTTCTAATGGAATTCCATTCATTTTTGATTCTTTCTTTCATAATCTATATATAAAATAAAACAGTGTACATGTGTCCATCCATCTTTCAGTTTTTCAATCTCAATGAACCTGAAGTAATATGTGATTTAAAATGAAATAAATAACTCATTTTAAGTTAGATTTAAATATCAAACAGAGTGAAAAGTTTGAAAAAACAATTCTTTATTAAAGATTTAACTTTACTTTCACTTTTCATTGCAACTGATATTGTCTAATTATCCATAATTAAAACTTAAATGGGGCATGGTATGTTGCTCATATGTTTTTTTCTTTTATACTGTGACATATTTGAAATATTACATAGTTTGGGCTCTCTATTGTCTTTTAGGAGTGACTTTATCTGAAGGGATCATAAAGAATGGTGATTTTTAAAAAATTTCACATGAAATAAATGTAAACGGAGATTGGTTGCATATACAAAGAAAGATTATGCTCAATTAAGGTGGCAAATAAAGATAAAATAACTTTATTATTTCTAAATTCTTATAACTTTTACATACATAGGATGCTGAAGGTAATAGACTGAGGGCCCAAAAGCCCTCCACAGTAATAGTGATGGTAAATAAAAGCTATTGCTTTTATTTACCATCACTATTACCATTCAAATCTAGTTTCAACTCTTTTCTTTTTTCACTTAAATAATGCTAAAGGCAATAAAAAACAATAGCAGAGACAATGAGAATTTGTAAAAACAGAATCAGAATTGAACAACAAATCAAATTTTGTCTATTTTTATATTTTCATCATAAATTTCTAAATTGAAATAGCAAATTGCTTTTTATTCATTTCCAAATTTATTGTGCAATGCAAAATTAATTACAGAGACTAAAAATTCAACAAAACATATTTTCTTTAGCAAATAGAGTTCTGATTAGAGGGGAAAAAACTGTCCTGAGAATTTTTAAGTTGGTTCATGTCAAATACTGCTTTTATAGTTTGTATAAAATGGTAAGATTTTTGTTTTCTGATAAATTATAAAACACCCATGAAGTCAGAAAATACTTATATTATTTCTCTAATGTCCAAACAATATTAATTTTAGCTTTTAACCTTCATCCTGCCTATGACATTAACATTTATTTAAGTTTATTATTAAAACATTCATCTTTCTGAGAGGAAAGGAAAGAAAAAACAATTTTGCAATATGATAACATTTACAGAATGTCAGATTTCACATTTCTCAAAAAGAAACACTACAGTATTTCAAGATCAGACCACAGCAGTAAGAGAGAGGGAGGGAGGGAGGGAGGATACAAAACAAAAAAAAATTTATGAAGTTAAAAACAACATAATAATGTCCAATTTCAGATGTTTAACAAGTGGATATGAAAAAAAGAACAAAAAAATTTAAATATCAAAATGATTTTTGTGGCTGATAAAAATTTCTCAAATGGTGGATTCTCTGAATCAGGATGTGTAGGGGTCAAGACAAATCAGGTGAGGCCTGAGTCATTTCATTCCCAACTAAATTTCTGTTTTGACCTTAGAGTTCATTTGTGGATGAAATATCAGCAGATGTTTTTTTCATTTTTTTTTTTCATTTTTTTTTTTTATTTATTAATTACCCACAGAAAGTAACAAAAAATATCTTGGGGAGAAAATTTACTCAACAGCTGCAAATATTTTTATGGCTGCATATAATATAATTAATTGTGATATGGGGATATTTTAAAGAACTTCATATTCAGGATATGCATGTTGTAAACTTTCGTTGCAAAATATCAACAAAGAGCCACCGGTTATGCTTGAAATAAGTATTTATTAAAGGTGTGGAACTAGTAGATTGTTTTTCCTTGCTGTTTTAGTCACCGTTTTCTTTTCAAATTGCTACAGTTCCATGATGGCCTCTGGACAAACAAGATTTATGTTGGGCTCAACACGGTCTAGTTTTTTTTGGTCCTATCATATATTATTGACAAATGGTTTCTCTTGACATCCGAGAAATCAAAAGAGCTATTTAAATATTTCACAAAGGGAAAAAGAAGAAGAAAAACATAACCATTAAATGGTTTATTACATTTAAAGGAAATGGCAAGTTTATACTGTACAAAAATTCAATTATGGTAGCTTTTTCGACTTAGTCTTTTATAATTTAAGGTGCAATTAAAAATATTCTTCTCATTAACCAACTCTTGCTGGTTAGGATTAAATTGTTCAATGTCCGATTTAACTATTACACTATCTACTTCATTATTATAAACAATCAATTTACTGGTCCAATGACATCACCACAAAACGCACAGTTGACACCTTTTTTTCTTGGTGTACAGGGAATGTGGAAACAGATAAGAATAGCAGTACAAATATGAACTTACAAATAGCCATAAAAGGATAAAAGTAGATGATCAGTTTGTAGGTTCAAGCTCTAACACCGGCTATTTTTTCAAATTGGTTTAATATTATGGTAAAAACAATTTCAGCAAAAAGAAGTAAATTTGTAAAATAAACAATTAGAAATGAAGATAAATTCAATAAATATATATACAATATACAAAATCTATTGTTACATGAAGTGGGCTTTTTTCATTTTATTAAAAAATACCATATTATCCCAAAACACAAACATTTTAATTCAAAATTGAGTTTTCTAAGCTAATTTTTTGCTTGAACTAAAGATTCTGTTTATCACACTAATTTAATGTGGAAAAAATTTCTCACTAGAAATCTTAGATATCTTCCCTTAATATTCCGATTTTACTTAAATAAATGCATAAAAGTATGTAAACTGAAAGAATTATCAAAATATTTGTAAGAAGTGGAAAAATGAAACAATTGTAGGATTAACTTTTGTTTAACAAATGACTATAGAAGAAATATTTTAAAAAGTGCATTCATTATATGAAATCAAGTAAAAATTATATTTATTACTCATAAAGAAAGTAGGTACTAATTATTAATATATTATTAAAAAATACAAATTTTGATTATTGTTTATAAAGTGAAGTAGATGCAAAAATAGAAGTATAATTTACTACTTACCTACAAATATATAAAACATAATTTGATTGGATAATTTGCAGTTTAAGCCCTGCACTCATTTTTTAATAAAAATTTCCTGAATAGTTACATTTAGGTCTAAATTTACATGCTTAATTTGAAAATAACAAAGAAATTTTGCTAAAATCTACTGTTTTGGAGTTATTGACAGAAGTTTGGACTCATTTGCGTCACAGCTACAGCACAGCAGCCAATACTGGCATTTTTTACATACGTTTGGCTCAAGTAGTCATGTGCTGAAGCTTCACTTGCCTTGATTAATGTGCAGAAACTGAGTATGGGGCTTAAACTGCAAATTACCCATTTGATTTATAAAGAATTTCTAGAATAACAATCTAAAGTTTGTTAAATAAAGAATCTATGCACTGTGATAATGGAAATATGGTGAACCACTTATGTAATGATATTACTTACTAATAGTAAGTAGCAAAATAAATGATTGAAAGTAAGAACAAAGACAGTTGTGGAATATATAAAGAAATTTAAAATAATTCCAACTAACATAATGGATTTTATAGTAAAGTATTACTACATGAAATGTCTCTTCCAGAAATAAAATGCAAGTCATCAAAATACATTAGTTATTCTTTCTTTTTTCTTTTGAACTAAGTTATAATAATTTATAGCTCTTTTAGGATGGTCAGTTATATCAATCCTAACTGGCCTCAGATTTATTCAAAATAGTAACCTTTCAATAATTCATCTAAATATTCCATTTATTTCTCTATGTTTACAGATTTGAAAATATACATTTTTAACAAGGTTTTTTGTTGTACTCTTTTTCACACAGATATATTAATTAAAAAAAAGATGTTGAAATGTTTATTCAGGAAAAGACAACTGTCTTTCAGTAATTTGTTCAGTTATGAGAAAGAGACTGGGAAACAATAATGAAAAATATATTTCAAATGGGGAGGGGACATGGAGAGATATTATTGTTCACTAATTTCACAAGTAACCAGAAAAAGAGAGTTTTTTTTTTTTTGTCCAATACTAGAATAAACAAAATAACCTAAACAAATTTGTGAAAACACAGTATATTTAATGTCTGATAAGCTGAAGTTACAAGATATAGATGATTTCAAAAGTTATAATTTTAAAGCTCAGCTGAATATATTAAAAGTAAATAGTACCCACTCATTAAAACCTATAGAAGTTATTGCTTTGGAATAAAATTTTAGGTGTTGAATTTTTTTATTTAACATTTTGAGTTGTGAGGTCACAAAAACAAATTTAAAAAAATTAAGACAGGAAATTTTAAATAAGAGCAGAAAATGTAAAAAAATTATTTTTTTGAACACTAAAATCACTGTTATCTCTTCTGGTAGAGATAGTTAGAACCATGGATTCTAGTTGGAATTTTGTTGCTGGAAAATGTACTTTAAATTGGCATAAAAATAAAGAGGCGTTTCCATTCATTAACTTTATCAATATGATTTCTCAATATTTGCTTTATGATCTTATAAAGAGTCTGAATATGTTATAAATTTTAAATAAAGAATACTAACAAGATGATGCATGGTAAAAAAATCCTTGGGGGGGGGGCAATAAAAGCAAAAATGAAGAAGATCTTTGAAAAAAATCAGTAACTGTTTTATAGAAATTTGTACATTTTCCAATCTTGCAGAAGTTTCAAATTTTGGAATGCAACTGATTTTTGAGTGACCCAAGCTTGCCTGCAATCAGTTATAAATGAAATAGGTTATTATAGTGAGTGTTGTGTGATGACAGGGGAAATAACTTAATATCTCTATCCTTAAAGCCAAATTATGGTTTAGCTGTTGCTCTAAGAGAAACAAATGTTTTTTGATTCTGTATTGATCAGCAGCAGAAGCACCACAAATATTGGGAATTATTGACAGGAAAATGGCTGGAAAGAACAGAATTAAAAAAAAAAAAGAAAAAAAAAGTGTAATTTCCTCTCTTTTCTATTTTTGAAATTGTATTTTTTCTTTCTTAGCAAAACTAAATGACAAAGAAATGAAAACTGAAAATATGTTTCATAAATAGTGTTTTTGTCCTGGTTGGTTTTGTTTTATTTTCTTTAAAAGAAAAAAAAGAAAAAATTCAAGTGCATGTCACATCAGGGCCATTTCTCTCCACCTTTTCCTGCAAATGAGTTGCAGGGCAAAAGTAGAATTTCCATGTTTTTAACAAGAAAATTACAATTAAAATGCTGCTGCAACCAACAACACTATCTTTAGTCCCTTCCTCTTTGCCTTGGTATTCCTGAGAGAAATACACTTATTAGTATAACAAGTGTTCAAATAGATTTCCTAAGACATCAGGTAAACCAAATCTATATTGTCTTGAAGCATTAAAATCATAATTCATGTTCAGTGAATATTTATATAAAAACCAGAGATAATCCTCAAGGGATGTAAAATCTTTGCTGAGTGTGAGTGTTTGGCAATCTTATAAGCAAAGATGAGAAGCTCTGCCAAGTGTCAACTTATATCAAGACAACAGTAAACTCTCAATATCAAAAACACAAAGATGTCACACAACAGTTGTAGCAAGTAAGCCTACAAACATTATAAATACAGAAGCATTCATATCTTTGCTAACATCATTATTAATTTCACTAGAGAATAGAAAAGTCTTTTCTCTTTCTCCTAATGCCCAGTAGATTTTTAGGGAGGTTATTGCTTGTGTTCAAGTGTTCAATAGCAATTGTTGGACATCAATCTTTTCCCACACATTGCACTTGATATAAGTAGGACAAACAGTTGTTCCTGGCAGTTAACAAGAACAATAAAAAAAAAAAACAAACAAAAAAACATAAAAATCCGACTACTATAACAGAGTTATTGTCAATCTTCACTGAACAAATCTTTGATGTCTTTTAGTGACTGGGCAATATTTTTGCTAAATCGTTCTGAATTCTGAAAAGAAACAAAAAAGAATTGAAAAATGGGTTTAAAGTATTAGTGTTTCATTCTGTCTCATATATATATATACACACACACACACACACACATATATATAGTGTATTGGGTCAGCAGATCCTTATTTAAACATATATTAATAAATATAACAGACAATGAATGTTTATTATGTCTGATCATGAGCCATTCTAATGCTCAAATGTTTGTTTTAATTTCTGGTGAAAATAAAGACAAAAATTGTTCAACATTTGGATATTTTTTATTAAGTTGTTCCTAAGCTTTTGGCTCTCATGAGCCATCCTCAGATTGCTATGCAATGGATCACATGAGCTATCACTTAGATTTTTTCTATGTCAAAATAACAAAATATCATCTTTGACAGTAGATATCTTTGTTTCATGCCTGTATAACCACTCTGAAGATGGCTCAGCTTAATAAAAAATATCCAAATGTTGGACAATTTTTCTTTTTATTTTCACCAGAAATTAAAGCAAACATTCGAACAGCTCATGATCAGATATAATAGACATTCAGTCTGTTATATTTAATAATATATATATATATATATATATATATATATATACACACACATACAGTGTCTCACAATATTAGTCATTGATTTCATTTTTTTTATTTTTTTAAAAAACATTGAATGGATTCATGAAAGTATTAGCACTATTAATATATAGAATATTTCACCTAATATATACAGGATGTGATGATTATATTGTTGCCATTTTATATTTTTAATTCTGCATATGCATGTTGTTTGTTTTTTTATTTTGTCGACTGCACTGTATAGTAGGGTCAATTGGGCACCATCTGTGAGAAAAAGAGCACCATGACATGATTCACTCTGCCAAAGATTTGGAAATGGCATGCTGTACTGATTAGCATTTGCACCAGAAGCTCCAATATGAACATTTCAGAGTGTTTGGATATCAATCTGAGGACAGTGCAGAGGATTTGGAAACAGTTGAATGATATATCCAGTCAATATCATAATGTTTGGAGTGATCACCAGTGATGGTGACATTATGCCTCCATTAATCTTCTCACAGAGCCTCAGGTTCAACTTGGAAGCCAACGTCTGGCAACAGGATCGTCCAGAAGAGTTGCAGGAGATTCAAATGTTGTCTGGAGGCTGTCACTGAAGCCAATAGCAATTTTATTGAATAAATTTACTCTTTAGTATTTCAAGATATTTTTGTGTAATTCTGTTAAAATGAGATATCAGTGTTATATTCATTTTTGAATAATTTAGACGACAATTTGTCCATCACACCCTGTATAAATCATAGTAGACTACGTTTTAAATTTCATTTATATATAAATTATAGAAGTCTACAGTTCAATGTGGCAATATTTTTATGAAATTTACTGGATTTTCCAAGTTTCACATCATTAACTGTGATTACTGAAACCCCACCAAAAGAATTATGTTGTAATTCAAAATTATAATTACAGAATATGTTCAATGTTTATAAAGATAACTTAAAAAAAAAAAAAAATTAAAATATGCTACTGTAGTGACAACAAAGTTATAAAGACCTTAATAATGTGAAATGTATGTTCCATGTTCAGAAATTGATTTTAGAAGTGATTAATTAATTGAATTTATGAGGTGTTGCATGTCTTCATATAAAATACACCACATGACTTCTGGAATAACATGCCAAATTTCATTTTTGCTAATAAACCTTTATCTTGAGAATGCTTCACAAGTTTTCAGTTGGGTTATGGTCAGATTAACAGTCAAGCTATTTCCTCAAATAAGAGTCTTTGATATTTTAGATATTCATTAGTTTTCTTGTATAAAAACCCTTTTCTTTCTCAGATGTGTTTGACATTTTGAAATATGTCTCTACATGTGCCTTTAAAAACAATTTGTTTGAACTGTCATCTTAACACCATCTGGAACTCGCTATGGATTCAACATCTATAATCCTATAACAAAACATCACCACCTTTTCGATATCTCAACCTGTGAAGATGATTTTTCACTAGTCTTCACCCACCATTTATTTCACATGTCTAGTTAATTGACGGTAGCACAGTATTGGTCAGAGAAAAGAATGGTTAAAAATAAAAATCAGTTTTCATGTATTCTTCTTTTGCCCATTTCAGTAAATTTTTCTTATTCGATAATGATCGGCCCCACATTTTGGGGCTTTTTTGATTTAGGAACTGATATCTTGTATTTTTCAACACTTTCTCATGAACACAATGCCTAAAAATTTTCCAACTTGAAAAAAAAGATTGGATTTTTATAAACTTCTCTTAATATTGGATACAGATCAGTGAAATAAAGCCATCAACCTGCTCTTATTAGACCTGCAGTGGAGTTATTCAGGATCATAAACAAATTTCTTCACAGTCCAGAGGTATCTGCTGATCCTTTTTGAAATTTCCAAGATTGCAAATTCTGAAGTTATTAAACTTTTCTCTTTATTTGTAAAAAATATCACTGCATTCTGTTTTACAGCTTCACATTCACAACATAGCTATTAATTTGAAACTTTGAAATTCAGGCTATTTCATCATTCCAGTAGGCAGAGAGTATTAGCCAGACAAAATCACATTCTTGTCTATCAGACAAAGATATTTATTCACATGTTAAGATTTATGACTTTAAGGATATTCTTATCCTGGCAATGGGCAGTAACGTTGCTAACATATATACAAGTGTGCATGTATGCCTAAATAATGCTTTAATTAGTTGTAAATTAAAACTTACAGTGAGTGGACATGACTTTTTTGAAGAAATATGGAAGAAAACCACATCTTCGCCTGCAATAATATAGGAGACACCATAGCCATCATCAGCAACCTGTAATGAAAGCAAAATAGCATTTCAACTAAAATAAAAAATTTTTTGTTAGAGAATCAATTCTAAGAGGTACAATTTGTTGCCATTACTTAGAGAAAATTTTGTAATTTTAGGTTTATAAAATTTAAAACTAAAAAGATTATTTATCAAAATCTGTATTTGTTTTGATATATAAGTTTATATACATATACATACATGAACAAAATTTTCAAGACAGCTATTGACATAAGCATTGAAACTATGCTGTATTGGGCTGGCCATGTGATAAGGATGGAAGACTATTTTTTTTTTCCAGAGATATACTTATTCAGCTTTAAATTGGCCACTAACTAATGGAACAGAGGGTGGTACCACAGAAGCAATATGTGAACTTTTTAAAAAGGGCATTCATCTCTTGTTGAATTGATTACTGCCAATGGACAACAATAAAGAAAAGTAACTCAAACTTGGAATTTTGGATGTTTTACATGTATTTATGCATATGTATATATATGTATATGTGTGTATGCATGTGTACATATATATATGTATATAGATACATTTTGTTTTATTCTTTTGTATGCATAAAATAATAATAGGTGGTAATTCATATAGTCAAAGTCTTCATCTATGATCCTCCATGTAATTTCCCTCCCTCCATCACATATAGTGATTTTCCAAGTGTAGCTTAGATGTGTCACAAGGCCGAATGTAAGGGGGTACCCAGTGAAGATCGAACTCACTACTCGGTTGTAATTGTATTAGTGAGACAAGCTTGCTAACCATTACACTGCCTCCAGGTGCCCTCCCACCAAATCACATATAACCTCAATTCAATTTACAAAAAATTCTCTTACCTGGGCATCTATTACTTACACACATCTCTCTCCTTTATGAATGTGTATGCCTAAGCATACTATTGTACCGTTTTGCTTTATATTTGTGTTAAGGTACGTAATTTTGTATATGCAAACATGTGTGCACCCACCTGTATATAGGTATAGGTGTCCATTCATGTGCTGTATGTTGCATTTTTTTCATGGGTATATGTATATATTACATGTTATGTGTATGTCTACATACACTTGATGGGAAGCATTCTTATGTGCCTCTTTATAATTCTATGGTTAGTGGTGAGCATATCTTACATGTTATCTAAATACTTATTTAAGCATGCACTCGTCAAGTATGTATATATGTGTATATGGATACGCATAGATATATATGTGAGTATGTTATATATGTGTGGGTATAGATATGTGTGTGTGTGTGTGTGTGAACACATTTATGTGTAAACGTGTAGACAGAGACGAATATGTGTATAGATGTAGGTATGTATGTGTATATGTAAGAATGTGAATGTTTGTATGTGTATGTATTTATGTATGTATATATGTGTGTGTGTGTGTATATATATATATATATATATATTTTCTTAACTGTGTGTGTAAACGGCTCTTTTGGTTATACACATAGAGGTATAGATACCTTATACCTAGATATACTTTTTGTATCTAATGTGTTTTGGTGCATATTTTTTATATGTATGTGGGTGTATCTATATTTAGATTTGGGTGGGAATATGTATGTGTAAAGATCTTGGTGACATTTGTTTTTTGTCCTCATTTTAGCTTTTGCTCACTTTAAATGATCATCTTTAAATTATTACTTTATTTTGAAAATTCATTTGTTATTTTAACTTTATTAATCACCTATTTCTTAAAATTACCTGTATATATATATATATATATATATATATATATATATATGGCGACTTAAATAAATCTTCAAATATATCTGTTATGGTAATTTACCCAAGCACGCATGGGCTCTCCCACCTATAAATAGGAGCAGCTACTGCCTTTTGGAGAGGGAAGTTTCCAGCAGTCAGCTCTGGCAGTCAGACCAAACATTTTTGCTATAAGGCTCTCATTTGTATTACTGTTTCTATTAATATATATATTTTTTTTAACTCAATTCCACTCTTGTGTCTTTATTTCTGGCCCTAACAAGGCCACAACAATATCCAAACTTAACACTTAAGATTCCAAATTCTGATTCTTCTCTCTAGTTCTCCCTTTCTTTCTCTTTTTTTCCTTTTTTCTTTGTTCCCCTTTGAAAACTCATCTCCACTCCCTTCTCCTGTCTAGTGAATCAGAGGTCATTAAAACTATCTCATCTTCTAGAGACATATCCCCCTACTTACCTCGTTCCTTTCCTTTCCCACTTTTTGGAACTATTTTAAAACACAACTTCTGTTAATTTTCATTTTTCATTTTGGTTCTTGGAAAATTTTTGAATCCATTCTTTGTTTGAAACTGTCTGGTCTGATGAAGCAAAATCAAAGTCTCGATTTTGTGAAATAAAATATTACCATGGCTTTCTGAAACCTCCGATTTCTTAATATATATCTATATATAGTAAATGGTGCAGCCACTCAAATCTGAGGATGCCAGTCTACTAGGGCAATTAGCTAATCCCCATTGCAAATGCCTGCTCAAGCACATTTGTGCTTGTTCAACACCCACAGGGTCCACCTGTGGTTTATACTGCAACTATGTTGAGCAGACTTTAGTTACAGTTTCTGGGAGAGAGTATGTTATCTAGCATAATCAACAGCCTGAACAAAGCTAGCACGCTCAAACCTTCAGTCACAATGACTTGTGACTTTGTGCTAGCACAACCTCCAGTGGCTCTCAAGGTTTCCGTCTACTCAATTTCATTCACAAGGCTTGGGTCAAACCATGGTGGTTTTTCAGGCACTTTTCAAAGGTGTCGCACACTGGGATCACCTCCTCCAGACTGACAGCATCAAAAAGTCACCTACCTGACAAACTGACCATGGTGTGATTTCATGGTCAGAAAGTGAATGTTCTAACAACTCAGCCATGTACCCATATATATATATATATATATATATATATATATATATATATATATATATATATAGAGAGAGAGAGAGAGAGCAGATAATTCTTAATGAAAATGAGACATGACATTATCTCACAATCTCAAGCTTATTACTAAATATAAGAAAATTTGTCTTCTCCTCTTACATTTGATTTCTATAATAAAATTGCAAACTTTCAATTTTTAGAATTTCCATTGTCTGCATTCTGAGATAATATAAATGACAATCTTTAAGTTCCCTAAGCCAATTAAGACAAACAAATTAAATATAGTAAATTTGGAAATAGACCCTTGTGCAGTGATTAAATTTGAAAAGGAAATTCAAGTTGATCAGAGCAGGGAGACAAACAAAATTTCTCCAGGAAAAGCAATTACAACCAACCCAGTATCTGTCTATATTTCTGAGATGAGGTATTATGTACACTATTTACATTATTCGTACTATTGTCATCTTTGTCTCCATATTTATCACAACGTTTCAGCCGTTGTATGCTCCAGCCTTCTTCAGGTGTTTGGAATGGCGAACTGAACCCTTTATTTTGCTCACTGGGGTAGACTGTGGAACTAGAACAGTCTACCCGTGGGTGAAATAAGGGGTTCAGTTCGACATTCCAAACACTTGAAGAAAGCCAGAGTGTACAACGGCCGAAACGTTGTAATAAATAGTCCGAATAATGTAAATAGTGTACAATCAACCCAAAGCAATTGTTACAGTTGCAGTGGATATCAGATGGAAGGGAGGTGACAAAAAAAAAAAAATCTCTATCTTAAGGCTTTGAGATTTATCTACTTGTTCAAACTCCCCAACAGTCATTTTATTTAAGTTAAGTATCATCATCATGATATTTAAGCAGAAGTTCTAAGGGCGATAACAAAGATAATAATAATAATAATAATGATATATAGTCAAAGACACTTACAGGTCCAAAGCCACCGCCAGCAGAAATATATTCAGGATTTTTATTTAGGTCCAGTTTATCTGTTTGTTGATATGGAGTCTGTAATAAAATAGAAATAAAATGCAAATTTTATAGTTACCCACGGATAAAAAAGTGACAGAAAAATATCACATATTTCTTATTACTGACAAGGATATTCTTTCATTATTGTATTTAATACTGAGATGTTATAGGTTTCTTTTCAGTGTTCCTCCAAAAAGACTTTTTCTTATGCTATTCACATGCAGATATACATCAGTATTAATTCATTAATGAAAAGAAAAAAAAAAAAAACACATTATTCATTGCTGATATTACCTGACTTGTAGAAAGTCTCCAAGGTTCATTAAGTACTTCATTAAGGAAGGGAGAATCCAGATGGAAGTATTTGGATAAAATATAAAGACAAAACAAATGTCTGTCAATACCACATCCTGTCATGGCTTCCCGGTACAACTGTTGGTGAACCTGAGCAGCTTTTGTCATCAATTTGATGCACTCTTTTTTCTGAAGCAAAATATCAAAAGACTAATAGGACAGATTTAAAAATTTTAACACATTTAACGATTTAAAATAAATATGTTGAGAAAATTACTTTTAATGAAAAAAAAAAAGTTGAAATCGTTTACTTTGAAATTTGTATTTTGGTATAAATATTACAGAGGAGTTTGGTATGCAATTTTGTTTGAGTATCAATGAAGGAAAATAATAGTGAAATGTCATTAAAATTGGCTAGGATTTATTTATTTAGCAATGTGATGGTTACGATAAATTAATGAAAACTGTAACCAAAACAAAAATTATGAAGAAATGTATTTGATGACTTATAAGACCATGTTGCATTTCAGCAAAGAATATTAAGAAAGTTTGCAATAATATGGCTTAGTTTTCTTTTGAAGCATTTATAACAAAATTTATGAGAATCAAATATCTGGTGGGAAATATGTTAAATTCATTGTTAGAATTTTATAATTACTGTTTTATTTTTATCATTCATAGCTTGAACAAATTCTGTAGATTCAAGAGTACAAGATCGCACAGTTTCTGTCCTGCCTTCACGGAAGAGACGGGTCATGGAAGATTCATAAGTCAGAGAAAACTTTCCAGCATCCTAGAAAAAAAAAAAAAAAAATCCAAATTCATTGCTAGCATTAGGCAAAGAAAAAACCAAGAGTTAAATATCTTGAATAATTTCACAAGGTTAGATAATATGTTATTTTTATTATTTTCAATCTTTATCTTTCAGACATTGTACACTTCAAATTTCATTAAGTTTAAGGTAATTACTACAATACATATGTGATTTTTCTCTAGCACCATATGAAATCAGTTTTGCTAGTGACTATAAAAGTCTGTCTGGTCAGCATATCTGCCTACTATCTTCTTCATTTAGTAGAAAAACACAGAAAGCCAGGCATTTGAAAATTTGAGACTGAAATTCAGGAGATTTCATACAAGTGGCTGCTATTTGTTTTCCAAAATGTCATCCTGTACAGATAGGATATCTTGCCATCAGTTAGCAAAGTAATGTTTATATGCTGTCATCAGTAAGCAAATTAATGTTCAGATGCGGTCATCAGTCAGCAAAGTAATGTTTATATGCTGTCATCAGTAAGCAAATTAATGTTCAGATGATGTCATCAGTCAATAATGTAGCCTGTGAAAGTTACATAACCATCCGACTCGTTTTTCATTATTTTTAAACAGTTGTATCTGATGTCAAAAAGAGACTGCTGAGTACCAAAAATTTTGGTTAACTGGTCAACAGTTTCCGTGAACATTAAATTTGAAGGCAATTTGGACAGAATAAAATTTGTGAAACACTTGTATTCTTTAGTTCCTACTTTACGGAGCAAAAGACTTGATTTCCATGTGTCATCTTTGTGTAAAAAGACATGTTCAAAAGTGTCCCTCCAATGTTGGAACCATCAAGAAAAAAATGATTTTATTAGAAAAATTGCACTCATCATGCAGGGCACCACTGAATGTGGACGTAGGAGAGGACGCCAACGTAAAAAACTGGTTGGACAATGTCAAACAATGGACAGGTATGGCTATAACAGAATTGCTGATGGCTGCTGTTGATAGACCGTTGTGGAGGAGATTTAGTATGGCTTCTGCATTCAGAACCACCCCTCCAATGATTACAAAAGTCAAGGGGGTGATGATGATGATGACGATGATAACTCAAATGGTCAAATAGAGCTTGCCAGAAAATCCACAGGATTGTTTTCGGTCGAATTTGCCGAGTTCTGGGGAAATTAAATTTCACTCAAGACAGGTCAAATAAAAAAAATAATCCTCATCATCAAATCTATTGTATCGCCTGTTCTAATGACTTGTTTTACTGTGTAACTTGGAGCATGAAAAACAAGGATTGACAAAGATAAAATGGAGACACATGTAGAAACAATAATAGATTTATTTTGTTGCTATGTTACCTTCTCTTCCCATTCCTGTCAGAAAACTGCACCATTTTTTCTGAGAGAGTTATTTTACTTTTGTCCCAAACAGTAAGCAAATTAATGTTCAGATGCTGTCATCAGTAAGCAAAGTAATGATCAGATTCCAATAAATATGTATTTATTCATAAAATATGAATTAGCTAAAGATTTCAAATGTGATGTTAATCTTGCTCTCCACTAGAAAAATGACAATTGAAATATACCAGGTACTTAGCCAAAATTCAGTATAGGAATTTTTTATTTTTGAATACTATTCCTCAATTATGCCTTGATTATATAAGTGGTAAAAAATTTGGTTGACCCTGTTGCTATGTGAGCGGAAGATGAGGTCAACAATTCATTTCTCCTGATCCTGTTACCATGCACATATGCAACCTGTCACCTAAATAAAATGTGTTTCCCATAAAGACAGGGACTCACCATAAGTAAACAATAGTTGTGCACAGGTACTACACAGAGATTCAAATAGTTAATTTCAACAATGACTTCACTAACCCCTGCATGATATTGCTTGAGAATAATTTCATCAACTGAAGAAATTTGCCTCAGCCTAAGAAGTTTTCATTTGTAATTGAGTGGAAGAGAAATACAGGTTTCTGAGACTGAGGCTTCCTGATTGAATTTTTCAACCCATTTACCAGCCCAGTTGTTTTTGCAATATGTTATGAATAATGCTAACACATACTAACTTACAAAATGGCAGCATCAGAGTATTGGGAAGGGTTAAACTGGTAACTGTAACCTTGACAAATAAACAAGCAAGAGTTAATTGTCTGTTCTGAAAGTTGCTTCCTCCTATACTTTTCTTGTAAATTACCTCTTTCATTCATAAAGGCATTTTAACCAATTTCATCTAGCTTCTTCAAAAGAAAAACTTAAACATAATGTGGGTGGGTAGATAACTGGCAGAGTGAGATACTCTGGCAACAGTGGCACCAGGATAGGCAAAAGATGTGAGGGGTTCAGTTATAACATTATATAGCTATCCTTAAGATCCAAAGACCCGTTATGCATTCATCTATGAATTCTCGAATGGTTCCTGTTATGAAGTGGAATTTCATTCGTATATTATCAGTCTAGCAGTAGTTGTTTATCTTGCATACCAAGATCTGCTCTGCATTTACTGCTTGGGCATTTATATAGTCTGCACCTTAGTTAGTCATTTACATATCACTACATTTCCACAATCTAACTCTAACAGTACAGAATTAGGGAGGGTGCAAGCACTGAAAGTCAATTATAATCACTGCCTGTGGGTGTGGTGTTTTCCTGCAGTGGTAAGTTTTTTTTAAGCTAGCCTCCTCAAATTTTGCAGCATTAACAATTCCTTGTATATTCTTCCAGTTCGTTCTATACTACCAAAAGTTGATTAACATGAAATATTTGTAGTCTTTTCTGGTCTGCCTGTGTTTTTTCTATATACCAATTCTCCATAGAGCAGGCATCTTGGCATGCTATGCTCCTCAATAAGGATAGCATGTTATGCTCCTCAATGTGGATAGCATGCCCCACCCACTAAAGTGGGCCCTTGATAAGCACAGATTCAATATTGTCCAAGGCAGTGTTGTCCATAGTTTCAAGGTTGGTGGTGTGATCCTGCTACTAGATTCTGAGCATAAAAGCAGAAGATATATGAAATGTCTCAGGGAGCTAAACAAAGTATCAACTTGTCATCTCTAAAGCTGGTATCAAGAATGATATTTAGTTGCAAAAATGCAAAAAGCCCAGAGTAAAAGTTGTCAATAGCAAAAACCTCTGCTAAGAAAATTGGTAAATATTGATTGCTTTCAATACATACAAAATGTAATATCACAAATGCAAAAAATATAAAAAGCGATAAATTGTGTAACAAAAAACAAATTCCTGCTTCAGGAACTTTGCAATTTCTTCATTTAATGAATTTTTTTAATCAATAATTCTTAATCTAAAGTCAGTATTCAAGAATCAAAGAAAGATAGGTAGCTAGAGTAGTGGAGAGAGAGAGAGAGAAAACAGAAAAAGAACATGGAAGATAAGGAAAAGAGAGAGAGAGAATAGGAGGAAAGAAAAAAATGAGAGTGGAAAGAATTTGAAAAAAAGAAAGAAAGAGAAAAAAGAATTGTGTGACTCACTCTGAAATAGGCTAGCTGCAGAGCAATCTGGATATAGGCATCTGGGCTGAGTTTACAGCTTTTCATGAAGCCTTTGCCATAGGCAGTATGTGAAAGAATGTAAAGATCCACATCATTGAGGAGAGACTTGGCTACCCCTAAGCTGGTTTTGATTACCTCTTGACACTGAAACAAATCCAGAATAAATTTATCATTTGACATTTACAATAAGAAACAAAGTTAAGTAGAAAATCCAAGCAATTATTGAATTTGCATGCCATTAAAAGCACATCTAATTGTATGTTGCTTCATTTTATCTTTCGCTTTAGATATGAAAGAATCAATTTGAAAGAAAAGAAACTTCAGGCAATTTAATTTACAGCCATCTTTTTGCAAGACTCAATTCATGAGCACAAAGAAAGATAAGAAAAATAATTATTGGCATCGTTTGGAAATCTTTGTTCACAATTACATTTTTCTTTCCCTTTCTCTCATACATATTTGTAGGTCATCAATAACAATTGATTGACAAACATGAAATACTTATTTTGTTAATATTCCTATATTTTTTTTATTGATCAAATATTAATGTGAATAAGCAATGAAAGACATTTGAAATGAATGAATGTTTTACAAATCAGGCACTGATTATCCCATATCAGATATTTATGCGCCATGCATGATACACACTTAGGCTATCATGTGTCTTTCGATACATGACTGATGAGGAAGATTTTTCCCCTGCAGTAGATTGCCATTTCTTCCTGCGGTAGACCAATTGCCATCCAATGCTATAGAACCCAGTCTGTCCTGCTATTTACCCATAGCTAGGAGGAGAAGAAGAGGATTCATACCTTTCCCAAGGGTAATAGCCTGCAAGTGAATGTAATGGATCTAGTGGAATTCGAACTTGGCTCTCCGATTTCTCAATCTGAGCTGCTATCCATTACTCCACCATGCCTCCTTTTACCCCATATACCTGTATAATATACAGTGTTATAGCCTGCCTACTAAGGGGAACAGACGACCTGCAATGCATACAACATACGATGATATTCAAAGGCAGTTGATTCTTCAGAGATATCTCTCCCAAACCAAGGTTTTTTTCTGTAAAAGACTTGAAAATGCACACAAACAAATCAATTAAATCTATGTAGATTACTTACGGCCTCTGATATGTCCCATTCAAGTTTGATTGGATTGGGAGGGGGTTCTGTGACAGTGCCCCTCGTATGACCATCTTCTGTATATCTATAAAAAAAAGACTGGTTCAGTCAATATAGAAAAACACTGCAAAAGCCTGATTTAAAATGCAAACACGCACAAAGATTTACAATTTCTAATATTTTTAAATGGATTTCTTAATATGACTTTATTTCTTATTATTATTAGGTTGGTGCAAAAATAATGACGTAATAATGTCGTTTTTTAACGTCAAAAAACGACATTATTACGTCATTATTTTTGCACCGACCTAATATAAATGTCATTTTTAGTGGTCGCATATTTGAGTTGTTTGTTTGTTTTCTTAAATAGTGAAATTAATAACAATCAGCATAGAATCAAGATGTCCTACTAAAGTAAAATAAGGCCTCCCAACAGGAATCCAACCTGTATCCCTTTTTCCATTAGGGAATCTGCTCCTATAACCAAAACGTGACGTTACTAATTTGGCCACAAGAGACTATCTTGATAGAGCAAAGTTCAATTTAACCATTTAATCTCATTGAGAGTTCTGCAAATTCATATCATAAACAACAGTAATTTTTAAATGGATTCTTTTTAATCTGACATAATTTCTTATTACTGTAAATGTTATTTTCAGTCAGTACATGTGTTTCCGTATCTGTCTATATTTCTGTGATGAGGTATTATGTACATTATTTGGACTACTGTCCTCATCTCTGTCGCTATATTTATTACAACATTTCAGCCCTTCAGTATCTGTCTATATTTCTGTGATGAGGTTTTATGTACACTATTTACATTATTTGGACTATTGCCTCATAGCTGTCGCTATATTTATTACAACGTTTCGGCCCTTCAGTATCTGTCTATATTTCTGGGATGAGGTATTATGTACACTACTTACATTATTTGGACCATTGTCCTAATCTCTGTCGCTATATTTATTACGTTTCGGCCCTTCAGTATCTGTCTATATTTCTGTGATGAGGTATTTAGAAATATAAGTAGAAAAATATTCCTTACTATTCTATGCTCTAAGTTGCATTTATTAAATACATAATTTTTGCATATTTTTCTTATAGCATAACATTTCAAGGAATTAATTAAGCCTTGATCAAAGTTTGCAATAAAACATTATAAAGTGATAATAAAAATAATTAAAAACAGTGTCTAAATATATCAGTGCTTTTGATATATAAAAAATGTCTAACATGATTAGTACATGAACCAACTTTCTGCAGAAGATTAATTTGAAGAGAAAAAGCAAGTAGATTCAAACCAAAGTTCACAAAATAACAGCATATTTTTGTTTTTGATAAAATTATATATTAGGAATGTGCAATGTTTTTTATTTTAAAAATTGTTTCTTCTGTGTATTAAGTCTCTTAATTTTCAAAACATGAACTTTTGCACACCCCTAATATAAATTTCTTGCAGTTAATATACAATTTTGTTTTTGCATAATTCTGCTGTAAAATATTTAATCTTTCCAAAATTACTGACTTTAAAAGCTTTGAAAGCATCAATTCAACACTCTTTTGGAAGCACTGACATATTTTTTATATATATTAAATATAGGATTTGTTACAGGGTAAGGAAGTAAAACTTGTTTACAGGGTAAGGAAGTAAAACTTGCAGTAAAATTTAAACTAAAATTTCTCACCAACCACTTCATCAAATAATGGGAAAATAAATGCAAAACAAAGAATGTGTTGTCAGTTATTAATACACATCTATTTTGCCAGGAATGTTGTGGAAAATGGCTTTATAGATGGACAAATAGTAAATAATGTTAGGTTTGTTTGGTGCAGCCACAACATAATTTATGAGCACATACATGCACAGCAACATCAAGAAGAATCTGGGCAGAAAGAACCCAACAACAATAATCATACACAAATTAGCCACTGAGCTAAAAGTGGACCCATAAGACCATTAGAATTGTTGTGCATAATGACTTGGGTCTTACATTATACATCAGGATGCCAAGGCACTTCCTCATGAGCCTATGAAGTCTTGACGGCAAGAAGGCTAGAAAGCTAGAAGAAAGAGCCCAGGTATCTCAGGAATTGTGGCTCAACTGTTAAAATATCCTCTGCTGTGGAAATCTTCATGGTGGATGCTGTTTTAAACTGTTGCAAAGAACTGGCTAACAACTGATATCAAGGCTGACAACAGGGGACTAAACCTCCAACCCTGATCATGTTCTTGTATGTCATAACATCTGACACAAAAAGATGACAATTTGTTTTTCAAGTTTGTAAAAAAATGTGTGCTGATGCCTACAACAAAGTCCTGAGTTATTATGTTTTGCTATAGCTAAAGACCAACTTCCAATCATCAAATGTGGACCCAGGTATCATCACACTGAGATGCGTAATCAATAACATGCAAAACTAATTTTGAAGATTTCTGTCACCACCTCCATCCTGGATGTGAACCTGCCAGATTGCATCATGTGGAGTGTTTAGGTGGACATCATTAACAAAACCTACTACATCAACATCAATAGCCTCAAAGATGTAGTCAAGGAGGAGTGGGCCAAGATGTCCAAGGACTCTGTGGTTGAGAGTTGTACAGTCTTTTGGGGGTTATGTTGCAGTTTTAATTGAAAATAATGGAAGCTACATTGAATAAATTATTAATTTTATGATTAGCTGTCAGGCCTATTTAAGCATAAGTAAGTAAGTTTTGGAAGTGACAGCAATTTTGCAAGATTTACTTCCCCACTACTCTGTAGTAGTATTAGGAATGCATATTTCTGTGCATAAGTTATAGATACAATGTGCAGAGAGAGGGAAAGAGAAAGAGAGAGAGATTAGTTACCCTTCTCTAGTAGACACATGAATAGCATATTCCCAAAGGTGACTGGAGACAGGTGCATCAGACCTGGATACATATGCAAACAATGATGCATTGTGCAGTGTTGTTGTTGTAGTAATAGTAGTAGTAGCAGCAGCAGTAGGTGCACACAGAACAAATAGAAGAAACAGTAAACCAAAATTTGAAAGCCAGGCAAAATGATAAAACCATCATAGTTAAGTTGGAGCAAAGTGAAAGAGAAATGAAACAATAAAATAAGCAACTGAAATCCCCAAAACTAACTAAAAATCTTTAGAAAACAATGAAAAATAAAAAAAAAAAACAAAGACAAGCAACAATTGTATTAATAGTGATGATGGATATGATTTCTTAAGAAATCTGTCATAAAAAAAGTGATTTCAGAATGTTATGATTCTTTCCCCTCTTTCAATTGTGTATATATATATATATATATATATATATATATAATTATTTATTCGAAAATTATAACATAAATGTTATAAAATCACTACAAATATAGCCATTTTGTTTCAACACTTCTGGTGTCTTATCAAGTAATGGTAAGACACCAGAAGTGTTGAAACAAAATGTCTATTTTTGTAGTGATTCTATAACATATTTATGTCATAATTTTTGAATAAATAATTGTATTTGCTCTACTCTGTACTGAGCACTTTTTTAAGAATAGTATTTTTTGGTTATTGGAATTTATTCCATATCAACCAATCCTATATATATATATATATATATTATTACACAACAAAATCCAAAACTACCTCATATGGAGAGGGATAAATCTATTTCAACTGACAAAAACGGCAGTCTTATTCAACCTCAGTGTATAGACTGAGTTCGTGTCAGAATTAGAAAATTAACTTTGAATTTATCCATTTCAATGCTTCTGATGAAGTTATTTAAATATGAATTATTTTTAATCTTTTAAATATATCTTATTTTTAAGTATAATTTATTATTATTTTTTTTTTTTTTAAAGTATGAACCTAAACTTTTATATATATATAAAATATTTTTCTATAAAACTCCCTTTTTGACCCTCTTTTAGTTTCAAATTAATGCCTGATTCTTCATATAACCCTAATTTAATGCCATAAGGTTAATATCTGGGTTTAATTTTATAAAACCTCTTCCCTAACCACAGTCTCAGGCATTTCATTTGACTGAAACATCGAAAGGGATAAATTCTGTATCAATTTTTCGACGGCTGTCAAAGTTAAATTTCTAATTCCGACACAAACTCAGTCTCTACAATGGGGTTGAATAAGACTGACCTAGTTTTTGTTGGTTGAAATAGATCCCCCCCGCCCCGCAGATGAGGTAATTTTGGATTTTGTTGTGTAATACTATCGATATGCTATGTTATAATAAATATACTGAGTTCTTTTTGTGCATCAGTTTTAATATTTTATATTACTGGGATCCACTTGGATTATATACCAATGGATTTATTACCTGTACTTTATACATATCTATGTATGTCATTCGCAGACAGTACTGTTTCGCTGTATCACAGCTCCTCAGTGCAACTCGATATCCGAATGCTTCAAGCAAGGACTGAAACCTGACCGATTTGGTGTCCGTCAGAGTTTCTACAGCTGAGCTATCATCATTCAGCAGAGATAAACAGCTAATTCTAGTGTATTGTTTTTATGAATGTAAACAAATACCACAGAACAAATCAGACAGAGGGCTCCAATACACACACACACACACACACAGGGTGTCCCCCCGCCACAACATGTGATATCATTTAAAATGTGAATATCAAACAACTACATATCACAGGCAAATTAAAATTAAATAGGCTTCATGTTGAATAATAAAAGATTTATTTATCAAAATTTGAACAATATATTCAAAGGATGTAGATTTTATAAGAAAGTTTCACAAATGTTCAATATGCACATCATTTGTGACACAACACATGTCAAGTCAGTATTCCAGCTCCTGCCAAACATTCTGTAAGCATGTCTTGCTTAACATTCTCTAATGCCTCACTGATTTCTCTGCTTAAGTTCCTTTAGGCTTTTAGCAAGAAAGGGGAGGGATATAGACCTGTCCTTTCACATAAACACATAGATAAATATCACAAGGTGTCAAGTCAGGTGAACATGGTGACCCATTTTAACAGCACATTGCCATTATCACTAACACACCAATCCATCTCTCATGTGGGCGAGTTAATAGGTTTCAACCTTATTCTCAATATATCACAAAACAATAGCAATGCCTTGGAATGGTAACTGGTAGTTGATTGAACAATTCATTTCAGGAATGGTCACAGGCCTGCAGACAATTGGTCTCTAACTCTTCTACTCAATCATTAATCTGCAAATGTAAACCTCTTAGGCTGGGAAAAAATTGTTCAGTTAATGAAATTACTTATGGACAGTATCTTGCAAAATGTTATGAAGTAAGTGGTGATGTCAACTCTTCTGTTACATTTCATCCTGTCTGCTTGCAATGACAGCACTGAATTTACACTATTAACATTGTTCGGATTATCGTCCTCATCTTTGTTGCCATGTATAGATAATATCTCATCTCAGAAATATAGACAGATAGTACTGAATTTGTCTGACAGATTCATATATTTATTGTGAATAAAATTCTTTCATGTGTCAACTTACAAGTTGATTTGCATAGAGGCACAGTAACAGGATCGTGGGAAGAGTTTTGATGACTTTATACCATAGTCTGTCACTAGCAAGGTCAGCTGAATTCTTAATCCCAATAGACAATCAAGGCAGAATGGTGGATAGTATGAAAAAATAAAATTATTCACTGAATTTTGGTGAAGATCTGAACTAGCATAGTCCAGATGGTTTATCTGTGAGCTGCCTAGCAGCGAGTAGGGGTGATGTATGGGTGCCCTTTGTTTCACCTATCCTAATAGTTAATACCCTGATATAAATTTAAATAATGATTAATACATGGGAGTCCAGAACCTGGTCTACAGGTTATCAAAGTTTTCATTTGATCACTGTTGCCAATGTGTCAAAAGACCATCTACACATCACATCTAACATGCACTGCAATTCTCAGCCTCACAAAGATTCATCATCGAACCACTTAAATATCCCTAATTAAGAAAAATTGAATGTGTCTATCAACAGACCCTGACAACTATTTGCACTAAACTCTTTCACTAAACTGGATCTTATGGCAGCATGTGTCACCATGTAAAACTCAAATGACATAGAATGGTGTATTAAAGACATAGACAGTGAACTATTAACAATGTCATAAGATAATTGAAGATGTTGAATATTTTATCAGAATATCTACTACCCTCAGCATCCACACATTGTGCCCAGGTCAAAATTGAAAAGGTGTTACAATTTTATTTTATTTTCTCTCAGTGTGTGTGTGTGTGTACACACACACAGACGATATAAATATTGTTATGACAGAAATTCAAATACCAAAAATGTGGAAAAAAAAAAAAAAGAGAAAAAGAAATTTAATCGATCATCACTGTTAATAACAAACCCATATATTTCCAGCAGTTTGTGTCAATGAGCAAAAGGCAGTTAATATTACTTCTAGTAGAATTTAGTGATGACTTGTGCTGCTAAAAAGCAAATGCATGCAATCCTAACATATGCAAAATCATACCGAAGGTTTAAAACATCTTCACTGAGACCGTATTCCCAGAGATGACCTGAAATTGGAGCATCTGCCCTGAAATAGTCAGCAATACCTTTTTTAGCAGTCAAAAATAAAAAATATAAAGACACGTGCAAAAATATACTCCTCAAATTTTGCCTGTTATATAACAATTTATTCTTTTAGGCAAAAATTGTGCAATGCAACAAAGAAAAGAAAAAAAAAGAAAGAAAGAAAAGAAAATGCATGCAAGAAAAGAATAAAAAAAGAAAAGGAGAAATAAGAGAGATAATGACAAAAAAAAAAAAAAAAAAAAAAAAAAAAAAAGAGAGAAAATATTGCAATAGGAAGAATAAAGATAAATGTAAATAGAAAGAAGAAAGGAGAAAAAGAATTGGGAAGGAAAAACAAGAAAACCCAAAGGAAATATAATCTGAGTAAATTTCAATCACAGTTTCTAGTAATATTCTAATATAGGGTGTGGTGGAAATACCTCCCACACAATATTAAGACATTAACTACATGAAGACAGCATAGCATTGCCACTAATAGCTTACCATTCTGTGGGAGGTATTTCTGCCACACCCTGTACAATCAATTCATACTGCAAGTCTGTGGATGTACTTATGTCTTTAAGAAACTGACATTGCCTGCTGTTGACATGTGTGTGTGTGTGTGTGTGTGTGTGTGTGTGTGTGTGTGTGTGTGTGTATGTTCTGTGAAATGTTGATCCCTAGCATCTGTGCTATTTCCAAGTCAACACAGACAAATAGTAGCATACAATAAAATGTGTTCTATTAGTCCCTAGCATCTGTGTTATAAACTAACTAGGGCTTAGTGCTATTTCTGATCCAGCAGAGACAAATAGTAGCATACAATAAAATGTGTTCTGCTAGTCCCTAGCATCAGTATTATAAACTAGCTAGGGCTTAGTGCTATTTCCAATCCAGCAGAGACAAATAGTAGCATAAAATAAAATCTGTTAGTCCATAGCATCTGTGTTATAAACTAACTAGGGTTTAGTGCTATTTCCAATCCAGCAGAGACAAATAGTAGCATACAATAAAATGTGTTCTATTAGTCCCTAGCATCTGTGTTATAAACTAACTAGGGCTTAGTGCTATTTCTGATCCAGCAGAGACAAATAGTAGCATACAATAAAATCTGTTTTGCTGTGTATTTTTTATTATATTGTGTGTTGGAAGTGCTGATTAAAACCAAAATAATGGCACCCATGAGAAACTGCAGTCAGCATCTTTACCATTATTTCCAGTAAATGGCAATTTTCTATTTTCTAAAAATGGGCCAGCACAGACAGGCAGAGATAATGTTAATTAGTTATTTGTTAACAAATTGATGTAAATAAATTTCTACAGTTTGTAGAATTTGTATTCATGTATCATTTCAGTTTAAATCAATTTATACAACTCTTGTGGATTTTGTAGGTGTCCTGTGAAGCCTACAATGTAAATGCTAAATAAGATATTTAAGATTTTGTAAAGCTGAAACAATGAGTTATACTTGATTAATATTATTAAGACTGAATTATACAAAATAAACCCATGGAAATTCTATGGTGTATTTTTACCAATTTATGAAAAGAATATCAAGTCAGTGATATATTTTAATGATATAAAAAATTACAGTGGAACCTCAGTTCCCAAATTTAATTCATTCCTGAAGGTCGTTTGTAACCCAGAATGTTTGTAAACTGAAACTATTTTCCCTAGGAATCAATGTAAAATGGATTAATCCATTTCTGAATCCTAGATGATTGCTTATTTAAACTTTTACGACAGGAATTTATGCATAGTTTCATGCACAAAACCAATGAAAATCATTAAATTAATACAAAAAACAGTAAACAGAAGATAAAATATAGACTAAAACATATTTTAATTTTATTGCACATGTACGGAGAAGAGTTAATGGCATAAGTGCAAAGGGAGGAGAGAAATGTTATTGTTTGGAAGAAAAACCTCAGGGAACTGTCTTTCTGGGGTTTCTTTGGCCACATACAGCCTTTCTTTAATAATCTATAATAAAAAAAATTCAAGCAGGGATGTGTATAGAATAAAAGCTACACCACAACTAATGCTCTCCCACCGATGCTCCCAGCATGCGTGTTTGTCACTTGAGACACCATTCATCACATATATTTTAGTTGCAATATATTTTAGCAACATTTATATAGCCTGAAGTAAATTTACAAATTCTTTAAATAAACTAAAAGAGCTATCTTTTGTTTGTCACTAAAAATATTCTTTACGAAATACCACTATTTTACTATTTATTATATACCAAATTATCTCATATTTCAACACAACCATAGTGTAAAAAAACAAAAAAAAACAGCAATATCATGATAAAACAATCAAAATAAATATGATTTATAATATTTACATTGTTTGAACTGTTGCCTGCATCTTTATTGCGATATTCACGATGTCTTGGTAGTTGTACACTCCGAGCCTTCTTCAGATGATTGGAATTTTAAACTGAACCTTTTATTTCATCCACCAGGGTAGATTGTTCTTATAACATCAGGATGACCTTCAAAAGTGGTTTGGCACTTTGCAGACATCTCTTCCGAGTAACCCCCACCCCCATAGAGGGGAACATGACTAAGGACTGTGTGTACGCCATCCCATGCAGCTGTGGTGTGGTAAGAAGTATAAAGGAGAAACAGGCCGCCTCCTTAAGGTAAGGCTGCAAGAACATCGTAAAGCCGTAACACAAGAGGAAATAGTAAAATCAGGCGTAGCTGACCACATATGGAGGAAAAAATGGAGATCACTACCCCCTGTGGGATGAGGTTGAAATATCAGAGAACATCACTAGAAAATATGAAAACTTAAGGAATCTCACATATGCTAGGCCACATAAACCTCCTAAGACAGCCAATCATAAAAACGAATACAATATGGAAACCAGTAATACGGAGTGCTAGAGAAAAACAATAATAGCCAAATTGCAATATAAGTTTTGGTTTAAAAAAAAAAAAAAAAAAAAAAGGTTACTGTGACATTAATTTTATAAATCCCCCAAAATTAATACACTGATGTGCTCAAGGACAGACGGCACAGTGGATAAAACATTGTAACTTGACCCAAAGAGCTGTGAGTTCAATACCTGGCTACTGCAGTGGTGAACAAAACCTTGGAAAGTTGAATTAAAGGGAGATAACTGAGACATTAGACAACTAGATAAATCTACCCCGCTGGACAAAATAAAGGGTTTGGTTCAAAATTCCAATCTGAGGAATCTAACAGCCAAAACATTGTAAATATGGCAATAAAGATGAGGACAACAGTCTGAATGATGAAAATAAATTTAATAAATATTGACATTGAAGCGATTTATTTTAAGTTATAACATCTAAAAATCATTGCTTTATAAAAGATTGAAGGACACTACACTAGCCTAAAGGATAATCTGGCCCTGTATTCAGCTTTCTTACTTACTCTATAACCTTTTCTGCTGCCTTTGTTTTCTTTTTTTATGTGGAAGTGAATGTGTGCAGTGTGTGTAACACTTTTCATAGTCCTAACAAATATTACACTGATCTTAGGCAGAATTACCAATCCATATAAAAATAATCCTCTCATTTTTTATGGATACTATGCTAACTAAAATAATTTTCTCTTGCACTGTTATCTATGTTGGTCATTTAGCCCAAAATATTCTTTTTATTTGGAAAAAAATCTAACAAGATTAATTGATTTCTGAATTTATCCTCATATAAGAAGTAGAAATGTAATATTATTCTGGTTATTATATTATAATATAATGTAATAATCAGAATAATATTTTAAACATTTTCAGGTTCTACCTAATTTTTTATCAGAGAAAAGATCCACAGAAGACAAATCTCTATGAAAGAGATTCTAAACAATTCAAATTAATCAACTGTGTAGAGGTTTTGATTTTTATTTATGTTGTGTGAAAGAGAAGTAAATATTCACCATGAATGTTCAGCATTAAATCCAACCTGAAAAGAGAGAGAAAAAAAAACAAAGTTTGTAAATAACAACACACCTGAACTATCTAGTCATTCCTGCCACTGCAAACAAGAAGAACTATCAAAGAGTTACAAAAATATTTATCACAAATTTATTGCAGATCAAACACAAACTATATAAAGCAAAATTTAAAGCAAAAAACAAATTATGAGTTGTGTAATAGAACAAAACACATTAATGGAAATTTTAAATATTTGTTTGAAATGTACCCACTTGAAAAAAACTGACAACATAAATCATTTTTTTTAACATTTAAACATTTGGAGAAAAAAATCTCTATATTTATCTACTTATTTTATCACTTAAACATTATTTTTACTAAATACCCATATTTGTGTAGACGCTCTGTTTATTTATTAAACAGTATATTTATTAATTTTTGTCTACCGGCCTGAACATTTGAGAAATCTTATTAAAGAAAAGATGCGCCCTCTAGCAGAATTGAAACCTGCATTTCATTAGCAGGAGAAAACATTGTTAGATCCAACTTGCTTTAGACCAACTTAGCCATAAAGGGTCTCGCAATTCAACAAAAGCTAAATAGTGCTTTTAAGTACAAATTTCTTGAAGCATTCATATCTGCTGATTTTCATATCTTAACACAAACAAAGCAATTTCTAAAGAAATAATGCATTTTTTATTTATTAGTCTTACAGATTTTAAAAATTGCTTTATCTATTAATGTAAAAAAATGCTACATTATTCTACTCAATTATAAAATACACATCATGAAACATCTGGAGGAATCAGATATCAGAAAAATGATAAATTTTGTTAGCAACTAATATCTACTTATTCTGGACTTTCAGGATACAGGAAGAATTGGGATTTTGTCAAGGATTTACAAAATGGTTTGTGAATAACTCTAAAACTAAAAGTATTTTTATAATTATAGTTAATGAAAGTGTAAAGGAAGGAAAAATCCAAACCTATGTTTGAAATATAAAGCTGTCTTTTTTATGCAATAGTTATCATTTGTACTTATACGCTGACCTTCCAAAGCTCAAGGGATAGCAGGTAGTGGTGCTACTCTACCTGGGCAAGTGTTTAGAACATTTGCTTTCTGACCATGAAACCCAGGTTCAAATCTCACAATGGTCAATTTGTCAGGAAGGTGACTTCTTGATGTTATTGCTTTGGAAGAGGCAATCCCAGCAGCGGCACATTTGGAAAGTACCTGAAAACCATACCATGGTTTGACCCAAGCTTTGTGAGTGAAATTTGAAAGTTGTCAGTAGTTGTGCTAGCATGAAGTTGCAAGTCATTGTAACCAAGGATTTGAGCGTGCTAGCCTTGTTCAAACTGTTGATCATGCTAGATAATATGCACTCTCCCAGAAAATGTAACTAAGGTCTGCTCAACATAGTTGCAGTATAAACCACAGGTGAGCCATGTGGGTGTTGAACAAACACAAATGTGCCTGAGCAGGTGTTTGCAATGGGGATTAGTAAGCTAACCTAGCAGGCTGGCATCTTTTTATATGAGTGGCTGCATAATTTTTTTACCTTGATATCATGAAAATAACTAAATCTATACCTGGTGAGTCAGTGTGAACACCAGCTAGCAAACCAATGTGAATTATTAACATTCAAACAAGGCATGTTAACAGATGATAGAGGGATGGGATATTCAATTTCTGAAATTCTAGGGACATTTGACATTGCTCAATCTATGGTGTCATATATGTACTGGGAATGGCATTACCACTCACCATGGACAACACAGGGCTAATCAATCACAGGTCCTTAACCCTAGAACACTAACCATCAATTAAAGTTACACCACTACTAACCATGGGTATACCCGATTTTGAAAATATCAAAAAAAAATTAAATATAAATCTTTATTTGAAATATTTTACATGCAGCCACTTTAAACTTTGTACTTTGAGTTAACATTAATAGGAACTGAAAAACATTATTTAGGTAAGAAAATCAGGTACTGAAAATTGTAATTAAAAATAGGAAAATTTGTGCTGGGTACTATATACCCATGGTTAGTGTTCTAGGGTTAATGATCATGAACAGAGACATTTGGTTAGAATCATCTTTGGTAACAAACAAGTGATGCTGGCTCAAATCACATTCAATGCAATATCCAGCAGGTCAGTTCTGTGTTCTTTACCTTCCATGGAATATGGGAGGAAAAGAGCCAAAAGGATGCTCCTGTTAACACTATGACACAGTACCTCACTTGGGCTCATGATGTTAATTGGACCATGGCAAGACTCAAGATCTTCTGACCACTTGTAGAATTGATGCCATGTCATATTATTGCACTCTGATGAGCTAGAGAGGAATCCTAGACATTACAAAGCACTATTCTCATGACTTTTGGCATACCAATATAATCTTATTTTAAAAAAATGGGCTTTTAAACTGATTAGTACTGAAGCTAGTATATTCATATAATAAGAGACTTCTTTCATGAAAAAATGTGAAGATTTGTAAAAATGAGGAGTTCATCAATAATAATAATAACTAATAAATAATCTAAAAAAAAAAAAAAAAAATAGTAAAATATTCAAAATCTATCAAATGAGAAGAGTATCTGATACAAGAATTTCACTGTTGTATTAATGACTCACATGGATAATGTCTACTCAGAGAACACCTCTCAGCCTTTAGGCTGGAATGTAAGCATATGTTTCTTCTCAGTTGTGTCCTTGTCTTTGAACAGGACATGACAGACAACAGGGTTAGCCTAGTACTGAAAATTTCCACCCTGAGACAGCACCACCCATTTGCTGAAAAGGGAAGGGTCAGAAAACTTTAATAATTTTGTGAAAGTGATTATAGGGACTGACCATGTATCACATCCCTGTTCCATGGAAATAAATAGTTTACATAAATACGATAGTTGAATTTGGCATATACAGAGAGAGAGAAGCTAGATGTTCCATGCCATGTGCAAAGGAAGTTTCTGGCTTGTGGCTGAAAAATTGTGTATTTTACACTTGTAATAAAAATCATTGTTCAAGCAAGATCTTAAAGTTGATTTTCAAGGCAGGCAAGATGGCTTGTCCCAGTTGTAAGATCAACCAATTGCTAAGATGAGAGTGAAATGAACTTACCATTCCATTGGCACAAACAATCAAAGTGAAAGATTTATCGAACCAACGATCGTAGCCTTTACCATGCAGCATTGAACGACTAAATTCATTCAGTTTGGAGGGATTGTTCTGAAAAAGAAAGATTTATAACTAAAGCCAGGATCATTATTTAAAGTGGTAATTATACAAATTTGTTAAAAATAATTAAAAATTAAACATATTTAATTATTTTTTTAATAAGCTTTTTACTTTTTATTGTAATGCTCTGGTCAGTTTACATTCTATAACACTTAAGTAACATTGGACTGGAAAATTACAACTACTACTACCACCTCAAGTCCATCATTAACCAGGACAAAAGATGGCTTGTTAACTTTAATGCCTTAAAAACTAAACTTCTCTCCATTAATCATCTAAGAAATCCCTCTCTGCCTTCCATGCTAAGGAAGTGACTTGTTCCAGTATCTAGGGATAACATTTTCAGCTGACATGAAGTGGAAAGACTATATTGAATCTATTGCTAGGTCAGCTGCTAAGAAAGTTGGTTCATTGTGTCATACAAGACAATTTTTCTTTCTAGAATCTATCTTACATATCTATAAGTCTACCATTCGTCCATACTTAAAATATTACTGCCATATATAGTCCGGTGCCCCTGCTATTTACTTTGAGCTCCTTGATAAAATCAAAGAAGAATCAGCAATATTATTGGTCCTGATCTGGTGGGTTGGCTTCAGTCACGTTCTCATTGGCCTAAGGTTGCCTCTGTGTCTTTTCTATAAATATTTTCATGGTAATTGTTCAGATAAACTGTTCACTATGGTACCTAGACTTTTTGAATTTAAGTATTTAAGTAGACTGGTATCAAGATCTCATCAATTGACAGTTGAGCTGGCTAGATGAAGCCCTAAGTTCTATGCTAGCAGTTTCTTTTCTTGCACTTTTCACTTGTGGAACTCCCCTCCAGCTCCGTACTTTCCAGCCAACTTTAATCTGCAAAAAGTTAAATGCAATGTCAACTGCTATTTACTGTCCTCCTGATCACTCTTTCCTCTACATGCTCATTATTAAGGTTTCTGTTCCTAATTCTTCCACACCCTGTAACTCCTTGTGTCTTTACTGCCTTACATGGGGTGATACTGATTAAAAAAAATAAAATAAATAATAATAATGGGAGACTTGTTCACTGAGTATTTAAAAATAGAATTTGAATTAATATCATCAATATCATTTTTAATAACATTTTAGCTGATATGTTCCTTGGTTTTTCTAATGTTTATGCCACATATGGTAGGTTTTTACATGCTAAAATGTTATGAAAACAAAATAAGAATGAAGTTACTAGTCCAAATAATGTGAGGAATAATGAAAATTTCAGACCAATGTCAAATTTCACTATTTTACAAGAAGGAAATCAAAGGATTTAAAACAAGGAATAATTCTCTTCCTTCATCCATTTCTAGAATCAAAGCAAAGACTTTTTAGCCTCAAAATTATCAACAAAAAGATAATGACTTCAGTATGTTAGAAATTAAACTTACCATGTCATATGAATGAGATTCATCATCTAAGGTAACAAAAAAAGCAGCCTGAAATAAAATTGAGAACATTAAAAAAGAATAGTCATGAACAACAGTAATAGAACATGTGAAAACATTTCCACTACATGTAGTAAATCCTAACTTGTGTAATTGTATAATGAGGATATTTGAAAAGGGAATATTTGTGACTATTTTAAAACTTTAAAATTTTAAAAGATGATTGAAAATGTGGCTAAGGAATATTTCCATGTTATTATGATGGATGGTAATGCAAAAAGCACTCTCCACAAGGAGTCCATTCAAAATATTTTGCAACAATCAAGTACTGTTTTCGTTCAATTTACATAAACAATCTTATCATAAATTTTATCAAACAGATTGTGAATACATAATGACATTGAGATAAGTTTTGCATATGAATATATAGACTTGTATATATTGTTCTACAACTGATGAAGGAGGTATTCAAAAACCTTGAATGACACACTACACAACAGAATGTTTCATTACAAAATAGGAAATTACTGATATTTACTGTTAACTATGATTGTTTTCCGAGTGGTGGCAATAAAAATAACTTATTAGATTTTTAATTTGCAAGTTATAATTTTTATTTAAAAACAATGATAGCATTTGAAGGTTAATATTTAAAAAAGATTACAATTTTTATATTATCTATTAAAGAATGCAGAACACAATTCTGCATATTACCTTTTAAAGAATAAAAAGAAGCTAAACAACAGAGAAAAAAAACATAATACCATCCATATGTTAGAAAGAATAGCAGAATGGGCATTAGTTCTAGTCTGCATAAAGCATTAAAAAAGCTAATTTGAAAAAAATAAAATTGACTTGCTTTTTCAATAGCATCCAAAGCAATTTTGTTCTTTCCTCTGCTAAAAAATTCAGTACGTGCTTTGGCCCATGGCACTCTGTCTCCAGCTGTGAGGGCAGCAAGTTGTAATTCTCCTTCACAAGGTGGTGTACAGTCATCCACAATCTTTTGTAACATTCTACACATGAAAAATTAAACATGAAAAGAATGTAATACTAGGCTAATAGTAATATAATCTGAAGATATTTACTGAAACATCCTAGTTAAAAAGGAACCAAGATTTGAAATATCAGTATAAAAAAAAAAAAAGAAATGAAAAAATAAAAATAGAAATAAAAAAAATGAAAAAAATAAATAAAAAATAAATAAAAGAAGTAAAAAAGAAATAAAAAAAGAAATGAAAAAATATACTTTGAAGATCATTTATGGATTTATCACATTTTTTTTTCTCTTCAGGAGGATACTTTCACAAGAGCTAATCTCTTAAAATTTATTAACTATTATGAAATTTACTGATATATTAAAGAGAAATAAATTCCCCTGGAGTATTCTGCACCATTAGTAACACATTTTCTTTTAAAATACACATACACACATAATAATAATAATAATAATAATAATAATATAGTATTTAATAAAGATAAAAACAACAGATTTCTACTGTCTGAAATATACTGTAAAGTCTTCTCCTTTCTTTTATGTGCTGTGTTTGTTTAGGACATGGCTTTCTATGATGTCCTACCCATTGTAGTGCTAAACAAAATTTGTTCCCTTATTATCCCTCCCAGTTCTGCCATCCATTTATGAAAGTTCTTTACATAGCAGTTTCCCTTTGACCCTCTTGCTTTCAATCCTATGAGTGTCAAATTCTCTAAGCCCTCATTCCTCATTTTATGTCCCCAAAATTTCAAACATTTCTTTCTTATTCTATGTACAAGTGCAATTTTTTTATGCCATTTTCTTTAAAGCTTTCTGACATGTTCAGTCCATCGTATTCTCGGCATTCTTCCGAAGAAAAACATCTGTTGCGACAAGTCTCCTCTTTATCCGTGACAAAATTATCCAGCATTTACTGTGAGAGATGAAGACTGATATTACATAGCTGTTCAGTCTTCTTTTTTTTCTTTATTTTGGACAAGATTTTCCTGTTTCCTCATACTTTCTTTAGTTTTTAGAAGTTGGAAAGGGATAGAGAGAAACACATAGATGCCAATGTGTTTGTGGCCATTCCTTCCCACTTTTCTTTTACCTGTTTTTCTTTTCATTTTTCTCTAGATTTCTTACTCTCTATCTTTCCACCTTCACACCTTCTTTCTCCTGTCCTCACCTACCACTTTTCCCCCAGTTCTATAGAAATGAGACAATAAAGCTTTCGATAGCTATATTTTTATGGCTGTATAATTTGCATAGAGCATACAATTAGTACATTTATCAAAGGAAGATGTATCAGGAAACAACATTTTAATCCTAGGCAGAATTAGTCATTTATATTTATATATAAATAATCCAGTCAATGTTTTTATGGGAAATATGATATCATATATACCAATATTTATGATGTCAAGAAATGATAACAAAATTGTTGTGGCGATGTCTTTACAATAAGTAATAATAGTATGTTGCAGGTTTCAACACTTTTGATGCAATTTTATATGCTCCTGGTACATTTGACCCACAAACAATTCGGTGGACTCATCCAAAGGAAAAATAAGACATAGAATTTGAACAAAGGAATATTAACAAATATATTGATAGGACATTTTACAAAAGGAAAAATGAGAGACAAAATGAAAAGAGTTCAAAGTAACCTTCAGTGTCTGTTGTTGAATACTCACAATTTTGTGCAAGCAAAAAGAATATGTATGAAAGATTGATTCTTTCAGATCTCGCGCCACCTGTAATTATTGTCAGGGGGCAGTAATTCAAAATTTTGCCACCTGTGATTATCAAGGGGCGATAATCCAACAAGTAATTGATTAGACCTGAACCTCATCATCGAATAAAAGATAGGTCAAGCAGATATTTACTAAGCTTTGTGGGGCACCTAGTGAGGGTTGAACTCAGGAGTTTCTGAAATTATTCTGTGAATCAAAATGATAGGACACCAAGTAGTAGCAGATGATAATGCACAAATAAAAATTACTGAGACTTGGCTTGAGAGTTCCAGTAAGAGTAGCATAATAAAATAAATGCAATCATTTGCCTGAGGACAATGATAACCAATAAAGAAAAAGAATTGAAAGTACTTACACTTCTATTTCACATGGCTGAAGTAACCTGCCCCCATGACGAATATAAACTTTGAAGAATCGACCTTTATGATAAACGGCAATATGGTCACTGTCTTTGTAATGGACAAGAGTATCTGCAATTTGATTTGAACAAAAAAAAAAAAAAAAAAAAAAAAAATAATAATTTTTAATATTTACAAAATGAGTACAGAGATTTTTTTTAAATTTATATAGAATAGAAATGATAAGATAAAGAACAAATAGGAAATGTTTATCAATTTATTATGTTTCACTATTATTAAAGTTTCATCAGAGAATGAGATATGGTGAAAAAAAAAGAAAACTTCTGGTATTTTTATTTTTGCATTTTCTTTTTTAATTTAAGCTTTTCCATCATCAAGATCTGATGTTTCAGACTTTGATGACCTTGATCATTAGTTTTGTTATTTTCAAAATATTATTATTATTAAAGATTTATGTCTAGAAATAGCTTGTAAATTCTAACATTTCCAAAAGGAAACTGCTATCCTTTAATCATCATAGAGAACCATTTTTGCCCTCTATCAGTATGGCTGATGCTAACCTCCATGAAAACAACTCATTGCATTTTCTTGGTCTCACATTTTCCACTGACATGAAGTGTGGCAATTATATTGAACCAATTACTAAGTTTGCTGTTAAGAAGGTTGGTCCACTGTATCATGCCAGACAAATTTTCTCATTGAAATCCATCTTGCACATTTATAAAACTACTATTCTTCAGTGCATTGAATATTGTTACCATATATGGTTTGGTGCTCTGGCTATTCTTGAGATTCTTGAAAAAATCCAAAGAAGTGTCTGTAATGTCATTGATCTTGACTTCAGTCATTTTCCCACTGCCATGATATGGCTTCTCTCTGTCTTCTCTATAAATATTTTCATGGGAGTTGTTCTAATAAGTTCTCCTTGGTACCTTGACTGCATAAATTAAGTATGCTACTAGACTGCTGTTGTAATGGAATGTCCCACTCTCCCTATCGCCTATTGTGGACTGACTATATCAGTAGATATATATAGTGTGCACAGAATGTACCTGGTTGACTTGCTTTGGGAATTACTAGCTTGCTAACCGATTCTGTCTTTCAGTAGTGTATTCTCTTTTAGAATAAATCTTTCTTTCATCTACACCTGTGTTGCTATTCCTTTCACTCGAGTACCTCCTTTGTCTGTAACCTCTTTAAGGATACAACAATTGCATACTAGGTTTTATAGTTTTACTGTTGAAATAGTAAGATGTAATTGTAAGTTCTATTTTTCTCTTGCACTTCTCACCCCTGGAACTCTCTTCTGGTTTCTTGCTACCTATGTTCTTCAAAAATGTAAATGCAATATCGATTGCCATCTTCTGTCTTTCTGAATCCTGTTCTTTTATTGTCTTTTCTCCTCACTAAAGTCTTCTCATTCTCTTCCAGTCCCAGTAAACTTTTACTTCTTAGTGGCATTAACACCTTGCTTTTGGGTGAAATGATTAACTAAAATATCATGTTTTGTTATACTTTACTCTTTTAAAATATATTTTGCAAAGTTGTTTTTAGCTTAGTAAAAGTTTTGAACATAAATATTTTTCTGGTTGGGCCAACTGCAGATTAGTGATTCATGGAGAGTAAAGTCCTTAATAGTTGCAAATTAGTGTGGAATTTGAAAAAGGGAAAAAGAAAAGAAAAATTCCATATACCTTTTTCAATTCCTGGAATTCTAGTTGTATTGAATTGGCGTTCATACTGTGCTGAACATAAGGGGATTATTTTGTTCAATAAGATCTGAAAAGAGTATTTATATTATACAAATCCGCAATATCAGAATTTAAAATATAGTGACAAAGAAAAAGGCTTACATATAAAATTAGAATCATCAGCTCTATTCTTTCATATACAAATAAAATATTTTCTTTAGTAAATGAAAGGAGATTGCATTTATTATTTTATATGATAAAAACAAACTTTTATAGCCAATCAATTTGAAAATGTTCTAGCATACAACTAAATGTCTTCTTTTTAGTTCTCTTTCTATTCTAATATCTTCTTGATGTTATAATCTGTAATAGTTATCAATTTAATAATAACACAATCATTATTAATTCCTGTCAATAAAAATGAAAAGTCAAAGAGTGAAAATAATTCAGTTACTTTTGCCTAAAATAAGGGATCAGAATTAAGTAAGATAAATTTTAGGATTAATAATCATTTCATATAAATAAATATTACTGTCCCATAATAGTTTTTACATTTACATATATAATTTATACATTAAATGTAACAGCTATTATGGTCCACATGCAGTACTAATGTTATAGACATGGCCGGTGCTTACTTCCCCCAAGCCCACTGACCAGGGAGAAAAAGCCTGATTGGAGGCCACAAAGAAGTGCTTTGTAGCCCTCACTATCTTATCAACATTTGCTTCTTTCTACCTACATTTATATACATTGCAAATTAAACTAAGCACCACTGACTATTAAAGGATGAAAAATGTTTGGAGATTTTGATGTTATTCTGGGATCTTTTTGTTTTTTTCATCCAAGTCCATGAATTTGTTTAGCTCACGCTGAATCTTGAAGAAAGGACTATATAAAATTCATTATTTTTTATCCATAATGTTGAATGTATTAAAATTATTCAACATTTTAACAAGAAAAATTTTGAGTTGATGTTAAAAATTGCTACAAAACATTGTTGATTTATTTAAGATGAAATGATCTATTATGTCTCTAATTTGTATTTAGATACATTGGATTAATTTTCAATTTTTCTTGTTGAATTGTTCACCTATATTGCATGTGATCCATTATCGTACATAATTAGGTTACAATAAAATTTCTATTTTATATGAATACTACCTTATGAAAATTGAGATGTAGTAGAGGGAGGGGGCTCTGTATCATAAAATGGCGGGGACACAAGACCATTGCACTGACTCTGGTTATAGATAACAGTAGAAATCATATATCCAAGTTTGATCAAATATATTGTTCATAAGACAATTTCTCTATATAAATGAGAAAAAAAACATGCTTACAGGTAATATTTGATTTACAAAATCAAATTTATTTTTTATTTGTTTATCAACTATTAATTATTTATGAAAATGCCTGATCAAGTAATTGCAGATTATTGTTTTTAAACAAATTAAAAACTTTAAACTTTAGTTCCTCAAAGCAAAGTTATACATAATTAAAATATGACTCTTTAAAAATAAAGCAATTATTTCATTTTAATTCTTCTCTGAATTATTTCTATCCTTATCTTTGTTGTTTTATCTCAACATTTTGTCCAATATGTTTTTCAGTTTTTCCCAAATGAATGTCACATTCAGATAGTGTCATTTTCACCTGCTCAATTTCTGATTCCAAAATACAGATTCAAATGAGAAAGAAATCATTTATTCAACTGAGAAAATTTATTAGAATTAAATTTTCTAGAGCTTTATCTAGAATCTGCTAAAAACTAATAAAGTTTAAATCGATTGGCAATTAGCCAATGTTTTGCCAACCATTCCAATAAACAATCTAATAGTGTAAGAATTTAATAAATAAATAGAAAAAGAAAATGTATAAATTCACTTTCATATCTTTAGGTCTTATTAAAATTCTAATCATTGTTTTTTAAACAATAAACATTGCCGAGGAGTGAAGGTAGTTAAAATATAATGGTGTCAATAGAAAAAACTATCTTTTTGACTGGACTCTCCCAGATATAAATAGGAGCAGGTACTGCCTTTTGGAGAGGGAAATTTCCAGCAGTCAGCTCTGACAGTCAGACAGAACATTCTTGCTGTAACACTCTCGTTTATATATGTTTGTATTACTGTTTCTGATAATATATTTGTTTAACTCAATTCCACTCTTTGTGTCTTTATTTCTGGCCCTAACAACATTGATCTTCCATTTTTTTTTTGCAGACACAAAGATAGAAAGTTTGCCAAATATTATTATATAAAATTCAAGACAACATTTACATCATTCAGGCAAATAAAATAATTGTAAGAGTCTATGCAAGCAACAAAATATCATAAGGAACACCCATAGCCAATTGATTTAATATTATAAATATATTGGTTTAATTAATGCAAAATGCTAATTAAATAGACTATCAAACTTTCTGGTATAAATTAATACATTTCTACAACTTGGCATCTCTATTTTTCTATTCATTTCATTATCTGACTTGTATCCAAAAAAATAAAAATAAAAAACAAAATATTTCCATGAAAGTTGATTTGCAAAAAGGCTGCTAAGAAAAATAATTACAAGAGATATCAACTTTGCAAAAATAAGAAAGAAATTTTCTTATCAAATAAGACACACCTTCTTACAGGGTACACATAAGATGTTCACGTAAAAATGTCTACTTACAGGGTTCAGTTCTTGTCGATCTAGTTTGCGTCGATAGAGTAACATGCCGTAGATAAGGTTGGCAGCTCGAGCTACTTGGATATCAGAATGGTTTAAGAGAACTGCATCCTGAAGAAAAGACAGATAGAAAAAAAGAAGTTAGAATAATTTTGGAAAAACTCAAATATTCATGAATAAAATGTGAAATTCTGATTCCAATTGTTTTACAACTTGGTTATTATCAATCTCAGAGAATGGACCACAATTATGACTTGTTGATCATTGCTTTATAGTAGGCACCCAGTTTGTATCAATACTTATTGTTTAGTTATATGAATATACAGTATGTTTCAACATTTTATGCAAACAAGAAAAATTACAATGATTATAAAACTAATGGTTGAGAATTCACAAAATTTTGGTCAACTATAAGTCTTTTGTATTTGTGGAATATCTCAAAACCTTAGATCACAATACTGAACAGAATTCAGTTTATCTTGAATATCTCAAAACATTACAGTATGGAACAGAATTCAGTTTATGTTTGACTATCTCAAAACATTATTTTTTAGACTGTTCCACATTTATACAGTCATCTCAAAAAAATCAATGTGAATGTCTGTAAGGGAAAATAATGAAAGCCAATTACTAACCTAATAATGATTTATTCAAAAAAAAAAAAAATTTAATTTGTCAGGACACATTGGGTACAACAAAGCAAAAAAAATATTCATTGATATAATTTCCATTCTCGCTAATAACTTGAAAATAGCCTTTTGTCAGCAGAACAACTTAAGTTGAGAATTTCTTGAAGGGAAAACAGCTAATATCATTTTTTAATACAAATTACTAGTCAACCATATATGCATGCCTCTTGGCAATGATCTAAACCCCATTAAGAAGTTTTAAAATACTAATTTTCCTAAGTATTCATTAGTAGTATTAGCTAGAGTGTTATTGTGCAAGAAAATGGCTTTTCATATGAATGCCTCTGTTTTTTTCTTAAGCTAGGTTTGCAGATTGCCTTTTGGAAATTTACTGTAAACAGAAGAGGTCATTGTAACACCATCAGCCACCTAAAAAAAGATAACCAACTCATTACCAATGATTTCTACACAAAACATAACCCTCTACATCACCTTTCTGATGCTTCAACTAAAGCAGCTTAAGTATTTTCTTCAGGTACTACTCATTTTGCCAAATGTCAGGGCTATTGAGCCTCACTGTAAACTTGTCCATAAATAGTGATTTCTGAAAATACAGTTTCATATAGTGTTTGTTCCAGTTGACTCACTTAATAAGGTGATTCAACTTCAAAGGTTGATAAATGATTGATTTATTACAATTTCCTAAATGTGGTAATATGATGTTTTACTTTTAGATGCATTTAGAATTCCATTGACTTCTAATTCATTCATTGGCTTTACTACTCTTAAATGGAGACCCATGCAGTTCAATTTTCAATTAGCTTTCCATCAATCAAGTGAAAATCAATCAAGTGAAAATCAAAGATTTTCCTATTTTCTCTTTGTCAAGTTGTGGACTGTATACAGCCAGGTTTAGTATTTACATTAGTCGGACTATTGTCCTCATCTTTGTCGCCATATTTATCACAACGTTTCAACCGTTGTATGCTCCGGCCTTCTTCAGGTGGTTGGAATGTCGAACTGAACCCTTTATTTCGCTCACTGGGGTAGACTGTTCTAGTTCCATGTGCCATGTTTTATAGATGTCAGTTATCAGTCATCTCCTGTTAATTTTCCCTCTGAAAGTTTTCCACCGCCTTAGCCGGGTATTGAACTCACACTCTTTGGGTTATGTCACTAGATCTAACCAACGCCTTTATACACTGTGCCATGTGTCCTCAAAGTGTGTGAGTTCAATACCCGGCTAAGGCAGTGGAGAACTTTCAGAGGGAAAATTAACAGGAGAGAACTGATAACTGACATCCATTAAACATGGCATGTGGAACTAGAACAGTCTACCCCAGTGAGCGAAATAAAGGGTTTGGCTCAGCATTCCAACCAACCGAAGAAGGCTGGAGTGTACAACGGCCAAAACGTTGTGATAAATATGGCGACAAAGACGAAGACAATAGTCCGAATAATGTAAATAATGTACATAATACCTCATCTCAGAAATATAGACAAATAATTTTTATTGATAAAAGTCCTACTATTTAACCCATGGCTGGGGGTGGAGAAGATAGATTAATACTTTTCCCAAAGGTATTTGCATGTAAGAATCTCAACTAGAATTCAAAGTCAGCTCTCTGATTTCTCATATTTTTACATTATATTTGAGCACCAGTCAGACCATGACAGCACTTATCAATTAGATTAGAAATCAGTCATATTTAGTCATTTTATAACATACTTCTGTATTCAATTTTATCTTGGCCATTGAAGTGACTAAAGATTGATTTTTGCAGGTCATAATAATTATCTTGTTCATAAAGCAAAAATATTTTATGTTAGATAGACACAGAAATTGATTGCAAAGCAAAATAACAATTTTGTTTTGCTATTAAGTAAAACATTTCTTTTGTCAGGAATGAGAAAAGAACATATCTATGTAAAAATTGAGTAGAATAGTAGATCTTAGTAGGTAGGTATGAACATATACACTTTGTGATGCAAAATCAGAATTAGTGTTCAAATTTGACAATCTTTGAAATGCTGTTATTGAAGAACAATAAGCATGACTGTTTTAAAAGTATAGATAAACAAAAAGTAGTTAAATATAGTCTACCCTTGCATTTTCAATTTGAATGTCACTACCACTGCAAAAGAGGTAGTGATAGCAATATTAGAATTATAATTAGATATATTATATCTATATATATAGATCTATATATAATATATTATTATATATTATTGAAATATTAGAATATTAGATTCAGAATCTGTCTTACATACATTTGTATATGCATTGAATATTGCTGTCACACCTGGTCTGATGCTTCAGCTATGAATTTAGAGATTCTTGATAAAATATTAGGTTGGTGCAAAAATAATGACGTAATAATGTCGTTTTTTGACGTATTTTTTAACGTCAAAAAACGACATTATTACGTCATTATTTTTGCACCAACCTAATACAAATAAGAATCTGCAATGTTATTGGTCCTGACCTGGCATCATGCCTTTAGTAACTTTTCCAGTGTTGTAATTTCTTCCAGCTTTTTGCTTTCCAGTCAATTTTGATCTTCAAAGATTTTAATGCAATGTCAATCGTTATCATCTGTCTTAATTTTTGTTCTGATTGTTCTCTCTCATTAATAAGGTTTTCTTTTTCTCATATTCTCTCACACTCAGTAACACCTTGTGTCTTAGTGACTTTATTGCCTTACTTGGGGTGAAATGATTAAAAAGAAATCTTTTCTGGCATGTTCAATTTCCTATCCATGGTAGGAGAAATTATTTGAAAAAAAAAAAATTGCTGTACTTACAACACCGTAAAAATTGCTGTTGACCATGATTGGGGAACGGCCTCTAAGATAGACAAATTCTTCCCACCAATCAGACACCTGAAAATAAGAGGAGGAAAAGTTATAATTTCATTATAAGATATTTGAAATATTCAGCAGAAACTTTTATAAAAGTGAACATAATATTTTTGAATAAGCCATCTTGAAATGCATAAATTACAAAATTCATCTTAATCAAAACTATCAAAATTATACAAAAAACATATTTTTCTATTCAGCAACAGTTAAATATTAACCAGACACAAAACTATCATTTTGTGGCAATGTTTAATAATTATTTTTATTAACATTTGCCTTTTTTGTTATTCATGTGATTATTTTGTATATACTATTGATAATTGAATCATTTCACATGTAGATATGAAACCCAGAATGAACAGCATTTGAATCAGGTGTTTTCATTTGGTTATCTTTTTCAGCTTTTTCAAAAAGGCCAGGTTGCAAAAATTTGAAACCAGTTTCAATACTGTATTCACAAATGATGAAATAAACTCAATCAATGTCACATTAATAAAAGAAAACTTCAATCTGTCCCTTGCACTCTGTGTAATAAATAGTCAATTTTCTTTTCAGAAGATGGTATAGCAGTATTATTTGTATTTTTTTATTCATATTGCATGAAGAAATGTCAAACATTATTGTTCATTTTTTACTAGAATTTACTTTCATCTTAATTTATGGCTGCTTTTTATCACAATTTTACAATGTATCAATTCTCTGATACTGAGTAGTGAAAGCAGGATCAGAAATTAAAGTGTTTCTTGGTGAGATTTGAACTAATATTTCTTTTACTGAAGGGAAACATGGTGAATCATCTGGTTGGATTAAATGGGAGCATATTTGATTATTTCCATGAAGTGGGTGGAGTTTTAGACATAAGATGGTGACTTTCCTATTAATGGCTCAATTATATCCACAAGGAAGTGACCCAGAGTGTAGCATACTGACTCTTGGCAGCTAACAATTGGCCTTTGTGAATTTTGGGAAGACCATATATGTGAGGTAGCTTGCTGTAACTTTGTGACAACTGCCTGTATGTTTTAGGACAGAAGTGATCCTTGTTCTTGATTAGTATCTGTGACAGTTTTTGTTTCATTTTCATTGTTGGATCTTTCTTTACTTTACTATAGATACTGTTTCTAATGAGGTCTTCCAGTTTTACTGTATATTCTGTTTTGTCCATCACTACAGTTGCTGATGGAGCTTGTGTGTCACCTTCTGATCTTTCAATTTTTGTACTTGGCGGGCCTTGACTGCATCAAATTTGTGAAGGATTTATCCAGATCATGCTGGATCCTCTTTTGATCTTCTTCATCAGTAATTCTGTTGAAGAAGACCTTGAACTTCTGGAAGATATTGGATTGCAGTTTTTGTTTTATCTAACAGTTGTACTTTATTCTTTCTAGGACAAGGGTATGTCCCACTTTTTCTGCAATCAGGTGGCCTCTCTTTGAATTGATGGGAAGTATTGGTGCCAAGTCTGAAGTGATTAGTTGTAAGTCTCTGCATTGGTGTAGGAATATTAGATGATTCTACATTTGTGCCAGCTTCTGGTGAGACTATTCTCATTTTCTCTATATTTTGATATATCAGGTCTGTACTGATCCTTCAATATCTGTCTATATTTCTAAGATGAATTAATGTAATTATTTACACTATTTACATTGTTTGGACTGTTGTCCTTATCTTTGTTGCCTTATTTACAGTGTTTTGGCTGTTGTATGCTTTGGCCTTCTTCATGTGATTGGAATTTTGAACTGAACCCTTTATTTCGTCCACTGGGGTAGATTGTTCTAGTTTCATGTGCGATGCCTCTTCCTGATGTCTCCACTCACCTGAAGAAAGCAGGAGTGCACAATGGCTGAAACATCATGAATATGGCAACAAAGATGAGGACAACAGTCCGAACACTATAAATAGTGTAAATAATTACAATACTTCATCTCAGAAATATAGACAGTTATGCATTATCCAGAATTTCCTTAAGAGATTATCCATTTTCCAGAATTATCCTTTTTTACCAATTTCACCCTTTATACATAATTTCACCAAGAGATTATCCTTTATACATAAGTTTGCCCAGGGACTATCCTTTATATCGAATTTTGCCCAAAGATAATTCCTTTTCCAGAATTTCATCCAGAAATTATTTTTTTTTTTTTTTTACCAAATTTCACCCAGAGAGTATCCTTTTTCTAGTAGTTCATCCAGAAATTTTCCTTTATACATAATTTCACCAAGAGATTATCCTTTATACCAAATTTTACCCAGAGATTATCCTTTTATCAGAATTTCACCCAGAGATTATCCTTTTATCAGAATTTCACCCAGAGATTATCCTTTATCCAGAATTTCACCCAGAGATTATCCTTTATCCAGAATTTCAACTCATTGCTGTAGCACTGAACTAAAAACAACCAACAATTGAAGATAAAATTAAATACTAGACAAGAATTAATAATAATAATAATGGGAAAGATAATTTCCTCTGGAGTTTTTTTTTTAACATTTGCTATCTAGCTTATTAATTATTTAATTGTTAATTTTGCACACACATAAATCAATTTTCACTAAAAGTTTATTTTAATATTCAAATTTGAGTGCAATAAAGGTTATAATTGAGAAGAAATAATACTAAAACCAAAATGTTACTCACATAATTTGTTGCCCACCAAGATTTGAGTACTAGGTTAAATTGCAGCTTCTTGGCAATACCATTTTGAAACTCCAAAGCCAAACCTTCCATGCGTTTATAATCCTCTTTACTTAACAATGGCTTAACAGAAGAAAGGTACTGCACACCACACATTAAAAGAAAAATAAAAAAAAATATGAAGAAATTGTTAATATGTAAAAAATATATTTGATAAGGAATTTTATAGAAGTAAATAAAGTTTCCTAAGTAGTCAATCACACATCTCCAAATATAAAGAAATATGTTTCATCAGACTGTTTAAAATCATATTATCAAAAGTTAAATCAAAGTTAATGATTCATGCAATATGTATTCAATTGAACACACGAAAGTTCATTGTGGGAATTGAAATTCATTCTCTTTTTAAAAACAATCTATCCTGTTGTTTATTTTTATATATATATATATAGTTTTATATCATTGCTAATAATTTGTATAGTTATATCTCTTAAAATGTCATAAATCAACTTGGTATGTATTGTAGGCAGTGTGAAGGCACACTGGAGTAATGGATAGCAGTTCGGATTGAGGAATTGAAGAGCCGAGTTCAAATTCCAGTTGAATCCATTACATTAACTTACGTGCTAATACCCTTGGGAAATGTATGAATCCTCTTCTCTCTCCAGCTATGGGTAAATAGCAGGACAGGCTGGGTTTTATAGCCTTGGATGACAGAAATGGCAACCTACTGCGGGAAAAAATCTGCCTTGTCAAACATGTATTGAAAGATACATGATCACCTAAGCGTGTATCACGCATGGCACATAACAGACTGACATATTGTAGATATGAAAATACTCAACTTTCTTGTTAAATGGCCTGTCTTAACTGAAGAGAAATTTTGTGAAAAGCTGTGAGTTATGACTATAAAAAGTGTTTTAGCAAATTTTTTGATATACAACATTTTTCAAAATTTTATTGTATCAATCATTAAGTTATTGACTTTCTTTTATCTACATATAACTACAGACATTATAAAAAATATCTTTCTGAGTTGAATAAAGAGTAGTAAAAGTTTTTTTTTTTTTTTGATACATTTGCCTAAATAGATTTATACTAGTTAATTCCCATGAAAGAATTCAAACAGATTTTCACTGTCATAGAAAAACAATAAACTTAAAATATTTTCATAAGTAAATAATAAAAAAATATTTCAAATTAGATTTCTAAATGAGGAAAGTACATTGAATTGTTCATGCAACATACTATTTCGTAAATTGTTCTGTTTGGAAAAACATTCTGTAACAGTTTTCAAATGTATATTTTAATCTACAAAAGGATATTTCCGGAACTCTGAAAAACTAGTAATGTTTCCTGAAAAGGAATCTCTATTTGAAATAAGAGTAAATAAATGCCATCAACAGCAGAAAGGAAGAATCCATTTGGGTTGCTATCCTGCAATAATAAAGCCACTGCATTTAGAACAAATTAGAGAAATTTCTGCAGTGTTATTTTACACATTTCAAATAAATATCTTAATATTTGGCTTTAACTGAGACTGCAATATAATCATATTACAGATATTAAATGTATCAAAATGAAAATATTCACCCGTTTCATTGTATCTTCCACTGAAGGCACGGGTAACTTTGGAAGCAAACCTTGAAAACTGGTCAGTAAGGGTTTATGACCAATGAATTTGAAAGCATTTATAAAAGCCTGTGCAGAAGAGAAAGAGACTTATTTTAGAATTAAAGAACATTTAAGAATTTATTAATTAATATAAAATAAAATTATAGAAAAAGCTACATTAGATTCTGCAATAATCCATGAAATTTAACAATACTTTTCAAATCAGAATAAATTTAATCTTACTCTCTTGAGAAATAAACTAAAATGCCTCTCAGTATATTTTGTAGCAAAATTGGCTTAATCCAATAAATATCTACCAAAAGTGACATTACTAGTTTGTCACTTTTGATGGATATTTATTGGATTAAATTTTTATATTTAAAAAGTTAATATTAAGATATTTCCAAAAAAAGACTTCAAATTTTCTTCTTCTTTCTTGTTCTAATAATTTTGTAATTTCCTTGTAATTATTCAGCTAGTCTGCATATGTAACATTCTGTAATTATGTCAGGGTAAAAAAATGTATTCTTCCATTGTTATGGTGAAGAAAGAAATATGTCACGAATGCAATCTGATTCTATGAAATAAAAGTAAGAAAGAGAGAAAGGAGTGGAAAAAAAAAAAGACAATGACTCCCTTTTTTCCCCTCAGTTAAATTTTTTAAATAAAATAATTTAATTCCTATTCTAATAAGTCAGTATATTAAAATGAATTATTTTGGAATAGGAAATAAATATATATACATTATTTTATCTTTTTTTTGTCCGGCTGCTTCTATAAAACATATCACTTGAAGAAAGTGAAAAGTTGATAGTTTAATAAGGGGGCATGAAGAGAAAGTGTGGGAAAGTGAATGATTTGTATTTGTCTTTGGGGAGAGAGAGAGGGTACAAAATGAAAAAAATTTAAATCTTTATTTTTCTTTTCAGTTAATTAATGAACATCAATTTGGGGAAATTTATGAAAATGTAATAATTAAAAATGACAATAAAGAGGATCTAGAAAGATTGGAAATTGAATGCTTGCATGTAATTCATAAGATTCTCTTTTGAAAATGAAACAGTTCTTTAAGAGTTGGTTTACCTAAACCATTTTGAAATGCAAACATAAGTGAAGTGTAAGTACTTGTAAATGTCTGATACTAATCAATTAACCAATGTTCAGAAAGAAATAATGACTAAGTATAAATGCTGTCATGTGAATCAATACTAGTTACATATCACAACCAAGTGGTTTTGATGTTGAGGTTCTTGGTGGCTAAAGTAAAACCTTTCAATTTCCTTTGTTACTGTAAGAGCAAAACAATGCATCATGCAATTTCTGTATTGTTGCTTTTACAGTCTAGACTGGGAATATTGCCATTCTGCTTGCAGGGTGAAAAACTGCACATTGTTTATCTAAATACCTACAAGTGAAATAAGTTGTTTGTAACATATCATCTACTTCAGATCATTATGCTTTCTTCATCAGGATTCAAATGCTTTTTGTTATTTGATGAAACTTTTATCATTTCAGTACATGCTCTCATTGCCATTGGTAGATACCCTGAGTGATGACACCCCAGTGGTGGTACTGAGGAAAGATGATTTTACTTCATGAAAGTTTTTAACAAATGTTAGCAGTGGTACCACGAGGTACTAAAATTACAATAATTAAATCTTGTATTTAAAGAATTTGTCCTCTAACCTCTTTTCAAACAATATAGACTTGTTCAAAATTATGCAAGCAAAGGAAGCCCAGTGAGAATTTCAAGCGTCTTTGTTCAAGACTTTCATGGCAGAAAGTTACACTTCCAACTCTAAAGTTACAAATCAGACTTTAGTATATAAAAAAAAAAAAAAAAAAAAAAAATCCCATAACAAATGTGGTTTTGTCCAATGCAACTCTGGATGTTTATGCAAATTATTCTGAATAATAATAATTCCCAAAAAGCAATGCCTCATTAATATATAATGAAGAAGTGCTGTAGAAAGTAGCAGGAGAAATAGTTTCCTAATTTCTGTTTGTATTTCTAGGATGAGTAGTTACCATTATTTACACTATTTACATAGAGAGAAGAATGGGGAATAGATCAAGGCATCTGAAGATGTCAGTTGATATTGCATTTGAATATTTGGAGATTATAGCTATCAGGGAAGCAAGTAAGAGGAAGGGAATTCCACAGATGGGAAGTGCAAGATATGAAGCTATTGGAGTAGAAGAGACAGCTACATTTAACCATTTCGACAGTGAAAGGGTGGGACTGAAATGCAAATATGTTCTTTTTTTTTTAATCTTTCCTGCCTCTTCACTACTACCTTTGATTTTATGGTTCACTTTAAACTCCCAAAATCTTTTAATTTTCAAAATAACTGTGGATTTCCCACAGGTACTGCTTGTCATGGATAAATATTCATGGAATTCAATTTCAAAATATTTGTTGATGATTCTATATAATTCTTCATTTAATGTTTCTAAAGTATATTATCTTGTAATTTATTGTGAATTTCTAATGTTAAGTCATTTGAAATTGTTTCGATGAATTCTTTGAAGTGGAGTTTAAAAAGAAATACAAATATATAAAAATTAGTAAAATCTATCTCTTAGCAATACATCAATTTGTGCATTGACAAAATTTACATGATAAAATTTCATTCCTAAACAGATATATCATATGAAAGAAAAAAAGAAAAAGAAAGAAATATTGTATAAAATTCTAAAAAGAGGAAAGTATCATCATTCCACCAATTATTTGGATTAGTATTCTGACTATGAACTTCATAATTGCATTTAAAATATTTTGAAATAAAACATAGAAAGAAGTTGTCTTCTTACCAGCCATATTTTTGTTTTCCATGTTATGATACTTCGAACTTCATAGATCCATTGTTGGTAATAGAAGAGTAATTTCAGGGTGGAACGAAGGATGATGGTCATCATGGTACAAATAAACATTCCATAAAGAAAACTTTCTAAAACTCGACTTACTTTAGGATGAAATATTCCAAGCCTGATAAAATTGTATGACATCCAAGAAGAGAGAAAGTAAAATATAAAAGAATTAGCTGCAATCACAAATATATAATTATTAATGGAGCAAATAGTAAGGTTTATTTTAGTGCTGTTCAATGCTACATAATAATTATAGAATATTCTGTAATGTGAAGAAACTAAAACCGTACTGCATATCTAGAATTATATAAATTTGTATACAATTATTAGGCGGCCCTGTAACCTGTATGATCACATTTCATAAGAAAATTATGGCATATCATTGAATTTACTCTCTTCTAAATTATGTTTATGATTATGATGTGCAAAAGGGGAGATAATTTTATTTTTGCAGAGTTTTTTTACTCATGCAAATAAATAAGGGATAGTATTTAATAGTTATCTCCCCTGAAACATTGCACGCCACCGCCTTCTCTCTGTCTAGTTCAGTATAAATTGAAACTCCTTAATATTATCATTTAATTGCAATTTACTCTCCTTTTTTGTATTATAGTGGTACCATAATTCGATATCTCTAGTTAGAATGTACCTGTTCAGCAACTTCAAGGTTACATATACAGACATTAAAAAAAAATTACTATTATAAAGTTATTTTTGTCAATGAACATTAATGGACATTCAAATAAATAAAGATGTAAGAGAATAGATGAAAATGTATTTATACAGACTGGAACTCACCAAAAATGGAATAATGGCTCAAAATTTATCAAAGGAGGAACCCAACCAGCAAATTTCAAAGCAGCGACTGTCACAATGATTGTCACCAATCCAAGAGGAGTTACTGGATAGATACCAATACGGAATGTGTTCTAAAATAAAATAAGCATCCATGATAAACAGACAGTGAATTAATGTATTTGTATATTTTTTTATGAATTTGAAAGTATATAAACACTTGGAAAGTATCTTTCTGTAGTGATACTAGCAAATTAGTATGCATAATTTGCATAAGCAGAACTGAACATTCAATATAAGTGGTCTCTGAGACTAACCAAGGGGAAGTACGACTTAGCAGCTGATTAGTGCTAATATCAACTTCACAACACTTTCATTGCTATAATTAATGGTCATAAATTTTGTCACATTTACTCTTTCTTTTTATGAAAACTAACATGCAGGATATGCTTTTCTTTTTGAAACTTTATAAGTTCAAAACATTTTTTAGACCAGTCTTCTTGGATGTATTTTCTGAAGTTCCTAAAAGTAATTCTGTGTCCTTATATCTTTTTAAAAATTTTATATCATACTGCAGATCTTTTTCTCATATTCACTTAAGAGAAATAATTTCTGTTAGAAACAAAGAGGGGTGAACTTGTTCAGAATCCTACAAACTCTAATGATGTTGGAATTGCCATTCATGTTAACCGAGATGTTTACAAAAACTTAGAAATAAAATGTGAATGCATTGGCTACTAATGTTTTACAAGATCTGAAATAAAATGAAAACTTTTTAATGAATTCAATTCTAAAAGAATTTTATTTTAATGGCTTACAGGTTATTTTATATGATAACAAGTAAAAAAAAAAAAAAATGTTGCACACTTTATGTCCTGCATATATGAAGAGATACTGCACTTTCCAAAATTTAATCAAACACCAGAATTTATTAAGAACTTTTTGTTTAAAATTTATAATTATCAAGGAAAGTGTTCAATATTGGAAATATAACATCTGTTGATATAAAGATTATGATGGAGATGTTATAAATAGTAAATTTTAAAAAATAGTTCATTTTAGTTTTAATTTTATTTTAACAGATATAGAAAGGGTAGGAATTAAGATTACAAAAGACATAAGCGACACGATTGTGACATCATGAATTAGGAGTTATCTCCCTTATTTCGCATAACCACTCATTATTTGTCATTTCTTTTTTTTTTATAAATTGTTCATCTTTGGTCTACTTCCCTATTTCTCTTGGCAAATAAACAGAATTTATAAAGAATTATTTCCATTTTTGTTTAATAAAAATAAAATCTTGTTAATGTTATTCTGATAAGAACATTATTTAAAATTTGATTATTAAAATGAATCTTTCCTTTTTTAATTACATAGATTTGGTGATTTTAAGACTATATTTTATTTTGAAAAGGATAAAAGGAATTCTGAGTACTATTTTGTTAGTAAATGAAATTTTATCAAAACAAACTGGAGGAAATACAAAATTTCAACATGAATTTTTTATAGTATAACCAAATAAATTGAAGAACAATTGAATCATTATGTGATGATAATTTTAATGATTCATAAATAAATATATCAATTTTTAAATTACAAATCAAATTAGTCATAGATATTTTGTAAATGAATATGAAATAGCATTGTTTCTGAATTGTGTAAATTTAGCATAAATGATTTTATTTCATTTCAAGGAGCTTTCTTTTCAGTTATAAATCAGCACATGCGTGTGTTGTTGTATAATAGAATTATGAAAAGATGGAATGTTATTAAGAGAGAAAATGTCAATGCATTTCAGCATGTTTAGTGCTTAACAATAATATTCATTTTGTTTGGGGGGAAAAAGATAATTTAAAGACATTAATAATATAAGCATTACTGTTTACTGTTCAAATAGAACCTAATATATATATTTTTAATCTATATTATTTATCATGAAATCATTTCCATATTCAATCTAAAATCAGACAATGGTTTAATTATGACAAGTTTTGAGAGAGAGAAAGAGAGAGAAGAAAAAAATGACATAAATAAATCCAATGATAATATAACTTACTTTGGACTGCAAATCAAAAAGAAAGGTTATTTACCTTCAGTCTTCCTAATCGTTTCTTCCATGCAATGACACCGCTTTGGAAGATCAAATTGAAGACATCTCTGTTGACATTAACATCAACTCCTTCTGAGGTAATACTAAATGTGAAGGCAACAGCTGAGTGTGCTTCCGCCATCGTTACCCAACTATATTATGAACAAGAAAGTTAAAATCTAAAAACAGAAAAGAAAAAGAACATCTAAATAGATAACAATAGAAAACAACCATCATGATAGAATTTGCTTTATATATCCATTACTGGAAGAGAAATTAAAAATAAAAAGGTTTTAACTTAGGAAACAACAGCTGTAAAATCTCAAGTAATGACTATAAAATATTTATGGACACACATAGTGTAGACACATTAAAATATTATATTAGGTTGGTGCAAAAATAATTTCGTTTTCTAACATATTTTACTATGTGAGAAAACGAAATTATTTTTGCACCAACCTAATACCTCAAGCAGATATAAATAAATAAGTTGTAAATAAATTTTATTATTTGGTTTCTCTATAATGTTGATGTTCATATTTATATTCAATAAAATGAAAACTATAGTTTATACAGGTACATCAATAAGTCTGTAGCCTAATGATGAAAGAATCAGTTATTTTACAATATAATTTCCTTTCTCATTAAGTCATTTAATTCAGAGGTGAAAATTAATTACATTGAATATTGAATGGAAAATTTTAGATAAAATTCAGTTAAATGTCAGGCTGTGAACTTATTGAGCTACTCTTGTTTAGTTACTCATATATTTGTTAATTTAGAGGCATACATAATTAAAGACAGAACCATTCAAAAAACGAAAATTACATACATTATTTTGATCATTTACATTATTATTGACTGTCACTGAAAGAAGGCCAGAAGGTTCAACAGAATTGATTGAAGCTTTTGAGCATGGATCTGCAATGCAGTTTAAGTCTTGTTTGTGTTGCAAGTTGTTAAAAGTCTAATCATTATTGATTTTACTCTAAAAATACAAATATCACTGAGTAAGAGCCAATGTTTTTTTTTCTCATTTTCAAAGTCATATTTTTGGTAATTATTTTTGGTGTGAGATGAACATGAGAAACTTACAGAGGACTTGAAGGATAACCTAACACAACTGTGAAGAAAAATCATAATTCATGAATCATTTTACCAATATGCAATCATTCAAATTCTTTAAAGTTTATTAAAACTTAGTATTTAATATGAAAATTATCCCAAGTAATAAAACGTACCTCAACTAGTTTATAAACAATTACTAAGTAGCAAAAGTCATGTAGTAAATGTTAAAGCTTATTAACCTGAACTGAATTAAAAAATTGAGAATATCAAACCTCTTTGGCATCTAGACTTTATGAATTTAAACACAGTACTAGATTTGCAGCTAGGTCTCATCATTTTATAATTGAAATGGCTAGATTTAACCATAAATTCAATGCTAACAGTTTCTTCTCTTGCACTTCTTGTTTGGGAAACTTTCTTCTGGCCTTTTGCTTTCCAATCAACTTTGACCTTCCAAAAATTTAAATGCAATGTCAACTGTTATCTTCTAACTTCTTAATTCTTGTTCATTTATTGTTTCCTCTCCTTAATAATGTTTTTTCTTTTTCTCATATTCTCACACAGTCAATAACACCTTGCATCTTAGTGGCTTTATTGCCTTGCTTTGGGTGAAATAAGTTGTTCTCCTTTTTTTTTTAGCTAAACTTCTTACATTAAATTTACATTTTCCTTTTTTGTACTGTGAAAATAATATCAAACATCTTTAGTACCTTAACTTTATGAATTTAAGTGTAGTACTGAATTGGCAGCTAGGTCTCATCTTACAGTTGAAATGGCTAGATGTAACCATGGGTTCTATGCTAACAGTTACCTTATTATTATTAAGTCTTGACAAAAACTTTTTCCTGCAAATATGATTTACATCAAGAAATGACCACCATTGGCATTTAATATTAACACAGAGATTTTTACCTGATTACCAAAGTTAAGCCACCTAGAACGAGATTAGTATTTAAATGGGTGTCTTCTTGAAAACAAGTACTATAAAATGATAGTGGCCTTGTGCCACACTAAACAAAGATTTGTAAATAAAGAAATTAACAGCCATCAATTATTTTTGCATTAAAATGTCAAACAAGTAAATGGTTAACTTTTTCCAAAAAATAAAAAAAAATTCTTTCATCCAAGTTTGGCAAAAATTATAATTATTAACAAGTTCATAAATATTTTGTAGAAATTTTTTTTTTCTTAAATCATGAGAGAAATCTTAACAAGCAAAAACATAAACATACTTCTTTTACCCATGGGGATATTTAACAAGAGGATATACAGAATTTTAACAGAGAAACAAATCACATTTTTTGTTTGTTTACAAGATTATGTCAAGAGACTTAGTCTCTCTCTATTTGCATACTTGACACAGATTAAGTGCAGTAAACAAAACCCAAGGTAGATATTGGTGTACTTTTAAATGAAACTTGTACTCAGTTAAAAAAGAAATAAGAAAAAAACATTATTAATGTTAGGTTGATGTTATCAACTTAAAGTTTTTCATAGAAAATAACTTAAAAAAGCAGTTATAGAATACATAAGCAGAAAGTAACTGAAATGGAGAGTGATATATATATATATATATATATATATATATATATATATATATATATATATAGGTACCACCAAAGAAAAATTATAGCTAATGAATTTTTAAAAATGGAAAATCTTTCATGAAGTTTTTATTTTAGTTTTAATTTCAAGCTGATAAATCAAATTTAATATTTTCAATAAGCAAAATATTTTATTGCATTTCAAACTGATTGGAATAAGTTTTTTTTTATTATCAGTAAAAAAAAAAAATGGTAAATTCATCCATGATGTCAACATGATGTAATAATTCTCTTTATAAAAAAAAAATCTCTCAAAAATAAAATATACTTTTCTGAAACTTTATTTGAAGAAGATTAAATGATTTAAAGTTTAATCAATCTGATTTGAAACAAATCTTACTTTTAGTTTAAAATATCACAGAAAAGCATTTTTTGACACAAAGGTGGGGGGTGTTTTTATGAGGTGTTGACAAATTTCTCCCTAGACTTGTGTTTGGGAATTTTTTCTAAGCAGGACACAACTGTAGCAATTACTCGACAAATATAATGTGAATGCCATTTTTTTATATAATTCTTTTTAGTAATCTTAAAGATTTAAGAAAACATACTAAGCAATCTAATGCTTTATTGAATTTTAGATACTTTGGCTTTATAGTCTAACTTACAAAGACACTTGAGGAACTGTTAGAAAATTACCGATAAATTTTAACTTTACTATATTTACTGCTTTTATTTTCTGATAATGTCATATTTGAACATCCATATTTACAAAAGTCATTATGTTTATATACACATAAAATAAATTCAAAATTCTTTTTAAAATATTGGAGAGGGGAGGTCATTGCAGTGAGCTTTTCCATTTATGATTAGTAAATACAATCTTAATTTAATAACAATATCACTTAACCACTACAAATTAATACAGAATTTTAAGATTTAAAACTTTATAAATTTATAATAATTTATTTAAAAATAAAAAAAAATAATTTATTTAAAATTCATAGCAGATTTTCTGTAACTGAGGTCCTGTCTGATCAAAAGATTTTCATGATTTAAATTCTCCAAGGACTTGTCCGTATAACTAATATAAACATTAAGCACTACAAAAAAGAATTTCTCAAAATGTTAGAAAATTAAATAAACGGAGGTTAACAGATGTAAAAAAATATTTTTATGAATGTTTACTAAAAAAGAAACATTTAAAAAATAATTTAATTAATTTGTGAATAAGCCCTGAAAGTGTCATTAAAATCCAACAATCATTTGATTTGGGCAAGAATTTCCAAATCAATGTTTTGCACTACAAAAAGATGCTAAATTTTCCCATACTAATTTATTGACATAATTAAAATAAAAATTTTAACCCAAATTTCAAAGGTTCTAAAAAGGATCAAATAATATAATATAATAATCAAAAAATCATTTGGTCTTTCCTCTTAATAAGAACAAAGGTTTTGACAATAAAACCTTTTTTATTAGGCATTTTTTTATGGTATGCTCATTTTTTGGAGGTGTGTATATATATATATATATAACAGCAACAAGAACTATAATGGATAGCACATGTAATTAGAAGGGAAAATAATATAATCAAGATGTTGACTTTCCGCACTACCTTAAACAAAAGGAAAGAAACTACTAGAAAAATCAATAACTGAACTTGGGAAGTTTATTTTCCTGAAATATTGTTTTACATGAAAGATTTCATAAAATTCAACTCACAGTAAAGTCAATGAATGCCAAATGTTTCCTGTATGGAAATGGATAATCTTACCACCGTTACCACACACAAACATGTCAGATTTTATTATGCAAGTCAATATTTTCTCAATAAAATTGGTATTAAACAATTGATGTTGATAAAAATTCTCAGAGTATGCTTATATAAAGACACTAAGTGAATTTTAATTTATGATATCTGTTTTTATTAGAAATATCTAATAGTTTATATTTTGTTGTGCACCCCAAGTGGTGTTCATAGTAAATTTATTTTTTAATTTCAGATATATAAAGATTATCATGGAATGTAAGTAAGATATAACTTCAATGGAGAAACAAGATATTGTTAAAAAAAAAGAAGTTATTGAGTGATCAGGGCATAGTGTTTGAAATTATGAAAAAGTTTTACAGAGATCATAGATGAATCAAAAAGAAATTAAAAACATTGACAACAGTAAGAAAAAAAAAAAAAAACTATCTTTGAGGACATCATAAAATTTTTTTAGAAAACTAAAAGGATAATAAATACGTAAGAAAAGTGGATTAGCCTGAAAAAAATACTTGAAAAATCTGTAAATTGTAAATCTAAACAGAGAGAAAAGATAGAGAATTTTAACAACATAGATTAAAAAAATGAATGCAACTAAAAAGCATCAGAGAAATGTGTATATTGGATGAAGAAATGCATGAAAATAGAGATCTCTCAACACTATTTTTTAGTGATGATAATTTTCTAAGTGTAACTTAGATGTGATACATGGCCGAAAATGTAGAGCACTCAGTGAGGATCAAACTCAGTATTTAATTGTAATTGATCTAGTACTGAGACAAGGTTGCTAACCATTACACCACATTGCAGTGCCCCACTAATTTTTAGTGATGAATGTAGAGCTATATTGGATGAACATGATGGCTGAACTAGAAGTTGGTTCCTTTATGAAAATAGTTAACCAGCATGACTTAGAAGACAACGGGAATGAGGGAGATGGTGTAATAATTTTGAGTTAGTACTCGTAAGCAGTAAAATTATCAGTCTCTTCAAAGTTGATGGATGTCAAGCAACAAGATAGATGCAGAGAATTACTGCAAGTTCTTCTTGCAAAAGACATTTTTGCGTGGTACAGAAACCAAGAAACTTTAGGCTAAAAGAATATTCATACGAGAAGACAATTTCATTTTATCACCTTGCCAAAAAAAAAAAAAAAAAAAAAAAAAAAAAAAAGTTTCAAAAACATCAAAATAATGAACTGTACCGGCTTCTCCAGTTATTAATCAAACGGTAACCGATAGAAAATTTGTGGCCTATTATTAAAAGAAGTAATGAAAAATAGTAAAAGATCCCTGATGAATAAAAAAAAAAAAATCCTTCAAGTAAAGTTAAAAGAAAACAGTAGAAAATTTAACAGAATCAAATAAATATCAATGGATAATAAAATAAAAAAATCAAATTAGAATACCCACTTCCCAGAATCTGAGCAAATGATCAGAACTTTTCAATCTTCTTCTTATCTTGTATGATACCGCTGAAGACTAATAAAAAAAAAAAAAGAAAAAAAAAGAAAATCTAATACAGTGTAACCCGGATATAAGAGAGTTGTCGGGACCGGAGAAGAAGTCTCTTATATCCGGGTTTGGTCTATTTGGTTTAGGTAAGTATGGGAATAATGTGACACCAGATAAACTCTCTCTTATATCCGGGTTTCTCTTATATCCGGGTTACACTGTAATTTAAATAAATTAAATTAAAATTATAAAACTGTGAAGAGGAACTTTCTTATTAAGCTTGATCACACAAAAATTCTTCACATCCTGGAGAAAGAAAATAGAAAAATGAATAGTTTTTCTCCAATAAAAAAAGCTTTTTTTTAAAAAAAGAAAAAAAAAAAAAAAAAAAAAAAAATATATGGTTGATAAAAATTAAAATAAAATTCTACATTCTACAATTAAAGACATTTTTTTTAAACGTGATGCACAGTAAATCTTTATTTTTAAGAAAAACAAAGTATTGGTTTCAGAGAGAAAATAAAAAGAAACCAAAAGTTGATTTATTTTTAAAATTTAAATAAATCCACATTTTTATTCTTTAAATTTATTTTTTTTAAATGAATCGGTTTTTAAAAACGCAGCAGTGATCCATACTGAGAAATAAAAAAATGTTGATTAAAAAAGATCAAATAAACGTTAGCAGATGATTGAAATGAAATGTCAATATAAAAATAAAATTAATAATTAAATGCAATTTGAAGCAGTTAATTTTAATTAAGGAGACATTTTTTTATTCATTTGTGTAGTAGAGTGTGGGTCCGGTAGTGACATAACTGTGCGTGTGTGTATGCGTGTGTATGCGAAAAAACTGAAAATTAAAAAATAAAAATAAATTAAAAATTTTAATATTTTTTTTGGCAGACCACGTGGCAACAACTTACATTGCCGAATCAAATTTACGATTTTATTTTGACAAGGAGAAAAAAAAGTGTTTTATATTTGTTTTCAGTTTTTAAAGCAACAGGCCAGTCAAATTCAACACCCAAGAAATAAAATCACAAAAACTAAATTAAAAAAAATATGAGCAGAGAAAAGAAGAAACATTTGACTTAATTCTGATAGTCATCTTTAATTGCTTTAGTTTAGAAAGAAAAAAAAAGGAACTATTTAAATCAAAATATCGTATTGCAAATGGTGAAAAAAGCATTAAGTGTCCCAGTTTTTAACCTGATACCCACTACAAAAAGCTCTGCGGTACACATGCAGGTGAGAGTGGGCGGGTGGTTGCAGTTAACCACACACACACACACATATATATATATATATTTAATTTATTTGGGTTACAGCTGAGAAGTGTGGTTGATGTTTTGAAAATAAATATCTTCGACCCAAAGAATTAAACAGCAAAATTGACAACCACTAGAATAAAGATACATTTTTCTTTTCTAGCTTCTGACGTTGCAACAATAAGGTCATTGTTTATTCGTGAATGCAATGTTTGTAAATAATAATAATAAAAAAAAAAAATGAACATTCGCTTGTATAGTTTTTACTTTTTACTTTTTAGGAGGATTATTATTTTTTTTAATTTTAAAATATCGTTTCCTTTGCATCATATTCGGTTTTTAATTTTCTTTTTAATCAAATTTCTTCATTTATTTTACTTTAGTTTAGTAAGTACCAGATTTTAACCTTGTTGAATGATGAAAGAAAACAAAATAATAAAAAAAACTTTTTATTATTGAAAATTAAAAATGAGTACGATCCTCTAAAAAAGATTTTGTAATTTATTGAAATACAAAAAAAAAAAAAACGTTAAAAAGTTAAAAAACAAAAATTGAAAATTCAAAGTTAATAATTCTTAAATATTGTCAGCAAGCCAAAGTGAAAATGTTTTTTTGCTCAAAATCTAAGACAGTTAAAAAAAAAACTGTTAGTTTTGAAGATTAGGTTTAAATACAAAGCGGAAAAAAAATAAACATTTAAGAATAAGAAAACAATTAATTAAACAAAAACTTACTTAAACAATTAATTAATTAAAAGAAACAGTTGTAAAAAGTACTTACCTTTAAGTGAAAAAAAAAAAAGAAGACAGAAATCAATTTCAGCAGTAACTTTGTAAGATAAAATAAAAAGTATTCGTTCACTTTTTTTTTTCTTTCTTCGGCTGAGTTAGATCGAACTTTGAATGAAAAATTAAATGCAGTTGTCGTAATTGAAAGTGAACAGCGCCACCCCGGGCCACACTGGTGTGGGGTGACTGGTAGAGAGACAATTATGAGATCGCCTCTGGCTTCTTCAACACAACTTGCAACAACTGACAAGCAAATAAAAAACAAAAGTTAACTCAGTTTTTAACGCAGTCGAGCTACTTACTACTTGCGCACATGACGTGGGAGTAGTCGTAGTAATAAAGATATGCCGGAAACATGTACTTCAAACCAGTACAAAAAAATAAAATAATTATAATTATAGATACCAAGGTTTTATGATAAACTAACCTATTGGTAGAGAACCAAATAATACATCTAAAGAAGAGTCAGTACCTAGTTCAAGGGTCAGGTCAGTATGAAAAAAAAATGAAATAAAAAAAGGCTCCATTCATATCTCTTTTTTTACCCAGTGCTAAACTAAAAATTTATTTAAATCAATCCACATTAAATTCCTGAAAGGAATCTTTTAACAAAATTTCAAATGTAATTAGAAAATGTAAGTAAAATCATTAAATGATAAAAGTTGAATTGTATAGTGAGTGCGTGTATGTGTGCTTTTAATCATTTCAACCCAAGCAAGGTGATAAAGACTCTAAGACACAAAAGTTTACTAAGAGTGAAAGAATCTAAAAGAGAGGAAAATAAGAGAACATGATCCAAGGGGACAGAAGATGATGATTGACATTGCATTTAAGTTTTTGAATATCAAATTTAACCAGATAGCAAGAAGGTGAAAGGGATTTCAACAAGCGAGAAGTATGAGACAAGAAGCTGTTAGCATAGAACTTACATAATTACATCTAACCATTTCAACTGTAAAATGATTAGAGTTTGCTCTAATCTAGTAGAACACTTCATTTCATAAAGAGGAAAGCTCATCAGGAACAATTACCATGAAAATATTTATAGAAAAGGTACAAGGAAGCTATGTTATGGTAGTAGGAAAGTGATTAAAGCTGAGATGCCAGCTCAGGACCAGTAACATTATCTGTTCTTATTTGTATTTTATCAAGAATCTCTAAACACATAGCATAAGTACCAAGCCAAATGTGGGAGGAATATTCAATGCATGAATGAATGTTTAACTTATAAATGCATAAGATAAATTCTGACGAGAAAAATTATCTAGAAGAGCACAGTGAAGCAATTTTCCTAGCAGCAGACCTAGCAATTGATTCAATATAATGTTTCAACTTCATGTCAGTGAAAAACATTATCCTGAGAAGCCACAAGGAGTCATGATTCTGGAGGTGAACATCAGCCATGCAGATGTAATGCAAAAAAGTTTCTCTAAAATGATTAAAAGAAAGTAGTTTCAATTTGGAGATGTTAAAATTAACAAGCCATTTCTTGCCTCAGTTAACAACAGATTGAAGGTCATTTTTTTTTTAGTTCAGCTGCCAATTTGACCATATCAAACCTACCAGATTTACCATTAAGACAGGAGTAAATAGTTGTGTCATCAACATAGATACCGAGTTGAGAACTGATGACAGTTGTGTCATTAGTTCTCAACTCCATATCTATGCTGATGACATCAGGAAGGCAATTGATGAAAATTCGGAACAAAATAAGTTCAAGAATAGAGCCTCGAGTGACACCCACATTAATGTAAAAAAAATGTAGAAATGTGGCCATTCAAGACAACTTTCATTTTCAAATTTGATAAGAAAGATTAAAACAAATCAAAATTTTTGTCCAGAAATATGATAACCATTCAACTTGTAAAGAAGACCAGCAGGTCAATCCCTGTCAAATGCCTTCAAAATATCTAAAGCAACAGCTTGAACTTCACCATTCTTATCTAAAGTTTGATAGACTCTTTCAATAATAACCATTAACATATCCGCAGTTTATATTTGATATATTTATTGAATGCTTTATAATTAATTAGTTCATTTTTAAAAGCCAACTTATGACGGTGATAAAATAATTCTGATTTAATTTACAACTGCCAAAATGTGTGTGTACAGACATTTTTATAAGTTTAGTCTGGTGTAAGGCCACAATATGGGGTGGGAAGCACACTGTAAGGCTCAAACTAACTAAACTAAAAATAACCACCAAGAGTAGTTTACCAACCATCATTATACAGTTAGCATGCCAGAATTGTGAGAAAGTATTTAAAAAACAAAAAATTGCCTACTTCCATTGAGTAACTTTCACACAGACAAATGCACCAGATTTTCAGGTTGACAACCAATTTTTTAAAGAATTTTATCATTGTTACTGAAACTAATCATATATAATTTTAAGGATAGAATCATATATTAGGATGAAATTAATTGTCTATATACAGGGTGCGATGGGTAAATTGTCGCCATTTTATATTTTTAATTTCATGCATGTGCGTTATTTTTTTTTTAATCTTGTCGACTGCACAGTATAGTAGGGTTAGTTGGGCACTGTCTGTGAGAAAAAGAGCACCATGACACTCTGCCAGAAATTTGGAAATGGCATGCTGTACTGCTTGGCATTCGCACTGGAAACTTCAATACGGACATACGGACAGAGTGGGTGTCAATATGAGAACAGTGCAGAAGATTCGGAAAGAGTTGGATGATATATCCAGTCAACATCATGGTGTTTGGAGGGATCACTAATGATGTCGAGGTTATGCCACCATTCATCTTCCCACAGGGCCTCAGACTCAACATGGAGGCCTACATCAAGTGCCTTGAGGAGGTAGTGATTAATAGATTTCTAACAAGATATCTCATCAGCATCACAAAGTCAACCATTGTCTTCATCGCTATCAAAAATATTCTTGAATCAATCAAATTCACTGTGAGAGAAAGAAAATGAAGATTTTATGGTAAATAAATTAGGTGTAAAAAAAAAAAAATCTGGCAAAATACCAGGATGTGCTTGTTTGCGCAGAGATTTTATTCAGATTGAAATATTGTCTTCTCGCTTGACAATGTTTTTGGGGATTTTGATAAACCCACCTAAACTTTGTTGATAGAAAATGTCATAGAAATCATATTCCTTACAAATCAACAGATCTGAACAGAAGTGAAAACATTTGAAATTTTATATAATCAATGAATGAAGTTTCCTAAGGAAAACAACTTTGTGGCATTCTTTACTTATGGGGCATTTGTAAATTAAGCTTGTAGTATGCTGTTGCTAATTTATCTATCATCTACAGACAGATAAATTAGTCACAACTTCAAATAGCTCTACTGAGAATGATGTCAACACCAGACTGGGAAAAGCCTGGGGAGCACTTAATGGAATGAACAAAATCTGGAAATAAAATCTACCAGACAAACTGAAGAGAAACTTTTTCAGAGCTACAGTACAGTGTCCTTGTATAAAACTCCTTAACCTAGACATTAACAGCCAAACTGGAAAAGAAGTTAGATGGAGCTTACATATGAATGCTTTGAGCAGCACTAGACAAATCCTGGAAAGATCATCCAAGAAAGAGCTCTATGGCAACATACCTGCCATCAGCAAATTAATACACCAACATGTAGGTGATCTGTGATTTCAATGGAAATATTTGTTGTTGCAGATTACTTCCACAATGCAGAGAATAAATCACTAAGTTCAGAACATCGGGGGCAGAAAGAAATGCCGAAAACTCGATTTGCAGGTACTATCTCACAAATCACAATGCATGCAACCAGTCAGAAAAATAACTCACTCTCCGACAAATGTGGTAACCAAAATACCTGAATTTTTCATCCTCAATTCGAGAACACCAACTGCTTTTATTGGCAGAGCATTTTTTTCATTCATCGACAATTAGGAGAGGACACCAAATTTTTGCATATCAAAATATTTTTTAGAGACTCCTGCGACAGACTTGTTTTTAATCTAAATATTCTGTCTTCATCATGTCATGCGGAATACGTGCCCTTTTTTTTTGGTAAGTAATTTTCTTTTTTGTCACATTTTCTGTCCTAGGATACACGCGATGCGCTGTCACTTGGTTTGACGAGGTAAGTCGCTGTTTTCTTCGCTATACAACAAAGACTAAGATTTGCTGGTCACTGTTGGTGTAGTAAAGAACTAGCTGGAGACATTCTACTCTGGATACCATCCCATTGAAAAAGAACACAATGTCGACTAAAGAAGATGTAGATTGACCATCTGATTGAAGACACAGGATGCAGACTGGATGAGCTTCTAAATGCAATGAACGACAGGAATAGATGGAAGCAGTGTGTCATGGAATGCCGAGCTTGCTCGACCTGATGATGATGAAGATGATTAATCAAAGAAACAAGCACAATTCAAACATTCATATCTTTGCAATTGATCTCATCAGAAACCTTCACCATTTCTTGTTCTTTCCATTTTTTGAATAAACATTTCCAGCTTGAAATATCATGGCTCCTGCAAAGATATTCTTCTGCAGAATATTTTTTAAATTAAAATGAAAATAAAGAAGTTTACTTATTTCATCTGGCACCCACTTTTACTTTTTGAGAATAAATAGTTTGTGTTTACAAATTGGCAGGAGCAGCCATGAAGACAATCTTTTATGTTTGGGCCATGTTTTTATGTATTTAACCCAATTCTATGCTCAATATAGACATTGTTGAGGACTAAAATAATTTGTAGATATAACCATATGAGTAGACTAAAAGGAGAACTTAAAAAAAAGAGAGAAATAAAAGTACTAAAACCTAGCTGGAGAAATTTTTATATTCTGAGATATGATAATAACAGTGATCTTTATAATAGTTTAAGGAATGGTTTTAATGTTTTGTGAAGAAAAACCGAGACAAACATTTGAAAGAAATATACAATGCAAAACATTATAATGCTAAATATAGCTGAATTTTGAAAAAGTGACTTGCTATCTCTTGGTCTTTAATGGTGTTGACTAGAGAGTTTATAAGTGAATATACAATGTCAATAATCATTTGGTCATATAATCTAAGAAGAAAAATAACAGATTACAATTTAATTGCATGGGACACCAAATCAGTTTAAACATCAAAAGCAAAATTATCATTTTGTAATATTTTATTATTGATAAAATATTTTTAAAATATAACTACTTGATTAAGATAAAAATGAGGATTTTGCATAGCAGTTCTTTATACAAAACTGTCAAGACTCACTTCTAATCTATTGAATTAGAAACAGCTATATTTGTTGGGGTTAAACTTACATCAATTTAAAACTTTAAAATTATTGATATTTTTTCCATGAAAAATTTGCAGATTTGCATACATAGATATTTTATTAATTATAAAAGAGAATGACTGCACAAAGTAATTTTAATTTGAATCAAAGATCATGAAATACATTGAATAAAAGAATGGTAACTTTATTAGTAATTTAATTGTAAATATCTCATAGGTGTCTTCTCAGGAGGAGTAAGAAGTGTTAAATGAGATTTTTTTAACAATATGTCCATAATCAGAAACAGTAGTGCTGTAACATGCATGTCTCAACAAAAAAAAATGGTCTGATAATGATAAAAAAATAGCAGGAACCTAGAAGAGTAAAGATGAGAATAAGTGTCAGAAAACTAGGTACAGTGGTGTGATGATAGATATTTACAAATGTACAGTCACTATGGCACACATATAAATGACAAAGGTAATTGGTAATCACTAAAAAATAGTTGTGCTAGTTTATGAATTCATTGTTTTACAAGATTAAAAAAAAGAAACAAGAGATCAGGTCAATAATTATATCTTTACTATTCTTTAAGCCAATATTACTGAATATTTTGTTAATATTAAAACTATTAATGAAATTTATAACAAAACAACATCTAAATTATATCATTTATCATTCTCATCACAAACTTAAAAAATTAAAAGTAAATTTATTAAAGCTTTTGTAAATTATAAAATCATATTATAAAAAAGAATTTGAAAAACAATTGAGAACTGATTTTAATTTAATCTCCAAAGAAATAGTAATACAAAGAAATACTTTTTGTTTGTTTCATAATTGTCTGAAGTACATAAATTATTTGATTTCTATATTTAACTTTTTCTTTAATTTTAGGACTATAATATATATATATATATATATATATATATATATATATATAGTTAAAAGCTACATCATAAGTCAAAATGTCAGTCTAATAAAATATTATATCCCAAGTCTAATTTGTTCCTGTCATTAAAATAGTTGGTGGCATGTCCTTAATGACCTACCTGACATTAGTATAGAATATCTAACATTGAAACATAGATATTTTTCAATGCATAATATTGGTGGAGATAGTGAAGCAACATGTTGCCATAGTATCTCAGATAATTACTCATCCTGGTTTTAAAACCATGGATTTCCTTCTCCTATGTGTTCTGTGGACATTGAACTGTTTTTTTCATCAATTCCAAATCCAGTGTTCTGAATACCAAACTGCAAGTTGATGTACAAATAAGGTTAAAAACTGGGAAGCGTATATCTGTCATTTCAACCCTTCCATTTGCTTTAAAAGCATCAGTAATTTCAAAATTCAATATGTACAATTATCTACAAGTGGATAGATTATAAATTAATTCACATATCTAATCACAAACAATACAATTACTTATAAACAATAGTAACACTTAATAGGACATTTGAAACACAATCCTAAAAAAATAGTACAATTTAACAAAACAGATGTATGTTTCTCTGGTTGATATCCTTTGGATTTATTTATAATTAAAACATTATGCTGAACATAGCTTGTTTGCATAATCTGACACAGCCTCAAAAGCTATTATAAACATTTTTAATAAAGGTGGATATTATGAACTGAAATTCATATATATTTATCATATAAATATATCCTGAAAGCTTTACCAATATCAGTTGGTTAATATCAATTTTAGTGTGAAAACATTTGACTAGCACAATAAAATCTTTATATATATATATATATATACACACACAATCATCCATAAAACTTGTGTGTACTTTAAAAAATTTATAACTTTATTTGTATTTGCAATAGAAATAATTTGTAAAAAGGATTAGAAAGAAGTAAATCTATATTTTTTAAGGTTTTATTGAAATTTTATTTAAGTTTCCACATGTCCTCCATCATTAGCAATACAAAGGGTAATGCGATTTTGTAGTTCACAGAAAACATTTGCCAACTGATTTACAGTAATGCCTGAAATCACATTAGTTATTTTAACTATACTTAAAACTAGGCACATTAAATTTTATAACGTTTTTTACAGATTATTTCTATTGCAAATACAAATAAAGTTATAAATTTTTTAAAGTAAACACAAACTTTATGGACACACTGTATATTAATAATAAATCTACATATTTTTTCCTCACTGGTAACATAACTGTATTTTGTAAATGTATATTTATTATTAATATATAATTTATAGCTTTGTTATTCTATATTGAATACTATTTTATTAACACCAACACTCAATGTGCAATATTACACACACACACACATATATATATATATATATATATATATATATATGGCTCTTCCAAAAAGTGTGGTTGGTTATGCACAAGACTTCACCACTCAAATCAAATGATATGTGTGGGTAATCTGGCTGTTGGTTCTAAGAACTGATCTGCTTGACCTTCATACATCGAGAATGATGGAAAAGTCTAGTAATATAATATAATATATATATATATATATATATATACACACCCAAGTATAGGGTTGGTGTATACGGAATAAATTCCAATAACCAACCAATACTATTCTTAAAAGTATGCTCAGTACAGAGTAAAGCAAATATAATTATTTATTTGAAAATTATAACATAAATATGTTATAAAATCACTACAAAAATAGCCATTTTGTTTCAGCACTTCTTTATTCTACATTCAACACCATCACTTGATAAAACACCAGAAGTGTTGAAACAAAATGGCTATTTTTGTAGTGGTTTTGTAACATATTTATGTTATAATTTTTGAATAAATAATATATATATATTTTTTTTTTTGTTTGAATAAAAACAGACCACGTTAAGGTTCCATGTAATAAATTATTTCACCATAACCCCATTAACAGGGCTCTGGATCATCAGACTTTACTTCCAAAAATTGAAATGAAATTTAGTTTATGCAAACTTAGGTAATCCGTATGGGTAGACCCGAGGAGGATGATATCCAGAGAGCTCAATGTAAAATTCAGAGCAGATATGTTTGAATAATTTTTCATTTCAATTTTTGGAAGTAAAGTCTGATGATCCAGAGCCCTGTTAAAGGGGTTATGGTGAAATAATTTATTACATGGAACTTTAACGTGGTCTGTTTTTATTCAAACATATCTGCTCTGAATTTTACATTGAGCTCTCTGGATATCATCCTCCTCGGGTCTACCCATACGGATTACCTAAGTTTGCATAAACTAAATATATATATATATATATATATATATATATATATATATATATATATATATATGTATCTATGTATGTATCAGGGAGGCTTACATAAGACACATCTTCTAAAAGTAATTCAGTTTTTTTAATACTCTGGTAAATGAAAAAATGAAATACAACAAAAAAATCGACATAAGAATGTATGCTTACATGTGTGCATTTTTGTAATTTACAAACTGATTGCTAACAACCTTTATATATCAAAGTGTTCCTGAATAAAAGACATTTTGAGAAACATCAGCTTTCAGAACAAAAACAATGTCTAATGAAGATGCAGACATAAGTATAAAGTGCATAAATTACCTACAAAAAATGAAATTTTAGAAAATGACAAGTTTTCAGTAATTGAACTCAGACTAAGAAAGATAATTCTAATATATATAACATTAATTAAACATATATAATACAATTAATTTAATATATAATACATCTAACTTTAATTAGACATATATAATACAACTAATTTAATAACATTAATTTAGACACATACCAGAATTCAAATATAGATTTAATCTTTGATGAGCTTAAAGGAATTATTTATTCAGACATATTTTGCAGCTGGAAAAAATGAAATAAATCCTTGTTTTATTGCTCATAAATAATAAATGAAATCCCTTTCTTTCATTCTTTCTTTGAGAGAAACACTTATTGAACTTATTCAAGTGTAGACATGTTCTTTAATGTGCCTTTTATTTTGTTTACAACTATCATTCTGATTGTTTTGACAAAAAATAAAATGTTCCTCTATCAAGCAGTTTCTTAAAACAAAAAAAGGATTTGAATGGCCAATGTAATGAAAGGAATTAATCACCTAAGCCCTGCCTCGAGTAAAATACTGTTAACTCAAAATTCAAAAAACAATTTATTTTCTCGTCAGCCATGTCCCATCATTGACAGTGTTTTACAATGCAAACTAAACAGGTCAAGCAACTAAGAATATCTAGGACAGTAAATTTAAAGAATCTATCTACAAACATTTTGAGAAAGTAAGTATAACCAGTGATCATTGGGGTAATAGCTAACAAGCTAATCCAGGAAAATTGTGTCATGAGTTCAATCCCCATTGGTTATCCCATATCTATAGCTTTATGCCATACTACACTAAACTACATACCTATAATCACAAATCATGGGCAAAATGTTCATAGTTTAAGATGACAAAAACATCTTAAATGGTAGATTTTACTTGTCTTGAAAATTTTTTTTCATTTAGTTGGGTAATGTCTATTCAAAAGTTTAAGAACTTAGGTATTTTATTAGTAGGTTCCTGTTAGTTTAAGAACTTGGTTATTTTATTAGTAGATCCCTGTACATTTCTTGGTCTTAACAAAAAAGATCTATCTATATAATGAACAGTATCTTTTCTGTTTCTTTGTTTTTCTGTCCATCAAATTGTAGAAAAAGCTTTAAACTTTGTTTCTTTCCTTGCAAACAATATGTGCTCAAATAATTGATATGATGTCATAATTTTACAATGAACTAAACAAATTGCAAGTCCAAACTCGAAGATCCAAGGGTAGAAATAAATACTGAAATCATGAATTACAGGTCGAATGTCACAATTCTCAATACACATAAATGGTCAGAAATCACCATGCAAGCTGATGAATGAGGCAGAAAAAAATAAAAACAACTTATCCCAATTCAAGAACATTAACCACTTTTATCAACAGAACGATTGTTTTAATTGGTCGACATGTGGGAGAGGACACACAATATTAGCATATCCAAGATGCATTTATGGCAACTGTTGCTACTGACATGTTTCTATTTTGGTTATTTTTGTCTTGAGCAATATTGTACAGAACACACATGCCCTTTTTCTCAGTAAGCGACTTTCTCTTTTGCTACACTCCCCCTGATCTCATGATCACACTGGTGACAACAAGGGGCGGGTCTCTTAAGCTTTGTGATTCTTCTCAAAAGAACAACTACCATCTCCTCATGAATCATATCCCAATCAAACTTATTTCCACTAGGCTGATCATAGTTTTCTTTCTAGGACATATTTGAGGCATCTCTTATTTTGAACAGTTCCTTATCACTAGAGGACTTGCTGTCAACATCACTTGTTGATGTGTTTGAACTGACAAAAGGGGCACACACAGATCCCTCACATGGTGCAGCAAAAAAATGCACAAGAGCTTCTAATCCCTGTGACACGTTCCACTTGATATTTAGTTGGACATCAATTTTGAGGGAGTTTTAACCACACATGGTCCCCTAACCCATATGCCAATCATCCACATTCTTGCTTTGGTGGAGGTGTTTTATCAATACCTTGTGCCTGGACTCTATAATAGTAAATCCTATTGGTGGGCATGGTGGAAGGTGACATGTCATCTTTGGGTGTAATGTGCCAAAATACAGCTTCCATCACTAAGCATTGTTTCTTCACAACATTTTGCTTTAAGATTTGGTGGCAACATTGAACTATCCCATTATCAGAGAGGATATGCACACAACGGAAATGGATATGGATTCCCCACTTGTCTAAAAACTACTTGAATGGTTTACTAGAGAAAGCAGTGTCATTGTCAGTGAGAAGTTCAGCAGGAGGTCCCCATTCAAAAAATAGGGCCTTTAAATTGTTGATGATGCTGGCTGAATCTTGTTGATGCAGTTGTCACCAGATTGTGAATCAAGTGGGTCCTCAGTCAATCAATGTCAGGTAATGTTTACCATTGTAACGAGTGATGTCCATCCCAACCCGGGTCCACACATTGCTAAAGTCTAATTTTCCTCTTGGCCATAATACTGGTGATGGGTCAATGACTGACACTCTCTACATTCTCTATGGACTTAACTGCTCCTATGGACACCAGTGGATCAATCTGCCTTGTAAAGTAAAAGGTTCTTTTAATGCCAGGATGCCCACTTTGACAGTGTACCAACCTTATCTTGTCTGAGCTGCACTTGCTCACTGATACTGCAGAGAAAAGTTTCACTAGTTCCATCTTTTTCCTCACTGCATTGAGCCATCTCCACAGTACCCTTGTCAGTTTGTATACTCAGTTCTGGTTGGATTTCACCAGCTTTATGTCCAATGATAATTCAAATTCACTGGCTAGTTTTTTTTCCAAGGTGCTGAGCCTCCTCTGAATGAGCATCTCACTTAAAGCCTTTGTGTGTATTCTGGCTTTTCTGGTGAGTGTGTCAGATATCCATCCATGAACACATGCAGAGTTTGTGAATAAGTACAAATATTTTGCCTTCAATTGGAGTGCTACACTAATACCCCTGAGTACGGTGTCCAACTCAGCTATGTTTATATGCTGAATGTCCTTTTGAGGATGCAACCAGCATGTATCATCTACTATATCCCCATTTAACTCAAAGGACACTCCAGTTGCAAGGGAGCTTGCATCAACCCATATTTCAAACTCATGTCCATTGCCACACACAGGGTCGTCTTGGAGTACTCTGGTAATAACATCCATAATCATGTAGTTGTTTTTCAGTGGGAGAGGCGTCTATTACTTCATTGTCCCAGCCAGACATAACCACAGTTGCTCTGCATGTGAAGAAAGGTGGTCGCAATACAGTCTGCCACACACAGGAAAGTGTCCTAATAATTTTCAACATTGTGAAAATATTTTTTGCAGAGTCAAAACTTCAGGTTCTTCCAGTACTTCACTCCTCTACTTCCAATACAAGGTGTTCTGCCTACCCGCAAATTGCAAGCAGAGCACTTGGATATTATCCTCCAATCATTCTGGGTCTTTGCATGTCAATCCAAAGTCAGTGAGATGTTGTCTTACATGTGTTGCAGATGTCACATCTTCATTGACATAGATGTTATCAATATAGGCTGAAGTGGCTTAGAGAATGGACTTATCTTTTGCCAGTACAGTATCCACAATGGCTTTCATGATAGCTGGTGCTACATTGAGCCCAAATCCCATTCTTGTAAGGTAGTACCTCTGTTCCTTATAAATGACAGTTTGAAATACCACAGCGATCGATGCACATATATCTGTAGGTACGCCTTGCAAAGATCAAGCATGAAAACATTGGATCCTTTTCTCCACCATTCTTTCAATCTTTTGGCACAAACATCAGCATGGGCTGTCTATGCATCAACATGCTCATTTATCAGTAATCCAACACTGGGAAGACCTTTCCTTTATTCTTTTGAATCACTACCATTAATGGGATCATGCATCTTGGGGAACAAGTTCCTTTTCAGGGTAAGGTATCAGCCACTCATCATTTATCCATGCTGCATTTACATCCTGGAAGGGGATGTAGGCTGGTGCTGACATATTGCTCCTGACCCGGTTCCTGGCACCTATGGCAGTGGTAGCTTTCCCCTTCTGAAAGTAATCCCTCGCCAGGAAGTTTGGGTCATTACATGCTTGTAGTTCATGCTGATATTCACTCCATGCCTACTTAGACACAGGTTACTCAGATAAACAGTTTTTTTTAGATATTCTGGTAGGTGGACATCCAACCACTTCCATGATGCTGTCCAGGTCCTGGTACATTGGTCAAATTTCATGGAAAAGTCAGACTGATTTACAGTCATGGCTGCACAAGTATGGGGATTAACAAACCTGACCACTCATTTTTGTGATGAGAACACCACCCAACCTCTTAATGACATCCATCCCTAGGAGCAATTCAAATCCTAACAATCTGCTCTCCACAACCAGAACATCTATATTGATAGGGTCACAATTGTCTAAGTGAACTTCCATGCTTGTGACTCCTCAATTTTTGAGGACCTTTTTCTGTCAGCATGTCCCCCCCCCCTTGTCTTTTTCATGGATGATAAGTGGATATGTTCATAAGCAAATGCAAAACAACCTGTATCCACAAGGGTGGGTACGTTTCACCTCATCAATGGCTAAGTCGTTTATGAGAAGTGGCTCTTTCATGACTTGCAAGGAAGGACTGGTACTGACATGGTCAGGTAGGAGAAGCATCACAACTGGTAGTGCTGCATTTACATCCTGGAGGGGGATGAGGCTGGTGCTGACATATTGCCCCCTGACCTGTTTCCTGGACAATCTCATGACAGGTGGCTCCTGGCACCTATGGCAGTGGTAGCTTGCCCCTTCTGGAGGTAATCACTCACCAGGTGGTTTGGGCCATTACATCTGTAGCATTTAATTCTCACAGAAGAGCCCACAGTCGGAGAACCTGTTTACTTCAGGTGGGCCTTGCAGCCATTACCACCAGTTCTTCTTCTGACTCTTCCTTCACAAGCACCTAGGCCCAGGCCAGTAACTCTTCAAGTGGCAATGAGACCCTCCTGGAGGCTGACCAAATATGTTGTCATACAGAAGCAGGTAGTCCACAGACAAATGCACACACCATTGCAAGCAGACATTCCTTCAAACAGTACTGCCAACTTTCTCAAATCAGCCAGGTAAACATCCACAGTTTCACCTGGGTGCAGTTTCCAAGCTTCGAACTGCTTGTATGCAGAGAAACTGTCTGCAGCAAAAGCAGTATATAGCATGTTCTTAGTTCATGCTGAATTTGCTCTCTCTTCCTTGGTCAATTACTGATACAGTGTAAACCCCCTTCCACTTCACACTACAGAGATCACATACTAGTTTGAATTTATTGACCCATTCCACTATTGACCCACAGCTGTCGAATTCAGTAATCAGTTTTATATTGAATTTGCCATGTTACCGAAATAGCTTGTAGCAAAAAAGCTTTAAACTTTGTTTCCTTAGTAAACAATGTGTTCAAATAACTGATATGGTGTCCCAATTCCACAAGGAACTAAACAAATCGCAAGTCTGAACTTGAAGATTGAGGGGCAGAAAGAAATGTTGAAATCTTGAATTGCAAGTCCAAAGTCACAATTCTCAATAGATATAAATGGTCAGAAGTCACCATGCAAACTGACGGATGAGGCTTATACCAATTCAAGAAAACCAACTGCTTTTATCAACGGAACAATTTTTTCATTGGTTGACAGGTAAGAGAGGACACACAATATTAGCATATCCAAGATACATTTTTGGCAACACCTGTAACTCATTTGCTTCTACTTTGGTTATTTTGTCTTCAGCATATCGTACAGAACACACATGCCCTTTTTCTTGGTAAATGACTTTCTCTTTTACCACACAAGTAATGATTAATAAGCTGTTCTAATTATTGAGTAATGAAAAAATTGGTATTATAGTAATAAATACATTCAAAGTGGGAAAATTATGTTACCATAACAACAGTATGTGAAATATTTTTAAAAAGATAATAACATTACAAAATTCTTTTGCTATGGTAACACAAGATATGCTCATTGCCACTCTAAGTGAGCAAACATTGTGTTACAATAACATGTAAATATTGTTATTTAGTTTCTTTTCTACATAAAAATAAATCATCTTACATTAAATTCAAATATATTCATTAATTTTTTTTTTTGATTAATAATGATTTACTAAATAAAACTCTTCTACTTTATTCCAATTATTATTAAATCAAAACAATATTTTTCAGTTACGCTTGCTTAAAAGTACTGGAGTTAACATGTAATGTGTTATGTAATTGTTGAGACAAAGTAGATTTTCTTCGTTGTTCATAGTGCACATATGACATAAAATATTTCAAAAATAGCTGTAACAGCCTTTATAATAACCAAAAAATAATTCAAAACGCAATCAAAACAATGGCCATTTACAGCAGTATCAGTTTTATTTTTATTATTATAAAGCATTGTCAACAATTCTTATTTATTCTGACAAGTATTTACTTTTATGTTAATTTTCAGATTTTTTTAAACCAACTTTACTCAGGCCATCAATCTGTGAGAGTGATCAAACAGTACAGACTGGAAATAAGGAGTATACTTTTGATGAGATTCATATTTACACCCTTTTAGCCTCAACAAAACCTGGTAAGCACTCAGCTGCATCAACCATTAAGCTAAAAGAATCTGTCTATATTTTTGAGATGAGGTATTATATACACTATTTACATTGTTTGGACTATCATCCTCATCTTTGTTGCCATATTTATCACAATGTTTTGGCTGTTGTACACTCCAGCCTTCTTCAGGTGGTAGGAATGTTGAACTGAACCCTTTATTTTGCTTGCTGGGGTAGACTGTTCTAGTTCCATGTGCTATATCGAATGGATGTCAGTTATCAGTTTATAATTCCCAGAAATTCATACACAGATGTCCTCAAGGACACATGGCACAGTGGATAAAGGCGTTAGTTAGAACCAGTGACAGGACCCAAAGAATGTGAGTTCAATACCTGGTTAAGGCAGTGGAGAACTTGGAGAGGGGAATTGTAAGTTCTCAATTATCTCCTGTTAATTCCTCTCTCCACTGATGATAGTCCAAACAATGTAAATAGTGTAAGCTAAAAGAATTTGACAGCATTGCAGATGTCTCAAACTAACCCAACATTTCATTTCATGATCTTTATCCTATCGTTGTTTCTGCATTTATCATGATGATCACATATTGGCTAAATTTTGTTCTTTGGCTGTTGTACACTCCAGCCTTCTTCAGGTGGTTGGAATGTTGAACTGAACCCTTTATTGTTTTGGGCCATCAAGTTTTCATATTGTAGCAGTAACTAGGTATTTACCAGGTTTCCTTAAGGTAAATGCAACATAAGTTCAAATCTCACTAAGAACGCATCCTTTATTTTGAAATTGCCCTGTGTATGTATTCATTGCCATAGATTGATGGCCTGAATAAAATTGTGATAAAAAGAAACCAAAAATTATGAGGGCAGTAAATACCAAAAAGTAATAACAACATTCATTAAATCTCAGAGATTGAGATAATTAAAACTTGACATTAACCAGTGCAATTTGCGCATACAATACACTGTCAATGACTTGCTAACATAGATGTTTATCAATTTTTATCATACAATTTATTTAATTAGGTTTAATTAATTCTCTAGAGTCATTAGCAACATGCAATTCTGACACCACAAATCTACAGGTCAAGTAAATACTAATTTAACAGACATGACTTTGCATACTATACATCAACTTTGATATTTCAGAATTTTTTCCAAAAGTTTAATCTTTTTAAGTCAATAAAGAAGGCTAATGTCATATTTTGCACTAACATTTGTAGCTACTTTAAAAACCATCGCTATGATCAAATAGAAAAAATAATAATAATAATAATAATAATAATAATATATTCTAGGAACAGACAAGTAAACACGTCACTAATTGGTGATCCCATAGATAAGCTGAATTTTTGTTTGTAGAATTTTTAGAATCTGGCCAAGTTAACACATCATACCTGAAGATTCCAATTACCTCAGCTACATAGATGACATTCTTCTAATATATCTGCACAATGAAAATCTACTAGTCATCATAAAGAAACTTAATAAGATAGAACCTACAATTGAATTCACACCTGAATTTGAAATAGACAAATCTCTACCTTTCCTTGACATCTTATTAATACACAAGAATAAAAAATTTGATTTCAAAGTTTACTCCAAATCAACTAACAAAAATGATTTAATCTATTTCTGTTCCCACCATGGCCAAAAAATAAAATCAGGACTAATCATTTTTACCTCAGAGCTCTTAGAATATGAATATCAAGATGAAGAAAAGGAATACATTGAAAAAAATATTTAGACTTCATTTCTACCCATATCATTTCATCCACAATACTAGAAAACAAGCATACAAAGTTGACAAGTCCAAAAAAGCAGACCCTGCCAATGACACTTCTAATATCAATAACACAAAATTCATAATCTTACCCTCAAACACTATCTACAAAATTTGAAAATAAATTAGTTATCCCCAACACTAATCACCTCCAAGACAATTAGAGATATAGTTAGGAAGAAAAATACATCCAACACCACTTCAGTTGTTTTTTTTTAAGCAATTCACCCCAAGCAAGTTGTGAGTGCCACTAGCATGCAAGTGGTTACAGAGAGTGAAAGTAAGAGTAAAGAGGGGTGTTTGAGGAAAGGATAAAGAGGACAGAGATCAAGATCAAGGCATCAGAAGATGTCGATTGACATTACATTTAAATTTTTGAAGATTATAGTTATCAGGGAAGCAAGTAAGAGGAAGGAAGTTCCACTGTTGGGAAGTGTGAGAGAAGAAGCTGTTGAAGTAGAAGAGGCAGTTACATTTAACGGTTTCGATAGAGATAGGGTGGGACCAAGATGCCAACCTAGTAGCACACTTGGTATTCATGCAGTTGGGGCACCAGTGAAAATAGTTTGTCATGCCAGGATTTATGAAATAAAGTGCTTGCAATGTAGATATAGTTACATTAACGAGACATCAAGGAATCTAAAAGTCCGCATCTATGAACATAAGAGTCATCTATGTTAGGCCAACCCTTTAAACTCAGGCGTAACACACAGGAACAAAACTGGCCATAACTCTGATTTTATAAATGCCACCGTAATTAAAAAAGGACATAATTCTTTATGTAGGAAATACTTTGAGGGGATTCTAATAAATCTTTTACCATCTATAAACACACGCCAAACACACTATATTACATCACCAACTTGTATAAAATCCATACTTAAAGAATCTAAAATATGTCTACCTACTACTACCACCACTACAAATGGTGTGAAGTAAAAACATCCCCCAATGTGCAGACAACTGGCAAAAATAATAATAAAAATGCCTACTAGACACACACACACACAAATGAAAATACATTATCATCTGAATCTCATATAGCCAAACTAGAATCATGATACACTTACACACATAAATTTACACATGAACCGTTTTACAAGACAAAATGCATGTGAAGTCTGCTCAACCAATGATAAACAAACACAAAAATTTAAAATACCAGAATTTTTTCTCTCTTTTTTCTCCGTATCTCATTCTCTGATGAAGCTTTAATAAAGTCAAAACATGTTGGATTTAAAAATGTTTCTTATTTGTTCCTTATCCTATCATTCTGTCAGATTTTGATTCGTATTTGATCCCAATTCAAAGAATATAACGTATAAACCAGATTATTTAAAACAAAGACTAGAATGTTGAACTGTCAGGTAATATCTAATGGCAGTGAATTTGGGACAATCTCTTCATAGATGAAGAAGGGACTGGAAGAGACAGGTGTAGTTCTACTAAAAGATGCTTAGAATAACATGGGCTGAAAATTTGAGTAATGAGGAAATTTTTAAGGGAAATAGGAACTATAAGGAAACTGATACTTGCAATCCAAAAGAGATTGCTGAAATAATGAGGAAAGAAAATCTAGAGAATTTAACACTCACAGGATATGCTGAAGGCAAGAGAAGTGGGGGAAACAGCAAGTAACCTATCTAATAAGTGTGTGTGTGAATGGATGGCAGAACAGGGATAAAGTAGGATAGTAAAGAGGCAAAAGTTACTGAGAGCAACAAAAAACAAGATGTGGTGGTGGACCATAATCGCCCATGTTGTGAAGTGATACTGTGCATAAAAGAAAAAAGTTTATTGGGTGAACAAATTTTAAGGAATGATATTTAGAATAAGAAAATCTAAATTTAGAATCAATGATGAGAACAAGGAGATTTAAATATAAGTAAAAATATTTATAGAGAGCTAAATTTAGATACAAACAAGTTCTGTATTATGAAATAGAATGGGCAAGCCTAAGAAATTATTTGCTGAGTGTAGAGGGTGAGGAATGAAGGTTGATCTTACATTGAGAGCAAATATTACTTTTACTACAACTACAAGATGTTGTATATTTACCTATTTAACATTCTTGTAAGTAGTGTTTGTTTATAATCAAGTGTTGTTTATACACTTTTACAGGCAAGAAGCCAAAAAAATAAAAGTAAAACAGAGATGAGGAAGTGTTTGAAACTCTATCCTCCTAAGAACATCATTGAGAAAAATTGAGAATTTTTTTTATCTTGCCTTATATTACAACTTCATTAACAAGTCTTACAGAATTATCATTTTCTCAAATCACATATAAAAATAAAAAATAAACTGATGAAACTTAATTAAGAAAGAATAAAATAAAATAATTTAAAAACAGTTGTCATATAAATAAATAAACTGAAGTGCCAAAAAATTAAAGACAGCAGTAGGGTGAATGATTTCACTATTCTCATTTATGGAAACAGACTCACCCAAATGATGTATATATGTTATGATATGTAAAGAAGTAGTGTTAATTGTGGCATCTATGAAACGTAGACAGGATTTAAAATCATTTGGCCATGAAGTGATTCTGGAACTGGAATGTTTGGGTACTATCTCCAAAATAATAACTGCTCAATGTATCAATCTCAGACAACAACAAAAGTATAACAGGAATATATAGGTAATGCAAATACCAGACTGTCATTGATTGACAACAATGTTAACCAGCCAATGAAGGAGAACACTACATCAAATCACATTCCAATTCAATTTTGATGCCTCTCGACTCATCAGTCAATGCATTGTACTGCATTCTATAGGGTGTTGAATACAAGAATACAATTATTGACACAATAGCATTGACTGACTCTATATCACCTGGTCAAACAAATTACATTTCCAGTTCTTTCAGGCAGACAGGTAAATTTCTATGTAAAAGAGACAGCTCGAGGCTACTGGATCCACCCACACAAGAGGGTAGTTTGTAAGCTAGTAGTGGCTCTCTAATAATGCAACATGTGTCCTATTGAAGTTTGCAATGACCACTAGTGAACTTGAGGTCTGCCTTGACAAGTATGATATACACAAATCTTGTTGCAGACGACTTGCACTCTTTTAATCTTGCCATGTTTTTGATGGTGATAGTTTGTCCTACAAAGATGATACAAATCCTCATTCTGTGTGGGTGACACAAAACTGATCCTAGCAATATTTGGCTGATTTCTAAATACTCTATTGGCTCTGTGTTTACCACATTTAAATCTTATTAAGCATGTATGGGATATGTTGCAGACTGCACTAAATTCCCTGCAGCCACACCCAACTAATACAACAGTTATGAATAGCCATGCACAGAGCTCAGATGAATATATCCATATAACAACTCAAGCACCTCACAGACTGGGCCATGTCATGTAGTTATTAAGATGTTATTAAGATGAAAGAAGGAACAAAAACATCCTTACAGCTTATTTCTAAGATTTTTATACTTCAGTTTATATGGTATAAAACTCATTTAATAAGTTTTATCATCAGACCACCTTATCAGAAGTTTTACTAATGATAAACAACTACACATGCACATCAATAAATCTGTTACTTAATGATAAAAAATCTTTTATTTTACCCAATGTATATTTATTTTTCAACTGTGTCATGCACCAAAAACTTCTCCATTAATCACATAGATCAAAAAGTACCAGTACTGGTGCTATAAAAAGAAAACTACAACACATATCAATTCAGCATTTAATCTCTTCAAAGTAGTACGTTTCTGAAGCAACACACTTTATCCAGTGTCATTTCCACCAATGGAAGCATTCCTGGACTCCTTTTTTGAGATAGTGAGCAGCCTTGTTGCATTCTCTTGAATTTCCTCAATGTTTTGAAAGCTTATTCCTTTCAAGTGGGATGATTTTTAGAAAGAGGAAAAAATAGTAAGGGGAGGTAATATCTGGAGGACATGGTGGTTGTTGGATCTAAGGAATATTGTGATTGGCCAAAAACTGCTGTACAAGCTGCACTGAATGGGCATGTGCAGTGTCACTCACCAGATGCATGCAATTCTACCCTTTTCCAACAAACAGCATCCCAGAAACACTGCAATATGTCACAGTAGTACTCCTTGTCTAACTAGGTGGGGCATACTCATGGTGAACAATGTTCATGTAGTCAAAGAAAACAGTCAACGGTGTTTTACATTGCTTCAATTCATTTGAGCTTTCATCAGTTTTGAAGGTTGGGTTCTTCCACTGAGAAAACTGTAACTAGATTTCAGGGTCATAGTCATAGATCCATGATTTGTTACCTGTTACCTGGTTTCCAAAACGTTTCTGTAGTGAGACAATTGCACAATACATACTTTCCTTCCAAGCACTGCTATAAACAATGGAAGTGAGCAAGAACATTATAACTTAGTGAGCATGTTCAACAGAGTTTAAGGTCAATCTGTACCAAGTGGCTTTACTCTGTGTACTTTTTTTTCTGTTACCCTAGCAACAGTCCTGATACTTTTTGATCAGACCTTGTACACTGAAAACTTTAGAGTAAAATTAAGTTAGTAAGTATATCAGGTTACAAATTTATTGATCCAGCTTCACTTTATATGTAAAAACATTAAAAGCTGGATTTATTTGTATAATATGTAATATAGGACTTACAAATATTCTTGGTATAAAAGTCTTGGGAAAAAAATGTAAAAAAAAAAAAAAAAGAAAAAAGAAAAACAAACAAATTGTTTTCAAAAGCAAACTAATTCTTAAAATAATTAGAGAAAAAATCTACAATTTGTTTCATCAGATAAAATGTGCTCAAGATTTTGGTTTTTAGAATTTCACACTACTTCAAACAAAAGGCTAGGAAGGAAACCCCCCTTTAATACTGGAAAGAGTGATAACTACTACAGGACTTGAGAAACCTATTTTTTTAAATTGTTTTAAGAGAAATATTTTATAAATTTCAACTGATAGTAGTACTGGCTGCTCCGTCAATGAATGCCAAATATTTCCTTATAAGGAAATGGCTAATATTACCATTACTCTTAATTCTATTCATTGCATATATTACAAGTAAAATAATGTCTTTTATAGGTTAGAGAATTTGGCCTTAATTCTAATAATGAAATTGAAATTTATAACACTTATGCAGAGCTTTTTTTAAAACCTTAAATTAAACAGTCATATTTGTTCTGATCACATATTTATTGAAAAGAAAAAGCATCTCAGTTTTGAAGGAAATGTCTCTTTGTCATATTTTTTGAGTGTGGTTGCAGACAAACAAAAAAAAGAAGACATTTATCTGTCAACTTTGAAAGATAAGGTGACTAGTTTCTCTTAGAACCAGATTGCTGTTTATCTTAGGTAAACATACCATGGTAACTAGAGACAATTGTGCATATATCAATGATATTCAGGATTTTATTGGATATAAGAAAACAGTCCTGAGAAAAGATCTTAATATTTCATAGAAAAAAGCACTGCATGATGGTGATTACATAGATAGATTTCAAAATCTAAGAGGGCATAGTAACTATACTAAAGAAATAAGGTATGTTTAAAATTCACTAGTTAATTATATATCTTCTATATCAGAACACAGTTACTCTCCCACATTGCAAACATATTAAAATTAGTTTGGTTAAGTAGGAGGACAAATGACTAACAAATTTCTGTAGTGGCTAAGAAAGTTGTGATTAGTGGTGGTAATAATCACAGCCTAAGGTGATGGAAAAATGTAGTTTCAAGAAACCTTTCATCTTAGCAAGCAATATTAATGTTTGTAAAAGTTAATATTATTATTTCCCATTTGGACAAGTATAATTACTCAATGATAATTAAATGCCTATGTTTAATTTTCAGGGTTTTTTGAGGCAATTTGTTTTAACTACTACTAATTCTTTCAAATGATGAATGGCTCAACAAGAAGTGAGTAGTGTTACATTAGACCAATAATTGTACCCCCACCTTAAATTTTACAAGTATATTTTTAATACCTTACATATTTGCGACGAGATATGAGAATAACAGTCGTCTCTTTATTTCTTTAAATATGCAGATTATGGAATATTTTTTTTTGTACTCAATTAAACTAAAGCCAGTTCTTGGAAGAGAATCTTCCTTTCCCCCCACCTCCTGTCTTGTCTCTGATTGCAGGCCTGATGAACGCTGCTTGTCTGATAAGTATAAGTGACCCCAATAGTGTTCAATGGATAATGCCTACTCACTTTCATATGTCAACACGTGGCTTAATCCCTAATGGGTTTTTTTTTTTCATGTGTGTTGGGATATAACAACTTCACTTAGCTGTTTGCTTTCAGAGGAATTGGACATCACCAAAATTGGACTAAGCTGTTTGCTTTCAGAGGAATCAGACGTCACCAAAATTGGACTAAGCTGTTTGCTTTCCGATGAATCGGACGTCACCAAGAATCGAATGACCAACGAAAGAATCCTGAACAGTATTCTCAAACCCAAGTCGTCTATACTCGTGTGGTTTATCTGTGTATACTACTTGCCCTCGGCAAGGATTGAATAGCGTTAATCAAGGACTCATATCAGGACATTAGTAACTCCACCTTTTTCGCTTGGAGAATTGAATGGACATCTTTTCTTTTGAACTTTATTTCTGATAACAATCGATCGATGTCGATACCTACAATTTGTAAGTCTTTACATGTTTATATATATATTCTATAATCTGCTGTCACTATTTTTGTCTGTATTTTGTCGCATTGATATATGTTTGATCAACCAATTGTCCCCTCATCCCTTTTAGTTTTGTTTTGTTTTCTTTAATTTAATACACTGTATATTTTAGAAATAAAGTATTTTTATTTTATGTTCTTGTGTCGTCTTCTGTTGTTCTGTGCCTGTATATTGTTCATTTTCACCGACGTCCAGAATTGGAGAATTCCCCTCGCATTGTTCTTTTCATCAATCTTACATTGAACACTAGGATGCTCTTGTTTATTTTTTTTTATTTTCTCGTTGCGTCCCAGCTATTATAGTCCCAACGAAATCCCGGGCATAACTGTAGAGATAGAAAAACTACAGAACAAAGATAACATAACATAAAAAGATAAAAGGAATAGAAGGATAGAAAAAGCATAAAATCTAAAGAGAGGAAAATTTATAATAGAAAATCAAAGAGACTACAAACATGGAACAAAATACATAGGAGTGCTCTTCCATACAAGCAGAAGAGAGAAACCTACAGGTCATAAAAAACAAGACCCATTGGTATAAGTGAAGGCAGTTAGAAATAAAACAATAGGAGTAGATGTTACAGAAAAGCTGGGATTCTGTAGCACAGACACTGGAAACACCCTCGCAAAAAATTTTGATTTAGTATACAATAACGTGAATTAAGCTGGATGCACAGGATTTCTTCTGCCGACTCAACAAGAACTCGCCTTTATATGTTCTTGCTGAGCCGATGCTCAGAGAGTCTACCTCGCTAGCAATTTGCTCGCACATATAGTCTACTCTACTCTAGCCCTCTTGGACCTATGAGGTAATTCTCCACACTCCCCACTGATCTCCTTATCACAAATGTGGCAGCTTGGTGGTGATTGTCTTTGTCAGGTGCTTCTTCACAATGGCAGGGAGGGTGGTTCTGCTTCCTCTTCAGGTGAAATATCCGTCTCCGAATTTCCGTTTTCATGTAACAGACTCTCTGACTCACTTTTTGAAGATGTACTGTCAGAGTCTTCCTCTGAGGTGCTAACACGGAGATGTGGGCACATGTCTTTCACATGGCGGGGCATTCCATTTAATAGACAGGATTGTGGGCTAATTATCTTCGTTATCTGACCCCTACCAAATTTTGTGGTACACTGACTCTGCGGAATCTTGAGCCACATGCAATTTTTGAACTGGTAAGTGCTATGACCTGGAACTGAGGGTATCGTCATGGCATCAACCCCCCTCACCCAAACTTCATAGAGGTAGATCGCATTGGCCGGTGCAGTCAAGTGTGAGTGGTCATCTTTCGGGGTTACATTGTACCAGTAGACAGCTGCAATTCGTTTCACTGAATGGTGACATCGCTCCGCTATGCCATTCCCAGCTGGAGTGTATGCACAACAGAATCACAGGCTTGTGGAACGCCTAACATTTTCCACAGTTAATATTTAGATGTACGCATGCGCGGATTGCATCCCTACCCTTCTCGTGCAGCTAGTTATAGTAGTAGCTGTCGGTGAGCCAGCTGCTGCTGATAGTGTTGCCGACTCCCTCTGGATTGGCTGCTACTGATGTTTAAAATTTGTTTTTTTTTCCCGCGCGATGAGTCCTACATCACGAGCGACTGGCGTTTTGGATTCTTTCAGTTGCTGTTTTCTACTCGAAGCTGAAACAACACAATTACCCCACGCTCCTAACCATAAACGAGCTGGGATATCTAACGCCTTCCCAAGACTAACCTTTCATCTTTAGGTGAACAGCTTACGAGCATTCCTCCACTCACTACCATAATTTCCAATACGTCGTCTCACACCTTTCCAAGACTATCCTCTTCGTCTTGATGCAAAGAACTTACAAACTATTTTTACTCACTACCATAATCTGCAATACGGTCGTCTCTTACCTTTCCAAGACTATTTCCTCGTCTTGACGCGAGCAACTCAGAATTCTCTTCAACCAAAATTGCTAAACTGACTACAAACTCTTTATTTCTTTCTTGTGAACCAGTTACCTTAAAAAATATTCACATACACTCACATTAACAAAAATTCCGCAGTGAGTATTTTTATTCCTTGCAATATTGTATTCATGTTCCTAATTACTCGGGCAGACATCCTTCCAGAACTTTCGTATAGAGGAACTGTTCCCGCCAAAGCCATCTTGTTTCCTTTTTTGGCGCAAAAATCGGATGTACTATTTTTGACTGCCTCATAGTCTTTTTGCAAGTTACAACAGTTTTACCTCTGTCTCCACGTACGAGACTATCTACTTGTTGAATATTTAATAAATTTTAATTCTGTGTTTATTTGCAAGTCTTGCTTCAGTCATTCTTTGTGCCTACCAATTTTCTTCCTTCTTATGCACGTTTAATATGACCCTTTTCCTTTTTCCTTTTTACATCCAGGAGATTGTGAAATTTAGTATGAGAAAGAACACGCGCTGAGTATTTACATAATATTCCTCTTTCTCTCCTCTCCTTATTACTTTGTTTGTGGATCCGGGAGTCGTGTGTAGTGTCTGGCACAAGGCCACCTTTTTCGTATGCCGGCACTGCATTAGCCACATTCACTCCGGGTCCGCAACAGGCTTATTCTCCACTCCTGTGAAAAATTTCTGAACTCCCTGCTTCAAAAGGCTGTGTCATTGTTCATAAGGAGCTCATACGGTTGGCCATGCTCAAAGAACACCGTCTCCAACTGCTGAATCAGACTTGCTGAGTTTTGCCTTGACAACTGCTTCCAAATGGAGAAACACAACAGGCCACAGTCTGCAAGAGTTAAGAAATGGCATGAACTGAAATGCGTTATGTCCATTCCTAACCTCTGCCAATTCTTGTTCACCTCCAGCTTTCCCTTCTTCCAGCAAACTGGTATTGGGTCTATCGATTGGCATTCTTCGCACCCCCATATGGCTAATTTAACTGCTGCTTTTGTTATTGCTGGGCAAATTCTCCTGACGAAGTAAGTGGTGTGCCGTACTCCTGGATTCCCACTACTCCTGTGGATCAACAGGATTGGACTTGCGTACAGCTCATCCAAATGGACAGCACCGATCAATGGCACAGGTCCCTTTTCTTTCTTAATCATGTTAAACCACCGCTGCAGCACCCTAGTCAGTCGATTGGCCATGTTTTCAGGTGATGTAATCAACATCACATCCACGGTCAGCTCATACTCCGTTACTAGTTCCTTAAGTGTATTCAACCGTCTTCTGATGAGCATCTTGCTTGCTGCCTTGGTATGCACTCATACCTTCCCGGTAAGAGTGTCTGATACCCAGTGGTACACACACAGAGAGTCTGTCTTTATGTGCAGCACCTTGCTCTGTCATTGGAGAGCAAAGTGAATGCCTTTTAACATGGTGTCTAGTTCGGCCAGGTATATGTGTTGTGCATCGTTTTCAGGTTGCAGCCAACAAGCGTCTTTCAACACTACACAGATTGCTAAAGAACTTGCGTTGACCCACATGTTCAGCTCCTGACTGCCCATGCACCAATCCCCACGAGCTGGATCATTCCGCTTCACCGGATCCACGGTCTCAAACATCATATGCTGGAGAAGAGTGTCATTCACTTCATCATCCCAGCTCTTCATGAATGCACTGGCTCTCCTTTTGATAACTCCACAAGCCACTCAAACACCAGGGGGTGCCCAACAAGTCACCCACACAAGGAGAATACGGTCTGTCGTGTAATGATGTCAGGAGCTTCTGGGACCATGCTCACGATCTTCCACCGCAATTCACCGTGTTCCATCCCAACGGTCAATCACAGCACCCATGCACTGTCCTCAAACCTTTCTGGATCTTTGCATTCCAGTTCAAATTGAGCCAAGTGTTCTCTGACATGGATCGCAGGGACGACATCTTCGTTGACATAGATGTCGTCAATGTAAGCTGATACCACGTGGTCAATATCTTCTTCCTGCAACATCACTGTGATGACAATAGCCTTCATGATAAACGGGGCCACATTTAGGCGAAACCCCAAATGTATCAGGTAGTACCACTTCCCTTCAAACTTTATGGTCTGTAATGGCCACAAAGTCTCATGGACATGTACTCAGAGATTCACTCTCTTGAGTTCCAACAGAGATACATTCAAACCTTTCTGCCGCCATTTGCGTAGCATAGCTGCACAAACATCTGTGTCAGCAGTAAACACGTCAACATGATGGTTGAGACCCTCACAGGTCACACCTTTTCTTTATTCTGCTGCAGCATGGCCATCAGAGTAATTAACCCTTTGGGAGACCCAAGCTGTTCTTCTAAGTATGTCATGAGTCAACCATTATCTATCCAAGTGTGGAGCTTCCATTCATAGTCGTCTTGGATCTCTTCAGCTACCAGGTATTCTGATTCTCCATTTTTCAGTATTTCCGATGTACGGTGCTCTTACCACTTCCATGCCGCAGTCCATGTTCGGCTCTGATGGTCAAAGGTGTCAGTTGATGGAAATGACTGCGTACATAGTGACCTTCCCGTTGCTGATCTGCGCTGATCCTGGGGTCCCAACAATGATGCCTTCCAAGGCTTTTATTGCATGATCCCCAACAGTAGGTCAAAACCTAGTGATTTGCCATGCACCACCAGAACATCAACCTTGGCAGAATTGTCCTTGTCCATGGATATAGTGACCACTTCGATACCACAACACACATTGGACATACCTGCAATCGTCCTGACATTCACCCTTTCCTGCCTCCAGGATCAGCATCGATCTGCATCTACTATTATCTGTGAGCAACCAGTGTCAATTAGTGAAGAACACCACGTGTGGTCAACATAAATGCTCATCTCTGGGAGCGCCGCATTTACATCTTGGTGGAAGAGAAAGCTGGTGCTGATGCCTCATCCTATGGCTTGTTTCCTGGACAGTCCTGAGCCCAGTGCCCAACCTCACTGCATTGATAGCAATGTGTTCCATGCCTTTTGCAATCCTTTACTGTGTGACCCTTGCCACTGCACTTGTAGCAGGTTATACTGGTGCTCGGACCACTTTTGGTAGGGACCATGTTATTACTGCAAGGTGGGCACATGGCTATGACCACCTCATGACTTTGGTTCCTAGCTGTTGTCAGTAGTTGTGCTCTTGCTATCAGGTCCGCCATATGTAGGGTGTCAATGGTTGGCGCCTGTTGGAGTCCAATGGGGATGGCATCAGGGAACCCGGTGACGAAAGTAAGTTTGCGGTGCCTTTCCAGCCCAACTTCCTTGAACCCAGCCAATCCAGTGAACTGCCTGATCTTGTTTGTGTAAATGTCTACCATCTCGCTAGCCCACCTGACCAGGCTCAGCTTCCTGTAGGCTGCAAATGCACCATTGGAAAATGCCTCCTTCAACCAGGCCTCTATCTTATTTACATCCCTTTGTTTGTCTTCATCCATCTCCGTGTAGAGGGCTATCACTTCGCCGTCCAGATACAATGGCAGCAGACTTGCGACATCATCCACCAGCTGAAGTCTCACCACCAGCCTCACCTTTTTCAACCATGCTACTAAGTCTCCTTCAACAGTAAATGGCTTTATCACATCCCTGCTTATGCACATCTTCACCATAGTAATGGTGCTAAAATAGGTTGTTATAGGAAAGCTGGGATTCTGTAGAATATAGACACTGGAAACACCCTCGCAATTTAGTACACAATAACGTGAATTACGCTGGACACACAGGATTTCTTCTGCCAACTCAACAAGAACTTGCCTTTTTTATACGTTCTTGCTGACCCAGAGAATTTACATATTGGGCACACTGCCAACCTTGACCTGACTCACTGACGTATGCACCTCATCATTCCAGTGCCGATGCTCGGTGAGTCTGTCTTGTTAGCAATTTGCTTGTACATATAGGCTACTTTACTCTAGCCCTCTTGGACCTACGAGGTAATTCTCCACATCAGATAAGACTGTAGATATACTCACCACATTAGATAATTTGAGGATTGATAAAGTTACCAAAATGATAAATGAAATATACGATGGAAGTGAAATACCAGAAGACATAAGTATTATCTGTTTTCATAGCGATATGAAAGAAATGAAGTCCAAATGAATGCAAACTTTATTAGACGATCAGTTTGGTGAGTCACATAACTAAACTCATCATTAAGATTCTAATGAACAAAGCTCATAGCAGAATTAGGCTAGAAATATAACAAGGACAGTGTGGCTTTGTTTAAAATACTGAAAAAGGAAATGCTATTTTTATGATCAAAATACTAGCTGAACAAGTAATACAAATGCAAAAATACTATACTGATGTTTCATAGACTACACAAATTTATTTGATATGATACCACATGAACTACTTGAAATACTAGAAAAGCTTGACTTGTAAAGAAAAAATATTCTAATAAACTATTAGGTTGGTGCAAAAATAATGACGTAATAATGTCGTTTTTTGACGTTAAAAAATACGTCGAAAAACGACATTATTACGTCATTATTTTTGCACCAACCTAATAGAACAAAAAACCTGCATGTGGATAGAAAACAATTTCAGTGAATATACAAAAACAGAAACAAGTACAAGACAAGGAAGGATTTTCTCACAAGATTTATTCAACTCATACAGAAAGACAATTCTAAGAGAATTAAATGACAGGCAAGGATGAGATTTAATCTTAACAACATGATACATGGATAACACTGGGTTGATAGAAAACTAAATGGGAAAAATCAAACTGTTGAACAAATCTATCTGGATGGTGTAAAGATGGCAAGAAATGTAACACAGAAATCTGAAGGAACATTGCAATAAAAAAATATAGATTCCAGAAACTAAGCCAAATATCAAGAGGTAGGAAAATGATTTTAGAAACTAGGAAAAAATTGCTGAACTGTCAAGTAATAATTAATCATCTATATGGCAGTGAATGCTGGACAATCTAATTATGTCTTTCCCAAACTAATCTCATATGGCAGTGAATGTTAGACAATCTAATCACATCTTTAACAATCTTAGCAAATTATTAAAACATAGGAAAATGTCATAAGAAACAAAGAAAAGATAACAGAGAGGAAAAGGACTAGAGAAACGGAGGATAAATTTCTGAAAAGACATGTAATAACTAATCTCTTATATGGCAGTAAATGCTGGACAAACTCATTATGTCTTTGCCAAACTAAGCCAACTATTAAGAGATAGAAAAATGTCTTTAAGAACAAAGAAAAGATTTCTGAACTGCTATGTAATAAATAATCTCCTATATGGAAGTGAATGCTGGACTATCCTATATCAAACTAAGCAAACTATTAAGAGATATGAAAATATCTTTAAAAACAAAAAGATTTCTGAACTACTATGTAATAATTAATCTCCTATATGTCAGTGAATGCTGGATAATCTCATCATGTCTTTTATAAACAAAGCCAACCATTAAGAGATAGGAAAATGTCATTAGAAAAACAGAAATATTTCTGAATTGCCATGTAATAACTAATCTCCTATATGGCAGTGAATGCTGAGCAATCTCATCATGTCTTTCCCAAATTAAGCAAATTATTGAGAAATAGGAAATTGTCTTTAGAAACAAAGAAAAGATTTCTGAACTGCCATGTAATAACTAATCTCCTATGTAGTGCTGTGTTTTTATTGAGGGATACCGAATATATGAACTGAACATCTGAGTAACAAAAATATTTCATGGTAAATAAGAACTACAAGAAAACTGATGCTCAATCAGAAAGAGGCATCTGAAATTTAATTTCTAGGATATATGATGAGGAAAGAAGGCCTGGTGAATTTAACACACACATGATATAGTGAAGTCAAAAAAAAATAAAGTGAAACTGTATTACCTAGTTAATAAGTTTGAGTGAATGGATAACAAAACAAAGAGGCATGGTAAAGTTTAAAAAATTACTTAAAGCAACAAAAAATAGGCAGTTGTGGAGAGCCATGATTGTCTGTAAAGTGATTACATATAAAAGAGCAATGATTGTCTACAAAGATCATTGCATAAAACAAAGAAGAATCCTTTCAACCAAAAAAAGCATCAAAATATTCTAATAGACAAATTTCTTTACAGTAATGATTGAGATGCTCTTTATAATTTTTCTTGATGTGTTTTTATTCAAACAAATGACATGAACAACTGAATGAATATTATCTAGTCATGTATTAATTAAGAATTACTATTATCATATGATTAACTAAAATACAGTTTGGCTTAACTCATCCCAAAGGCAAATACCCTATATGCAAGCTGCTAGTGGCCCACTGGAGGGCTACCTATTGCAATGCCAGCAGTCCTCTGGTGACAGCCACCAGTGGACCTCTTGCAGTCCGCCAATGGTAACATTGCTGAGAGGAACACACCAGCAGTCTGACAGCAGGCCACCAATGGTAAACACTAGTGGCATGGCACCTAGTGGTAGATTGGTGGCATGTGCATGTCTAGAGTAGTACCATCTTAGGCATTAAGTGTATTATTTACATATTTAAGCACTGTACTAGATTGACAGCTAGGACCCATCATTTTTCAGATGAAATGGTTAGACGTAACTGTAGGTTCTATGCTAACAGTTTCTTTTCTCATACTTCTCACTGGTGGAACTAACTTTCTTTCGGTTTCTTGCTTGCCAGTCAACTTTGACCTTCAAAAATTTAAACACAATGTCAATTGTTATCTTCTGTCTTCTTAACTCCTGTTCTTTATTGTTCTCTCTCCTTAATAACTTTCTTTTTCTCATATTCTTTCTCACCCAGTAATCTCTTGTGTTTTAGTAGCTTAATTGCTTTGCTTGAGGTATAATTATTTAAAAAAAAGAAAAAAGTTAAATAACACTGTTACTAAGTTCAGAAGTGGAGAGAAACTGGCTGTAAAATCTGTGGTACCCTTGGCTAAATAAATATTTAGCTAAGATAAAATATTTAAATAAAGATAGTAATGTTTTTGAACAGAATATCTTATCTATTTTAAATAGACTAATCAGAAAGAAAAAAACAACATAAACACATGTTTTCATATTAAAAATAGTGCTTAAGAAGATTGTACTGAAATATTTTTGTTCCACAATTGAAGAATTAAAAGTAATATTTATTATGATGAACTAAAAATAGTAAAGAAGCAATCATATTTGAGAAATCGAGGTGTTTGAAATTGGAATGACCAACCAGTCATCACTTGAGCTAAGGGAGAGTAGTAAATATCTCAAGTTAAGTCATGTATACCCAGGACAAAGGATATTTACAAGTCATTTTATGACACTCAAGATTTAATGTTGGTTATTGAGATCAAATAAGTTAAAACAGGGTCAGTTCTGTTTGGTTTTGAATAAGAAATGTTGAGATTTGAGGTTTTAGTCATAAAATCAAATTTAAAATATGAATCAATTAAATTCATATTTTAAATCCTATCTCCAATGTCAATACTCTCCAATTAGGCAACCTAATTCAGGCTACAATTCTTGCACACATTTTTTTTTTTCTGTTTTTAAGTCAGTATCACTCTATGCAAGGCAGTAAAGCCACTAAGACACAAGGGGTTACAAGGTATGGAAGAATTAGGAACAGAAACATTAATAATGAGTGGGAAAACGGAAAAGTAAACAGGAGGACAGTAGATAGTGATTGACATTGCATTTAAATTTTTGCAGATTAAAGTTGGCTGGAAAGCATCAAGCCAGAAGGAAGTTCCACAAACAAGAAGTGTGAGGAAAGAAATTGTTAGCATAGAATTTACAGTTACATCTAGCCAACTCATCTGTAAATTGATGAGATCTAGTACTGAGCTTAAATTCAAAATGTCTACGTATGATAGTGAAGAGATTATCCGAACAACTACCATGAAATTATTTATAGAAAAGACATAGAGAGGCAACCTTATGGCAGTGGGAAAGCAACTGAAGCTGAGCCACCAGATCAGGACCAATAATATTGCTGATTCTTCATTGGATTTTATTAGAGAGCTCAAGATAAATAGCAGTGGCACTGGACTATATGTGGCAGCAATATTCTAAGCATGGACAAATGGTAGACTTATAGATATACAAAATAGATTCTGGAGAGAAAAATTGTCTAGCACAACACAGTGAACCAACTTTCTTAGCAGCAAACTTAGCAATGGATTCAATATAGTCTTTCAATTTCATGTCAGCTGAGAATGTTAAACCAAGGTGCAACAAGTCACTTTCCTGGCAGTTAGCATCAGTCATGCTGATGAAAGGCAGAAATGGATCTCTCGGATGATTAATAGAGAAAAGCTTAGCTTTTGTGGCATTAAAATTAACAAGCCATCTTTTGCCCCAGTTAACGATGGACTTGTGGTCATTTGAACATCAGCTGCCATTTACACCTTGTTGGAGTGATCAGCCTTACTATCAAGGCATGAGTAAATGGCTGTATCATCAGCATAGATATCAAGCTGATGTCATTAATGAAAATTAAAAACAGGGTAGAACCAAGGATGGAGCCCTGGGTGATACCCATGTTAGTACAAAAGGATTTAGACAAGTGGCCATTCAGGATAACCTTCATTTCATGATTTGATAGGAAAGACTGGATCAGTTCAAAAATGTGTCCTGAGACATTGTAACTTTTCAGGTTGTGGAGAAGACCGGTATGCCAAATTTTGTCAAAGGCTTTCAAGATGTCCAATGCTACAGCTTGGGCATCACCATTTTTATCGAGAGCACGACAGACTCTTTCCGCAATTATTATCAGTACATCAACTTATCTGAATTAAATATATCAATTAGCTGGGACGGCTGTATTTAAATATTTAAATTTATTTCTTGTATTTGAAAATGTTTATAACATGAATTTCAAGGATCAATCAATAATTTAAAACCCTGATACTGTTATTAACTGAAGATTGATTTGCTATTGTCATTGTATCATGTTCAATCTACACGATTAATGGAAAAGCATTGGTTAATTGCATTAAAGACATGCAAATTTATATTGAAAAATAAATATTTTTTGTGTAAAATAAATGCTTTTTTTTTTCATGAACTTATTGATGAACCTTTATAGGTAAAGAAGCCCTGAGTAATGTAAGTGTAGGATTAACTCTTGAATTTGATTGAAAAAAAAAAATCAATGATGATAAAATACAACAGTGTTTGTGTGTGTGTGTGATGAAGTGATGCTGAAAATTTCTCAGTTCAACCAACATCTCAAAATCAAATGAAATGATCAAATATCAGAATTTTCAGAACTCCTCCTTGGCCAGGTGAAGATCTTTTGAGCACACTGCTGTGTGTGTGTGTTTGGGGGGGGGGGGTAGGTGCATTGAAAACTCTTGAACTGGGGAAAAACCATGATGATAAAATACAAGAGTCGAAGTATAAGTATGGAATTCTAACTTATCAGCACATATTGAAAATTTTGATGCTGTTAAAATAATAATATAAGGAAGCTATTGCTTTGTCACCTTTCTAGACAGGGTTGTGCAGGATACTTTGAAAATCATTTAGCACTGTGGTTGCCCCAATATCATCTATTGAAAATCAGCAAAGGTAACATGACATTTTTTAAACAAAATATTTCAAGTACTGACTATTATGATTCTCGTATAAATGAGAAAAAGAGTCAAACAATCTGGAATTATAATATAGAAAGAATAACTAAGAAATGAAAGAAGTTTATTTGGCAGCAAAAGATTTGGTTTCACCAGTTACCAAAATGAAACCATGACAATTCTGATTGCAAAGATTCATCAACAAAGCAGATGCTAAATACAAATGCACATCAGAACAAATCTCTAGTTAAACATTAGGGAACCCAGACTAGGTTTTTTTACTTCAATTTTTTAAAATGAAACATTCCAACTGCTATAATTTTTTTACTAGCTCTTTCATTCCAATTTTTTTGTTGCACCCTCCCTAATCACAACTTTACCTTAATGGCCTGAGTAAAGTTTCAATGGTGGTGGGGAATATAAAATTAGGGTGAAAGTAAGTATGATTCAGATTTTTATTATTATCATTATTATTAACAATGATGATGATGAAGTCTTGATGCATGGCTCCTAATCTTAATTGAAGGTCTTATATACACATTTTATTTTGGTGAATTAAGAAAGGTTAAAGTAAATGTTGTGTTTAGTAAGTACCACAGATTTGCTTGTCAGTTGTCTAACTTTCACTAGTTGAACATGTCCTTACTGGAACTGATACAGTCTTTACACCTCTTTTCATGAGCAAGAGTATAGTGAAACAGAGCATCATGGCCTGGTATCAAGATGTCAATTACAACATATTAAGCAATATACAGACAAGACAGTGATGATAGTCTGTCATTGTTTACATAGATGATTTCTAAGCAACGATAAACACGTGCATATAAGACGCTAGAAGCGAAAATTGTACCGCATCTCATGACGTCACACACGACCACACGAGAGTGAATTGGAGAAGTATGAAGTATGGAATATTTGTAGAGATGGCATAATTGATTTTGTTTAGGTTGGGTTTCAACTGTTTGATGTATAATTCTTCAAGGATTTTTATTTTTTGTCTATTGTTTTTATGTCGAAGTATAATTGTGTTTTCGACAAGTATTTTACGGAATTGTGTGTGTGGGCAGGCATGTTGTTTTAAATGCCTAAAACTAAATGCATATTGCTTAATATGTTGTAATTGACATCTTTGATAATGGCTTATGTAAGCCGAAAGCTTAGATTGTATTAAAAAAATATGGATCTTTATTGTGAATTTCTTTCTCCATTCAACGATAATGTTATTAAACTTATCAGACATTACAAAAAAAATTTACATAAAATAGACAACACTTGTCTATATTATTTAATGAAATGTGTATGAATGAAAAGATGCTGCCTAAACACACAATATATATATATATATATATATATATATATATATATATATAACATTTTAAAAATTTTATATATATATATATATATATATAACATTTTAAAAATATATATATATATATATATATATATATATATATATATAACATTTTAAAAATTATATATACTCGACTCTCCCGTTGAATTCGACATATCAGCAGATCAGTTCCTAGGAATTGAATTCGACATATCAAGCAGATCAGTTCCTAGGAAACCGACAGCCTGACAACAGCAGATGAGATTTGATTATAGTGGGGAAGGTTTCGTGCAGGACCATTCACACTTTTCGAAGGGCCAAATACAGAGACCTGGTGTACTACGTGCCACAAGGTCCCCAAACGACCCTCTGCAGGTTTTGAATTCAGAGTTCTCCTTCTCCTAGACCAGTTGCCATTCAGGGCTATAGAACCCAGTCTGTCCTGCTATTTACCCTTAGCTGGAGGGAGAAGAAGACGATTCACACCTTTCCCAAGGATATTAGCATGTGAGTGAATGTAATGGATTCGATTGGAATTTGAACTCGGCTCTCCGATTCCTCAATCCAAGCCGCTATCCATTACTCCACCTTCCCTCCGTATATATTTGTTTTTTGTTTTTTTGGTGAAATGTTGCCACTTATTACAATTTTAAATTCAGAGTTGTTGTTCTTCCACAGATAGAGAGCTTGGTCTGGGTGGGGGAGCATAGATGTATTCATACCTTTCTAAAAGGTATTTGCACTTAAGTGAATATAATGAATTTGACTGGAATTTGAACTCAGCTCTCTAATTTCTCATTCCAATCCACTATCTATTATATCACCTGCACAACCTTATTTCATATATATATATATATATATATATATATATATAGTGAGGTGACATATAAATATTTTAGGAATCTGAATAGCTGACACAAGCTGAATATAATACAGACTTTTACCATTTTGTGAGATCATTGTATACATGTCTTTTAAGAAATGTTTCCAATCTTGAGGAAAAAAACAAAAATAAATAAATACTAATATGTTCTCTACTCAAGTCTCTCTCACTTATATTGTTACATTTCACAATGCTTTTGTTTTGGCTACAGGAAAAAAAACATAAAATTGTCTGATTGGAGTAAGTATTTTCTATCTTTGTTAAATTTTTGCTCTTACGCCTTATTTATTGTCACTGAAAGGTATAAATGACATTTTCCATCCTAATATAATAATTACAGGATTAATGGTTAATTTATGATGGTAGTGCCAATATGTTTTGATGAATTTTGATAAAACTAGTAGGCATAAATATTTTCTGTAAGGAAATATTGAAAATTTATATAGACTGATTTAAATCATTTGTTTTAATGCCATGAACTATCAGAATGTAGCAGATCATGGCCCTCTACAGATTCCTTTCCTTTATTATCTGCAAATTGCCATGGCTTCCTGGGAAAGATAGTGGAGTGGTTTCCTCCATTGCTTTCTCTATATAAATCATTACTAGATATTGAAACAGTAGAGCTAATGCACTTTAAATAAAATTGTATATCCCAAATTATATAGATAGGATTAGCTGTATTAATATAGTGTTACTTTTAATGTTTCTGTCAAAAGTAAAACTAAAAATGCCGCCCAACTCATTCCATTGTTTTTCACCCTCAGTCCTCAAGCTGTCAACCATTCAGAATTTGAGTGTGTATAGGAGGGGAGTTGTCAGCAATTGTCAAAAAACAGTAAGAGGTCAATAACTGGGTGAGATCTGTTGCTTATCTCTACTTCGTAATTCTTTGTCTAGTATTGCCTTTTACATTCTCTTACGTCTAACTTTCTGTAAAGGATTATTGTTACATTTTTTGGATTTACAGATTGCAACAGCTATTAAGGAGATGTGATTAAATATACTTTAATGTTTAAAAAAGTTATTCAGTATTGTTATTGTTTAAGTAATAAGCATTATAATATAACACAAATAGCTTATATTGGGAAAAAATAAGTGAAATTACCTGAAAATACAATTCAAGTACCAAGTTCAGTGATGTGTTTTCTAGATTAAAGAAGCACTTGAAAATATATCTTGAGAAACAATTAACCATTGTATACAAAAAAAAGCTATAAAATGGTTAATTTATATTGAGGACATAAAAAAATGAAGATGTATTTGAAGATATCTGATTAACATCTCTCTACAACTAGCAATTCTGACACTTCAGATTTTTAATTTGTTTCCAGAATTTAAGGAATATGAATTACTTTTATTTTCTATTAATTAATAAATTTAAAATTATACATTAATTACTAATTTTTTTTTAATTAATAACTATTTGTGCTCAGTTGTTGACATCTGCTGATGTGTTAGAATTTTGGAATAGTGCAATAATAAAAATTTAAATTTCATCACTGATAGATATCGTGATCTGTTAATAGACTTTTTTTTATAACTACCTTTGATTCCCAATTTATTCTGAGACTTGTCTTGGAGTTTTCAAAGAAACAGAATCAATCACATCCACTCTTTCCAAATATAAATTCAACTGTTCTTTTTGTAGAACTGAGGTAGAAATTGAATAGCATTAGCCTCACTCTTTCTTTCCTGTTTACAATTTTGATAAACCAGAAACATGGTCATGTTAGTTATTGTGTTTCAGTTAATAAGAAAAGTTATAAAGAATAAATACAATAATTGACAATACAATGTTATGATTATAGTTTCAATTGATGATCATTTTGTGTTATCTGAAATGTTCTGATTATGCATATAATTATGTACCTTCAAAGATTCACTAAAAAAATGAGCATACATGATGAAAAAAAAAATATGCCAAAATTAAGAACAAAGTTTTATTGTCAAAATCTTTATGTCATTATTAAGAGGAAATACCAAAGGAATTTTTGGTTATTAAATTATATTTTTGATCCTTTTTAGAATATTTGAAATTTTGGTTAAAAATCTTCTTTTTCTTGCATCAGCGGGGTGAGGAGGGGGGACCATGTTTTGTAGTGAATTTTTTTGATGAATAATGAATTTTTATAAGAATTATTTTCATTAGAATAATTTATGAAGTTTTAAATCTTTTAAAATTCTGTATTAATTTGTATGGGTTAGGTGATATTGTTATGAAATAAAAACTATATTTACTAATCATAAATGAAAAAGCTGACTACAATTCAGTGCCCCTCCCACCAATATTTTAAAAAGAATTTTGATTTTTTTTTATGTGTGTATAAACACGCTTATTTTTGTAAATATGGATGTCCATAAACAACATTTTCAGAAAATAAGAGTGGTAACTATAGTAAATTTAAAGCCAAAGTACTTAAAGTTCAGTAAAACATTAAATTATGGAGAATATTTTCCTAAATTTTTAAGATTACTGGGTAGCTAAAAATGATATAAAAAACATGGTGCTCATGTTATATTCCTCAAGTAATTTTTACAAATATGTCCCTGCACAGAAACAAAAATAGAAATAGGTTGTCAAGTTGCCAACACTTGATCAAAACACCTACCTCTGTTAAAAAAATGCATTTCTGTGATATTTTAAACTAAAAGTAAATAATATTTGTTTCAGATCAAATTAATTGAACTTTAAATCAGCTAATATTCCTCAAAGGAAGTTTCAGAAAAGTATATTTTATTTTTAAAAGATTTTTTAATAATGAGAATTACATGGTGTGATGGATGAATTATCTTCTTATCATAGGGTCTTCTCCAACAGCCATGCTCTTGACCCTGGGTAGCACTACCTCCTCAAGACACTTGATGTAGACCTCTGTGTTGAGTCTCATTCAACTCTTTCCAAATCCTTTGCACTGCCCTCAGATTGATACCCAAACACTCTGAAATGTTTGTATTGGAGCTTCTGGTGCAAATGCCAATCAGTACAGCATGCCATTTTCAAATTTTTGGTGGAGTGAATTGCATCATGGTACTCTTTTTCTCACAGATGGTGCCCAACAAACTTTACTATTCAAAGTCAAAAACAAACAACACACAAGCATGAAATTAAAAATATGGAATGTTGACAATTTACACATCATTCCTGTACATTGTGCTGAGAAATAGCTAAAATCAGCCATTTTTAGCGATTTCATTTTAAAAAAATTATTCCAGTCAATTTAAATTAGTTTTGAAATACAGCAAAGTATTTTGATTATTGGAAATATTAAATTTAATCTATTAGCTTGAAACAAAAGCTTCAAGAAAGATTTTTCATTTTTAAAAATTCATTTTAAATCTTAGGTACTACATTTCTTTGATAGTACCTACTTATAATAAGCAGAAAAACCAACATTGTTATAAGGAGTTAATAATGAATTTTACTGCATTTTTTTTTTGTTAAATTTATTAAATAAAAGCATTACCCTTATCAAGGCAAATTTCTAAGATTTATTTAACTTCTATAAGAATTAGAGTAAATAATCATTTATTCCAAATGATCATCATTAATAAATGAACAGGCAAAATGGATATTGGATAAACAAATTTATTAGGTTGGTGCAAAAATAATGTCGTTTTCTCGCATAGTAACATATGTGAGAAAACGACATTATTTTGGCACCAACCTAATAGTAACAAAATATCTTTTAATTAATATCTGGCTTTTAAAATTTTTTTCTTATAATAGAAAATATATATTCTCTGTTTATTGGCATGTCTTTTTCTAAGGTGACATATTTTATTAAATTTTTATTGCAAATAAAAATTAATATTTTAAAGCAATGGCTCTCCTTCTGGTTTCACAGGATATTTGGCAAATCCATTGTCACAATTCTAAGAGACAATGTATCACAAATTACTCTGCCCATTTCATGTTGAACTTCATTTCAGCATCAAATTGTTCTAGGAGGATAGACAAGATTTACATTCTGAATTATCCTAAAACTGTGCTGAACATTTTTAGTACATAATACTTACATAATTACAGGTTTTCTGCAGCCTCATTGAAGAAGAAATCTACTAAATGGTTGTATTATCATGCTCGTAAGTTAAATTAAGTGTACAAATAAAAATAAGTTTATTTAATATAAGGACGTTTAACTGGTATATTTTTATAGCATTACTGCCTGGTTGTACTAGCCAATTTTGAGATATTAGGAAATTACTATTTACTGGAAACAAAATACGTTGAAAGTAATTTCTCATGATCAACAACCATTTTGGTTTCAATCAGATACTCTGTAGTACAGGCTAAGCTAAACCATACTCTGAACACACAATATAATAAAAATACATCACAAAAACAGGGACTGACATATCACTGTATCTGGAAAATAAATAAATATATATATATATATATATATATATATATATATATATATATATATATGACAGGCAATGTAAGTTTCATAAATACATATAAGTACATCTTGAAAATGTATATATACATCGACAGTAGGCAATGTAAATTTTTAAAGACACACATATGTATGTATGTAGACAAATCATTCAACATGTACCAAATATCCCCCAATCAATACATGTACTGGTACAACCAATTCCTGCAAGACCAACAAGAAATATGATACACAAACATCTAGGTATGGCATCATTCTACTACCATCTTCAGCAATTAAACACACTGACACTACCAGACGGACACAAAAATTCCCATTAGAATACAAATGCATACATGTGCACACACATGTTAACAGCACAAGACAAAGACACAAGTTGCAGAAGTATTACATTAAACATATGAATGTAAAGATGGCACTGTGAAAAAACAAAAGGGTGGGGTTTTTCTTTACAAAGGCATCATGATTGGAAAAAGTTTCAAACGACTGCTTTAAAGAGGTTAATTTTAAAACATGATTAACACTTATGAACATAAGTAGAAAAATCAAATTATTCTTTTCTTTTTAAAGCAAGAGATTATTAAAATTGTCATCAAAGTCTTGGAAGGCTTCCATATCTGAAAACATCTCACATACAAAATAAGTACTACTTTTTCTTATAGCCAATCTGTCACATTCAAAAAAATTTTGTGAAAGACCCAAGGGAGTTAAAACAGGTAGACTACATACCTGTTTTAGTATTTTCAATCAATGGTTAAATATTAAAATATTAATCTATTCATGTTCTTTTAAAAAGAATTTTGGAAATTTAAATATATCAACACATTTTAAATGAATATATAGTACCACTAGTATCATTATAAAAACTGTTGTTATGACATTTGAGTAGTAGGAGTAAGACTAAGAGTGATTACTGTTATCTTACTGACCTATTTAATAACCTTGTTATGCTACCTAAGTTATGAGGTAAGATATGCATTTCAGTGAATAGGGCAGAATTACAAACATGAAATTATAGATAAACAATGTTATTTCTTTCTGTGACCTTCCTCTTCCTCCTCCTTATACTTCAGCTAAGGCAGAGGTTAAGGAAAAATTGTTTGTTTTCTATATTAGGTTCCAAATAAGAAAAACTGTCAACAAAGTTAAGTTTTTACCTGACTATATAATGGATTTTGGTAGAAAAATACATATTAGAAGATGTTCAATTACTCTTACCTAAATTTATGTATGTTGGGTGTGTCTAGGCACCAAATGTTCATTGGAACAAATTTTGTTTATTACACCTTTTTATTAGGTCATTCTTGCCGGTCAGATAGTTTCTTTATTTTAGTGTTAACAGTGTAAAGCAATTGTTCACAGTTCATATTAGTTTTTGTTACAGTTCTAAACTGTCGATTAGCTTCAGTCATTATCAGAAAAGAAATTAAATGAAATTCAAAGTCTTTTATTTTGATAAAGTGTAACTCTTCCAAGATGCCAAAGTCTAAAAATTTGAAAGTATGCATTAAAATTAAAACATTTTCTTAATACTTAATTTATGCATAAAAAATTGAAAGAGTAGAACATACATAATATATATATATATATATATATATATATATATGTGTGTGTGTGTGTGTGTGTGTGTGTGATAACGATATATATTTTTATATATCACTTTGTCATATCTCTCTCTCTCTCTCTCTATATATATATATATATATATATATGTCCATGGCCTCTAAGATGACTCTTGAGACCTGCATTCAATTTCATATACACATATTGTTGTGGTAGGATCCACCTAATTTGCATAGTGGAGTACTGACCATATAAATATGGTTGGTACCGGGAAGAGAGAGAGGAATCGAGAGATCGAAGCAGAGACTCTGTCTGACTGCGACTCAGTCAACACACATTCCAGGAATGGTCTTCCCAGACAAAAGACTATATGTAAATATTGTGTACACTTTATTGTTTCAATACATTTTGTTCTAAGTACATTTTGTGTTGCATTATTATTCCATGCATTAGTCAAGTTTCAACACATATACACACACATAACTAGAGAGGTGATATGATATACAAATCAGACTATATAACAGACTAATAGTGTGTAACTGAATGACAAAATGGAAAAAACTCTTGTATATAACATGTTTCAAGCCTCAAAAAAAACTTCTTCAAACTAATAGTTTTATTGATGGAGTCATATATATATATATATATTTTAAATAGATTTTTTAATCTGATATTATTTCTTATTACTGTAAATATGTTGGAGTTGTTATAATTTATTTTTCTAATTTTCTTAAACAGTGAAATTAATATAGATATTTATATAACCTAGATCAAGATTTTCCTTTAGTAGGCTCATTCTTGATTTAGAGCAGTTGTTATTAGTTTCACTGTTTGTGAAGTTAAAAAACAGGGATAGCAATTCAAATATGTGTGCCCACTAAAAATAATGTTTATAGTAATAAGAAATATTAGGTCATATGTATAGTTATTAATATATATTTTATAGCTATGTTACACTACTTTTGTGACGTACGGTGTCCATTAATAATTAATTAAAACAGTATTTAATTACAACATCAAATAAATACTTAACAAGAACAAAGAAGTAAAAGTCAAACAAACATAATTAACTATTTCAGTGAATGCCTTGTTAGTAATGTGGCTTGACTTAACATCTGGTAAATCCTCAATCAAAACCCAACCCATCGATGCACAATAATTCAGACTAATTCGACTGGATAGTTCCATTTAATAGCCACTCAATAATAACTTCAGTCAGTAGCCTGACACCACTATTTATACACCTGGCAGAAAGCATAGTCATAAGTCCAGAGTGTCACGCTCAAACCTCGGTGTCAGCAGTTATTCATTTTCTTCCTATATGACAACTACATTGAACTCTGTTTTGATTACACCAAAAATTAAATAGATATTTATTTACAAATGTATATGAACAATAGCATTAAATATTCCAAAGGCCTTTGACAAGGGTATGACATAAGGGATTACTGCTCAAGCTCCCTAGCTACGGAATCACTGGAAAAAGAACTACCTTCAGGGACTTACCTGTTAGGAAGGAATTTATGACTGTCCTTCCTAATGGGTAGGTCCCTGAAGGTAGTTATAAATGGCCAGTCCTCTGAGTCCTGGGTAATCAATATGGACATCCCTCAAGGTGTGCTTCTCAGTCCAGCCCTCTTCCTAGTCTACATAAATAATCTGCCTAAGAGTATACTCTGAACATTTTGTGAATATCTATGCTGATGATACAATAGTATATGAGTGCACTTCCAAAACCCTCAATGACCAGAGCTTGGCAGCTGATCTCTCCTCTTACCTAGCTTTAACAGCTCACTCTGGAAAAAACTGGGTGTTTGCATTCAATACCTTGAAAAAACTAGTTACCTTCCATCAGCACTGATTGCACCCAGAACTTTCACCAATCATGATGAACAGATGTTTCCTCAGGGAGGTTTCATGCCTTGAGCATCTATTGGGGGACTCAAATTCAACCCAGACCTCAAGTGGAACTTGTACATCCTTTGCTCATCTTCTTAAATTTCACTGTTAAATATTTTATCATCTTTAGGAGTTATATACATTATACTGAATCTGTGGTCTTCATTTCTTCACACCTCTGTTAATTCTGTTGTTTGGAATGGAATGGTGAATGAAGTAATGAAAGAGAGGAGGATGTTGGACAGTCTCCTTATAGATGAGGAAATGTGATTCTACAGAAGCATATTCAAAAATTCAGTAAGTAAGCAACAAGGAAGTTTTAAATAAAATAGCAACAAAATGAATCAGGAAGAGACAGCTGAAATACATTGGACACATAAGAAGGGCTGGAAAACGTAATCCTCACAAGGCGTATTGAGGGCAAGAGAAGTAGGAGAATGTAGTGAACCACTTACCTGAGCAACTTGTGTGAATGGATGACTGAATGAGGTGGGGTCTAAGCAAAGGGAGAAAATTGCCAAAAGCCACAAGAGATAGAAAGTTGTAGTAGTAGTAGCAGTAGTAGTAGTAGTAATAGTAGTAGTAGTAGAATAATCATCATTATTATCATCATCATCCTCACAAGGCATATTGAGGGCAAGAGAGGTAGGGGAAGGTAGTGAGTCACTTACCTGAGCAGCTTGTGTGAATGCATGACGGAATAAGGTGGGGCCTAAGCAAAGGGAGAAAAATTGCTAAAAGCCACAAGAGATAGAAAGTTGTTGTTGTTGTAGTAGTAGTAGCAGTAGTAGTATAATAATAATAATAATAATAATAATAATATTAGGTTAGGTTATTAAGTAAAATATGGGAGAAAACGACATTATTTTTGCACCAACCTAATAGATATCCTTTGGTCTTGCCAAAATTTTGGGGTTTAACATTCCTCCCCAATTTCTGAGATGTTTAACCATAGACTTTGTATTATCACTAATGCTTATCTTTTCAGGAGGCAATGTATTTCTATATTTATAATAACAATTCTATTACATGAGTCCTAGATATTATGGCTACCAGAGGAAAAAAAAAGAAAAACAAAATTTTCTCAATGAAAGTTTGTGAGGATCTGTGTCTGAGGGTAAACATCAAGTACATCTGTTGGCTGAAAGAAATTTGATGACAGCTATGCCTCTTTAAACAAAACTACCATTCATTTCATTAGGACTTGTTTATGAACCATTGCATAGCTTAAAGATTACATCATATCAATGTTAGTAACAATTATCTTATTAGATATTACATCCAAAGAAAGTTTGTCATCTGTCATTTTAATCATCCAATTCTAAGAATCTATTTTTCTACAGATTCTCAATGACCACCTATCTATTGCTAACATAAGAAAAAGTAGACACTTGAGATTATAAAAAAAAATTTGAAGTGATGTAAACTATTTAATACTTCACTACTTGTGTAAAACTTATAACGCATACTATCCTTTCAAAAAAAAAAAAAAAAAAAATTAAAAAGCTATCATACTTTGTTACAATTTTATTATTTTTATCTGTAGCTGACTGATAAAATATGTGATTGTTTAAGACTAAAAAGAAAATTTAAACGAAAAATGACTTGAAAGATAAATAAATTAGAATTGTTTCATTTTATAGAAAAAAGGCAAGAAAGATCGAACAATATATAAAAATTCAAGAGAATAAATAAGCACCTTCTATGATAGATGTTGATGATAATGATGATGGTTAAAATGGCATAAGAAGATTGGTTCAAACAAGAGAGTAGACCAAATATTTAAATACCTAAAGAATTATAAGTGTATCTTGTAATGTAATCATCTAGCTAATATAAATTACTTATAGGAGATACTGCTTTAGTGATTTGAAAAATTAAATACATTACATGCTATCTTAAAAGCCGCCCTATTAGGGCAGCATTTAACTCCTGCAGAGGGCTCTTGATTGGGCCTTCATCACAATAGATAGGGAGGAGTAGATGCAATAGGCAACAAAACTACAGAGGAACTCAAAACTGATTGCTGCATTTAAGTATTGCATTAATATTTAAGCTTACTTTTTAAAAGTTCAACAATAATTCCTCTGCTGCCACTTAATTTAAAGACAATTTGATGTACATAGGACCTTACTTTCTGTACAAACAATCATTTTTATTTCATGGATGATTTTTGCTGGATTCCGCAATTAATTTTGATTATTCCCAAATTTATTTCCAAGTTATAAAAATTATTATCATACAAAAAATTTGTCACAAAAAATCACATTAAAAAAAAATTGACAATAACATTGCAGGAATGAAAACTTGGGAATCCCAAATTTCAGGATTACGGGTCTGGATCTGACCCGGAATGATTATAATTTGCTCACAGAGTTGGCTTGATTCCAAAATGGTATGATATGTTTGACTATGGCCTCTAGGAGTAAAGTGAAAAAAGTGTGACACACTGACATTAGCATTTATTATATAGAAGGAGATGAGCTAATGAGAATTGTATCCCTTTAATTGAAAATGTATAACATACTAACATTGGCATTTATTATATACATGTAAGACCAAAGCTAATTAACCTGTACAGTATTGGTTCATAGTGTCATGGCACAGGAAGCGTGATCACTAAATTTAAAACCAAGATGGAGGTTTCATGATAATTTGTGTTTGATTAACAACAGCAAATTTGTGGTTGATTTTCTCCAGACAATAATGGAAATATTAGGTTGGTGCAAAAATAATTTCGTTTTTTCACATAGTAACATATGTTAGAAAACGAAATTATTTTTGCACCAACCTAATAAAAATCTACAAAACCAACCACAAATTCTGTTTGATAACAAAGCATTAATTACAAATGTTTTTTGTTTAGTTTCTTTTATCCTTATTGTTGGTATAAAAGTTGGATTTAATATTAGAAAGATTTCTTCTGATACTATCAAAATCAAAAATAGAATAAAAAGCATCAGAGTGCTTCTACTCTCAACCTCATAACCATAAGTATGCTAATGATATGGTTCTGTATTCCTCAGCCTACACTCTCTCTCTCTCTTCATATATATATATATATATATATATATATATATACACACACACACACACACATAATAATAATAATAATAATAATATAAATAAAATTAATTATACTCATCTGGAAAAACCTTAGGTGTTTTGGCTTGTAAATGAACAAACCAATACACAAAGAAAAATAAGGGATAAAAAAAAGAAGGAAGAACCAAGAACATGTAATTGAGGCAAAAACAATCATCCAGAATCCAAGTTCAGAGTCTAAAGAAAAAAAACTCTAAAATGAGTAAAGCAAAAGTAACTAAGTAAAGTGCTCAATATACTAAGTAGAGCAAATCTGAACCTGATGATCCACGTAGGTGAAACCTAGGTAGATTTGCCTGGCTATTTAGGTTCATAGTTATATATATATATATTTTCAGTCGCATGGAGGTTTAGTTCTATCTCAAATACTGAGCAGTTTCCACTAAGTACTGCATATATATATATATATATATATATATATATATATATATATATAGAGAGAGAGAGAGAGAGAGATAGATAGATAGATAGATAGATAGATAGATACCTTTCTGACCATGAGACCCGTGTTTGAATCTCACCACAGTTGATTTGTCAGGAAAGAGACTTCCTGACATTATCAGTCTGGGGATGGATGATCCCAGCGTACAGTACCTCTGGAAAGTGCCTGAAAACCATACCATAGGTTGACCCAAACCATGTTAGTGAAATTGGGTAGATGGAACACTTGGGGGCTGTCAATAACTGTGCTAACACAAAGTCACAAGTCATTGTGACTGAGGGTATAAGTGTGCTGGCATTGTTCAGATTCTTGAACATGCTAGATAACATGATCTCTCCCCAAAACTGTAACTAAGGTCTGCTCAGCATAGTTGCAGTATAAACCACAGGTTGGCTCTGTGGGTATTAAACAAACACAAATGTGCCTGAGCAAGTGTTTACAATAGGGATTGGCTAGCCACCCTAGTAGACATGTATCCTTGAATATGAATGGCCATATATATTGATGCATGTTTCATTAAATAATATAGACGAGTTTGGTCTATTTATTTTATGCAAATTCCTTTCATATCATCTGATAAGCTTAATAACATTAACATTGAAAGACAAAAGAAAATCACCATATTGATACATGTTTTATAATCCTATCTAAGCTTTCGGCTTACATAAGCCATCATCAAACATGACAATAACATAACAATATATTAAACAATACACTGTATATAGCTTCAAGCTTTGTTTATTGTTTTCATGTTTAAGTATAGTTGTGTTTTCCACAAGGATTTTCTAGAATCATGTATGTGGCCAGGCATGTTGTTTTAAATGCCTAAAAATGTTAGAGTTATTATTCAGATGTAGAGTCAAGCATCGTTTGTGGTGTGACCAACATAAATATTATTTAATCCGTTGGAGATACAATCTCCCAGAGGGCACTTAAATTTGTAAACTATGCTGGTTTTTTGCAAATTGCTAATGGTGGGGGGAAGAATCATTGCAAATAATTGAGTTGGATATACTAAATTTAGTGTAGTATATGATTAACTTAATTTTTTTGCTAGGATCTGTTGTAGATATATTAGTATTTACCAATTTTTTAGCATATTATATATATATATATATATATATATATATATATATATATATATATATATATATATGACTCCATCAATAAAACCATTATTATTTTGAAGAAATCCCTTCTTCAAACAAAATACATAATTTGCAAGTGTTTCTATGTTGTCATTCACTTCTATAGATGCACCTCCTAAAATCTAGATAACTAGAACTTAGCAGTTAATCTCTTCTTTGACCTAGAGGGTGGCTAAATGGGGAAAGAACTATCTTGTAAAATTCAATATATCCAAAATCAAACTAGTAGCATTTCATCATCACAGTTCCTGAATTTTCACCTATCATAATGGATGGGTGTGGTCTCTTACAGAGGCTCATTTCCTTAATATCTATTGGGACATACACTCACCCTAGGCCTCAAGTGGACATCATATACACACTCCATTTCTAAAGATGCCGAAAAAATGGTCAGTTCATTGTATAGCTCCAGTAAGTATCTAACTCCCCCTGCAATACTCAATCTTTACAAAAGTCAGATCCAACCGAAAATGGAGTATGGCTGCCATATCTGGGCTGGAGTTACCCAGGCTTCACTTGCCTGTTTTGATAGTGTTCAGAGTGTCTATGCAGCCTTGTGAGTGATGAATTATTTTACCTCTTACAACCACTTTCCCACAGACAAAACATTGCAAGCCTATTGCTATGTTCTACCAGCTCTGACCTTTTCAGCTAGGACATACCAAGCCATGTACACAAGGATGAATCATTCTCATTCCCTTTGTATTCCATTAGTAAGGAGGAAGTTCCACTCAGATCCCTTCTTTTGTGGAACAGATTCCCAGCAGGATGTTATTGCCGATTACTACACTCTTCAAGTCTACGGTTAATCGTTATCTTTCCTATATAACCTCATGCACTTCACTTCTTGCCCTTTTATTATACTCATACAACACCACACAGTAACCCTATATCTTGAGTGGCTTTTGGTCCTTGAGAATAGTAAAAAAAAAAACATTAATAAAAAAATTATATTACCATCAATCTCTATGCAGCTTAGAAATTGGACTTATTATTGGATATATTTCTTCTAATACTATCAAAATAGGAAAAAAAAAAGTCCAGAGCTGGTTCTACCCTCAGTCTTATATAAGTATATCATTGTCATACTTATCTATGTTATGTTACTCCTAATTATATTTAACATATTTTAAATTTTTGCTTTAATAATCAAGATTAAAATGAATACAAAGTTTCTAAAAATTGTCTCTGTACAACAAAAATTCTCCTATCTACCATCCATTAAAGTCACACTATGACTGAGAGAGAGAGAGAGATGGAAAATTGAATGTCCTCATTTTCCTTAACTATAAATTTGGGGCAAAGTGAGTAATATTATCTCTTCTCCTGTGAAGGAGATCAATAGAGATTGAGAAATAAATCAACAATAAACAAATACATAGGCAATCAATCACAAAATATGACATATGTTTATAACGACGTATAAAAAATACATTTTAGGTAATAGCATACAACATATAGGGTTTCACTGTCAACTCTCTTTACTAAATTTATTTAGATATTTAATGTATTACTAAAATAAAAACAAAGTTAGAGTCAAATAATGTTTCTGTTTTTGTATACAGCTTGTACAATCATTCCTTATCTCTTAAAAGAGACACATGGTTTATGTAAAAGTACATTTTATACAACATAAATTATGTTAGATTTATTAAACAGTAGAGATTATAATAATGAATGATTATCTCTGAAAATCTAGAAAAAAATCTTTTTTCTCTCTGCTGTAGCATTCTAATGACTACACACTGTTAGTAACAATAAAACAAAAGCAGTAACAAAGATAAACATTTGGGAAAAGTCAAATTTATTTGAATACAATTAACTCTATATTTTAGACTTACAAGTAACAATAATAAAAGTGAACACTTGAAAAAATACTGAATATTAAAATAGTTTTTTAGTGAAAAATTAAAAAAAACTTTCCTTTTAATAGCCTTTTGTTCTAGTATAACATATAATGACAATGAAGATGAGGATAACAGTCCAAATAATGTAAATAATCATAATACCTTATGGTATATAGAGATGAAGGTTGGGCTAATACATTAGTAAAGGCCAAATTTACTGTCTATAGTACCATTTTATTATTGACTCCATTTGGTTACAGTGGTTAAAGTGGGTGACTATTATATTAGTCCATCTTGTGATTGAGAGTTCATACAGGGTCATTGAGTTTTTGACTGACAGATATTAATTTGTGGAATTCATCCTTTCTCCTTTTTTCTTTTTCTTCTGGAGTTGTATGTCTAGTCAAACGCACATCCAACAAATCTTCAACCCTTGCATCTTGAACTGTTACATTGAACCAATTTCCCACTTCTTCTCCTGTGCACGTTTTTTCTTCTCTTCTTTTTATTGAGCCTGACACATCCATGTTTTCTGTTTGATTTTTGGCGGGATGTGTTGTCATTGGTTGATTTTTTTATGAGGTTCACTGACCCACATAAGCTATATTTGGGTTCTGTCAGTTACCAAGGATCAGAACAATAAAAGGAAGGAAAGTAAGTCTGACCTTCCTGGCATAAAAACTCTTAACTTTTCAATCTCAATCTCTCACACAAGTGGTTGACTTTCCTATGCATTTCTCCAGCAACCATAATGGTAAGGCTTCCCTTCTTGATCTCTGTTTTACCTCCATCCCCGAGTCTTGTTGCACCATGCAGCTCTACCCTCTTGGCAACTCTGATCATGCCGTCGTGTCTGATTTTATCTCCTTCTACTCCTCCCCAAGTAAAGAACTTCCTACCAACAGAACATCTTTCTATTATCAATGAGCAGATTGGGACTCATTCTGAGATTTCCTTTGTGATGTCCCTTGGAATACTGTCTTTAACCTCCCCATCCAAAAATGTGCATCTGAGGTCTCATCCTGGGTAAAAGCTGGAATTGAGGCTTTCATCCTTACTAGAAAATATATAGTGAATTTAAATTCATCTCCTTGGTTCTCAGCTGCTTGTGCAGCAGCTATTGCCCACAGGAATCACTACTTCCGACTATACTGTAGAGACATGTCTGATTACAACAGATGTCTCTTTGTCACTGCTTGTAACAAGTGCAAGCATGTCCTCAAAGAAGCAAAGTTACTCTTTGTCAAAAGAATGAATCAACTTATTGCGTCTCACAAGTTTGGTTCAAAAGATTATTGGTGGCTCTGGAAAAGTGTGCTGAACAGCAGCAATCCCTCAATACCCACTTTATTCAACCAATTTGAGGTTCTGACCTCTTCAACTGATAAGTTGAAATACTTTGCTCGTAAGTTCTCATCCAATTTAATGCTAGACTCATCTGATGTAACCACACCAGACTTTCCCCCTAGAACCAAGGCTCTACTGAGTGAGATGCACATAACCCCAACAAGGTATTGGACATCATCTCTAAATTAGACTCCCATAAGGCGTGGTGGGGACAGGATACCGGCCATTGCCCTGAAGAAATGTGCTCCTGAATTGGCCCCTGTCCTCTCTAAAATTTACAACTACTACCTCACTGACTCTTGATTTCCAGCCTGTTGGAAGTCCTCATCTGTTGTGCCTGTTTTTAAAAACTCTGGTGACCCTTCTGACCCATCTAACTACTGTCCTATCAGTCTCCTACCACTTCTCAGTAAAGTCTTCAAGGCTTTAATCAATGCCAAAGTGGTTAAGCACCTTACTTCACATAATCTGCTTTCCAACAAGCAATATGGTTTCCGCTTTGCCCAATCTACTGCTGACATGCTCACGGCCATAACTGAATTTGCACACCAAACACTCAGCAATAATGGAGAAGCTCGAGCCATGGCTCTAGACATCTCTAAAGCATTTGATAGGGTTTGGCATGCTGGCCTTCTTTGTAAGCTTCAGGGAAATGGCATTACAGGACGATCATTTGACTTAATATAGGTACCTCCACGAAAATGTAAACAAACAGAGATAGCATGATGAAAAAGACGCCGAACTTGACGAAAACAATTTTTTATCGTCTAATGTTCATATTATTATTAAAGAGGAAAGATCAAAGTATTTTTGGGGTATTTTTTTACATTTTTTAATCGTTCCTAGCACGTCCAAAATTTTCGTTACAAATTTTGTTTTTTTTTGTCACAAAAAAAGGACAGATAATCAATCATTTTCAATCATTTGATAAAAAGATGAAAATCTGACTTTGATATTCTTTTAAAAATCAATTATCATTTTTTCAAAACTGATTTTAATAAAATCAGAAATTATAATGTTTATTTAAAATATTTTGAACCAAGCTTAACTTAGCTTCTGCGCCGAAAAAATGTAATTTGAAAATAAAACAAAGCAGGTCATAACCTTTCGCCTCGTTGACAGCTGGTGACAGCTATGATTCATGATGTTTAGATAACTTACGGGAGGATAATTCTTTCTACAGATGGAAGGAAGTGAAATTATTTAGATTTAAATGAACAAATTATTTACCTCGTTACTTTTAAGAAAAACTTTCAGCGCTCTAATTTTTCATTTTTTTTTTTTTTTGTACTTAGCTTTCATCTTTACGTTTACGATGCTTTATGGAAAATATAAAGAAATTAAAAAATAAGACTGTTAAGAGTGAGATTAAATTTCATAAGAGGTATCTATTAATTTATACGTACCTTATGAATTTTTATCAGAAGTGTACATAAAATACTATAATTTTATGTACATTTATTAAATTTTACTGTGTTATTTGTATTTCCATTTATTTTGTTATTAATTTTGATATTTCATTTATGGAAAAATGACATAACTGAGATTAAAATCAAAATAAGATCATATAAATTAAAGTTTAGCAGTAGTTAAATTTCATATGATACTGATACTTAGGTACCCTTCTCAGTTGAAATTGAAAAATCAAATTAACTTCTCCATACGTGTTTCGCAAAAGTAAAGGCCTTAAGAGCGGAGAACAATGCTGAACTCAAATAATGCAACTAAATTGTATCCTGGTTGATCTTCCGTACTTTATAATTACCGCTCTATTATAAGCATAAAAGTTACATTTTTTTAATTATGTTGGCTAATCCGATTGGTCCAAACAATACAATTTTCAAAGCGCTAGACAATGGCGGTCTCATCTGGACAGAATTGAAAGTTCGGTGCTGCTTTTAACTAATTTTATAATATTTTTAAATACTTAATGTAAAAATCTATTATAATTAAAAGAAATAACAAATAATTGTATTAAAAATTCAATTTTCATTGAAAAAATTTTTTGCTTTCAGAAAATATTGTCCATATTCATAAAAACAAATAAAAGCAAATAAAAGCATTTGAAATTAAATAATATATTTGTTTTATTGAGTTTTGTATGCTACAATCCAGAGCTGATTTTCAGGTACGTTGGCCACAATTAAAAAAAAAAAATATATGATTTGCATTCTTCAAAGCCTTGTGCTTTTAACTATTGCAATCTATAGGGGGCAGCGCGATCTAATTTCTAGAGTTTTTCATAAAATTAGTTATGGGGTGTTAATAAAAATGAAAAAAAAATATTTCTGCCATGACTTTTATAAAAAACAACATATTTATAATAATTTCGATCATCTGTGAATAGTTTCTGAAAGTTTCATTAACATCTGACAATTATTTTTATTTTTGCAAGATTTTCCAAATTAATGTGTGTAAATACAATATACACGCTAAAATTATCTATGTTATTTACTACCCCTTGTTGCAACAAAGATAAACAAAGTTTTTAAATCAAAATTTAGAATATTCTAAAAAGATGGAAAAAATTTTGAAAAATAATTAAAAAAAAAATTTGGTCTATCCTCTTCATAAAAACATAAGCATTTAGGCGATAAAATTTTGTTTTCATAAAGTTTGGCGTCTTTTTCATCAGACTATGCTCTTTTTTTTAGCGATTTCGTAGAGGTACCTAACTTAATACAATCATTCCTGTCAAACCGTGTAATGAAGATCATCTTAAATGGGTTCTCCTCCAGTTCCTTTATCACAAACACTGGTGTCCCTCAAGGCTCTATCTTGGGCCCCACACTGTTCTTCATCAATGACCTTTCCGTTGTCATCAGTTCCCAAGTTGGCATCTACATGGATGACACCACTAACCTGGCTGCTGATCTCGAAAAGGACCACCAATCTATGGATGACTGAGTCAGGAAATGGTTTGTAAACTTTAATACCTCCAAAACGAAACTGCTCTTCTTTACCCACTACAGAGAACCCTTCCTGCCTCCCATCAGAATGACTGATTCCCAACTTTTTGACAGCGCCTTGTTACGCCTGCTTGGTCTCACGCTGTCCACTGACATGAAGTGGAATAAATACATTGAATCAATAGCTTCATCTACTGCAAGGAAAGTTGGTTCTCTGTATTGTGCCAGAAAGTCTTTCTCATCTGATTCCATCCTTCAAATCTTTAAATCAACCACCCGTCCTTGCATGGAATATTGCTGTCATATGGTCTGGTGATCCCGCTGTATGTCTCAAGGTCCTTGACTAAATCCAGATAAATATGCAAGATGATAGGTCCTGATCTGGCATCTAGTCTACAATCACTATCCCACAGACATGCTGTGGCATCCCTCTGTCTCTTCTACAAATATTTTCACAGCAACTGTTCTAACAAGCTACTTTCGCTAGTTCCTGGACTATATGAATTTAAATGAGCTACCAGGTTGGCATCTCTGTCCTACCCTTTCACTGTCAAAATGGTTAAATGTAACCATCTCTTCTTCTTAAACATCTTCTTTTCCCGCACTTCCCATCTGTGGAACTTCCTTCCCCTTACTTGCTTCCCTGATGACTATAATCTTCAAATATTCAAGTATAATGTCAATTAACATCTGACACCCTGAGTTTGTTCCCTGTCCTTCTCTGTATCTTTTCCTCAAACAGACCTCTTTACTCTTGTTCTCAATCCTCTGTAACCCCTTGTGTGCTAGTGGCACTCTTGCCTTGCTTGGGGTGAATTGCCTTAAGAAAAAAAAAAAAAGAAGTGTAATAGAGAAGAGAGAGAGAGTTTTCTTTGTCACTCTCTTAGTGAAAAGGAAAGTGTATATTTCCATATGGTGTTACTATTACTTAATCCTACTACACTTGAAAAAATACTGAATATTAAAATAGTTTTATATTGAAAAATTAAAAAAAAACTTTCCTTTTAATTGCCTTTTGTTCTAGTATAACATATACAATAACAATGAAGATGAGGATAACAATCCAAATCATTCAAATATATAAATAATCATAATACCTCATCTCAGAGATATAGACAAGTTATGGATAGCCTGTCAATAATCTGATCAAACATGCAACCTTGGTTATATAATAAAATGGAGGAACAATTCAAAATTCTTTGTAATTTTATAAACCCCATTTGTTTCAAAATATATGTTGTTGTTGTTGTTTTCACAATCATTTACTTTGCATTATAATGGTTTTAAAACTTGTGTTCATTTATTTTCACACTTACACACATCTTGTAAATATAGAAAAATATATATATATATATATATATATATATATATATATATATATATATATATATAGATAGATAGATAGATAGATAGATAGATAGATAGATAGATAGACAAGCACATTTTTTAATGTAACACAATATGCACAGATATTATACAGATTCTAAACAGAAGTACCAGGAAGTAACACTGATCCCAGGCAGAGAGCCAGGAAATTAGAATATACAGATACACATGCTACGCAGAAATGTCAATTAATATATTAATAATCACATCCTTTTTTTATGGGTACTATACCTGTAAAATATAAAATAATACTAGAAAGACCCATGAAAATTTCATGGTTTTCCTATTTAAATTTTCTGATGAATCTCAATTCTTAAGTTAATGATTAAATAAGCTCATGGCAAGTTCTACTACAATAAAAAATATCTGTAGAAATTCCCCTATTGCATTGTTAAATATTTGAGCTTAACAACTTTAACAAAATATTGCAATAACAATCATAAATATGAATGCTGGTCATTATTTTAAGAATTGGGTAGAAATTAAAAGATTTGAAATTGATAACTTTTTCCATTTCACTGAAACAGCCGTTAAAAACTTCTATCTTACCTTTTTTATTTCTTTCTTTCATTTTCTCACTGAAACCAAGTAGTGTCTTTTCCCCTGTATCAAAATGGAATAGTCCATTATTTATTAGGTATTAGCAGATGTTAAGCACTTTTATCTTCCCTTATTTATTTATTTATTTCTAGCCAAATACCTGTCTTATGAACATTTCTCTTAATAATAATTTTAAAATAATTCAGCTGATGATGTTATTTTATTTAATTTATGGTAATCGGATTTTTGACAATTGTCTTTCCATTGTTTAATAGTGTGTCTGAAAAATGGTGCATTTATTGCATCACTAACATTTCTCAGACTTTTGGCTGAGATCAAAGTGTAGTATCTGTTCTTATCAGCTTAATCTGATTCTCTCCCTCTCCCCACTTCTATCTTCCCTTCTTTTTTCTTTCATTTTCACACCGAAACCAAGTAATGTCTTTTCCCTTCTTCTAACCTAATCAAAATGCAGAATATTCTATTATTTATGAGGTACTGACAGAACATAATGGTCACTAACAAAGAGAGGGAGGGACAAGCACAATTACAATAGGATATTGTGACAAAATGAGAAAGAAAGAGAGATGGATAATAATAACAGAATTGATAGGAAGAATCTTGTAAACCAGACATAATATAGTAAATGTGGTCACAGAATAAACATACCCCATTGTCAAATTGTTTTTGGTACAAGGCAAGATTCAACCAGTGAGAAAAGAATTTAGTCTATCAATGTGATCTTAGCACAATAGACACTAGTTTACAGCAGATGCTCAAACTGTCACATGGCAATATTCTAGCCATAGAATAATTATCAAATGCAATTAATTAAGAACTACAATTAAAATAATAGGACTCAATTCAAATTCACAATTGAAACAGTTATGCAAGTGCTTCAGATTTTACTAGCATGAGAACATTTATAAGCAAAAAAAATTTGGCATAATTTTAAAATCAGTTTTCCTTCTAAAAAAAAAAAAAAAAGAAATTATAGTAAGCAATCTTACTACTACAATAGTGGTAATGGTAAGCATTAGTAAGTGTAGTAATGGTAATATTTTATAAAGAATTATTAAAATTCTTGTGAGATAGAAAAATATGGCCATATGAGAAACTTAGTACATTTGAGATTAGATATAAAGTATTTGTATTAGGTTGAAATAATATCTGGACATGTGATTTCATTTCATACATGAATTATATATATATATATATATATATATATATATATATATATATATATATTGCAGCAATGAAAAATGCATATAAAAAAGAAAAATCAAGAAGTATAAGCAGTTAAATGCTGATACTCTCTGATGAGTGGATGGTATAAATATGAAACTCTGGAGTTGGGAATCTTTTACTTGTATTAAATAATTATTTATTTATTTATATATATATTATGAAATGGACAAAGTCTGACAATTATTTTAAGACATTTTTATGTTTACACATTCTTTTTATAGATACAAATATTTAAGTAAATGCTCTGTTTTATAATAAACAGTATTAATAACATTTACCAGCCTGAATGTCTGAGAAATTTTCATAGAAAATATTCATCCTCCGACAGGAATCGAACCTATATCCTGCTATTAACAATTGTCTTGAGCCAATAATAAACTGTTTTTTTGAAAATATTTCTTAATTACAAGAATGTTTTTTTATTATTAATAAATGAACTCAGCAGCTGATTTTTGTGACAATTTAAGGCACATATCGGTTGAGTGAAGGTGAAATCAAACATTGTGACTAATTGATGATTTGAGTTCTTAAGAACTATAAATAGAAATCAAAAGAGACAGGAAGAAAGACGGATTGAACAACTGTTAATGTAACTGAAGTGTACAGTATCTGAAGACATCTTGAGATTAACATATCCAAGTGACATAGAAAATTTACCTAGTCATTTGGTTGATATAAGGGAGGAAAAAATGGTATTTATCCACACACACTCCATTCCGCTGGAATATGGCACAGGACTGTGTTTGAAGTGGAAATCCTATGCAGATATGAGATTACAAACAATTGTCCAGTCTCGCTCAACACTTTAACAATAACAGGAGACATGCTAGCTAGGTGTGGGAATAGCTATTGGAGTTTTTTTGTTTTTTTAACAAAAATTTCACCTACTCAAAGTTAGAAATTGTAATTGTGAATCAGGTTTGTAATAAAAATGAAAGATGTGGTAGGAAGTAAAGTTTATAAGAACAGAGAGGAAAGATAATGATTGACACTTGAGCTGAGTATATTATATTTAGTAGTAACTCCAACCACAAATGATTTGGGATGAAAAAGAGAGGAAAAAAAAAATGTAGATTTATCTCCCTTGCCTAAACAACTGACTGTTGCTTATTAGAAATATAAATTCAAAATGAGCCTAACCATAAATCTTTCTCTTCCAGTAATTGCTATTTAATTCTACAACCATTTTAATTAGTCAATTAACAAAGAATAAATCATCGTTGCTTTAATTGCTGATGTTATGGAATAACCTGTCACCCTATGAGGGACTACACTATAGGTAGTAATTACCTATAAGTATCTGTAAAGCAACGGACTATGGGAGATTTGCTGCTGGGATCTGTTAAGTACAACTCAGACTTACGCGAGAACTACCGACCTTCCACTAGCAGCACTCACTACTGGATTGACTTGTGACAATCGTGCACATAACTGTAACCTTATTTCTTATTGTATTGATTAATTACAATAGAACCTTTCCTTATTTATCCATTGAGTTTGTCAACTATATATTCCTATTAGCATGGAATATGACAATTACATATACAAGTTGTTTGATCTAAGCAAACTTTGATATAAAGGCAGATTCATAAAACTTTACCCATAAGTGCTTTTATTTGATCTATATTAGAAATAATGGAATTTGCTTAATTGTCTGATGAAATAAAAAATAAAAGTTAATAAACCTGCTTTCTACTCATTAAAATTTTAATTAAGATTAAAAATTAAGAAGTATAAAATATAATTTTTAAATTTTAAAATTACTTCAACATTGCTGCATTGTATAATCAAATTTCATGGTTTGTTTTTTGTTCCTTCTTTTTAGAAGGACTTCACATTTTTCTATCTTCCTCTTAATATATGAAGTAATTTATTACTGATATCATTACAGGCAGGTTCTATCCATGTAGTGTACTATGTATTGGACTATTAAGGGCTAAACTCAAAAAACTAATTAAATTACTCTTGGTACAAGCTAAAGTCAATAGAAATTACTATTCTATACAACAGCTGTTAGCATATCATGGAAAACAATACAACTGCATATGAGCAGAAAATAAAAATTGTTTGAAATTTACAATGTTTCATAATACTTATTGACTTATCAAGATAAACAGATGTTGATACTTAACTTTAGTGCAGTAAATAAATCACAATTATTAAATCATTATTTAGATTAAATGAAAAGGTTAAGTGGTCATTTTCTATAAGTGGGGCATATTTAAATTTTTAATGTTTACCTCCTTAATAGGTTTCATTTCTTAGAATAATATTTATTAAAATTTGTTTAAAATCCCAACTGCTGCTATAAATTCCTAAGAGTTATCTGATTGGCAGTGCTTAATTTTCATGCCTGCAAAAACGATATGTCAAAAGGATGGTTATTGCTTTGATACTGTAAACACTTTTGATTTGCTTAGCAAAGTTTATTGTTTTAAAAAAGGCAAAATAGATATCATCTTTATTCAAATTTTCTTGTTTTATAGTTTGTTGATATTTTTATAAAATTATGAAAAATTGTTTTCACAAGTATTTACAAAATAGTAAATAATAAATATTGCATTGTAGTTGGTTTACATATTTCAATAATTTTATAAGTTTTTATAAATTTTTGAGTAAAAAGATTTATTTTAGAATTTATTTCTTTATAAAATGGTAAATAATAGGTCTTTATAAAAAGTAAATAAATATTTTTTATCTTGTAAATATACATTGCTGAGGGAATCAAAAGTGTATACAGTAATAGGTGTCAAAGGAATAACTGTTCTTTTGACCCACCATTAATTTTGCAGGCATTACCATTTGATTAATATTAGTTATATTTGCATGAACTGAAAATATAGAAACAATCCTACAATTAAATAAAGGGAGATAAATATAATGCAAATTTTTTAAATACTATTGAATTTAAAATTTTGAAACCTATTTCAGCATTTATTATTCAGGTGTTGTCACCAGATGGTTTTTTTCATCTCCATAACTAAATTGAGTTTGTTCATTAATCAACAAACGTGTAATATGCAAAAACAATATAAATCTAACTGAGTAATATTTCTTGGGAAGAATGATAAAATATTATTTGTTAGGTTTTAGAAGTATGAGTATCATGCGGACAGGTATTATGCTGCTGGAACAGCACCATCACCTTTTTATCACCTTTTTATTACAGGAATGTTAGTAGAATGGATTGAACAATGTCTTGGACATAACATGGTATTGTTCCACAGTTGTAATTTATGGCACCTAACATAATAATATCAGGAGTTGGGCTTGTGCATCATGGGTAAATACATTTTAGAAGATATCACCCCCACACCCAGATGTATATCACACATGCAAATGACCTTCATTTCACCATTACTCCAGAACCATCCCTACAAAATTTTAAACCACCCTGCAATTAAAATATTGCTTTTTTTTTAAAAAATTTATTTTATTGTTGTTTGTACTACAATAATAAAACTATTAAAATCTTTAAGAAATTAATTAAAATATGTAAAATATTAAAAACAAATAAGCATAAAACAAATTATCTGTCTATATTTTTGAGATGAGATATTGTAATTATTTACATTGTTCAGACTGTTGTCTCATCTTTATTGACATGTTCATGAGATTTCAGCCATTGTACACTCCGACCTTCTTCAGGTGATTGGAATTTCCAACTGAATCCTGTATTTTATCCACTGAGGTAGATTGTTCTAGTTCCACATGCCATGCTTTTTCTTCTTTTTGATGTCTCAGTCATCTCCCTTTAACTCAACTCACCAAGTTTTTCTCTTCTTTTTTTTTTCTCACCACTGCTGTAGTCAAGTATTGAACTCACAACTCTTTGGATCAATGGGTCATGTGTCCTCAAGGACACATGGCTCAATGAATAAAAGCATTGGTTGGTTCCAGTGACTTGACCCAAAGAGTTGTGAGTTCAATACCTGGCTATGGCAGAACATAGAAAATCTTTTTGAGAGTTGAGTTAAAGGGAGATAACTGAAACATAATAATAATATTTAACTGAGACATTTTAAAAATCATTATTATTTCAGCAAACATACTATTATTTTGCTTGTTTAAATAGTTCAGTGCAGTTTTAAAAAAAATCTTATTAAACAGATTATTTTGACTTATTTAGATAATTCCATCAAATTTTTTGGCTCCATTTGACTAATTTGTAGTAATGTGCAATGGCAGACAGCAATAATGCTTATTATGAATGCTATAGGTTTTCTAAATTGCAGCTGAATTTTGACAAGGTAGATATAAATTCTTTCTACACAAATATGAAGAATCAAATCTTTTATGTTAGTGATACAGGCTGGGCTGTTTTGTTCTACTGATGTACGTTAGGGACACACAGACAAAATTTAGTCTCATGTAAATTTATAAAAGATAAATAATATTATTGCATTCCAACTATTTACAACCAAAATAGATTTTAAAGTCTTTATCAAAAAAGTTACTATTTACAATCACTAGCCTCGTCTCATGCCTAATTGTTTTTATGCTTACTATTTTTTAAATTCTCCCTTGCTTTCAGTTTGTGATAAGCAGAAAACATAACACATAAATTTTATTTATTAATATTAATATTTAACCAAAAATTGACATAAAAAATATAATTTTCTTGCTTTGTTTATTAAAGCATAATTACTTCTTACTGTTAGGCCTTAATATTTTTCTCATTTTCAAATAAATTATACAAATATTTAAATTTAAGTCCTTCAATCTTCATTTTTCAATCAGGTTTCATTCACCAGTTTTAAAAGAAGCATTTAAACTTTGCTTATTTCCTTTTCTTTGTGTGTATATATGCTCCATTTGTTAAAAGTCAGCCATAGTCCATTCATATTCTTTCACACTCAGTAACACCTGTATCTTAGTGGCTTTATTGCATGGCTTGAAATGAAATGGTTATTAAAAAAAAACCAGTGAGAAATAAGATTACTTTCTTTTTTAAGAAATTAATTGCTTTTAGAATAAATATAATAAAATTTTTAAAAAATTGTATTTTTCCAGAATCATACCAAAATACCAAACCAGTTGCTTGTAACTAATATTTTATCATTTCCAAAATTATGCTAATCTTCATCTCATTTGACACTCCTGTGAAGACTGCTGTATTGATCTATGCTGTGAATATTTTGTGGCCTGCCACTATTGCTCTTACAATGCATCAACATTTGTGAGTACTATACTAAATGACCATCTAGACCCTGGCCCAGAAGTGTATTTAAATGTTCATTTGATCACTATTACCAACACTAAAGCACCACAAACACATCACATCCAACATGCAAAACAATTCATCATAATGACCATACTATTAGGTCGGTGCAAAAATAATGATGTAATAATGTCGTTTTTTGACGTTAAAAACTACGTCAAAAAACGACATTATTACGTCATTATTTTTGCACCAACCTAATACCTCTCAAAGATTCACAATCCAACCCCTCTCAAAATGCTCCAATTGTACAAAAGGAGCATGCGGGTGTGGAATCTTCCACAACAACCCAGTTAAACCTTGCTAGGAAATGCACTATTCCTGTTGTAATTTTCACCATCACAATCTTACAAAATATATAACAAGCATTCATTGGTTAATCACCTTCAATCTAGCTCGCTGATTGGTCAGTTCTGACCAATCAGATATCCTGCACGTGACAAATCTGTTTTCCCACGTTCTCCATTTGAGTCTCCCACATGGTACAACAAAATTATAAAAACAAAACATGTGTAAACTCTCTCTCGCGTCTCATTTCTTGCTACCAAGTACCAAGATGTAATCTTCAAGAACTCCCGTCTTAACTAATGTAGTCAGACGTTAAAGACCATTATCAACATTCACGCAAGTACAAACTCTGAAATCTCTTCTGAACTTCTACCAACTTGTACAATACACAATTCCAAACATGCTAAAGAAACTTTATTCTTTTAAACTACAGTTTAATAATTTTACTTTATGAACTTAGGTACAAATATTACCTAATCTAAGAGACACAACTCTGTCTAACCTTTTCACTCAATATTCATGCATGTATATCAAATATTAATAAATTCAATTGTTATGTTTTGAAACAAGATGCATATGAATCTTTATTCTCTATGTCTTGTATTAATTGTTGTGGATGGAAGATTATTGAACACACACAATTTTAAGCCTTCTGATAATTCAAACCTTCTATATCTCACACATCCGCAACATGGGTATCTCCATGGCATGACATCTGTTTGCACTTCAACTCTTTTACCATTCTGAACTTTACTGCAATATTTGTCATAAGTTAAGGTACAGATGGTGAACTGGTATTAGTGTTGCATCATATAATGGCTGAAAAATTTTAACATTTTATCAGAAAATCTATCCACTAGATCAAAGTCAGTAATGCCTTTCAGAGTGTTGCAATTTTATTTTCAGTTCGTATACATGTATATATATATATATATATATATATATATATATATATATATATAAAATACAAGATAGTAAGAAGTCTAGTTTCAAATATTACCATATTTCAAAAGTGTTTTTAGTTGTATTTTAAGCATAGAACAAAAGTGAAATAGATTGAAATTTAATTATGCATATTCAGTTTTCCCAAAGAACTAAGAAAAAAGTGTTACTCATTTTGACATTTTCAATATTAACCAATTAAAAAAATTAAAGTGCTGTCAGAAAATAATGATTTGGGTTATTTACAAAATTTAGCTTAGTCTAGTACAAGGCCACAAGTGTGGAGCATTCTATGAGGATGAGACTCATTACACAGTATCTATAGCTTGTTAGACATCCTCCCTCATCTTTAGTTGCTATGGTAAGGTGTCCCAGGGCACAATGATTATGATGATACACTTGCCTTACACTCAAATTTATAAACAAATTAACCAATTAAATATTTAAAGTGTTCCCAGAAAATAATTATCTAATTAAGTTACAGTTAGGTTTCAGCTTAATTACTTTAAAATATCAAAAAGAAAAAATAAATATGCATAAAATTTTGTTAGTGTCAGAATTATTCCATGTAGTAACATTCTTAAACTATTTTTAAGTTTGAATTATTTTTCACAACTTGAAATACAGAATTTTTTTTTTTTTTTTTGCATCAAAAAAAGCAAAATAAAAATAAGAGTTTTTTAAGCATCTTGCATTATGAATTTTTACTGGTTGGAATATAAAAGTACTTACTTATCTGGTTACTTTAAGAAAAAGACATACTGAGGTGCAGGATTAATTATTCTCAGCATCAAATATACTGGTGAGGGTTGCAAGGCTTAATTATCAGGTTACCCTATGCATAAAGTGCTGTATATAGTCATGTGACCTTTGAAGACCAAATTTTGAAAAATTTTAGCTTAAAAATTAGGTTTTCAAAGGTCACATAATATGCAAGTATATATATATGGTAATACAGATTAAAAGGAAAAAATAAAATAAACAGTTCTGGGTAATTCCCAATGCTTAACTATTGTAATTTTTCTTTTCCTATTTGCCATCCTCGACAGTGGAAAAGACAATTAGTTATATAAGACTTAAACATGATTAGAATGTGGGATAAAAATTAATCTTTGCTATTTGGTGTTTGTAACAGACATTAATTACAAATTATTTTGTCATATTTTCTGATGTTTTTAATTATTCCTTCAAGTGTTTTAAGTCTAAATACTTGAGGATCAAAAGTACAACTCGACAATTCAAACAAATGTGTGATTAATTTTTTTTCCAGTCGAGAGAAGCTTTAAGCTAAAAACAAAAAAGGAAAGTAAATGACTGAACAATGCAATACTTTGCCACCATGAAGATTGCAACAGATTCTTTTTAACATAACTTATAAGAAAAAAAAAACACAACTCAAGATAAAAATTAATATTAAAATTGTGTACAAAAATAGAATTTTTAAGCTAAACTTCACTGAAAAGAACAGAACTTCATGAAACCAGAAAGGTCCTATTAATTTTTTACAATAGGATTTCATTATTTGCTGTAAATACATAGGTTCTAACACTATTTGCAGTATATAATGAATTATATATATTCAAACATTTTCACTGGGAAATGGATGCACTATTTTTTTCTTGAAACAAAAATATATCAATCTCAAAAAGATTTTATCATATAAAATTTATTATAAAGCAATGTTTACTTTAACTGGCTATATTTTATTTTACAGTCAGCCCATATACTGACTGAAAGGTTGCAACTCTTCCCACTAAGAAACATATTTGATTTACCAACTGTAAAAATGAAATCAATTAGCAAAACATTTCTGTAGTCAATCAATTATTTTTCTTTTAGGTTTGTCTCTTTGGATCTGCTGATTCAGATATTGATGGTTTTGAAAACATTTTAATTGATTATTTTATCTTTTCGAAATATAACTATTATCAAGAACTTATGCTTTTATATTTTATAACAGTGAAGTAAGTATTTGTAGCTTAATAAAAGATTTGAGCAGAAAAGTTTCACTAATTGGACCGAAATATATATCTTATAATGAGAAAGGCGATAGTTGCAATTTATGCCTTGTAGAAAAATTAGTTGTCTTAAAACATTTAAATAAACCTAACATTAAACAAGTGAAATGAATTGATGGTCACATGTAGGTATAAGAATAATTATCTATTGAAATACATTGATCCAGATTAATTTTTACTGTTAATTATGACCTTTCTGTTTTTTATTAGTTTTTTATAGTCACTCAGTCTGTTTATTTTTATATAATTAAAAATAAATAGAGTAATTCCCCTTTATGTTTAATATAAAATAATAATCCAAACTTTAAATAAAAATTAATATTTTTTTTTCATATAGTTTTTTATAATTTTTTTCAATAAATACCATTAATCCTTGTTTAATTTAAATATAAAATAAAAATCCCGTTTTTATTTTAAATGCAATATATAATTTATAAATAAAAATGTTATACCTGTATAATATATGAACTGTCCCAACACTGCATTAAACTGATATTTTTATTAAAATTTAAATTATGTAATGGTCAGTCTCTACCCAACACCTGGAGATTATGTTGTGCATGAAACTCCAAGTCATGCTACCAGTGAGGGATATATATATATATATATATATATATATATATATATATATAGATATAGATAGATAACTAGACTCGTTTCGAAAAACCCTCAAATTTTTTATTTGCAAATAATCAAATCAATCTCGAGGGAAAAAAAGGTTTTAAAAAAATAAAGAGCTACAAACATGAACTACTGTCGAACAAATCGCACAGATACAGGTCTGAAGCCCAAAGAAAAAACCCTGATACGAGTAGACAACTAACTAACAAAAGAACTCAATACAATCATAGAGCAGACCTAGATACACCTAGTGAGCCAGACACAACTCACTAGGTGTATCTATCTATCTATCTATATATATATATATATATATATATATATGCATGTGTGCAGGCATGCCTTTGATTTCTCAGTCTACTTATTTTTCTAATAGATGAAATTATGGCAACACATTTTTGTCAATGATATACTTAATTTTGAACATTCAAAAAAATTAATACATTATTATATATAAAGCTGATTGAATCACCTTAAAAGCTAAAAAATTTAGTAAAAACATTTCTTTTACTTAGTAAATTTTATTAAACTGTTAAGCTTGTATCATAATGCAGCAAACATGTCTTATTTAAAACTAAAGTCTCTTTAAACACACACACACGCACATTATATATATATATATATTATATATATATATATGTATGTATATATATGAATGAATGAATAATATTAAAAACTATGCTTTTAAGAGTAGAATATTCATTCATAGATATGACCTCTGTTCATAAAGCTATTAGATTTGTATACAAATTTCATACATTAAAATGTAACAGTTATAGGACCAAAATCATACTAGTTTTCTTTTCCCGGGAATCAATATAGAATGAACATCTACTCTAAGTTCCACACTGAATTGTTATGGGGTGGGGGGTAATATATGATAAAATATTATCATACTGATTTTTTTTTTAACCTTTTCACCTCAAGCAAGGCAATAAAACCACTAAGACGCAGGAGACTACTGAGTGTGAAATATAAAAAAAATAATGAAAAATATTAAGGAGTGAGAACAATAAAAGAGCAGGAATTAAGACGATAATGATTGACATTGCATTTAAACTTTTGACAATCAAACATGACTGGGAAGCAAGAAACCAGAAAAGCGGTCCACAAGCAAAGAAGAAACTGTTAGGATAAAACTTAGTTACAACTGTAAAAGTATGCTACCTTGCTGCTAATTTAATACAGCACTTAAATTGATAAAATCTTGCTACCATACAGGTAACTTACAGTGATTTTAATCTTATGTGTTTTCACAAGGTCAAGTCCAGGGTTAATGTTTTCGTAAATTTTAAATAAAACACACTAGTAATATGTTATATATATATATATATATATATATATATATATATATATTATGGGTGCAGGGCCAAGTGGTTAGAACATTTGATTTCTGACCATGAGACCCGGGTTTGAATATCACCATGGTCGATTTGTCAGGAAGGAAACTTTCCTGATGTTATTGGAATGGAGTGGGGAGGAAGATCCCAGCATGTGGTACCTTTGGAAAATGCCTGAAAAACCACACCACGGGTTGACCCAAGCCTTATGAGTGAAACTGGGTAGACAGAGCTCGATGCACATTGATAGCTGTGCTAGCACAAACCCACAAGTCATCATGGTCAAGGCCTTGTTCAGATTGTTGATCACGCTAGATAACACGCTCTCTCCCAGAAACTGTAACTAAAGTCTGCTCAGCATAGTTGCAGTATAAACCACAGGTGGGCTCTGTGGGTGTTGAGCAGACACAAATGTGCCTGAGCAAGCGTCTGCAATCGGGATTGGCTAGCTGGCCTAGTTGACAGGTATCCTTGAATACGAGTGGCCAGCTATTATATATATATATATATATATATATATAGAAGGATAAAAAGTTTATCTGAATTTAGTAATTCTTAAAAAAAAAAACAAAAAAAAACAGCAAGTGTTTTATCATGATTCTTTTTTTGTCTTTCATCCAGTCATCTTCAGAAGGAAAATGTTTAATGCCAAGTTTAAATTGTCTTTTGGATGTTATATCAATTTTAATAAATTCTTTTCTGTGTTCTTTTCTAACATGTAAATTGTGGATGTGCCTATCATATATCACCAGTTAATTCCAAAGTCCTACACAATACTTTAAGGAAAAATAATTTTAGGATTGTAATGACCTTTCATTTAAAGAGTATAGAATATTCAGATTTCAATTTTTAATACAAATGAATCAGATTTATTTATTTTTTGTAATTGTGATTTTAATCTTTTGTAGTTTTAACTGTGTGTGTGTGGATAATACAATTGATCAAAATGTCTATTTGTAGTAGGATGACATTTACAAACATACTAAATTTTCACAAGTACACTAATTTTACTTTTTAACAGAACTTTACCTCTCATACTTGGTATAAATAAATTTAGATTTTCTTTTTTAGGTACTTAAAATACTAAAGACAGTTTTCTTGTATGAACATACCCTTTTTTAAATACCATTTCTCTTCAGAACATAGGTGATCATGGCTCTCCACTGTTTTCTTTTATTTGTTATTTGTAATTGCCATTACTTCTTGGAAAAGATAATGGAGTGGTTTCTCTTTGGCCATCTCCACAGGTTGGAATTCACTGTTGTCTTTCTCTTTGGCTGGTTGCCACCAAAAGTTAAAGCCTCCCCCGCCACCAAGTTGTTCTGCTGTTTAACCAATAACTGGAGGGAGAAGAGACAGAGCCATACTTTTCCAAAGATATTAGTGTAAAAGTGAATGCAACAAAACTGTAATTCAAATACGGTTTGCCAATTCTACAACCTGAACAAACATTTACCCAAACATTATAACCACTTTTTTCAAGTTTATCAATTAGGCAGAACCCTAAGCAAATTTTAATTCTCTATAAGAATTATATGAAGAAACAGAAATAAGTGGGTGATTATATGAAGCCTTTAAAATGACGAATTACAATAAAATACATTTACAAAAATAAATATATGTAAAGTTAAAAAAAAATGTATTAGATTGAAGATGAATAGCTTACAGATTATTGGATCATGACACTTTCAGGCAGGAAGGAAGGTTCAGAAGCTAACTAGTATGATAACTGAGGATCCATTTACCAGGGGGTACACACCTAACACCACACTAAAAAAAAAAAAAAAAAAAAAAAAAAAAAGATGTATATATTGAAGTTTGTGGCAAAGTCCAAGATACAGATATTTCTTAGCTTCTGACATATATAAAAATGGCCTTGTTTGTATCATATTTGCATCTGTAGGTATAAAATATAAATACCTCTACAATATTGCACAATGATTGGGTCCTAATTCTTGTTACCTTGACACCTATGGCTAAGACTGAGAAACCCCAGGTATTTTTTGACATCTACCAACAATAATAATAAAAAAAAATTGAATTTTTTTGTTTTTGTAGGGAGTGATTGTATCTAGCCCTGAATTTTAAAACAATTTCTTTTTACATTTTTGGCAACATAATGAAAATGGAAAGAAAAAAAAACACTTACTCAAGGATTTATTTACTTCCTCAAAAAGGAAAAAAATCTGAGATTTTACATGCTTTTGTTTGATGGATGTTTAATGAAATTGTAATTTCACCATTTTTTACTGCATGTAGCCCTTGCTGGACAAATTTTCAAATGACGTACTGTGTAGGAGACCAATCATCAGAAACCAAATTTACTTCAATTACTACTTGAGACATACATACATACATACATACATCACCAAAATGGTACTTTTTCTGCAATGAAAGTAAAAAAAAAACTCTTTGTTTTAAAATATTTGCCAAAAATCAGGAGAAACGAAATTTTCAGAACTTATTCATGAATGAATGAACTGTATACTGAATTGGTTATTTTATTAGAAGACTTTGTGAAAAGATTTTTGCGGTCCCTGTTTTACCCTCTCTTCCAATATCTCGTGTGTACTTTTTAATTTGAGGGATGTTTGTGAAAGTTTTTAACAGTTATATGAAGAAAAATCCTTGAAAATGTTAATTCAGTAAGAAATTCATGCAATATCAAGTGCATGCATACAGAAAATTTATCCCAAACCTTACCAAAAATAATTCAAAATAAAACTCAAAAAATAAGTTTTTCTGACAGTTGCTGCTTGTGCAATTTAATAAAACACATTATTTTTTTCAGTTTGGACAAAAAAAAAAAAAAATCTATACTTTTTAAAGAAATTACTTATAATTTTTCTGTGATCTCATTGGACATCTTTGATCTTTAAAAGAAGAGTTTTTTTTTAATCAAATAAAGACATGTTTGAAAAAAGTGAAAAATGTAAAGTTTAATGCCATTTTTGGGTGTGAACCTTTTTTTGAAAGATTTAATTTTGGGGGTTTTTAGCAATTGTTAGATTCTTTGTATGGATGTTCAAATAAGAAATAATTCTGAATCATTACCTTTGACAAGTTTTCCCTATCTGAAGAGTAATATAGGATAATTCAATAACACTTAAATTCAGAATAATTTTGGACAAAGCATTGGATGCAATTAGATATTTTATGACATTTATCTTATCAGCTATGAAAATAAAAAAAAAAGATCCCAAAAGAAAAATGCTAATGTACGTACCTCCAAAGTAAAATGAGACAAGGTTTAAAATTAATTTTAAAAAATGAAAATATCTTTCTTAAAGCTTTTATTTTATTTTCAAGCTAATAAATCAAAGTTAATATTTCTAATAAATGAATTTAAAATGAATTTAAATTGATTGGAATTTTTTTTAGCCATATTTACAAATCTGTCAACACAATGTAATTCCCTTTATTAAAAAATCTTTCAAAAATAAAATATATTTCTTTTGAAACTATATTCTAGGAAGATTAGCTGATTTAAATTTTAACTAAACCACCCATAAACCCTCTGAAATTCTTTTTTAAAAGCAGTTCATGATATAAAATGATGAGGTAACAATATTATCAATTTTATTATTAGTTACAAATATTTTAATTTGTATTTGCAATACAAATTATTGTAATAACAATTATTACTTACATTATACAATATTACTTAGATCAAATGCAATAAGAATTTAATAAATGGAAAGGTTTTCAGAATTTGTGAAAAAAAATGTAGTCCCTGATACACAGAAAAGAAAAAAAAATTGACAAAACTTTCAACATATTAAAATTATTAATATATCATTGAAATAAATTTGATAGTTTTAACAATTCATATATGGATACCACAAATAACACTTAATTTGTCAAGCGGAAAAAACATTCCCCTTAAACGTAGAAAAAAAGTTTACTTTTTTTTTTTAGAATAGTATTGCAAACTGATATCACAGAAAATGCCTTTCCATTCAAGCAATAGTAGCCCTAGGGGTGACAATTTATAGAAATTTCAGTATTTACCATATTATAATTTTCATTCATTCAAAAATAAAAAATAAAGAAACCACAAACAGCAATCGTCTGCTTTGGGAAGGGAGATTCATATTTATTGAAATAAGAAAGTATGGATGCCTCCTATTTGTGCACTTGGTTTCATTTTTTTCTAGGTAATTATTTTGAGGGGTGGAGGAGTCTTACTAACATCTGTCTTATTTTAGTTTGTTTTTCTTTCAATTTTTTGTTAGTTTACAGGGTTCATTCCCTCACCTTCATTTCAGGTTTCCTGAAATTTTTATATATTTTTGTATTTAAACATTTTGACATTTTTATATCATGGAGTGTTTTTGCAGATTCCCCCTGTGAATATGTGGTATTGTGGCATATGTACGACTGAATAGAAATGGATGAGTTCTTTGGGTAAATGGATAAAATGTAACAGATGAATGGGTTGTGATCATGATTAACAAGGACTAGGATAGCAAAGACCAACCTTTTCCCACTTCCCCTTTCAGCCATGTGCCAAAATTATTGTATTTTATACAGTAATAAATATATTTTTTATAGGTAATTTTTTCAAAATAATAATTATATTTTTTATTATATATACTTGTTTCTTCCTCGCATTTATTTAAAAATATGTAACAAATGCAAACCAGTGTGTATCTATTTATTTACCATCAAGTTATGTGACAATTTTCCAGCCATACAGATTGTTTTACAATGACCTACCCATATTTTGCCAATGTAGTTGCCAAACATCTGAGATATTTGTTTACAAAAAAAGTTTCTAGCAATGCAATGTAGTGAATTGTATAAATATGTCAGGTTATGTATATTTAAATTTATTTAATAATGTTGTTATAATGTATTATGAATGTTTATTATTTTTCACATGCACAATAGTTGGAATATAATAAGCAAGTGTTTGTTTATATATGACATAACAGTGTATATTGAAAACAAATACCAAATTTCCTATAAAAAATGCTGTAAAAACAGAAAAACTATCCTAGCTCAAGAATCACTGGTCTAATTTTAATGAAATTTGGCACTGACACTGGGCAGGGGCTCAAGGTACAATATGCTCGTAAATTGGTTGGAGTATTACATATCGTTTAAATTGTATCTTGAACAAACATACTTACAAGATTAGTATTTTAGTATGATATAGATAAAGGAGTGAATAAGCCAAAGATGTCACATTTAGAGAAAATTCCAATTCCCAAAAGTCAATGTCATTATAGTAAAATCATCCCTAGATGTATAAAAAAAAAAAGAAAATTCTTGAAGGAGGAGATGCAGAGAATGATCAATCAGATATTAAAGGAGAAAAATACTTACCAAACTCTTCTTAATAACTCTTCCACTGCAAGGATCATAGAAAGCAACTATCATAAATATGAAGGATAAGAGGAGGATAGCAGAGAATATGGTGTATGTAAACATCTATTTGTTGATAAAAGTTCTAACATAGTGTAGTGAATTGTATAAATATGTCAGGTTATGTATATTTAAATTTATTTAATAATGTTGTTATAATGTATTATGAAAGTTTATTATTTTTCACATGCACAATAGTTGGAATATAATATGCAAGTGTTTGTTTATATACACAGATTGATATAAATGTATATCAAAATCAAATACTGAATTTCCTATTAAAAATACCATAAAAATATAACTAGATCATGAATCCCTAGTCCAATTTTAATAAAATTTGACACTGCACTCAGCAGTATATTCTTAAATTGGTTGGGGTATTATGTATTGTTGAAGCTGTATCTTGGATGCACATATACATACATATAAAATTAGAGTTTTAGTATCATTGATTAATCCAATTTGAAACAAACATTACTTTTAGTTTAAAATATCAGAGAAAAGTATTTTTTAATACAGGGGTGGGTTTTTTTATGAGGTGTTTACAACTATCTTGATAGACTTGTTTACAAATTTTTTCTACAGGGGACATATCTGTAAAAATTACTTGAATATAACGTGAGTGCCTTTTTTATATAATTATTTAACTACTGAGTAATCTTTAAAATTTTAGAAAATATTATATCTAATATTTTTGAATTTTAGGAACTTAGGACTTAAATTTACTATATTAGGTTGGTGCAAAAATAATGACGTAATAATGTCGTTTTTTAACGTCATAAAACGACATTATTACGTCATTATTTTTGCACCAACCTAATAGTTACCACTCTTATTTTCTGCTAATGTCATATATAGATGTCCATATTTTCAAAAATTGGGACATTTATACACAAAAAAAATACAAAACTCTCTGAAATACTGGTGGTATACTGAAGCCTTTAGTTTTTACTTAATAATATCACAGAAATGAGACAAATTAATACAAGATTTTAAAAACTTTATAAATTATTTAAATTTAAAAATAAAATGAAAACAATTATTGTAAAAATTCATTATTCATAATTTTTTTTCTTAAGACCATAGTGTCTCTATATATCTTCTTCCTAAATGTAATCCAAAGCTGTCTTAGATTTTATTGCATTTTTTATTTTCTGATTACGAGTAGATTTGATTTAAATTCTCAAAGGACTTTATGTCTTACCACAAGCATTTTTAATGGCAATGATGACAAACATTTAAGCTTTACAAAAATGAATTTCTCGAAAATTATAAAATTAAATAAAGTGGGTTAACAATTAACACACACACACACACATATAAGTGAACAGAGAAAACTAAAAGTCTACCCTTAGAGACGAGTCTGTTTCATGCTATGGCCTGACGATTGCATCTACTGTCGCCTCTAAGTGTTGACTTCTATGTTCACTTTTATATTTACACACACTCTATCTCTGATATTGAGCACTATCCCATAGCACATTTCGTCATATACCAAGATTTTCTAAAGGAACATTTCTAAAATAATTTCATTCATTTTTGAATCAATGAATAAGTTCTGAAAGTTCCATTATTTAATTTTAAAATCCTACAATTATTTAACTTTTGCTATTTCCAAATCAATGTTTTTCACAGCAAAAAGATGCTAATATTTTCCATACTAACAGTCACCTGTTAAAAATAAAAAGTAACAAAGATTGTGAAGATAAAACTGTTTTTATTAAGTTTTAAACATTTTTTATGATGTGTGATAATTTTGAGTATATATTTCATAAATCATAAGCTTGATTATTGCACTGCTAGTGTTCTGTATTTTTATTTTTTTATTTTTTCGCGGATTTTTTTTTTTTTTAAAGAGGGATTGGAACAGATAGTTGTGACCTCTGACCTCACAGGTTACCATGCATAAAAATGTTATTTTCATTATGTCTTAAACAAAAAGTAAGCATTATGTTTTACAAAATCCAATTAATTAATTCGTTAAATTCATTAACTGACTTTAAAACATATCTCTCTAGGACAAATATTGGATTTTTAAAGATTTCTAAATTTGTTGTTTACATTGTTTGTCTATGGCGGTTCGACGAATGAACATTAAAAAATAAAAAATGTTTTAAAAATGCCTAAAAACTTTATATTCATATACGAAAATTAATTTTTCTTTTAATTCAGATTAAGTTTTTGTGTTCTTTCAAATAAAACTGAAATTTAAGTTCAAACTACAATATTTATTTATTTGTACTGCGCCTGTCTAAACGAGAAATAAACAAAAATTATATTCCCTACTGTTGGAAATTAAATGTTGACTTTATATTTATTCATTCATATATTATAAATAAATGCATAAAAATTAATAAAGGGAGGATTTTTTTTACAGCAAATCATACTGCAAAAGCAAAAGCAAACGGATGGGTTTTTTTTTAATCTTTTTTTTTTTACACTACAGTACAAGTTTTTCGTTGGGATTACAAAAATAAAAAAAAAAGCAATAAAAAAACGTACAATAGTTGCAATATAAAATCAATTCTCAAAGAAAAAAAATTTAATCAATTCTTTATGCTTTTTAGTAAAAAAAAACTGTTCTGAAGACGTTGTTTTTCCTTTCGCTTTTTGTTTTAAGAATTCGTCAGTGGCTTATATCGAAGGTTGATATATTTCGTAAAAAGCATAAAATTGCAATATGAGACACAGTAAAATTAAATACACTTTGACTTTTAAAAACGACTAAAATGGAAGAAGAAAATTGCGGTATTTGAAATTTAACGCTTTTGAAAACGATTGAATGAGAATGCAAGCAGAAGTACAAAAAAATGAATTTTTAAAAATATTTTCTTCAAAAAAGGGAAAAATTTGGTTCCGATTTTTTAAAACTGAATGTATAAAAAAGATTAAAATAGCTCTACGATTTTTTGCATTCTTTAATTTTTTTAAATTTAAACTTGGTTAAAAAAGAAAAAAAAAAAGAAAAAAAAACAAATGGTAAATAAGTTAGAAGATTAAAACAATCAAACAGTACAAAGAAATCCGTTTGAATTTTCATTCAAATTTTGCCATCATTATGGAATAATCTGAAGATAAAATTCACTTACAATTGATAAATAAACAAGAAGAGGTTGACGAACAGGTGTTTAGGTCATATGTGTTGCTGGCGATCCATTTTTTGGTCTTTTTCTAGCGACGAGTAAGTCTCACGGTAAATATGTCAGTCATCTTCTAGAAATTAGTAAAAATCGCGAAAGTCGATTAAACGAATTGATAACATTAAAACTACATAACGACCCTGTCAGTGTCAGCTAAGAATTAATAACAGTGAATCTCCTTCACGCTCTGTTTACAAACAACCTCCGACCGCCATTATTCTTCTTTTAGCTCTCGTCTTTCTCAGCTGACTTGTGTTGTCAGTCATCCAACTCATCAATAACAATCATTTTTAAACAGTAATAATCATATCATTTTTTTTAATAAACAATTTGAAAAAAGTATACGTTTTAATGAAAAACGCACACAAAAAGATATATTTAAAAAAAAAAATAACGCATCAAGTGGAATTGAACTCGTGATCTTGCCTCAACAAACGCAATCCCCATCAAATGTAATTTGAATCGTTAGAAGATTAAGATTGTCAAATTAAAATTAACTCCTTTAAACTGAAATAAACCGATTTGCAAATAAGTGGGTTAACTTAAGCCATTCATGAGATTAAAAAAAAAAAAAAAAAAAGAAGTAAACTAAGAAAGAGACCCAATAATTAAAAAGTCAGTCTTGAACAAATTTCGATTACCTGTCCTAGCCACTCTCATTTAGACACTGATTTTTAATTTTAAAAAAATCTCTGAGGAGTACTTGCAAGAGTGAAACATGTCAGTCTTCTTGTAGGTTACGGTGGTTAGCATTAAAAAAATTAAATTAACACACACAAAAACAGTCATGGGGGTTGGTTGGCTTGCTCTCTTCGTCATTGCCATTTACATGCTTAGGGTAATAAGATATAAACTTTGGCACTTCCCCAAAGCCAGATTAATGTACCCATAAGGTGAGTCCAGTCCCCAGTCCATGATTATGGTCTTGTACCAGGCTAAGTTAAGATAAATATCTATCAGGAGTTTTAATTGGTTGGTTGATTTTGTTTAGTGGCATATCAACACCTCTATAAGTTATTTAATGCAGAAATCTAAGTATTTTATATACAATTTTATTTTATTTTTGAGATAATAATGAATTAGTGATACACGTCTTACTAATTAACCCACAGCTGGGGAGAGAAGAGGTGGATTCTTACCTTTCTCAAGGGTATTTGCATGTAAGCGAATATAATGAACCCTACTGGAATTCAAACTCAGCTGTTCAATTGACAATTTTGAGTCACTATTTATCACACCACCCGCACATCCAAGCTTACATCACCTATTATTTCCAAGCAGTCACCTATCTAGGTACTGACCAGGCCTGATGTTGCTTAACTTCAGTGGTTGCACATAAACTGGTGTTTCAACATGTCTCCAGGAGCTTTGAAGAAATGTGAAAATTGGGAGGCTCAGTGCAAAAGTAATGGTAACTTTCTAAGCATAGCCTAAATGTGGCACAAGGCCAAAATTATGGGGCATCCAGTGAGGATCAAATTCACTACTCAGTCATAATTGTTCTAACAAGACAAGTTTGCTAACCATTACAATATGTTGAAGCTCTCCACTTGAAAAGTAATGTTTTTCTATATTATTAAGTTAATGATGTGACAGTAGAGTACCAATAACCTAATTCTTTTTGCTCTGGTACAGATAGCAGTTAGTAAAGTGATGTCTGGTATGAAAGCACATATAATACAGAGCTGTATCATTGAATGACTCCATGTTTAAAAAATTGCATTCATTTTCTGAACATTTATGAAGACCAAACAGTGAATGTGAGGTTCCAAGTGGCCTACTACAGCTGTCCACTCACAAAATGAAGAGCACTTTGAAAATACATAATCTTAATAACGGAAAAATAGTGTTTTGTAGCTGAAAACTTACTATATCGAAGCTTATTATTGTGCTCTCTAGATCCATGATAGTTTTCATGCCAACAAATAGGATACATTAATTCCTTGAAATATGGTGTATGCCTGTATATACATGGACAAAAAAAAAAAAAAAAAAAAAAAAAAAAATTGTATCACCCCATACAAGGCAGTAAAGCCACTAAAACACAAGGGGTTACAGGGTATGGAGTAATTAGGAACAGAAACATTAATAATGAGTGGAAAGAGTAATCAGGAGGGTAGTAGATAATGATTGACATTGCATTTCAATTTTTCCAGATTAAAGTTGGCTGGAAAGCATGGAGCCAGAATGGAGTTTCACAAGTGAGAAGTGCAAGAAAAGAAACTATTAGCATAGAATTTACAGCTACATCTGGCCAGCTCAACCATCAAGTGATGATATCTCAACACCAGTCTAGTACTGTGTGAAAATTCATGAAGTCTAGGTACCATAGTGAAGAGCTCATCTGAACAATTACCATGAAAGTATTTATAGAAAAGGCACAGATTTTAAAAATTGGGCCTTAAGAAAAGGTGCTTAATCACGGGTGGGGGAGGTGCTTATTGAAAAATAACACACATGTAAAATGTTTGGGACACTTATTCAGTCTTCTTGTCACTGTGTAATGCAGGGAAATTGGACAGCAGCCCCAACAGACACATATACAAAAAAAAAAAAACAAACCCTAAAACAGATGCTCACAACACATGAAAATCAAACATGTCCACAACAACATAGAATGAAGAAAAATAATAAAGTTTAAATGCAGTGATAATTGTCAGCATGCCATAGTGTTCATTTTACACAGAGTCTGAGGTTAAAAGCTGTCATTTAAGCACTTTCGTCCAAGAACTAAAGTATCTTGCTGACGGTAACAGTTCTTTTTGGGCACTAAAATGTGATATAGTACATTAGCACATTCTCAATACCTTTTATAACTTGCAATGATTCTGTTTATCCTTTTCAAATCATAAAATCAAAAAAACATTTTTCACTAAGACATTTGAGCCTTTCAAATATGTTAAGATTCGGAAATATAAATGGTAGTTTATATCTTATAAATATTTTCCAACCAACAATAAATACATTCTTGTCAATTGTGTCTTCACCACTCATAGAGAAGACGTTTTGTTTTAAACATGATTAGTTTCTACAATGTACACAATTTGTTCATCTTTTGCTGAGTTATCCATTTTATCAAATTTTCTTCCATAGCAACTTTATTTTGATTTTCCCCTAAATATGAACGGATACTTATTTAAATATTACTTTTTGATGTGAGGTACTTATTTGAGTGGCTTGAGCATTATATGAAAAAATTTGATATTCTATTTGTGTATAACTTGAGGAACAAAGACAGAAATAAACAGCAAGACAGTTAAACATCAAATGATAAGGAAATGGTTTCTGAGTCAGTGGATTTGTGCATCCTTCTCGTTAATAAATTAATGCTTTGAAAATAAATATTTAACATTTCTCAACCAATGGGCTGTGTTCTCACCAAGAATAAAAAAACATGCTTCGTGATCCCTTTGAAGAGTATTTAAGCAAAGTCCCTAGATGGACAAAAGTAGTAAGAAGATGAATACATCGAACATCAGATCATGACAGCAGCTCTTTAAAGAGATTCCCTTACTCATTCACCCATCTTGAAGGATTAAAAACTTTAACACTCATACACACTAAGAAACATTTAGTTATAACAAAAACAAAAAAAAACAAAAAACACCAAAATTAAAAATATCTTATATTTTCATATTTAAACACCCTTTGTTGTGGGTTGACTCAAATCCACAAAAAAATTGTTGCCTCTCTGTAAACTGAAGTTTATCTTTGAGATATCTTCTTAATAATATGTATCTCCTCTCTTTAAATAAAGGTTATGACATACATATAAAGCCTACATGAAATATATATATATATATATATATATATATCTCCAGGCTTGTTAATGAGCTTGTATTATTTATTGGGTGTAATGGGACTGGGAATTTAGTAAAACCTGCAACAATGCAGAGTGGCTGGAAATCAGCTGAACAAGTCCATGTTACCAGTCACATGTTGCAGGTGGGGGAGGGGGATAAAGCATCACCACTAGGCAACAAGGCAAGCACACAAAAAAAAAAAAAAAAAAAAAAAAATCATCTACCAAGGTCAGATACCTGTAAATTGTTGCAAGACAATTCACACCATTTCAGATTACTAATTTATGTAACACTTGGCTAAGACGAATCTATAGCTTCACACAATCTCTTCCATGCATAGGCCCAACTAGCTGTCCAAAAGAACTAAGGTCATAATTTGTCTGATCACACAAGACAGTCCAATAATAGCAACCTTGGTGGTTGATGTACCATCCAATGTACTCAATGCAGTGTGTTAAGGAGCACCAACATTGAATTCAGTTGTAATTTGATGTACTATTCCCTCTTTGTTGAGTAGTTGCCATCTGTCAGTCACTGAGTGCTACAGTTGTCACTTGACATCGATATCTGTGGTGGGTGATCATATTTATTGTAGGAATAATTTTGTTACAGTTGCCTTAAAATAAATACATTAAAAAAAAAAAAAAAAAGAAGCCTACAGCAGGACAGTATATTTCTTCAGTCAAATGGTGGAAAAATCTTGCCTGCATTCCATAACTATCATAGCTACACTACCTCTTATGTCAGTGAGGACAATTTCAATAGTGTGGATGTTGAAAATTGTCAGCATGTTGTAGTATTCATTTTACACAGACTCCAATACTAAAAGCTGTCCCTCAAATGCTTTTCTCTGAAAAGTAAAACATCTGCCTGAGGGTAACAGTTCAAACAAAAAGGTACCCAGCATGCATGTTGTCTTTCATTGTTTTCTGCTGTGTGTGTGTGTGTGTCTATATATTTATTATTATTTATATAAATGCAGCACAAGATCTTTGTTTACAAGCAACTGCACTCAAATTTAACTGAATCTGAAGCAACACCACAGATTAACTCCAAAAAGTAAAACACAAAATTAAACAGATTTGCTAAATATGCTATTTTATACTGTATTGCAGAATTTCATGAATTTAATTGCATTGAAATGTCTATTATACACAAGCAGAACTTAAACATCCATTTAAGCAAGTTGAGTATTAAATTTTTGTGCAAAACTTAAATGCGGTACTTGTCAAAATTCTAAATTATACACATTTTCTGTTACCATCTAGTTATTGTCTTATAAATCTTGATATGTGCTTGAAGTCAAATTGTATTCAGACAACACTAACTCCTTGAAACTGTAAACAGATTACTAAGAAAGATTATCTACATACTGAAATGTAGAATTTATCTCATTTAGGAAATCAATCAACTGGAAAATGATATTGTACTATAATATGAATTTTACATCAAAACCAAAGTTTAAAAGCAAAAATCAATTGTAGGTCATTGGTTAATAACTAGTCCTAAAAATTAGGAGAGAGAAATAAGTGGGTTGCTATGTATATATAAAATAAAAAGTAATGACAGCATGGTTTTCAAATTGAGCAGGTCACTCTTTTTTTTTTGGGGGGGGGGGGTCATGAAATAGTTCCTCCCTTATGTTTTTGGCAATCCTTTTAATTTGATTTGTTAGAAAGTTGTCAAGTTGAATTCATTACTAAGATAAGTAAAGGGAGATAACTAGTCACAACCTATTTTAATAGGGTTTCTCCTATATGGGGAAAAAAAAAAAAAGAAAAAAAAAAAAAAAAGAGTACTAATCAGGTGAAGTCAATACAAGAATAAATATTTCAAAATTCACTCTAGGTTATTAACACTTCAGAAAAAGTACTTTGCAATACCAATTATGTCTGACACACAAAAAAAAAAAAAAAAAAAAAAAAATCTCCACAATGGTCTAATTTTGTACAATACTCATAAGGGAAAAATTATTGGATTCTAGGTCTTAAAATGGTGGGCTATCCACCAATAAAATTTGATTCAATCGAGAAGCAGCCAGCAGAGATGTGAAAATGCCTATGCTACATTCTTAACAGGTGAGCCTCATGTTCATTTCCAACTTTGAATCATTAAAAACACAAAAGGCTAGACTGCTTGTCTTGACTTGAAAAGGCCCAATAATGATCAAATGTGCTCGGAATAGAACAAATTTTGCTAAATTCGTTTAGAGGTTTTCACCCAAACATCAACCAACTTCAATACCAGGAAACTCATCAAGAAGCTTAAGCAGACATTCCCTGATCAATACTATTTAATAAAACGTTTGAATATTAACAATTCATTACAAGAAGCCCCTTTTTTAAGGACTTGTATTTTTCAAAGGGGGAAAAAAAAAAAAAATGCAATTACAACCCAATTTCCATTTTTTTTTTTTTTTTTTTTTTAAGAGTTTCACCCCAAGCAAGGCGGGAGCTACGAGCATGCAAGGGGTTACAAAGAGTTGGAGCTAGCGGAAAGGATGAAGAGAAGGATAGGGGATAGATCAGGGCATCTGGAGATGTCAATTGACATTACATTTGAATAGTTGGAGATTATAGCTATCAGGGAAACAAGAAGAGAGTTCCACAGGCGAGAGGTGCAAGACATGAAGCTATTGGAGTAGAAGAGACAATTTACAAGAATTAATTCTTTCAGGTTTTATTTTCTTGAATAAAACAGAAAAATTGCAAAGATGGTAATTTTGTTAGAAAAATTATATGAATAAAATATGTCAGGCTTTCTTTGTTCTAAAACTAAACCAACGTCTTTATGAAATGAGCCATCATAAACTGGTTTATACAAGAGAGTAACATGTATATCAATAACTTATATAAATTTCTTACAGGAAAAGATTTCACAACTGGCTATATATTAGGTTGGTGCAAAAATGTCGTTTTCTCACATGTTACATGAGAAAACATTTTTTGCACCAACCTAATAACTTTCGGGGTGAGGGGGTAAACACATTACAGTTAAAGTAAATTGTACTAGAAAATGGGAGAGAAAAAAAAAAAAAAAAAAAAGAAAAAAAAAATTGAAAGGAAAGATACACAACTGACAATGCAAATGAGAAATAGCAATTAAAAAACAAAACAGTTGAATTATCAGCATCTAAGTGTTTATACAAATTTCATTAAAGAAAACTGGTAAGATCCTGTATTGAAGCTGTTTTTTTTTTGTTTTTTTTTATCTTTATACAAGTTCTGTTCTGGACAAAGTGTAAAAACTGACCATTTCGTATGTCTAAATTTTGTTTTTAGCCAGTATCAAGGAAGGTAATTTTAATTGTAACTGAATGTGTAGGTTTTTTTTATGTATCTAGAGAACCAATATTTATGGATTCACAGGTCTGATTAAACTAAATTCATGAATAATTATAATTGTACAGACTACTACAATCCTATCAAGAAGGCTCACATTACATCTGACTAGCTCAATTGGGAGTCCTCTAAACACACATGGAATTCTACTGAACTCCATCTGCAACATACTTGTAAACTAATAACCTCATCCACATGTAAGAGACTAAAAATAAGGTGTGGGGGATACAACATCCACACACAAAGCCTTGATAATAGCTAAAGGAGAACTGAGAAGTGCTTGGAAATAGAAAGCACACACTTATATGAACAGAAGAAAAATTAAAAAGTTTAAATGCAGTACCTTATTCATCTTTAATGAAACATTTATAAACTATGATTGCACCTCATATTTAAAAATATTACTTCCCAAAATGTACATATAAATAAATGCACAAGAGGGCAGTGTACTTTTTAAATAAATCAACATCTAAATATTATTCCAAGTCTCAGAAATCAGAATATTTTTCTTGGGGAAATTAATAAATTTGACTGACATTCAAATAAAGGTTTCAGCAAAAATAACCTGAAATTTTATAAGTGAAAAGTGTATTAAACAGACGGAATTATATTTTATTTAGTACCTTGTTAAAGTACTCGGCTATTTTAAACTACTGTAAATTTTTAATAATTCCCAGTCTACAAGTGAAACATTGTCTAATTATATTTTGTAGCAGGGGCTCCTGTATGAGTGGAGGGATATGCATGACAACCTTAAGAGAAGGAAGGAAAAAAAAAAAAACAAAAAAAAAAAACACAAACAAAAAAAGAACAAAACAAAAACAAACTCCTACCTTTATGGAATCAATACTTTTTTGCATTCACTCCCAAAGTTCCAAGTTTACTTTTTCTGTAGGCCTTAAATTCTTGCTTATAAGAATGCAGTGCCAACCTAGCTTCATTGCTGAACAATCTAAGCATGTGCACCCTCATGTTTTATGCATCTTTATCCAACTTTATCTTGCTTTCAGATATTCATCTCATTTGAAATTCAAGGGTTTAAGACGAGCATTTCAGCTATGCTCTGGAAGGATAGGCAAAATGGTAGTAAGTGAAAAATTGAATAAGCCAAACTCATCTATATTCCAGACTTGTGCTGAATTTATCCTCAGCTGATCTACATTGTACCCAAATTGAAAGTTATTAGTGTTTTGAATTGACAAAACACTAGCTATCACTTGTTAGCCTCATCGTTTTAGTGATGAATCCCCTAGATATAATAAAAAAAAAACAAACCACTTCAGCTCAAACATTTTTTGCAACTTGCATAGTACCTCTAATTCAGAACTCTAGCTACAAGAAAGATAATTCAGCAGAGAAATGACTCCAATATTTCATCTATAGAAAAATCTATGAAAGACATCCATTGATTAAACTATTGAACCATTTCTAATAAAGTGGCCCAACTTGCAAGCTAATGTATATAAATATTTATAGATATAGAAAGTATAATTCATTCAGAGCATTTGGGCCAGCTTGGTAGTGTTGACAGCCAACTGCTTTCTGTCAAGATTTACTTCCATTTTGTTTTGGATATGAGTGAGGCAAAAAAAAAAAAATTCCTTTCTCTAGATGAACTATCTTCTGTAGAGTTCCATCTACCCAAAATAAATTTAAGCTTTCGCCCAAAAGGAAGTGTGCCTATGACGGGCGGATTGGGGTTTAAATTCTTAGTTTTATTTGATTTACAAATATCAATTAAAAACACTATATATATATAATTATACCAAGCATATTATTTCATGAATTATCTCCCTTGAATTATAGGATTTTAAAGGTAAACTGATTACAGCTACTAGTCCAGGTTTGCATCAAACAGTCAAGGGAGTTCAAGAGTCAGGTTTCAAATTTGTACGAAACTTGATACAGTGAAATTGTTAGACTTGAGAAATAGATAAAAATTTAATCAAATATCAAGACATGTACTTTGGACAGTTTTTCAGCAACATAACTGTTCGGAAAATTGCATCTTATAAACACGGATCGACATATATATATATATTATATATACACACACGAGAGAGATTCTTTAAAAGGAGAAACATTCTTAACAAGAGTTAACAAACCAGTGTTAAAAAAAAAAAAAAAAAAAAAATAAAAAAAAAAAATTTATTGGATTACTTTATTTTTTATCTTTTTTTTTTAATTTGTTACAAAACTGCAGTCAGGTCTGCTCCATGGCAATTTATTCAACAGTTGAGTTCATTTATTTTTTGTATTGGTTTATGAGGTGTGAATGAAGAGAAAAAGAGTTGAAGTACATCACAAATTATAATTACATCACAGTTGCTGTGCTTGGCAGCATCCAGACTGGAACAGAATGAAGAAGATGACCGACATCTCTTGGTCAGATGAGCAGAGAAGGAAGAGCAGAGATGATGAAGAGACGAGTTTTGGTATACATTTTTTCTTTTGTGAATGGGTGAGTAAGTTTATTAGGTGACTGAGAGGGACAGCCACAGAAATGGCTACCACTGCAGCAGCAATAGTATTTGTGTGTTTATACATCACATGCACACACACACAATATATTGTGTGTGTTCACCCAGCCAAGAGACTCCTTGATCACATGCAACACAGATGAAGAGGAGAGAAAAAAAAAAAAAAAAAAAAAAAAAAAAAAAAAGAAGAAAAAAAACGGAATGATCACAACTACCGAGAGAATAAATTTATAATTCTACATGTTTTGGGTCTTCTTCCTCTTCCTCCTCCTCCCCTTCTTCCTCATCAGGAGTGTCAGATTCCTGAAAAAAGTAAAAGTAGATAAATTTTAAGTTGTTGCCAAACAGAACAGTTTAAAGGAAGAGAAAAAAAATAGCACAACACCCTGACATGAAAACATCACAAATGTAGGAAATCAAACAAAGAGCTGATATTCACCGGGGGGTTCACCCAGCCAAGAGTGTCTAATGCTAAAGAGACATGAAATATTAAAGTAAAAATTTCATCCAAGATTTTTCGTGAACTGTAATAATGTTGACTAATACAAATTTAGCCAATTAGACTTTTCATTAATTTTAACTTTACTCTCCAAATTGGCCAACTGTTCCCAATCATTTTAGAACATTAAACAGATATTTGACCTTTAACAAAGGCCAAATTTATGAAATATCCAGAAAAAAAAAAAAAAAAAAAAAAAAAACCAATCTATATTCAGTAAGATATCAAACAGAAGTCACTTATTTGCCATCTGCGTGTAGTTTTCTTAAAGCCAATATTATACCAATGATATATTTTCCCTGCTAATGAGGGAGGGAAAAAAAAAAAAAAAAAAAAAAAAAAGAAAAGTAGTTTACACTTACCAAATCAGCACCTTCTTTGCCACCACTTTCCAAGAATTTAACAAAGCCATCTAATGTCCTTGCACCATTATAATCAATCACCTGCAAAAAAAAAAAAAAAAAAAAAAAAAAACTTTAAAGAATCTGTGGAACCCTTTGCAATTTTTAGGAGCAGAAGAAAAACGAAACTAAAATATTCTATTTGAAAATCTTTGTATTCAAGGGAAACAATTTAAGAGACTGCCAGACTACAAGGAACTATTACGGATGGGCTTACAAATAAAGCAATTCTGTGCGACTTGTGCTCTCTGCAAGATGACATAACCATGCACAAAAAAAAAAAAAAAAAAAAAAAAAAAAAAAAAAATTAAAAAAGGACAATAAATTACTTTTACACTGTTAAAATTTAGGTAAAAAAAAAAAAAAAGTCATAGTAAGCTCTATACCACCCAAACTTTCCATTACTTAATTATAATACATAATTAAGGCCAACATGAATAGCTATTCTATGATATTAGACATCCAACAACTCTGCTTTTTTTTTTATTATTCTCATTATTAATGATCTGCCTAGCAATATCATTAGTATGCATATAAGCAGAGGATACCAGCAGGGATACAAATAATCAGACCCACATTTCAACATTTGAGACTAAAGTAGAACTCATGACATTGCTAAAAGAGATTGGGAAAAGGGTCGTTTTATTTTACCACTCCAGAAAGTTGGTACCAGCTATGCTTTATAAGAGTCAGATTAGGCTGAAAATGGAGTATTGTTGCCATATCTGGGCTGGAGTTGCTCAATCCTCATTTTCTAGCCTTCTAATCATATAATAGAGTTTCTAGATATATCTTTACACTCTCCCCTCCACCAACAGCCAGAGACACCCTATTAATAGAATATCTGTTATCAATGAACTGAATGAAAGTTTTCTGGCTTCCTTCATGATGCCCCTTTGAATATTTTTAATCCTCCTGTTCATAAATGTGAACAAGGTCTCTTGTGTGAAAAGTGGCATCAAAGCTTTTGTTCCAGCATGGAAATACCAGGTGAAACCATGGTCAACTTGCTTTTCACCTGCCTGTTCAGCTGTTATAGCCCACAGGAATCACTTCCAGCCATGCAAAAAGTGACAGGTCTGAGTGTAGCATGTTATCAATTGCTTTTAAAGGAGTGCAAGCATGTCCTCAGAGTCACTATTTGCTGATTGAATGAGAACATATAGCTTCTCGCAAGTTCAGTTCTAGAGATTACTGGCAGCTCTGCAAGAGTATGCTGAACAATAGCAAATCCTCAGTCCCCCTATTCAATCAATTTGAAGTACTGACTTAAAGTAGAGTGCTTTACTTGGAAGTTCTCTTCTAACTCCGCTACTCACATGGAGTAACCCTGCGAGATTTTACTCTAGAACTGAAGATTTACCGAGTGAGAAACAACCTGTCACTGGTCTCTAACATCATTTCTAATTAGATAAGACAAGCAGATGTGACAGAATCCCTGTCATTCTAAAGAAATGTGCTCTTGAGCTGGTTCCTGTTCTTGGCAAACTTTACAAGTGCTTTGCTGCTTTCAGGAAATTCTCTGTAGTTAACGTCTTTAAGAACTCTGGCTAACCCTTCAAATTATCAGTTCATTAGTATAACCAATTTTTTTTTTATTTTTATTTTTTTTTTTTTTTAAAAAAATGTACTCAAGGCCCTAAATCAGTGCCTAATTGGTTAAGCATCTTCACACGATTTCCTTTTAGACAAACAATACGAATTCCGTTTCACCACGACAACTGCAGACATTAATCGTCATCATTGAATTTGTCTATCAAGCCTTAGATAAGAATGAAGCTCAGGGCATGACTAGATATTTCAGAGGTATTTGATATGCAGTATCCTACGCAAGCTGAAGGGCTTAATCCAATCATTCCCAACAAATTGTGTAATGAAGGTCATTTAGAACAGGTATGCTTCTAGATCATTTCATTCTAATGCTGGGGTCTGCCAGGGCTATGCTATTTATGATCAATAATATCCCCAATATCAGTTCTGAACAATTTGCTTGTCTCATCAACAAATCCGACAGAATAAACATAGCAACTGCTCTTGAAAAGGAGCTTTAGTCAGTGGTTAACTGGGGCAAGAAGTGGCTTGAAAATTTTAATGCCTCCAAAAATAAAACTACTTTCATTTAATCACCACAGAAAACCTTTTCTGCCAGACATCAGCATGGCTGATGTCAAACTCCAGGCTTCATGTTTTCGACTGGTATGAAGTGAAGCAACTATATCGAATCAATTACTTCAGGTCATATCATAATCTATCTTACACATTTATAAATCTGCCATTTATCAGTGCACTGAATATTGTCATCATACTTGGTCTGATATTGCTGTACATCTTGTGATTCTTGACAAAATCCAAGGGTCTGTAATGCAATCAATCTTGACCAAGCATCTCAATTTCAGTCGCTTTCTCACCAATGTGATTTTGCTTCCCTCAGTTTTTTTTTTTCTACAAATATTTTCATGACAACTGTTCTGAGTTTCTGCCTATGGTGCTCTGACGAAATTTAAGTGTACTACTAGATTGGCAACTAAGTCTCAGTTTTACTGTTAAGCTAGCTAGATGCAACTTTTTCTTGTACTTCCAACCTGTGGAACTCCCTTCAGATTTTTAGCTTCCCGATAATTAGAATCTTCAAAAATCTAATGTTTATATTTTTGTCCTTTCCTCAATCCTTCCCATTGCCAATCTCCTCGCGTTCTTTTCATTCCTGTAACAACCTGTCCTAGTAGCATTACTGCTTGCTATGTGGGGAAAAAAAAAAAAAAAAAAAAAAAAAAGAAGAAATTTAGCATAATACATACCTCATCACTACCTTTGGGGAAATATTTTAAAGTTGGGTAGCTATTAATTTTGATATCCTCCAAATCATTGGCTGTTGCATCCATTTTTGCAATCAAGACATCTGGATGATCCTTGTACTTCTCTCCCAACTCATCCCAAATAGGAGCCAATTGTTTGCAGTGTCCACACCAGGGAGCATCTACAAAAGAGAAACCATTGTAAAAATTATTTTCTACAACATGGGGGTAGGAAGAATAAATAAAAATTTATAAGACTGAAAATTACTTACAAAATTCAATAAAGACACTTTTGTCTTTATTCTTTGCAACTTCATTAAAGTTGGATCCCACTAGGATCTTGACGGGAGCAGCATCCCAATCCTTAGGCAGTTCAGCACTCATCATGTGTTGCTGTAATAAAAATTAACTGATATTAAATTCTAAATTAAGAGTTCACTGACATTGTAGTGTTTGAAGGATATTAAATGACTCAATTACTATGCTAGATAGGGATTTTAATTAATGAAACTTTAACCGACTGGTTTTTGTGCACATAATTGCAGACATTCAAATATGTTGAGTAACTTCAAGTAAAGAATCTCGGTGGCTTTCTCAGTAGAAATAGCCCTAAATCAAACTGAAAATTAAATCTAAAGATTTAGACTAAAATCTATTTTCAATTTATAAAAAAAAAAAAAAAAAAAAAAAAAAAAAAAAAAAAAAAAAAAAAAAAATCTATTTACAAATAACAAATATTTGAAAATTTGAGTTGAGATCTGCAACCTTCAGCAATAATGGCACCATTTGAGGATCAAAAAAAAAAAAAAAAAAAATAAAAAAGATGTTAACAGCCCTGACCTTGAGTTTACCATCCAAAAAGTCTTGAACAAATTTCTTGATTGAAGCAGCGCTCAAGTCTGTTGTTGATGGCTTGAATTTAGACATTTCATCATCTAAACGGATGAGACGAATGGATGGGCATTCTTCTTCTTTCAAACCAAAGAATTCTAAGATTCTCATATTGTCTTCATCTTCAATGTCAATGTTGATAAATAAAACCTGAAAGGAGAATTTCATAATCTTTGAACACAAGGGAACAAAAAAAAAAAAAAAAAAAAAAAAAAAAAAAAAAAAAAAAAACATACAAGTAAATCTAAGTATGAAGTGTTCCTGTTAAAAAGTAAGGAAAGCAATCACATGATTCGAGTGGTTTCATCTAACAGCAGTTGTTAAAAGTCAGCTAGGAAGACAGACTTATGACAATATTTAAAGTTAATTTAAAAACAGAATCCATGTATTTATAGTAACTTAACTATTTTGCATGGTCCAGTGGTTGAGTGATCCAAAAGTGATTTGGCCAAAGAGTTTCAAGTTCAATACCTTGCCACAGAGGAAAAAAAAAAAAAAAAAAAAAACCAAAAAAAAACTTGGAGACTCAAATTTCTAAGGAAAATTAACTGAAACAAGGATAGCCAAAAATCATGAATTAGAATAATCTATTCCCATGAACTAAAAGGGGTTCTGTTAGAAATTCCAATGTATATCACAAAGACAGGAGTGTACAACAGCAAAACAAATATGGCAATAAAGAGGACAACAGTCTAATGTAAATTCAGTAAATAGTTACAATACCTCATATTAGAAATATAGAAAGATGTATTTTTGTTGATTGGGCAACTAAAGAAACAATGAACACCATGTTTATCTTGCATTAGAGCTTAAAAAGGGCTTCAAATTTATAATTTCCCACACTTGATCAAATCCAAAAATTTGAAAATATTGCTATACAAGAAATAATGTAAAACCAGAAAAAGACTAGCACTCATTTCAATGAACTTGTGATGTGTTCTGACAATACATCACATTTGAAACAATCTGAATTCAATCTATAAAATGATTCAAGACCAGGATAAGGTTCCTTGTTTTTCAAAGCATCCAATAAGAATTGCTATGAAAGAAAGTTACATAAATTGGCAATTAACTTAAGACTCGTTTTGATATTAAAACTGGTAAAAAATGTTTTCAATTAAAATGACAATGCTACTTGTAGTGGGAAGATTTCTAAAATTAAAGTCATATTAGAATAATTATATTTTAATTTGTAAAGCATTATGAAAATAAGAGGTTCCGAGAAATAGCAGGTCTCGGATTTCACTAAAAGAAAAAAAAAGCGACAGCCATTTTAAAAGTTTAGATTTTTAAAGACAAGATTTACTCTACAAGTAAATATCAAACAATTTAAATTATGATAAAATCTAAATTTAGTTACTTTGTTTATACTAGCAACTTGTCTGCACATTTCTGAAAACATCACTGATATCAGTTTTAATTCTTATTATTCCTTTCTGCAAATATAGATTGAGGTCCCGAAAGGACTTTCATGTTGGTCAATCTTGTTCAGCAGCATATCAACCTTTAAGGGTTAATTAATACCAAAATCTAAATATTTTGAACAGCTTTATGGCTTCAACTACAGATAAAAAGTATTGATTTTATATATATATATATATATATCTCTGGTATTTTTATACTGTCATAGTGTTGAAAGGTAGAAGGTTGATTGTTGGGCCAGAGCCCTAACAGATGCTACCACTCCCTAAGATGAAGCTTTTGTGTTATTCAGTAGATTACACTGTATTATAAATGGAGAGTAAAAGATAGCAATTAAAATTTAAATTAAAAAAAAAAAAAAAAAAAAGTTTGCATGACAGGTTAAAATAAGAGGCAGGTGTATGATTAGTTAATTCTGACTCACCTGACCAAGAGTCTCCTAGCAAAAGGCCTAGATACTTGATCCCCACTCTTTGCTTGAAAAGCACAGCCAGCAGCATTTAGACATGCCAACAAGAAATGAAAATTAAACTAGACACCTTAAATTTCCCAACAGCTTCCCCAAAGTCACCCTTGCCATGTGCCCTGAAAAATTCAGCAACAACTACAAATAAAAAGCCGATCACTTTTGGTCAAGTAATCTAGTCAATCATGTAGAAAATCTAACAAAACATTTTTTTTCAGAGAACCCTCAATTTCATTTTTAGTAAAAAAAAAAAAAAAAAAAAAAAAAAATCTTGTACAACATTGTCTTCAATTCCAGATTAAAAGTATTTAAATATATTTGAGAAGTCTTTAACAAACCATACATTGATATTAGCCAGATGAGTGGGTGGTAGGATAAATTTAGGCAGCTACTTTTTTTTTTTTTTTTTATTATCGAAGTCAAATATAGAAATTCAGAGTTAAAAAAAAAAAAAAAAAAAAAAAAAAAAAAAATCTCCATTTAGTCAAAAAACGTTAAGCCATTCAAACTACTTTTGCATTTAGAAGCAAAAATTAAAATTCTTACCTTTCCTTTGAATTCAGCAGCAACAGACTTGTAAGCCTCAGTTAAACCATCAGTGATTTCAGATTTCTTCACAAACAGCAAAATATGGTTCTTGATGTCCCCTCCAAATATTTTTTGAGCTGACTGAAAGACAAATCAACATTGTGTGTTAAATAAACGTTAATTATCTGATCAGGATGTTAGAGATAAAGAAAAAAAAAAATGTTATGAGTTACAATTTTGGAAAGATTATGTAATTATTTCTGCAAATTTTTACTGTAATCATTTACAATAAAAATGTGCCTTAGAAGGAACTACCATCCTTCACAAGATCCTCAATGCCATGGACACATGATAGATGCATGTCAGAAATCTAATTAAGTGTGTCAAAATTAGTTTAAGTGTTCAAATTTTAATGATTAATTTCCATGCCAGAGTTAAAATGAGTATTGAAAGAGTTTCTAAACTTTCAATTAAGAATTAAGTGAAACATCAGTTCAGTGACAGTTTACATTGGACTTTTTGGATAAAAGTCTACAAGAGTTGTAGTTGTATATATGTGTTATTTTCATAAAATCTTAAATAGTCTAAGTGAATTTATAAACAGTAGTCTTATAAGTTTGGATTTTAATAATGTTTTATTAAACACTAAACATTTTCAGAGGATATTTGTATTTCAGTAGACACTCAGTTTATTAAACAGTATATTTATTTTCATCTGCTGGCCTGAATATTTTATTAGATACCACACACACACTTTCCAGCAAGTATCTTATAAATATTTTATGCATGTATAAAAGTGTTGATTTCTTGTAAATATTATATGCATGATATAATTCATGTGTATATGTATGTATATACACTATCAAAATTTTAGGACCACCTTGAATTGTTTCTAAGTTTATAAAAAAAAAAAAAAAAAATTCCTTCAACTGCCACATTGGACAGAATTGTTTCACAAGAAAATGATTATCCAAAAGCAGAGCAAAACTGTACAAATTATCTAAAATCAAAAGGAAATTTTATAAATCATGACATTTCTTTAAAAGACATGAAAATGGATTCATTTAAGTTAGAGTTAGGAGAAGAGAGAGAAAAAAAAAAAAAAAAAAAAAAAATTAATCCAGTCAGTAGTGTGTGCGTGCCAATTTTATGTCTCCTTAAATTTACCAACTACCAGGCTGCCAATACATCATTGCAACACCCCATCCATGTTAAATGCTATTTTATATTTCAATTCTGGTCAATTAAACTAAATCAGCTAATATTCCTCAAAGTTTCAGAAAAATATTGAAGTTTTTTTTTTTTAAAAGAGAATTATACTGTGTTGACAGATTTGTCTATATATATATATATATATATATATATATATATTAACATTTTACTGATAAGTAGAAAAATGATTCCAATCAATTCATTTTGATTGATAGCAAAGTATTTTGCTCATTGGAAATTACATTTAATCTATCAGCTTTGAATTAAAACTGAAATAAAAGCTCCAAGACAAAGGCAAAAACACTAATTCTTAAAGTATTGTTTGAGGTTTTTAAATATTAAAATGCAACTCACATCCTGATTGAAGTCAATAACAAGAGGCAGTTTATTGGAAACAACAAATTTCTCCACAGCATCAGTAGTTATGGCACCTTCAAATTTGTTTTTACCTTCATCAAACTGGAGGAGAGAAGAAAAATATACCATGTTAAAATTGAGTAAACAGTTTTGATAAAGTTTACATTTAAATAAAAAATCTTTTGCTTCAAATGTGTAAAAAAAAAAAAAAAAAAAAAAAAAAAAAAAAAAAAAAAAAAAAAAAATGTAATCTTATCAAGATCATTAACAGTTTGGTATCAAGAAAAGTTTACCTTTTTGTAAAGTAGAATTCCATCTTTTTCAAGACCATGTTCTTTAAAGACATCTGCATTACTGGTTATAGCAAAAGGAATATCATCAATCTTCGAGGCAACTTTTGTGAAGGCTTGTGCATCAGCAGATTCAGGATCCTGCAAAGAAATAATGCAACCACTTGACTGTTACACAAAATGTCAATGGCTAATCAGATTTTATGTTAAATAGCAATGTCAAGACAACTTCAAATATTTTGAAGTCTTATTTTTCAGACTATGTACAAAAATTTTCAAAGTTTAACAGGTTCTGAAGAGAAAAATTCTTACAAGATGTGTATAGAACTATCACAGCTGAAATATCTCTGAAATCTCTTCCATTAATAGTAGTTTAGACTATGTACCTGTATGAATTTGGTTAAAAATCTGGTTTATCTTGTACCAGTAGATACACTATTAGTTAGTATAGAAAATTTTAGCGTTTTTTTGTATATGTAGAAATGTGCCAATTTTTGAAGATATGGTTGTTCATATATGATATTAGAAAACAACTATAGTAAATTTAACAAAGTATCTAAAAATTCAATAAAAATTAGATTATGGACAATATTTCCCTAAATTAACGTTACGGAGTACAAAAAAAAAAAAAAAAAAAAAAAAAAAAGGCTGTTATACAAAATTTTTTTTTTTAGATATATCTACCACAGAACATTAAACTCCCATTTGTCATTACTTGAACAAACAGATACTGAAATATTCATTTTAAAAATTAGGTATTGTGAATCTGTAGTAGGTACCTAGCTTAGACGGAAGTTAAAAATTTCCTCATTGCCAAAAAGGAATTTCTTTTATTATGTAGATAGAATACCCAGATATGTTAAGAGAAATATTAAAATTGGTCGTTTTTAATAAAACAATCTAAGAATTTCTTCCAATCATGAAAGGAGGTAATATCTACAATTTCCCCCACATTATTAATGTGAAGTTGCTAATCAGTCATGTGGCATGTGTAATCCACTTATGTAATCGTGTACCTTTTGATACACCCATCCAAGGCTATAGAACCCGGTCTGTCCTGCTATTTACTCATAGTGGAGTGAGGATTCATACCTTTCCAAAGGGTATTAGCACGTGTGAATGTAATAGATTTGGCTGGAATTCTAACTTAGCTCTCAAGTTCCTCAATCTGAGCCACTATTCATTAGTTCATTGTGCCTTGCTAATAGTGAAGTTATACAGAGTACTATGCCCAAGCATTAACTTTAGATTGGGGGGAGGGGGTAAGAACATTCAGCATCCATATTGGCAAATAATCCAAAAGTCCTGTGTGTGTGATATAGGAAACATTGTTACATTACCTTTGACACTCAGAGTCAAATGAGATAAAAGAGCAAAACAAGACAAGAAAATGAAAAAGAAATATTCACAACATTCAACACAAAAAGAGTAGGAAAAAAAACACCTAACTATAAATTAATTTTTAACTTTTTATAAAAGTAAAAAAAAATGCCAATACCTCCTTATGTGCAGACAGAACAATTACAAAGAGGTTTGCCTACGAAATTATGGAGTCAAGATACTGAATATAGCATCAATCAACTAAGTGACAAGTTTCATTAATCCTCATATACCGGGTGTATAGGCAAAATTGTCCATTTGTCAAATTAAGCTTTGAACCATTGTATCGTAGAAACGAGACAAGATATTTTACTGAAATTCTGAGGTTTTTATAACATTATTGAACCACTTTGAGCAATAAGAATGTACAATTACAAGTTTAATAGAAGAATTGATGAAATTGATCAAACAAAAATTATATTCATCATTAATCAATCATAGCTAAGGTTGGAAACTCATGAAGGATTGAAATCAAGTTTTATATATATATATATATATATATATATATATATATATATATATATTCCAGAGTCAATTTCCAACTTATTCAAGATGATCTTTGCCCTCTCTAACCTAACTTTCCAATTTTATTTTAAAGTCTTTTTTCACTGCTCTTTCATAGGTGAAACTCCTCTCTCCAAACATGTTATGGGTCAAGGTGGATCTTTTCTAATTGATCTCTTTATATCCAAGTTGAAATGATCCCTCTTCCTGTTACCTCCTGATCCAGTTTTCATCTAAATGTTCCCTCTTTTAGACATTCACCATTCTCTTGATGGTTCTTGAATGGAGTTTGAAGATAGAAACCAGAGTGTGGTACCATTACTGAGAGCTGGGATGATCTTTTTCCTCTCACCATTGCTCTGTTGGGAAGACAGTGTGGCTGACAAAATGATTTTAACCAGTTTTCTTTCTAGCCAAAAGACTCAAAAGGGGGTTTTCAGTGATTATGACAAATGGTATCAAATGTTTTATCTAAAACCTATGGTTTATCTGAAAACCTGGAAACTCAGGTTAGTGGGTTTTTTTTTTTTAAGATATTAAACATTTTGTGGGATGGACAGTTATGCTGTTACACCTGGTATATCAGTCACAAAAATGACTATATGGCAAGTTCCTATTACACACACACACATTATATATATATATATATATATATATATATATATATATATATATATATATATATACACACCTTTCCAATCGTCTATCTACAAATGACAGATTACTATGTTTATACTACCCAACTGTTAGGTCCTAAAAGCATCAAATACAATGAAATACAATTACAGCTGCATTTGCTATTTTTACCTGGAAGAATCCAATGACAACAACTTCTTCCTTATCAATAAGAGATTTAGCATCTGAAACAGAAGCCAAAGTTGTGGCAGGAGGGCCAGTTTTCTTTTTTAGCCAGTTGATAATCTCAGGAGAAGTACGGCCAGCTTGAAAAATAAAAAATAAAAAGAGTGGTTTATAATATATTTATATCAACATTACCAGACTGGAATTGAGTAAAAAGATTGGATTAAAACATTTTCACTAATTCAATAGAGAAGCAAAATTCACTGTGAAACTAAGATTCCTCACATCTTGAGTAAAGATATCATTTTCAGTTACAGAAATGCGGATAACTACAATTAAAACTCAGAAATTCAGTTCAAATGTAGGTCAGAATAAAAATGACACTACATAAATAAAAAAGGCTTAGAGTTTCAATTTTCAAATCACTGCCACAATATACAGAAATGTGTAAACTCTTTGGAAGGAAAAAAATAATAAAAAAAGTATGTTACCTGAATAATCACTTGAAGCAATTCCCTCCTTGAAGAATTTGATAGTTGGGTATCCTCGTACTTCAAATCTTTCAGCTAAATCTGTTTCAGCAGTTGCATCAACTTTAGCCAAGAAGACATTTTCATCTCCCTTAAATTCCGAAGCTGCTTTTTCATATTCTGGTGCAAGTGCTTTACAGTGACCACACCAAGGGGCATCTGGAAGAGTCAAGGCATTTCATTAAACATTTATAGTATTCAAGAAAAGAAAAAAAAAAATCTATCCAACAAGACATTATTTGCCATTTCTTTCATGCTTTCATCAATTTCAGTTTTTGCCTGTCTTTGAGACTTTCATCAATTTCAGTTTTTGCCTGTCTTTGAGATGGGAAACTTTAGAGATAAGTACTGCATCAGAATCAAATATTTTTTTTATTGTTCAGATTTTAGAGTATGTTGCTTCAAAAGCATTTTGCAGCAAAAGACAAGAGTATCGATTCATTAGTTTGCATTTTAACAGTTTTTGATGCAAGTAAAAATTCTTCGATAATGCAATCTTATACAGCAAAGATTTGACTCTTAGGACAAAAAAAAGCAAATACTGGTAGTGTATGAAACCAAAACAATTTGTAAAGCTTAAAAAAAAAAAAAAAAAAAAAAAAAGTCAAAGCTTCAAAGCCATCAAATAGACGAGCTTTGTTTGATTTCCAAGTCAATTATCTTTTTCAATACGAGAAAGAAAAAAAAAAAAACTTTCAAATTTGAAAAGGTCAACAGTAGTTTTTTTTTGTAGATACATGGAATTTTTTTTTTTTTTTTTTTTTTCATACTTTAGAAAAATAAAATTGACAATTTTAAGTAAACTGAAGAATCTTAAATACAGATCTAGAATTATGCTGCCAATATCAACGTTTATTGAACATTGGCCTTGCTTTTACGGGCGACCTTTAAATTGCTTTTAGATGTCAGGAAAGCGAGAACTTCATGAAAAAGAGTTAAGCCTTTAACTGTTAAGGAAAAGGTCTCAAGAAAATGATCAGACCTAGTTACTTAAAGAAAAGAGTAACGAGTTTCTAGTGTTTGATTTTAAAAGTAATTGGTAGATATACTAACTTACCGCTTACAATTAGACGTCTTCATCAACGAAGCTGCCTTAAAGAAAAAATTCTTTACATGTCACAAAAATTTAGGATTTTTCCAGTTAACATTTTTTTAAATAACCACGTTCAATGAATTTTTAAGTTCTTTATAGGTTTTATAAATTTTCGAAATTTAATGTCAAAGTAGAGAGAGATAGAGAGACTACTAATTTTATCTGATAAGATCAATCAATATGCACACGTGTTCAATTTCACTGATTGAATAAGGTTGCCGTGGCATTTTTTTTTAAGTGGAAAGAATAGGTAAAAAAAAAAGATAAAAATCCGATAAATTGTTAACGAATAATGTCATGCCAACGGTAACCTGACAGGTGGTTGACACACGAGGGTCTCCCATAAACAGAGCCACAATCAAATGAAGACGTGGCAGGAACTTTGGTAGGAATAGACGGAGAGGTGGGGTGGGGTCATTATTCAGCAAGAACCCCGGTTTTTAAGAGAAAAGAAAACACCCTCAAGTCTAAAGAGAACAGCAGTGAAATATGGTTAGCATTGATTGACAAGTATAAAACGTCTACACCAAAATAATAATTCACAGAGTTACGTTTGATTTTTTAAAACTAAGTGATTACACAAAAAAGTCATCTCATTTAAAAAAACACTAACAAATTTCTATTTAAGGATTTGGTTGGGTGAAGACCAAATGAAAGTTCCTAAAAATATTAATTATATATTTTATTCATTTCACAAAGTGACAACAAAATGCATTTTCTTTTTTGTTTTTAGATGAGACTTTTCTCTCTCGTTGACCCAGAAAAATAAGTCAAGATAGAGTTGCAACTAAAAATAAAATACCTTAAGAAAAGAGATTAATTCAAGTTTGTACGGAGATCACCTTTTTCACCCGGTTTTATATTGCATAAAAAAAAAGCAATAAATTGATGCAGGCAGCTAGGTTTTAAAATGATAAATGCATGAGCTAAATTATGATGCATATGAAAATAATGATTTTTTTTCCTTGTAATTATTACTGATGAAAATATGGAAAAAAAATAAATTTCATATCCCCAAGTAGGCCAACTTTTCCTGACATCAGCAAATTGTTAAACCCGCACGTAGGCACCAATGGAAATGGGAGGAGTCCAAAGTCTTTAAAGAAGTCAGCAGCACTTTGTTTAAATTACCATTTTCCCTTCTTTTTTTACCTGGATTCATACACACTGACATTCCTTTCAAGTTTTAAAATTCGTCCTTTGGAGAATAAAGATAAAGAAAAAAATCATAATAAAACAGTTATCTTCTCTTCGAAAAAGAATTTTTGGGGTGTTTTTTTGTGCATTTAGAAGAATTGTGTCGTGGAGAGATTTTTATTTTACAAAAAAAAAAAAAAAAAAAAAAAAAATCTTATGATTTAGTAAGAATTTTTTCATGTGTCAAATGAAGTGCATTCTATCAACTAAGCAAAAAAGGTAAAGATGGACTGAGGTGTTATATCGACCTGGTAACAGTAAAAACCAGAAATTGCCGATCGAATAGATTATTTTTATCTACAGAAATTTGGTAGATATCAAATCAACAGATCATACAGACACACGAAGATTTAATTAAAAAGAAAATTAGATCTTAAAAAAGCGATCGCTTTCCTTGGCGAGAGAGAAGATCGGTTTACCTTTCCCCCTTAATACGAGTCTTTGTTGGTAAAGAATGAATAGACAGTTATTTATGCAATAATCTTAAGTTACATCAAGTTTTTTTTTTTTTTTTTTTTTTTTAAATAGTTTTGTTAGTTAAAAGAAGTCTACAAGATTAATTAGCTAAAATGTTAAGTCAACTTTTTTTTTTTTTTTAATACCGTACGATTCAGTTGAGGTTTATATTTTTTGATCATAAAAAATCGTATATAGCAAAAATAATAGCCATTGAAGTCCAGTAGAAGTTAAAAATCTTTACGCTTCTCATGTAATAAATTGAATAAAAAGATTTTTAGAGATGAATAAAGCTACAAAAAATACAGATGACGGCAATGAAGTCATCATCGACGAAAAATGCGAATTTAGTTTATACATTTTTTTTTTTTTTTTGTGTGGGGAAGCAACCCGAATGAAAAATGTCAGTTTCCGTCTTGTCGGTCAGGTGTTTGTTACAAAAACATATGTTGCCTGCCGGCAGGGAAGGCAACAAGAAATCTTTACATTTACAATCAAATAAGAACGACTTTAATGAACTTCAGTCGATAGATAACACGTGTTAAAAAGAAAAAGAAAAAAAAAGGTGTCGATAAAATCAATAGTAATAATCATCATCTACCATTATTTAAGAAAGGAAGAGATTTTTAATTGACGTGTACGAAGTACAAATAACAGCAGAAGCGAGACATGCAAAAGAAATTTAAATCATACAAGAGTTGAATATTTAGAACTTTATTACAAGGTTTGAGAAAAGTGACAGAATAGAACATATTTTCTAATAAAGCTTATATAAAGTAGCGTGGGTGTGGTAGAGACAGTGCGACCAACTTAATTTGCCATTATTAAAGTCAGTGACGGACATTGTTACGAAGTTAAATTCCCAAAATTAAACCAGCATTTAATTTAGGTAAATTTAAATATTTTAGCTTTAAAAATGATCACAAATGACTACGTTTAATTACGTGAAAAAAATAAGGAAAAATAAAAGACAATACGAATAAGTGAGTAAAAGAAATTTTAACGAAACAACGAAAAAGGAGGAGAGGGGGAAAATGACGAAGACAACTTACAGAATTCAACCAGTAAATATTTAGTCTTGTTCAAAGCCAAATCAAATGTTTCCTTCGTTAATACGAGCACGCCGTTTTCATCTTTAAAATCATGTTCATGAGCACAAACGAGGAATAAAAATCCAACAAGTAGTAGTAAGTTAAGCTTCATGTCTATTTTTCCTAAGGAGTTTTTTTTTTCGTAACTACTATAACCTACGAAGAGTTTTCTGAGTGGGGAAGAAAAACAGAAGAGAGGAAAGAAAGGAGACGTGCGTATAAGTCAGATGCCGGTTGAAACAACTCAACGTGGCACAATGAAGGAAGCACTACTGCGCATGCGGTTAAATATGTCAGCGTTTAGCGTGTTGAAATGTTATTGGCCGATTTCATCTGACATCACTTCCGTTTTATAACACAAATATTGTTGGTTAGCATCAAGCCGTGTTGTTTATACGATTTATTTGGGTATGAAAGCTTTTGAAAGCACAGAAATACATTATACTATATTCGCACGCTTGCAAAATGTTGTCTTACATCGATTACTTCGTTGGGGTTCATGCTACAAAATTTAAAGCCCAGATTCTCAAGGCATAAACGCCATCCCTGACCAGAAGCAGTCAGCTAGGCTACCTAAAAATAAAAAGTGATGATACCCACAGTATCGCAGCTTATGGACAATTTTAAAACATTTTTGATTCCATAAATTGTCACAATATTTTTAATGAGAAATTATATATATATATATACATATTTAAACATATTATAACAGACAATGATGAATGTCTATGTCTGATCATGAGCCATTCTAATGTTCGAATCATCATGATGTGTGTACACGCGTATGTGCGTATATAAATTTTATCTGTCTAGAAATGAAGTATTGTAATTATTTTTACATTGTTCGGACTGTTGTCGTCATCTTTAATGTCATGCTCACAATGAACATGACAGTAAAGCTGAGGATAATAGTCTGAACAATACTAAATTTTATATTTAAAATTAAAATATTTTATGTTCATCTTAAGACTTTTGATTACCCAAGCCGGTAGACACCAGTTATACAGATGTATCTATTTAAAGTTTATAGTAATATCTATCTATCTAATACACACACACACACACACATAATTTATTGTATTTAATAAAAAATATTTTACTTCATTCTTAGCTTAGCAATGACAGTAATTATAATAGTAATAATACTCATTTTTTCATTTGAAAAACTATTTAAAAATTATTTTTTTAATATGAACCTGGAATTAATGAGTTTATAAAAGATTCTAAGATTTTTGCATTGGATTATTTAATTAGCCATAGCATTAATAAATCAATTAATCAACTAATGAATATAATTAATCAATCAAATTCAAATCCAATGAAGAAGTCAACATTGTATGGGTGCTTAACTTCAGAAGAGAGGAAAAAAATTGCCAGGGATTTCCATAGCTGTAAATTATATTGTCAATGTCTTGTTTATATGTCAGGGAAAGTGGTATGTTTTGACATACAGGAATCTTTAATTCCCAGAACTGGAATCATTTTTAATAATAATGAAAAAAATAAAAGAAACCAAAAGAAATATATGCTTAGAAAAGGACAGAAAGCAAATCAGGCAACATGTAACCATCATATAAAAAATAAGGAGACAATTCTAAATGATTTATAGTAATCTGAAGCGCCAAAAAATTATAGATACTCGCTTCGGTGCCTCACTTGCCAGATTGAAACTCCATTGTGTATATATTGGATATGTTGCAAATTTCACTAAATTCTTTGCATCTTCACCCAGCACACAATTCAATGATGGACATCCTTGAAACATTCTTGGATAAGCACTGAACAAATCCAGTGCCTTATAGATTTGTAGTGAACAAAACAAGATTTAGATTTAAAATTCAAATGCTAAGCACTGACTCATTGTTTTTGTTAGAAATTAAAAAGGCTTGAATTTACAAACTTTGCTTAACACACACACAAAAGCAAATCCAAACAAAACTTGTCAAATTTCACACCTTGATGCGAAATATTTTTCGGCCAATAGAAAACTAGGAAACAGTTAAAAACAAAATTCAAATAATCTTCAATTCTCAGAAACAAATTCTTTTACAGACCTTTTTGCAAGTCGATGTGAAGTTTGTTCATTGTCCAATGGAAAGGCCCGAACCATATCCGGGAATGAATTCCCAAATGACCTTTTCAAGCCCCACAAACAAAATAAAAAAGGGGCAAGTTGCCTGTCACCAGAGAGAAGGAGACGAGCGTATTAACACGTCCCTTGACAAACATCAAGTGATCGTTATTATTATCTCTACCTTTCTCCCTGACTTCTTTTATACTTGATAAATGAACGGAACATTTTAAGACTGAGCGATTACTTCAAAGACATTCCTACCCTACGATAACGCTCATACATACATACACACATACATTCCTGTCTACGTACGCATAAACTCATTCTTGCAAGGACTACTACGAACATTTTGACGACCTTACATCAACCAAAATAAATTGATTTTATTTGTAGAGACCTAAATTGATTTATATGTATATAAATTTATTGTTTCACTTTACAATTTGATTTTCTTGTTTTATACCCTTCTTATGGTGGGCTATCTAACTAACAAGGCCAAATCAAACTAATCTGTTTCAACACTCATACACTTCACTATAATTGATAACCCACTATAGATTCAATGCCATGTCGCATAGCTGCTGTTATTCAAGTGAAAAGAAGAGCCAAATTCTATTTGGTAACTGTCTCTAAATTTGGGAGATTTCACTTTATAATGACAATGATTCATTTCAGAATTTTAGACAACATACTGAATTGGTTTACTGCCCTTTTCTCCACTGCTTACTTCAACACCATGGAATTTCTAACAGACATCAACAAATTTGAAGATGTTAATATTATACAGAAAATGATCTAAAATTCTTTAATGATTTCAGATTTGTGAAAAAAAAAGCACCAGAACTAATATAAAACAGATTCAAGTATTTTAAAAACAATGAAAACAAACTTTTTTTTTAAATACTCATCTATCTTATTTTTAAGTTTCCAAGATTATTCTCTGATACTTAAAATTTTCTTTAATAAATCCTAGTATTTTTTAAATAAATTTGTATACACCAGTTTTGAACCTTACTTGAAAATATATCTATGAAAGTTTTATTTTACTTTCTGTTTGTGTGTGTGTGTGTATATATATGTATGACGTCACATATTATGAAATGGACAAAGTCCAACAATTATTTTAAGATATTTTTATATTTATACATTCTTTTTATAGATACAAATATTTAAGTAAATGCTCTGTTTATAATAAACAGTATTAATATATATATATATATATATATATATTGTGTATTTAAAATTTGAATATACCTATTTTAAACATTTTTAAAATATATCTAAATATCAATTATAAGATTTTATATATGGTTAAACCAAACCAGCCTGAGGATCTGAAAGCTGAAACTGCAGTTGTGGGTGTAGTATTTATATCTTTTTAAAAGAACTGTTCTCTCTCTCTCTCTCTCTCACACACACACACACACACACACACATACACACACACAAGTAAGTGCCTCGAAAAATTTGCTAAAAAAGAGTATACATGATAAAAAAATGCTTCAAGCTTAATAAAAAATGGTTTTATCATCAAAATCTTTGTTATTATTAAAGGAGAAAGAACAAACAATTTTGTTATGTAAAAATTATTTTTTTACATCTTTTTAGAATATTCAAAATTTTGTTTCTCCAGTGTCAACATTGTGCCATAAAATAGTATGGGAAAATTTAGCATCTTTTTGTGTGTTGCAAAAACACATTGATTTGCAAATTCTCACAAAAATCAAATAATTGTTGGATTTTAATGAAACATTCAGGAATTATTCTCAAATGAATTAAATTATTTTCAAAATATTTAATTTTTAGAAAATCATGGTAAAAATATTTTTTTTCACATTTGTTACCCCAAATATTTGATTTTATGAAATTTTGGAATATTCATTTTGGTAGCACTTAATGTTTACATTAATTATAAGGACAAGTCCTAGGAGAATTTAAATCATCAAATTTCTTTGGTTAAACAGAACCCCCAGTTACAGAAAATCTACTCTGAATCAAAAGTAAAAAAATGGATTTAAAACTAAGACATTATTTAATTAGAAAAGCTTTTAATTGCTTTTATGGATAAAATATATTATATATTGTCCTAAGAAAATTTTTTTTGAATGAATAATGAATTTTTACAAGAACTGTTTCATTTTTTAAAAATTTTAATTACAATGATTTATAAACTTTTAAAATTCTGTATCAACTTGTAGCAGTCAAGTCATATTATTATTAAATAAAAACTATATTTAGTAATCATAAATGGAAAAGCTTACTGCAATTCAGAGACCCTTAGTATTTAAAAAAACTTTTTTGTGTGTATAAACATACTAATTTTTATAAATATGGATGCCTATATGCAATATTATCAGAAAATAAGAGCAGTAACTATAGTAAATTTAAAATTTATTGGTAATTTTTTAACATTTCCTCAGTAAGCATCTTCATAAGTAAGACTATAAAGCCAAAGTACCAAAAATTCAATAAAATATTAGAATGCTTCAAATATTTAAAATCTTTATGATTACTAATGTGTAGATAAAAAAATGATCCAAAAAAGGTGTTTATGTTGTATTCATCATGTATTTTAATTACACTTATTTTCCTCTTACATGAATCTCACAAACATTAGGTTATTGATAGATGGAAAAGTATATTTTCTTTTTTAAAGATTTTTTAATAAAGAGAGTTATGCTGTTTTGATGGATTTGGTAATTGAGCTATAGTCAGAGAAATGTAACATGAGTTTTCTTGTTAGGTATGTTGTAGTATATCCAATATAATTATTTATGAATTTGGTTTGATTAGGAACACAGTTTCTTAAGGGACATGTGAATTCATAAATAATATTGTTTCTCTGTAATTTAGATCTTGCAAGTGAGTTATTGTTGTTGACAGTGAGGTTAGCGATCTTAAATTTTTAATAATAGATAATTTAATTTTCTTGTTTTTCTTGACTGGAGTTGTATATTTCTTCATAATGTTTCTAAAGGAGGATTCATCTTGTTTATAGTCACCATGCATTTAACTTTTATAGAAAATGTTATTGTTTTTATCTGCATGTTTAATGTTGTTATTGATTACCTTAGAAAGAAAAATATCTAATATGGTGATCTATGAGGTAATTCAGAAAAGCATTATTGACAAGCATTAGTTTCACATTCATTCTTTAAAGAAAAGCAGACGAGAGGTTGAATTCTTGTGTGCTCTCATGGGGGAAATTTTTATAATGCCTATTTCATATTTAAATGGACATTGACTAGTAAAATTAAGGTGGCAAGAGTTTCTACTTGTGTTTTTTTTCTGTATAAGTAGTGAATGTATTATTACTAGACTCCACAAGAACAGCCAAGAATGGGAGTTTATTTTTTTGACTAAGTTCATAGGTCAAGTTAAGGACAGAATTTTTTCAAATGTAGTTTTGAGATTATCAATCTCATTTTTGTTTTCAGCTAAAATAAAAATATCATCTACATAATGGACAGATATTTTGGGTTTAGTAACTTTAACTTTTTAAATACCTTTTATACATGAGACATGTAGTAGTTAGATTAGCATGGACTGAGTTGATTTTTCATACTAATACCATTAGTTTGAGTGTAAATATTGCCATTATGGTCATAGAAGGGGACAACAGTTATGCAGGCACTCAATATATTTTGAGTATATTAGGTTTGATGAATGGAGATAGCATTGAATTATTTTTACATACAGAGTTAAGGATTATAGCAATAGTTTCATCAACAGGGATGTTTGTAAATAAATTTTCTAAACCAAGTGACACGAAAAAGCCTTGGTTTGGTTGTGTAGTTTTAAGGATTTGGAGAAATTGATAAGTTTATTAGATGCTATAATTAGTAGATAGATATGGAGTAATGATATCATTGAGGAATTTTGAAAACTGGTAAATAGGTGTCGGGATCTGTGAAACGATGGGTCATATTGGATATCCAGGATTATGTATTTTAACATTTCCATATAATTATCCTGATTGGAAATCTCCAATGATCTTATTGATTTTCAAGGATCCTCCATCAGCATTGTTTGATGTTATAAGTTTGTTGATAGAGTTTTTTAGTCTCTGTGTTGTTTTTATTTAATTTGGTAAATTTAAGCCAATCATCAATGCTGTGTTGTAATTGGTTTTATAATAATCCAATCTTATTATATATATATATATATATATATATATATATATATATATATATATATATACATATATAATTATTTTAAAAAAATATGATTCCATCACTACATAAGAGTTCACATATTTCAAAAATAGAAGCTAAAAAACTAGCTCTATTTCATCCACAAGCGAATTTAGGCTCTAATTATATATTAAGCACTGTTTTTTAAAAATAAAATCAAAAATACTAAAGACCTTTGGATTATTAACCTAACAGTTCTTTCCTATTTTTCTGTATATTTGCACACACACACACATATATATATATATATATATATATATATATACAGTGTAACTCGGATATAAGAGAGTTGTTGGCACCGGATGAAAAGTATCTTATATCCGGGTTTCTCTTATATCCAGGTTTCTCTTATATCCGGGTTTGGTCTATTTTGTTTAGGTAAGTATGGCTCTAATTTGGGACCAGATAAAATCTCTCTTATATCCGGGTCTCTTATAACCGTGTTACACTGTATATAGTTGTGGATATAATTATTTGCCCCCAATGAATATTTGCATATTTTCTAAGGAAATATGAATATTTGCAAGTACTTACAGAATTTACCATAAATAGTTGATTCTGCATTTAGTTTTGAATAATTCAAGAAATTTTTAGAAGTTTTGATCTATTATTTCCATAGTTATAAATTTTTCTAAAAATTGATGCAGTTCAAAATTATTTGGCCCACTTATGGAAATTATGAAATAATATTGCCCTATTGCAATTGTAATTTTTTTCTTTCTTAATTTGACATTTAATACAAACATTCTTTGAAAATGAAATAATATTGACTTGATTCTATAACATTCCAAAAGATAACAAAGAAAACAATATCTGAGTGCCATGAACCATGATAACTCATTCATTCTGCAAGAATGGTGAAGACAGCTGAGCTTGACAAGAAACTTCAAATGAAGATAGCTGATATATACAAACAATGTGATGTATATACAACACTTTCTAAGTATTTAAATGTTTCTAGAGTGACAATTTGTAGCATTATCAAGAACTATAATGAGACTCATTGTGTTGAGAATAAATTATGGACTGGCAGAAAATGGTTAATTTCTGAGAGAATGGAAAGGAAAATTGTTAGAGATGTCTCAAAAAATCCTTACTTAATGACAAAGGACATTGTCAATGATGTAAAGACATCAGGGTTCAATGTATCGATGAAGACAGTCACTAGATATTTTCATTGAGCAGCACTTTGAGCTTGTTGCCTAAGGAAAACTCCCTTAAACACATAAAATGCAAATTAGCTTATGCTAGAAGCTATCAAGAACATGAGAGTAAATATTGGAACTCTTTTTTATGGTCAGATGAAACCAAACTAGAATTATTTGGTCACATAAACTCCTGTTATGTATGGAGGAAAGTGAATGAAGCTCACAAACCAAAAAATAACCTCTATACAATTAAGCACAGTGGTGGGAGCATTCTGCTCTGGGGATGTTTTGCTGCTTCTGGACCAGGAGTACTAGTGAGAGTACAAAGTACCATGAAAAAAGAGCAGTATTTGGCTATTCTTAAAAATAATATAAAACAAAGTGCATGAAAGCTGTATTTGGGGCATTGCAAGACAAATTATGACAAAATACTTACATGACAGCAAAATTGTACCCTGCACAATATCCTGACCTAAACCCCATTGAAAATTTATGGGCATATTTAAAGGAAAAAGCAAGAGAAAGAAATCCTTCAAATTTGGAGGAACTAGAAGCTATTGCCAAGGAAGAATACAGCAAAATACCTATAAGTATGTGTAGGGATCTTGTAACAAGCTATAAAAAATGATTAAAGGCAAGAATCAAGAATAAAAGTTACACAATTGATCATTGAGGCAAGAGGGCCAATAATTTTGTCCTATGTTAAATGTTTTTTGTATTATTTTTTGAGATTAAACTAAAGATTTTGTTGTGGGCATCACTGCACATACTTCCAAATCCATTATTTCATCATTTGTGAAAAAATGCTTGTGAAGTTTCTATGAAAAATTGAGGTAGTGCAGCTTTATTTGTAATTATGGAAGTTGGAGTAAATAATTCTGTCCACAACTGTTTATGTTAGACTGTTCTAGTTCCACATGCCATGTGTAATGGATGTCAGTTATCAGTTATCTCCTGTTAATTCCCCTCTGAAAGTTCTCCACTGCCATAACTGGGTATTGAACTCACACACTTTGGGTCCTGTCACTGGATCTAACTAATGCCTGAAGAAAGCTGGAGCGTACAACGGCCGAAACGTTGTAATAAATATGGTGACAAAGATGAAAACAATAGTCCGAATAATGTAAATAGTGTACAAAATACCTCATCTCAGAAATATAGTCATTTACCTGAATTAAAAATTTATTTTTTTGTTCTATTTTTTTTTTTTTATATCTTCATTGCTAAACATTTGGGATACTTCAGGTCAGTAGTTCTCAATGCATTTTGCCTAATGTTCTCTTTTCAACATGTCATTCCTCCAAGATGCATTCCAAATAATATGCATATATTATTGAAAATCTTCATTCATACATATATATTTACATGGATTATTTTTGTAGTGGCAAAAAACACAAGCGCTAGCAGAAAGAAAATCCAGCGTGACCTCACAGTTGTCTGATCTGATGCACATTGCAGGTTGTGCTGCCTTGGAGAGTTTGAAAGTTAACACTTCAAATTTACAAATCTGTGGCCCCAATTACCCCACTGAAACCCTGGAATTCCTCCCTGGAAGGGAATTCCCTACTGGTTGACAACCCCTGCTTTAAGACTAATAGTATTGTCTGTAATTTCAAGAAAAGTCGTTAAAATATTAAACATTGTTTCGATGTTCAGATTTCTTGTAGAAGAGATTTGGGCATCTGAACAATGTTAGATATACTTATAGAATTATTAAGCAGTTCCAAATAATATTGATAAAATAAATTCTTTATGTCAACTTTGATTAGGTACTTAACGCTTCATAGCAAAAATAAATTTTCTAATTAAATTATCTTTGAGTTTTACAAATCTCCATGATTTTAACCACCCTCCTGCACTTTGCAGTTAAGTTGCCAGCTGTTTTATTTGGATCTTGATGTAGCAGTTAAATTTATTTAAACTAATTTTAAAATTTAGAAACTTTGGTTTGAGAACTTTGAGACAATGAGAGATATGAAGAAATAAAATATCAAACATTAGCAGTGAGTTTGAATAACATAAATATGGCAAATAAAACCACCTTACCTGAAAATGTATTGTATTTTTGCAAGCAATTCCCCTATCAGTTTCATGCCACAAAATATTGTCAAAAGAAGAAATGTGGGTCTGCTTATCATACATGCGACCAAACATTGAAGAAATTGTGAAAAAACACGAGGCACAGGTTTCACCCTAAATATACTGTACAAATAGTTGAATAGAAACATTGAAATAAAGTAAGTTTATATTTGTGTGTGTGTGTATTTTTCAAAATCTATGGTTTTATTTCATAATATTTAAATGTATACCCTTTAAAAATTTTGCTAAGTGTGCTATAATATTTTCATTTTTTTTGGTGGGGGGAAGAATTTAGAATTTAGCCTTAAGTTATCAAAGTCATGGTTAGTGGCAAGAACATTTAAAATTTCCAGTACCTCTAAATTGGCAGAAATCCTGTTTGAAATAATAGACAACCATCTGTGTTATAAATGAAAGAACTTTTCATCTTTTTTGAATGTCTACAGGGAAAATATAGATTAATTAATGAAGGAAAAAATATGTTTTTTTTTACTTAGTTCTTTTTTATAATCCTGTAAAAAATACTACAATTGGTAAAAATTTGCAGGGAGGCAAGACCTCCAAACTGGGCTGCTGCGGTCCTGCATTGCTTATAAAAATTGAGAAATACTGCTGTGGGCCATCCCAAAACTTTATGTTAGTTATATGGTTAGTTTATGGAATTTAACTTGAAGGAAACTGCTATACCTTACATTATCATTCATCTGGGCATAAGGTACAAGGATAGTGTCATGTAACCTCAAATAATTATCTTTTATATCTATTTTCCATTGTAAACATAATTAACATTAGCTTCCTTATACTCTACCTCCATAAAACAGGAAAAATCCATGTTCTTTTGTTTGATTTCATGGATAATAGATTAATGATGAAAATAAATATATTGGTTAAGAATAGCATCAAGAACAATTATTAAGTTCATGGAAATAATGATGGGTTGTATTACATCTAAAGTGAACATTAAAACTTCAAGAATTAATTTGAGCAAAAAAATACTTTTGTACAATAGTCAGGATGAAAACAGCAAAACAACATTGGCATCAAACAGAAAAATATAATCTTTTGATTAAGCAATATTTTTTAACCCTTAAAAATAAGTAAATCTGACTTTTAAAAAACAATAATTTCTGGAGCCACTCAAAAGTTATAAATAATGAATGCCAAACTTTGTTACTTGGTATTTAAGCATTAACATGATTCTATATGACTTACAATAATACACCAATTTTTATTACATACACAACAGATGTTATGCTTGAACATTTCACTCCTTGATGAACTTTAAAAGAGGCATCCATTAAAATTATTAACAACACCATTTTCTTCTATTTCACATTTTAAAAAATCATTTCCGAAAATATCCAACATGCACAACAAAGTTTGATGCAGATTTGTTATAGAGTAAAATCCCATTAATGTATTTATTAAACTGGGTATAATATGAATATAAATTTAATTTACTTTTATGAGTGTTGAAGTTTATTTAAAATGCACTGTCTTGTACATATATGCATTTACTTTGTTCTTTACTACTGTGAAAACTATTGCGTTTGTTTTAAGGTCACTTTTTAGCTGTCATTTATCACTTGTCAATTACTACCTTTTTTGCTAGCTGCTGCTATAAAGAGAGTAGAGTCGAAAGAAGAATGGCAAAACTTTCATACACTTTCAGCCATGATATCACAGAGACACATCACTGCTAACTGGGTCTAATCAGGGTGAAGGCTAAAATATTAAATTTTAGTTGATTCTACTAAATAACTTATTTGAGTAAGATCAAGAGAAATGAAAAAAAATCTAATTCCCATGATTCCATAGTAAAAATGGAAACCATCCTACTGGTGGTAAATTTAGAGATTTTCTCTTTTCAGCCAGTCCCTCACAAGGAGAGCAAGTTGAATTGAACAGCTCCAAAAATGAAAAACACAGATAAGTTTTATGCAAATATCATGTTTAATATTACCTTTTATCGATAGACTTATTACTTGCAAATAATTCATTCATTCACTAAAACAAACACAAACCAGAAACATTTACTAACAACCAATTATAAAAACATTCATACAACTACCAAACATGTACAACTAAATAAATCCTTCTGATTATTTATATATATATATATATATATATATATATATAATGTCTCATTTCAGTGTTATGGTGACTATATATTATATTTTACTAACCAAAAATTGGAGTCAAATAAGGCCCATTACAACATGTTTTATGGATTAGAAAATCCAGATTCTTCAAAAAATCCATTGTCTTTTGTCAAGCCTATAAGTGCATTGTCCTGCAAAAAAGAGGACATTTTTCCACAGTTTCCCTTCAGCATTTTCTTTCAATGCTTTCTTTAATTGACACATCAAGTTAAAATAGTATACTGATTTAGGTGTTTGGTCACCTGAAGATAGTCATCAAAATACCTTCATTGTTCAAAGAAATCTATGGTCATGACATTTCCTGTTAATTTTTGGGTTTCTTATTTCTTTGTCTGTGGAGAGTCCACATGCTACCACTGCATGGACTGTTGTTTGGTCTTCAGATCAGAATGGTGCAACAATATTTCAACAACAGGATGAGAAGTAATTCTCAAAAAGCTACCAGAAGATTGCAGAAAATGCTGCAAAATCAAGTTAAAGGTGTCAATTTGATATCATTTCTGGTCAGCATTCAAATATTTACACACCCACTTGGCTGTCAGCTTCTGCATATACAACCATTTGTGAATTATAAACCCAATGCACTTACTGGATGTTTCCAGTGTCTCAGTAATTCTTTTGGACAACATTCATTGCATCGTCGCAATCAGATTATGAACATTTTAACAATGTAAGGAGTTGGCACCATTGAAGGCCTCCAAGACTATGAGGCAATTTGGGTCTCAAAATCTTCATGCTGGAAGTTAGGATACCATTTCTTTATGTTTGAAGATGATGGGCACTTGTGACCTAATGTTTGCATCATACACTCATGGATTTTCTTTGGAGTTTTCTTCTGTACGAGCAGGAACATCATGACAACACTTGAAAATTTCACATTTTCCATTTGCTTGATTCAATCAATGATTTAAAGCAAAGTCAAAATTAGGCAAAAGAATTCGGAAAACTGGAACATATTTCAGCTACAGTGATAAAATAGTGCTCAGATTTTGTGAAGCTGTCTAGGCAGAAAATATTTCAGAACCCACATATAATAATGACAATAATAGCAAGTACAGGTTTAATAATAATAATAATAATAATAATAATAATAATAATAATAATAATAATAAAGAAGAAGAAAACAGCACAACTATAAGGGACTAAAATAATAATAATAATAATAACACAATTCTGTAATAACAATGATGATTCCTGTCAAGGTTACTTTAAAGATTAGAACAAACAGAAGGAAAAGAAAGACGGTAGGAATTAATAATGCAAAAAATAGAACAATGAATTAATACTAAGTCTAGTCTAGTCTGACCTTGTACTTTCACCAAGAGTCACAACATAGCAGTAACTTTGTCCTCCCTTTAACCACTTCTAGATTTACCAATGAAAAATATATAATTTGTCAAGCCAATCCAGCAGCCGTTTCACTCATACATTCATTTACTTTTTTGTTTTTATTAGGTTGGTGCAAAAATAATGTCGTTTTCTCACATATTAACATATGTGAGAAAACGACATTATTTTTGCACCAACCAAATACTTCTACTATCATCTGTTATAAAAAACGCATAGAAAAGCATTAAATATTACTTGCTTCAGGACACAGTTAATTATTGTGACATGTCAGCTAAGTAAACAACTATGTTATCTTTAATAATATAGAAAGCTTAAGATGATACAAAGCTTATACAAAACAAAAATAAACACTCATAGTTACAAAAAATGAGTGGAAATACAAGTGGGAATTTAATTTATGAAAAAAAAATGCATCAATTGTATTTAGGAGAGAATTTACAGGGAAACAAGTTGCTGAGTAAAATGTATCATATTCATGAGAGATTTGTAGGTTTTAGCTTCAGGTTAACAGGTCGGTAGGAAATGGTTGAATTTTTAACATCAAATTCATAATGTTTATTTTTTCACAGAAGAACCAAATTAAACCATTTAGATAATATGATAGCAATAAAATTTATTATAAGTACTTAGGTCATTTAGAAAATGTATTTAGATTGTAAATGACATGACAGGTGATGTAAATGTTTCACTCAGGTTCTTTAACTGGCTTAATGAATTGTAATGGGAAAGAAATAGAAATCAAATATCCTATGATATATGAGTTGATAAACTAGTCATGTTCCAGTTAGGTGAGAAAAATCAATCTGACTGAAATCTTGGCTTTTCTACTAAATAATGAGATCAAAAGAAAATCTTTAAAGAAACGTCTCTACTTTTGCTGTTTCTGCTACCAAAAAAAAAAAATTCCTTCCTCTTTCTCTCAAACAATAGCCATTCTTTCTCTTCATAGATTCTTTATCCAATCATCTTTTAGCACCAACCACACTGCAAGTATTTGAATAAGAAAATACTCATAAAATTATCAACCCTTTGATTGCCATAATAAAGCTATCATTAGGCTAACAAATTATAATTTTATGCAAGCATACAATAAATAAAAAGTTATATGAATCCACACATATACATACAGCTATATCTATATCTATATATGTATGATTAAAATGAAAGATGGTCCATGTGTACTTTTTATATGATTTATGCTGACAAAACCACATGAAAATGGAAATAGATCTAAGAACGCCCAGGGGTCATTAAAAGATAAGCATGCTGATAACTGCTCCATCATTTCTTGAACCAATCTTAATTGTTTTATACCCCTTCACACAGAACTTTTCACTGCCAGTTCAAGAAAGACATTTGGATCACTAACACAAAAAAGAGAATGTCTCATATCGAGAATATTTAACATCAAAAAACATAAAGAAAAAAATTAATTATTTTTAATAATATTTGGAAATCTCCACCTTTTGCCTGATGATGGTTGCGAGACTCGAAACGTGTGTAGCAAAATTATGGAAAATAAAACATAATATTTTTTTAAAAATCCACATTCCAACCAAAAACGTTTGTGGTTTCTCTCTTCTTTTTAATATACACACTTTTCTCTCATTGGAACTATTATAACCTCTTCCTTATATATATATATATATATATATATATATATATATATATATATATATATAGTATTATACAATAAAATACAAAAATTATCTCATAGGGGGATAGATCTATTTCAGCCTACAAAAACTTTGTCAGTATTATTCAACACTGGTGTATAGACTGAATTTGTAATTCATGTCAGAATTAGAAATTTAACTGTGACCCAAATTAATACAGTTTAATTTTTAATTTTTATCCAGGGTTGAATAAAACTGACAAAGGTTTTGTTGGTTGAAATAGGTCTATTTCCCATATGAGGTAATTTGGGATTTTACTGTGCAATAATATTTATTGGCACTGTTATAAAAATACATTGAGCACTTTCTGCAGATGAGTTTTAATATTTTATATTACTAGGATCCACTTGGATTACATAACAATGAATTTACTACTTTTACTATATATATATAGACATATATGTTGGAGATATTGTTTACATTTATAGGAAATGTGAATATAAGAATCAAAACTGCATTGTGGCTGCCATTTTAGACTCACATTTTAATAAAATATTTAGAACAAGTTTGTGGTGTAAAACTGATAGTCACATGCAATGTTGATTCCTATGTTCACATAATATATATACACACACACACACACACACACACACATATATATATATATATATATATATATATATATATATATATATATATATATATATATATGTGTGTGTATATATATATTATAGTAGCAAACTGTCCCAAGTTCACAGAGGTGTAAGTTCAAATAGCAGCAAATCCACTCTTCCACCTTATCAGCTTCCAGCACTCCAGCTTGCTGCCACTGATTTTATATGCACTTGAATTGGTAGGTAACACATACAGGTTATTCCATCACCCATGTGAATAACACATCCATACAGATACTACACTCTGATCCTAGGTAGAGTGTTAAGGAGTGACACTCAAATCCTTGGATGAGTACACATATATTTTTGATTCCCAGCAGACATCTGAAGAGTGACAGCCTAATCCTTGATACAGACATTTTGATCCTCAGAAGAAGAACAATAGGATAATAATTCTGTCATTATTTTTTATGAGTACAATGCTGTTATTTAGATAGAAATCCAGGGTTGAAGGATTTCTATTTCTCTCCAGTGTGAACCCAGGTAACATCTAAAGATGGGTAGTATTGAGTGCAAGGTTAGTTATATGAGGATAAAAATATGAATGTCCACATCAGACTAACTTACAAGCTGAATGGATTATATCTATATAAATAAGTTACAATACTAATAAAAATATTAATAGCCAACAGACAGACTGATAAAGATATGAAGATAAGTTAATTATCAACACAATGTTGAGAAATGGAGCTAGAAAATATCTTCAGAAAATAAAAATGGAGTTTTCCATTTTTTTAATACCCTATCATAAGAAGTAAAATATTTAATGAAAAATAATTCTGGCAACTATGAAGCCATTAGAAATGAGCCAGAGCTAATTCGCCAACGCTTTTATGTTAAAAAAATAGAAAACATTTATAGCAGTGGCACTTAAACTATCTGATGTTGCAGACTGGAATGGTTTCTTTCCAATGTACCAATGATTGGTTGCATATCTGTGCCAAATGATTATTTATACATGATCTGTAAAATATTGAACATTTATAATAATCTTAATATTTATTGGAAAAATATAAAGAATATATGAAAATTTTTTAAAATACCTAATCTATATTTATTTTGTAAATAATACTATAAATGCAAATATGGTAGCACAGGAGAAAAAAATGGAACAAGTACCACCAGTGAGGTGAAAAGAAAAGAATTATTAAGATAAAATTCTTTGTATTGCTGCTATGGAAAATCAGGACAGAATGTCTCTTTGTGGGCAAGGGAAGAGACTTGGAAGAAGGGGAGAGCCAGTAAAGCCTGGAGTTAAAGTGTGTGCCAGGTCAGTTGACTGAGGTCACTGGTGGTGATGTTGACAGTTTGCCTGTTTGCCACTACTACCTACAGTGTTGTAAGTGGAGTTTTTAAAAGCAGATAGGGTAGATCATGACTCACAGCTTTTTTTTTTGCTTTAGTGGCAACATTCAGGATTGGCTCCTTTTATATTGTATCTTTTTTTTAAAGGGATTATTTTATGAGCTGCATATGATACCTGGGTCCGCTGCGCTAATGGCAACTTTTATTTTTTGTTTTGCTTTCTTAGTGTTCATATCCAACTGACAGATTTTGCTGTAGAGTGAATCAGAAAGAGATCTAGTATAATAGTTTCTATAATTGTGAATGTTTGTCACAAAATTAGAGGTATTAACCCTGATTTTGAACTTTCTATGAATATATGAGATTTATCTCATCTCAATTTATAAAACTGAACTATTGTCTAAACAAGCAAAAAACCCCCTGACACCAGTGAATTGTTAACCTTCTCAACCCTTTTCAACAGTTGATTGAATTGAACTGAACATTTTATTGATAATGATTGTTCTTGTTGAAACCAACAGAATTGTAATTAGAACTTATTATCTTGCCTAATTGCGTGGTGCACAAAATGAAAATTTTGTGCAAGCTTCTTTTGTAAATTTTCTATTTTGTGCTTTTATTATTTTTCATGCTATTTACTAAATGTAAATTTCTTTCAAATTTCACATTGAAGTAAGAGTTTTGCTTTTTGTTATAGTGGAATACACCTATTCTATAGTTAATAGACTCTCCCACCTATAATAAGTAGGAGTAGTAAGAGTAACAAGGGAGTCGCTCAGTGGTTCGGTCAGTCAGTCGATGCCAGACGACCGTTAGTCGGATACTAAAGTATCAGCGACCACAATTAGATTTACTCCGTGTCATACATGTTATATGAAGTTCTTAATGTTTTGTACGTCGAACCTATTTTAGGACCGACTTAGTACAAATACAAGTCTCCACTGTGAAACCACTCCATAACACTTTTTTATTTGTGTCATTCACAATATTTGGGATAAGTTTAAACATTGCCAACAATAATATAAAGTAGTAATTACAATCTCACCTACAAAATTAGAACTATTTCCTTTTTTCTCTAAGGAAAATTTACTTTTTTCAAAAGATCATTTCACACTTTGAAGATGGCTCTTATAAGAACACTTCATGATCCTTTATAAACAGACAGTTTTTGTCACAGGCTCTTTTGCTTCTAATAATAATTATTACATTCTTGTTCTTTATAATATTCAATGTTATAAAAATTTATAAAAAGAAAAATAACCCCATGCCTCTTCCCAATACCTAAGAGCAAAGACATAATAATCAACAAATTGTTCAGATGGGGCTTTTTTTTGATAGGCTTTGATTTGTGTCTGGTTCAGAGTAATAAAAATCAAACATTCTGGAAAAAAAAGCATTGAGAATGAAAACTTATCCTTTGGGTTATTTTCCACCAATCAAAACAGAATTTAAAACCATAATAATTTGAAAAGATTCCTAGGTGAGCCTGTCAACCAAAATATAAACAAGATTATCAGCAGGTTAAAATCACTATTCATGCACACCTTACCAGAGGGAATAGTCAGGACATAGGGTCAAACCCATCAATTAGCATTTTCAGCTGGAGGCTGAGAAACCATTCTCCTCCAAAATGTCATGTGACCAACCAAAAACTCAGGATAAAATAACCAAAACTAAAAACAAGCCTTCCTTAAAGATATTAGGTTGGTGCAAAAATAATGACGGAATAATGTCGATTTCGATGTTAAAAAATACGTCAAAAAACGACATTATTACGTCATTATTTTTGTACCAACCTAATACATCATTGCTACCATAATTCTTCTTTTGGCACTTCCCATTTAACAACAGATACTTACCTCCTATAAATGTTCTCTCAACTCCTGATAGGTCAGAATATTAACAATGTATGAACTTTCACTCTATTTTTTTTTTACCAAGGACATTTTTTACATGGACATTTTTCTCTATCTGGCTTAATTTTTATTAGTCCCTCAAAATAATAATTTATTGTAAACAAATTCATTCTGTCTCAATTTCACAGTGAATATGATTTCATTTCTCTTGTGTGCCTAATAAGTAAACTAATTTTTTTTCTATTTGGTAAAATCAGCATAACATATTTAATTATGTTCAAATGTTTTTCTTCTTTTACCAAATTTATCACCGAAATTGACATAATTCAAAGCAATTTTGGAAAAGGAAGTAATTATATTTCTCATAATTATAGATCCAAATATTTATAATTTTTTCCCAGATTCATTCATGCAATGGAAGCATCATGAATCAAAGACAAAATAAAAAATGAAGAAATCTATGATTCCACAACAATTTACATGAGCCTCTTTTAATCAAATACTTAATATGTGTATCCTATGAAAAATATATGTCAACTTTTCCACCAAAGGGAGATAATCACCTTCTGTATCCCTACAGTGGCTTCAGTAGATAAAGTTACAGCTAGCTGATTTATGCAGTATTTTTTCTGTGCCCTTCTCTGTGTCTCCTATTCTTAGCCATTTCATATTTGATTGATGTAGATAAAATAAATACTTGATAGGAAGTAAATTTTAAACTTACTGAACGGTATCAAAATCTATTTGCATAGTTAGGATAAAAGCCAGTTCATTCTGTGCTAATATAAACTGCTATAACTTGAAATGAATTTCAAATTCAAAAATTAATAGTCACTTTGGGAGTTTGAAGCTTTAAAATAGACTATAACATATCATTTCTCTTTATTATATACTCATATCTACTTTGGTCCATTGCACTTTAATGATTTGTTCTCCAAGCATGCTAAACTGAGAACTTGCAAGAATCCAACAAATTTTTGTAGAAAATGGTTTTCCTGTTAATGTCATTAAGTATGTTATCAAACATAAAATCAGGTGTTTTAAAAAACCAGTAGTTTTAGGACCCAGCCAGTGTCCAATTTACCTTAAATTGCCATGGTTATGCAGGAACTGTCAGTTGCTTGCTGATAAGGTTTTGGCTTGCATTATTTCATGTTAATAACACTGTTAAGTTGTATACTGTCTTTCAGACTAGATCTGTGTTTCTATCCTTTAATAAAGATTGGTTGTCTTATTTTCAAAATAGTTCTGTTGTTTGCAAATATAAATGCTGTTGTGATACAATATACATATGATGGACCAATCAAAGATTGGCAACCCATATTGCACAACATGTCTCCCTATTTATGATCCAGCAGTCGGAATCATTCATTAAGGACTACGCAATCTCTGCTCGATTCATCTATTGGACAACAATTATTAGACAACCCAAGCTGTGCTGCCGAATATGATGACACATTATTTTCTGTTTTACATAGAGCAGCTCACTCTGTCCACCACCTTATAGTTCTCAAAGCTGGGTATATCAAATTATATCAGCACAGCCTATGTAAACAAAAGGATTATTTCATTCGATCCTTGTGTTTGTTTGAAGGAGTATAAGTTTGGTTTCGTTTGCTTTGTTTTACAGCATATCAACCTCAATGGGCTATTTAATGCTGACAAATTTTTATTGCTGGTAATATTTTCTTTCAAATTAAACTATAGTTGGTAATATCTTTTTTTTTTCTAAAAATGTATTGCTGGTAATAATTTTTTTTTTTTTTTTTTTTACAAAGTATTTCTGGTATGTATCAAAACCTATTTTTACACTTTCATAGTGTTTTAACCCCAGTTTGGGTGTCAACTATTTGCCCATAGCTGGGACCCTAACAGGTACTACCACCCCAGGTCAGGGTGGACCTGGGGACATAAGCAATTAAGAGGTGATTCCAGACTCCTCAAAACCTGATCAGAGGCCTTGCTGTTGGATGTAGTTTATCGTCTTACCCAGGACCCGGCGTATAACTTAATATTTTTCTTTTGGAACCTTTTAATATTTGTTTTTAATCGCCAATTATTTACAGTTAAAATTTGTTTTAATTGCGTTCAAGTTTCTCCTCCTCATTCACTATTATTTTATAATTGTGTCTGTAGTTTTGCTTAATTGCGCAAACGTCCACCTTTTGAAAAAGTGTTGGTGGAAAAGGAATCCTCTAAGGCATATATAATGATGTTGTCTTTATTTAAATCTTTATTATAATCTATGAAGGATAAAGAGAAATGTTTAATAACTTCAATAAAAAGTAAAAAAATGCTAGAAATTGCAAAAATGCCTGGCAGATAACACCAAAGATTGAAGAAATTCATTGAATTTCATTGATGATTCTGTTGTATCAAGCGTATGGTAACGAGAGAAAGGAGCAACAAGGATTAGAGTGAAACAACATTTATTGTTGGTAGAGAGTACAGGAATAGCGATCATGTGTACACATAGCGTTGGGAGCTGAGCCATCTCTTGTGACGGTGTGGCTGAGGTCACTGGATATGGTTGGTGTACATTTGGTTGATGGAAGTCATGGTTGTAGGTCGTCTTGTTGGTTATTTGACCTGCATGATGGTCAGTGTCCAGTGGCTGGGCCACAACTGTATCTGTTTGTCCTCAGAGCCTGCTTTTAAGCAGGTCTGGTAGTCCCAAGGAGCATCTCTTTTACCGGAAGAAACGTTCACAATTGGCCACTACCAGAGTTTACTTTGTAGACCAGACATGGTGCGTGGAGCCCAATGCACAGAAAATGACTTTTATTTCATCTTCTGCATTCATGGTGGTCACATCTGGTCAGTATGCAGAATGAATCAGAATGAGATCTAATTGCAACGGAGTATAACAATTCCAATGCAGATCTAATAAGAACAAAGTAAGTATTTTATCTCACCAATTAGTGTCCCATATCAGGGAAAAGTTATAATAAAAAATCTGTATTTTTAAGCATTGCAACTGAAAGGAAGTGTCAGAAACCGCAAGATTTTAAGTCTAATAGCAAAATATGTGAGACTGAATACTAGACCTCCTTTTAAAAATATTTTTATACTCTGCTTCAAATTAAATCTCTTTCTGATTCACTCCTCAACAAAACCTGTTGACTGGATGTGAATGCTACAAAAGCAAAATTAAAAATAAAAAGTTGCTTAAAGCATCTGGCTGACAAAACAAAACCCCAAAAATATAAAACACAATTTAAGTGTTGGAGGCAATCATGAATGTTTCCACTAAAGCAAAAGCATGACAAAAAAACACTGAGTCACGTATCCATCCTGACTGCTTAAAAGGACCCCATTTGCAACACTCAAAGCAGTAGGCAGTCAGGCAGTCATAGAGTTAGCCAGGTTTAATTAATTAGATTTTGTAAAAATATTACTTAGTTTTTATCAAAAACATGGCAAAACATAAATTTTCTCCAGCTGAGTATGCTCTCACTTGTCAACATGTTTAATAGTAATCATACAAGCTTGTGATTACTAAAAAAAATTATGCTATAGAAAAAAAAATATGGAAGCCCATAAATTAAAAAACCTTTGTGGAAATATTTTTCAGGTCAGTAGCAACTCCTTAATCAAGTGATTTCTTAATCTTTAGTATATTTCTAATATTATTATAATGACATCAAAAACTTTATTAAACAGACAAAATTACTATCAGTATGAGAAAATTAGTTAAAAGTTTCAATAATATTTTGGTGGCCCAAAAAAGGGCCATTATTTTTTTTATATCAAGGGACATAATTCAAAATCTTATTTTTTGATCATCCATAGAAATAACAGTTGTAAAATAATAAAATAAAATTATTTAAAAAAAATAAAATGTTCACATTTGAAAATGGCATTAAACTTTACATTTTTTGATTCTTCAAACTCGTCTTTCTTTTATATCAACATTATCAGCAACAAAAATTGAAAGAGTACTGAAATTGTACTGTAAGAATATATGTCAGTTTTTCACAAATATAGATTAGAGATTTTTTTTCCTGTGGAAACAAAAAATATACTGCATATTTTATAAAAATTAACCCTTTGAGCCTTGAAAAGTAAATGATGTAATGCTCATCCACCGGTTGAACAGTGATAGAGAAAAATGACATAGCACCCATGAATGGTGAGTAAACAGTTGTAATTATTTTTATATCTACCATGAAACATTACATACCAATTATTTGCAAATTTTGACTTAGGAGCTCAAACAAAAGGGTTAAAATTGTTTAGGAACACAGGGCCCAATGGGTTAAATATCAGTAAATCTCTGCAAAAAATAATTTATAAGATTTCTTGAGTCCTTTTATTAAGATTTCAGACTATATTTTAAATGTATTCATTCTTTATAATTTTTGCTTTTAATGATATAACACCTTCAGAGATGTAGTTTTATAAAAATGTAAAAATTAGGAAAACTGTACTGAGTCCCAATAGAAAAAACAAAATAAAATAAACTATGAAAACAAAATATATAAACAAAAATAAATAATTTAAATTTAAATAAGGCATCTGTGCTTTCCTTTAAAACCTTTCTTTCTTTCTTTCTTTCTTTCTTTAAACTTCTCTCAATATACTTCTCTCTTAACTAATGAGAAGGCAATCTTCAAATAAAGAAGAAAAAACTAAACCTGTCCAAAAAAATGATGGAAGTTTGCTGAACCAGAGCATACATATTTATGGCCGTAAATCTACCAAAATAAAATATGCTCCATGCATAACTTCTGTTATGTAAAAAAATGAAAAGAAAGGAATGCTGGAAAATAAAATAATTTTGGCCAATCAAAAATATTGATAAAAACACAGTAGATTGACACTGACCTATTTTTAAGTTAGCTATTTCTATGAGCAAGGTCTGGCCTCAAAACTACCTACTCACTACCAAGCTGAAATAGACATTTCTCCAGACTGCCAACAATATCCGCCTTATAAACTAACATTTTGTGACACTGAATATCAAAGGACTCACTCTAAAGCAAATAAATAAAAATATATTATTTATTTTATACTCTTAAGTCAGTTCATTTTGTTTCAAAGTCTCCAGTAAATAAAAACCAAGAATATTGGACAGATCTCCACAGAACATCCAAAATTTACTAATACAGATTAGACACAAGTAAAGGGGATATAACTGACCTCTGACCCAACAAATACTTCCACAATACTTAAAAATAAAAATAAATGTTCAATATAAAGTTCATTCATTATTAAAAAAAATGCTGAACATTTCAATGAAATCCAACAATTCCCTGGTTTTTGGTAAATTTTAAAAAATTCTGGGTATAATTTTTGTTTTCATATGTCAAAAATGTAGAAGATTTTGAAGATACCTATTAAAACATGTAGAGTATTCTGAAAAGTAAAGTTTGTATTGGTAAACAAAGATTCATCAGAAAAATGGACACTTTGGAATGCAATTCTGGATACCATAGTTTTTTTTCATATGAAAAAATACAGTAGATTACAAAATCAATGGATGAATGATTTCTAAAACTATTTTCAGAAAATGAAAAATACATTTCATATTAATAATATTGTTATAAACATGCCCACATTACAATGACAATATTTTCAGTTTTTTGTTCAAAACATTTACCTTTCTAATCTTTTCACATATTCTGTTATCAGAAATTAAAACATAATGCTTTTTGGAGTTTCAGTAACCTGGACTAATAATGTGAAACTTGGAAAATTCAGTAACTATTGGCATAATGTCAGAGTGAAATGTAGTCTACTATAATTTATATTTATTATATAAAATATCTGGCACATTAAAAGAGCAAGTATTTCTCTGAGTCTCTTTATTAGTTTTCTAAAAATTAAAAGTAGCTAATAATGTGTGTATGTGTGTGTACATATGAGTTCTGCATATAAGGTGAAATATTGTGTATATGTATCTTATTATCACAGGTGAACTTTATATATACAAAGTCCACCAAAAAATGCATATACACTTCAGGAAAGGAAAAACTTGTATAGATATTGTAATACTATATTTATTCAGATATCATGTTACCTTTGGATTCTACAATTACAAGAGATGCTCAAAATGGGCGCCTTTAGATTCCAGACATTTATTAGTATGGTGAACCATGTGGACATATGAATCAATACTGTATGGTGAATGTCAGTTCCACACTTCAATGCAATTTTCAGACCAGAAGTGTTAAAAAAAATTACAAATTTTGTAATGATTTTATAACATGCATTTGAATATATATATATATATATATATATATATATAGAGAGAGAGAGAGGGAGAGAGAGACAGACAGACAGACAGAGACAGACAGACAGAGACAGACAGACAGACAATGTGGACATATGAATCAATACTATATGGTGAATATCAGCTCCACACTTCAATGCAATTTTCAGATTTCTTGGTCTGAAGATTGCATTAAAGTGTGACTAACATTTACCATCCAGTGTGGATTTTATATTCACACTGTCTATATGCATAAACATTCTGCCTCCAATAATGAGTATTCTTTCCATATTAATACACCAAATATATATATATATATATATATATATATATATATATATATATATATATATATATATATATATACACACTGGGTGTGAAGGGTAAATTGGGTCCATTTTATATTTTTAGTGACATGCATGAATGCACGTTGTTTATTTTTGGTTTTGTTGACTGCACAGTATAGTAGGGACAGTTGGCCACCATCTTTGAGAAAAAGAGCATCATTATGCAATTCACTCTGCCAGAAATTTGGAAATTCCATGCTGTACTGCTTGGCATTTGTACCAAAAGCTCCAATAACAACATTTTAGAAGCATTTGGGTATTAATCTGAGGATGGTGCAGAAGATTTGGAAAGAGATGAATGAGTCTCATGATGATTATGAAGGTACGGTGGCTTGTAAAACTCACTCTGATCATTTCTGATAAGATAAGAATTCCTGAATTTGTTGGTTAGGGTTTCAGTCACAACAACACAAAGGCCTACTTCAAATAAGGTCATAAGGTCATCAATGTGGAGAACCCAATGAAAATTAAATACTCTTACTTCATATGATTGTCAGTCTACTTCCATGATAAAATGTCCTAAAATCCAAACTAGTGTTTTGACCAACATCTACTTGTGTAAAACAAGTGTACCATTTTAGAGTATGAAAATAAAAATGTTTTACCTTGACAAATGACATCTTTTATTTTATTTTTTTTTACCTAAATCATTTTTGATTGAGAATATTTTTGGAAACAAAGAAATTTTTCAGAAACATTCACATAACCAAGTGTGAATGAAGAAAGTTTTTTCCCCATTTAATCTCTTTTTTTATTATTTTTGTTGGTTATTATTTTTTGGTTTTTTTGTATTGCATTTTTTTTCTTCTTGTCAACCTGAAATGAAGATTTCCGACTATTTTTAAACCAGAACTACCAGATTATCAATGTGTGTCTTAGCTAAAAAAACACTCAATAAATTATCTTTTATTTCTCAAGTAACTCTGATAAAGACAAAGCATCTATGGATATTTTTTGTTGATAGAACATATATATACATATATATATATATATATATATATATATATATGAATGATAAAAATATAGTTTTAAGGTATACTCAATTACAGAGATAGAGTATATGTAAATATAAAATAATAAATATAAAATAATAAATATAAAATGGGATACTGAGGTCAACACTGAGCAGCAATAGTCTGTTTCATGCCTGAATACAATCCTCAGGCCATCTCTCTCTCTCTCTCTCTCTCTATATATATATATATATATATATATATATATATATATATATATATAGGATTAACAAAATATATAATATTTGTTACTTAGCTGATTGATGTTATTTTCAGTACCCCAATTCCAGAGATTCATAGAGAAAAATATTTTTTGTAATCCTTTGGTCCACTCATCAGGAGGTATCAGCAATACAGGATTTTCCTGTTGTTTTTGACATTTGATGATCTAGCAACTCATTTCTTAGAACTGAACAGCTAGACTACTTGGGAATATGTTTTGATTATAGTGATAAAGGCTTGTACAGAAACAAATGCACTTTTCAGAAGAACCAAAGACAGAAAATTGGTACACATAGTATGTCACAAGATTTCCAAACAATACACCTCAGGTTTTGAATTCAGAATTGTCCTTCTTTTAGACTGGTTGCCAACCAAGGCCAAAGATGTGAGTGCTATATTCATTTTTGCGTAATTTAGATGATAATTCATCCATCACCCTATATATATATATATATATATATATATATATATATTAAATAAAATATGTATTAAATAATATATATGTATTTGTAAAAAATTAATGGACTTTTTTAATTTGAAATTTTTATTACTTCAAACTTTTTAGTGAATACCCATATTTGAGATAGATGCTCAGTTTTTATTGTAAACACTGTCTATTGCATATATCTGCCTTCACACTCAAGAAAGCTTAATAAAAAAAAAGTGCTTTCTGGCAGGGTTCAAACCTGTTCAGCCTTTTTTTAGGAGAAACAACCGTTTCTGGATTTTCTTAGACTGCTCGGCCGCAGAGAGCAAATAAATTACCAAGGTTCTGTTTTTTCTTTTAAGGAAAGCACATTTCTTTGTTCAGATTTTTCTAGAAAATCCATATCTTCTAAGTTTCATATTGGGAACATAAACAAAGCATTTTGGACAAACTTTTAAAACCTCTGGCACAAAGTTAGCATACATGAGATACATCCATGTTGTTGTCATTAGGTTTATTTTTGTGACTGTTTGCATGTCTTATATATTGAATGTCTGTACATATATGCATAGCTATATATATATATATATATGGCCTGATATTAATGACCTGAGGATTATATTGAGGCATGAAACAGACTTTCACAATACAGTGTTGATATCTATATCTTGTTACAAACCAATTATCACAACACAAAATATAAAAAAAAATGGTAAAAAAACTGACATATTACCAAAGGATATGGCCAAGGTTTCCACTCCATTAGTGGTGGGTTCTCTCACAGTGTCAAATAAGCACAAATAAAGAGAAATAATTAATAGTGTCAAATGACAAACACTGAAATAAGATTTAACAAGATTTAATTATACATTAGAATAATATAGAAAATATGCTTGTATGTAAAGTTGCATGCGATGTATGTGATATGAAAATCAAAAGAAACACTTAGCTTTTGTTCATTATCTGAAATAATGTGTTTTCTTTTTTTCTTTCTCTCTCTCTCTCTTTTTATATTTCTCTCCCTCTCTTTTTTTATATTTCTCTCCCTCTCTTTTTTTTCTTTCTCTCTCTCTCTCTTTTTTCTTTCTCTTTTTCATTTGTCTCTTTCAGTTCAGTACTTTGTTTTTGTATTCACATGTGCAGAAATATATTTTAAATTCTGTTTCTCTTTCTTTACCATTAAAAGTTTTGACTCCAAGTGATAGTCATTCCCTTTTTCATGTCTTCAGCAATATAGAATTTCTCTTTCATTTAGGAAGATTTAACATTATGCTAAGCATTGCTTTCTCCAATTCAATAATTGGATGAATCATACATGCTCCTGTCTTCAGTGATTAACACATTGAGTAATTCACTTTTGCATTTGGTCTAAGACTGTTTGGTCTATCAAATATAGGTCCACATGCGGCATAGTATGTGCGTGAGTTAGGACTAGGCTTCAGTCTCTTTATTATGCATTCTCCTTTAGTTGACGATAACAACAGAAAGGGTGTTGATTGCTGAAGCTCTGCAGTCCAACTGATTCTTCAGATATTTTTCCCCGCACAACTTTTTATATTAGATCACATGATTCCACACGTGTGTGAGATGTATTTTTAGATCTCACCCAATTTTGTTTCTAGGGTCAGTCATTTGGCTATTCAATTGTTCATCAGATTGTTGACTTCAACAAATTGATAGAAAGACAGTGGGTAAACATCACAGTTAGAGAGAGAAAGAAAGAGAGATGATTTACTATAGATGTAAAGAGTATCGAGGGTTAAGGGGTTAGCTGTGTAGTAACATAACAATCTACATTCCTTCAAAAATGAACAATGGCAACATGTCTAGAAAACCAGAAGTCAAATAACAACAATTGAAAAAAAAGAGGAAAAAGGAAAAAAAGGAAGAAAAGATTAAGGAGTGAGTGCAAAGTGGAAAAAAAATAATGAAAGGGACAAATAGTCATACATGCATGCAGATACATGCAGATGGGCACATGGGCACACATGCACACATACGAAGGCACACATACACAACGAAAAAAAACAAAAAACTGGCCCTAATGAAAAGTACATATAAAAAGAAGAATCAAGAAGTATAAGCAGTCAATTGCTGATACTTCTTGACAAGTGGACAGAGTAAATCTTAGAGATTCTCTGTATGAAATTCTGGACTTGTGATGCTGAAAAACCTTTAACTTGTATTAATTCTCTTTCTCTCTCTCTCTTTCTCTCTCTCTCTTTCTCTCTCTCTCTCTCTCTCTCTATATATATATATATATATATATGTATATGTATGTATATATATATTTAATATATTTTCTGTTTATACATTATTTTTATAGAGACAATTTAAGTAAAAGGTCTATTTTTAATTAAACAGTATTAATTACATTTCGTAGAAAATACGTGTTCTCTGACAGGAATTGAACCTGTATCCTAATATGGAAACCATCAATTAATCTAACGTGCTATACCATTTAGTTACAGAGGAGTGTCTGGTTAGGTAAATGGTATAACACGTCAGATCAAATGGTTTCCATATAGGAATACAGATTTGATTCCTGTCAGAGAATGCATATTTTCTACAAAATTTGTTGAACATTCAGGCCACTAAATATAATTAATACTGTTTAATTAAAAACCGAGCATTTACTTAAATAAATTGTATCTGTAAAAATAACATACATGTATGTTATATATATATATATATATATGTAAAAATCCATGGGTAAGTAATCCAAGTGAATCCTAATAGTATAAAATATTAAAACTGATCCACAAAAGAGAGCTCAATATATTTATTATAGAGCATATTAACAAGCTCCAGGGAATTTATCCCGAGGAGTGAAATGGCCATATAAATTGGGTACAACTGAGTTTCATTTTTATGTAATATATATATATATATATATATATATATATATATATAGAGAGAGAGAGAGAGAGAGAGGTCAACACCTAGTGCCAAGAGTGTGTTAATTGCTTAAATGCAATATTTAGGCTATGAAGATTGTATTTAAGCATGAAACAGGGTGTTGACTTCAATGCCCACTCTTATACTTTATATTTACATATGCTCTATCCCTGATATTGAGCATTTTGATCCATAAATCTTAAAACTATATTTTTATCATGTATATACATGTATATATATGAATGGCTGGCCACTCCTATCCAAGCATGCCTGTCTACTAGGGTGTCTAGCTAAACCCTGCTGCAGATGTCTGATCAGGTATATTTGTGTTAATTCAACACCCACAGATCCCACTTGTGGTTTATACTGCTACTTTGCCGAGCAAACTTTATTTACAGTTTCTGGAAGAGAGTGCATTATCTAGTGTGATCAACAGTCTGAACAAGTCCAGCATGCTCAAACCCTCAGTCACGATAACTTGTGACTTCATGCTAGCACAACCATCGACAGTTCCCAATGAATTCTGTCTACCCAATTTCACTCACAAAGCTAGTGTCAACTCGTGGTATAGTTTTCAGACACTTTACATAGATATCAAATGCTGAGATTACTTTCTCCAGACTGATAACATGAAGAAGTCATCTTCCAGGACAAATTGTTTATGGTGAGATTTAAATGCAGGTGTCATGGTTAGAAAGTGAACATTCTAATCACTCAGCCACATGTCCATAAATATATATTAATTCAAACTTTATTATAGTTGATACTCATATTTGAAATAGGCACCCCATTTTTGCTTTTGCTTTAAACAGTGTGAATTATGTTTATCAGACTGTGTTTTTGAGAAATTCTAATAAAGAAAATGTTCTCTCCAGCAGAGATTGAACCTGCATCCCCCTTTGAAGGAGAAACCACCAATTGAACCGGCATACTTTACCACTTGGCTACGAAGAGTGTCATAGTTCTGCAAGGTCCTATTTTCTCTTTTTAAGGAAAGCACACTTCCTCACTACAATATTTTTCTCGAAAAACCATATATTTTTATATGCGAAGCATAAACAAAGCAATTTCTTAAGAATTAATATATTTATTTCTAATCCATCACTTTCGTTACTTCAAATTTTATTGTAGTGGATAAGGAATAAAAACTTAAAAATAAATCCATTTGTTATGAATATACTCTAATGGGTGTGCAGGTTCACCTCATCAGTGATGTTATTGACTTGGGGATCATGACAAGTTTCGGGTCTTTCAACATCATACCTGTTTGCCCAAGCGATTCTACACAATACCTATTCCGGCAAGCAATCCTGAAGTAAATTTCCACCAAGCACACAAGAACGGACATATAAAGAACTGTCACTGCTGATCTTGAAATAGCAAGCGACCAATTAGAAACGCCCTACATCACTTCCTCCTCAGCCAAAATGAGACAAAAAAGAGAACAAACTGAATGCTTGTCTTTTCCCCTCTTAGGTCCAACACTTGGAAAGACCAGATAGATAGATAGATATAAACATAGATTGATGGATATGAACAGAGATAGATAGATAGATAGATAGATAGAAACAGAGATTGATAGACATGAACAGAGATAGATAGGAACAGAGATAGATATTAGGCTGGTGCAAAAATAATGACGTACTAATGTCGTTTTTTGACATTAAAAAATATGTCAAAAACCGACATTATTACGTCATTATTTTTGCACCAATCTAATAGATAGATAGATAGATAGATAGATAGATAGAGTCCAATAGACTGGCATAGATAGATATATAGATTTGAATAGACATAGATAGATAGATAGATAAAAAGAGAACAAACATTAATTCTTTAGTCAAAAAATAAACTGTCCAAAAATAAATTTGTAACTCTTGCTCTATGACATCAGCATTTTCAAGAGGCATGGAGAAACATATTGCAGGATGGTATTTATTGCCATTTCTATATATGTATATATAATAATATTATATGTATATAAGAATACAGCTTGTGTTGACACCCAAAGAGGATATACAGTATATTAACCTGATGCTGAGTACTGTTAACAAATCCTTTATTTTAGAATTTGTGCATATGTTATCATTTACTGTAATCCAGCAAAATAACCCAATATATTTTATCTTGACTCTTGTATAAACTCAGTTGCATATTCAAGATGCTGATTTTAATGTTCCATCAGTGCATCTCACTTTCGCTTTCCCTCCACACACACACACAGACATATATATATACATATACACACACGAAACAATGAAACAGCACAAAGAGACGAGGTCAGATCGTTTCTGCATGAAACTCAGAGTGACAATTTAGATCTTGTCTCTTTGGGTTGTTTCACTGGTTAGTTTTACTGCTCTGTTTTGGTCTATTTGTTATTTGGGTTATTGGCCAAATGTCTGTCATTTCTTTTTTTTTTTTTTTTGTCTTTTTTCATATCATTTGATATTTCCTTCCTTTTCGTCTTTCGCTTTTTGTTTGTTTGTTCTATGTTTCTTTTACTTTTTCTTTCATCATTTCAAGTTTTCCAGTTGGCAGGTTTAGTGATGGTAGAATTGTATTTGGAAGCCTTGCCAATGATTTGTTTTATTTTATAATTATGTATTATTTTAATACCTATAAAACTCAGGTGGTGGGAAAAGAACCTGGATAATACAATTTGTAAATAAAAAATATATTTGAACAAGCTGATAAAAAAAAATTCAGTAAAAAAAGAAAAGACTAAAGACATCTGTGTCCATCAAAAATAATCAATCAGCATCGTAATGCCTAGTCAAAAGAAAAAACACTGACAGAGTAAATTAAGTAAAAATGTAAAAGTGCTCAATACACTAAGTAGAGCAAAATCTAAAAAACCTAGTGAGCCAGAACCTACCTACCAAGGTTTGACCTAATGGATCTTCAGGGTACTACTGTTTTATTTTATATATATATATATATATATATATATATATATATATATATATATATACACGTTTATAGTAAGATATATACATATTACTATAAATGTTATGTTTAGTGGGTAAATATGTTTAAGTAGACATCACTATTTTTTAAACACTAAAATTAATATCTACAACCCACAGATTGATAAGTACTGAAAAAAAAATGTGAATCCCAACAGGAATCAAATCTGTATTCCTTTTTTCAATAAGGGAACCAACTTTTAAGCTAAGCATGCATTACTAGTAGGCCATAGGAGGACAACACAGCAAAGTAAGTTTAAATTACTCTCATTGGGAGTGTTCAAAGTTTATATCCACTAACTTTATTTTCAAACCAAAGTAATCATCAAGCAATTAACAGAATTTTTTAAATGCAACATTATTTCTTATTATAATAAACATTATTTTTAGTAGATAGTAATAAGAAATAAGGTTTGATTTTAAAAATTCTGTTATTTGTCCATGTGTTGAATATTGCTGCTATATCTGGTTTGGTACTCCTGCTATTCGTCTTATGGAATCCTCCATACATGCCTGTCACTCCCTATGGGAAGATGCACTCTTCCCCAAATTAACCTTTAACCAATCTTCACTTCACTTTTCCAAACTCAACTTCCCATTGGTTAAAAGGACACAAAAATGTAGCAAGTTGAAACAAGTCCTTTTTTTCCCGCACAGCTGTCTGGAGCCTATTTGAAAACTCAAAAATCTATAAAAAAAGAATTGCTTGACTTAATTCAAGTCAGTCAGACACTGAGTTTTGAGAGATGCCAGCAGACTCCATGCATGCCAACACACTGACTCAATAACACTACCAGCCTCTCATCAACTCATCACAACTCGCACTACTATTGCTGTGTGAAGAAACTTACAATTTACTAAAAAAGTGACATTATCACTACGAAATAGTAATTGTACATTTAATCAACTTTAGCATATCAGTCAAAATCACACAACTCTTCATAACTTGAATCAACACTTAGAATTGTCACACACATACACACTATTATTTGAACTCACACAATTGACATTTTACCTTGCAGAAATCAAACTGTTTTAATTCATTCACCAAATCTCTGCATGGACACTCTTTGCAATCTTATCTCACTTGCCATGTTTAACAAGCAACATATCATCATTTTGTGTATGTCAAATATATATATATATATATATGTATATATATATAAATTCATGTTATTGTTGAAATCTATAACTACTTTGTTTTTTTTCCTTGATTTCTTCAAGTTGTATTGTCTTCATCTGTTTGTTTAATTTATTTGTTGTGGATAAATGCATAATGTACATGCACAATTTAGACCTTCACACAATTTCACCTTCTGACATTTCTTACTTAGCATAAATTCTGCAACAAAGTATATTTAATCACATCTCCCTAATAGCTGCAATGATCCTTTAATTTGAATAAAGTGCTGATTTCATGTTTCATCTGTTTATAAACATTTAAAATGTCTTCCTTTCTCACATTTCTCAGTACTAGGCCCTATACCTCCCTCTTAAGGGCATCATCAAAGATCTGCACAGGACTGGTACAAGGCCATTAACCAGTGATTACCAACTTGTAGAATTTTACTTGCATTTTCCAAACACAATCCAGGTTACACAAAAAAAAATACCAACATGAACCCCATGATAGAATGACTCGAGATCTTTGTTCCAAAATTAAGCAATTTTTTCTTGCATTACAATCTTGAAAAATTCAAGTCCCAAGCACTCATTGCTTGACTAAACTATGTTGTAAAGCTATTTAAAGTGTTAAACTAAATTTTTTAATTTGATAAATGAAGACATTGTATTTCCTGAGAATGGAATGGGGTGTTTCCCTTTAAAAAAAATTATAATATGACATTAATATTATTGAATCTCCAGTATCATGTAAAATGGAATCCCTTATTTTGCAAAAAAAAAAGAAAAAGAAAAGAAAAAGAAAAAAGTTTTCAAAAGACACTTTAATGATATAGATCAGCACTTCTTAAACTATGAGTTGTGACCCCAGATGGGAGTCATGAAGCAAAATGCTGGGGGCATGAAAATTTAATTCAAACACTTGAATTTCAGTTTCTATGTTATTTCACAAATGCAAAATATTTAAAGTGATGCACTACACAAGCGCTGTGGTAATTAAACACGTGCGGTACTGTTGTGACTAATGCAGTGATAATATATGTATTTTCAGTGTAGTTCAGTTAATACCTGGGGTTGCAAAAAATTGTGTGATGAAAAATGGGGTCATGAAGAAAAAGTTTAAGAAACACTGATCTATCAAAGAGTTAATATTAAACAGAAAAGTACAACACGTACATACGCAAGTGGGTGCTTCGTGATCCCATGTACCATCTGGTTTACACGTTTGAACCTCTGATCCAAGCAATTGCATTCCATTAGCACAAGAATAAATGATATGACGCACAGGGAAATTTTCTACCCGAGCATGGCCATGTGCAATATGGCTGGGTTCTCCACACATTTCATTCAGTGTTTCACGGTTCACTAAGAAAAAGGAAAAAAATAAAGTATAAATGCTCAAGAACAATGGTTGTTACAAAAGATTAAATGATTGTGCTCAATTGTTTAAGTTTTTAAATCACTTGAAATGTCTTTTTTTTATTAAATTGTAAAAGGTACACAAAAAGAAAAAAATTCTCTGTAGATTTTATTAAAAAAATATGAGTTTGTATTTTGAATAAAAATCATCTCAGCATTGAAGATTACACTTATATACAAGTCTTGATTTTATAATCCAAATTTTTAGGCAGAAAATTTTAAGCCAGTCTATACAGAAAAATAATTTTAAGAGGGAGAAGCAGTTCATGGTTTTAATAAAATATTTGATGGAATTGTACATTAGACACGAGAACACTATTTACATTATTCAAAGTATTGTCCTCATCTTTGTTGCCATATTTATCACAATGTTTCAGCTGTTGTATGCTCTGACCTTCTTCAGGTGGTTGGAATGTCAAACTGAGCCCTCCATTTTGCTCGCTGAGGTAGACTGTTCTAGTTTCACGTGCCATGTCTAATGGATGTCAGTTATCAGTTATCTGTTAATTCACCTCTCCAAGGTGTTGATTAGATCCAGTGACAGGACTCAAAGAGTTGTGAGTTAAGGCAGTGTAGAACTTGGAGAGGTGAATTAACAGGAGATAACTGATAACTGACATCCATTAGATATGGCATGTGGAACTAGAACAGTCTACCCCAGTGCATGAAATAAAGGATTCAGTTCGACATTCCAACCACCTGAAGAAGGCTGGAGTGTACAACGGCTGCAACGTTGTGATAAATATGGCAACAAAGATGAGGACAAAAGTCCAAATAATGTAATAGTAATTGTACATTTAATCAACTTTAGCATATCAGTCAAAGGCACACAACTCTTCATAACTTGAATCGACACTTACAATTGTCACACACATACACACTATTATTTGAACTCACACAATTGACATTTTACCTTGCAGAAATCAAACTGTTTTAATTTCACAAACTTAAACCATCAACATTCATTCACCAAATCTCTGCATGGAAACTCTTTGCAATCTTATCTCACTTGCCATGTTTAACAAGCAACCTATCATCACTTTGTGTATGTCAAATATATATATATATATATATATATATATATATATATATATATATAAATTCATGTTATTGTTGAAATCTATAACTACGTTTTCTTCAAGTTGTATTGTCTTCATATGTTTGTCTAATTTATTTGTTGTGGATAAATACATAATGTACATGCACATTTTAGGTCTTCACACAATTTCACCTTCTGACATGTCTTACTTAGCATAAATTCTGCAACAATCTCAAAGTTCTTGACAAAATCCAAACAAGGATCTGCAATGTAAATGATCCTGACTTGGCATCTTGACTTCAGTCACTTTCTCACCAACGCAGCATGGCTTCTTTCTGTCTTTTCTACAAATATTTTCATGGCAACTGCTATTAGGTTGGTGCAAAAATAATGATGTAATAATGTCGTTTTTTGACGTTAAAAAATACGTCAAAAAACGACATTATTACGTCATTATTTTTGCACCAACCTAATATAATGGGCTTTTTACCCCAGTGCCCTGACTACATGAATTTAAGCACACTCTTAGATCCCACTATTTTACTGTTGAAATAGTTAAATGCAACCACCTCTTCTACTACAACAGTTTCTTTTCCCACACTTCCCACCTGTGGAACCCTCTTCCATTTACTTGCTTCCCTGATAACTATAATCGTAAAAAATTTAAATGCAATGTTAACTGCCATCTTCTCTCTTCTTGAATCCCGTTCATATTTTGTCTTTTCGTCAATCCTCCCTATACTCTCACTTTCTCTCACTTTCACTCACTGTAACCCTCTGAGTACTAGTGGCATTTCTGCCTTGCTTGGGGTGAAATGATTAAAAAAACTGCTTTAAAAATTTTGTGTGTATATATGTATATAGACATATATACATTTTTTTTCTAAAGTTTTATTTTTATTCCAACATTTATATAATATTTCAAATGTTACTATAGGGGATACTCATATTTGAAATAGACACCCCATTTTTATTTTTACTTTAAACAGTGTGTAGAGTACAACAGTTGTTTATCCTATCAGCCTATAGCCATACACCAATGTAATACACACTGTATAAATTGAGTATAAAAATGGAGCAAATACAAGTATCCACTAATAATAATGTTTTAAGTAATAATAATAATAATAATATATATATATATATATATATATATATGTTCAAATAAAACTGGCATAGAGCCATAACAGAAATGCATCCAGTAAAAATCAAATCACAAAATTAGTAAATGGTCTACAAGACAAGTCTGCTATTATTCCATGGCAGACACCCAATATGAGCAAGTATGCAAAATTTGACATTATCTCAATATTATTATCATAATTGAAACAATTTAAGAAAGAAAAAAAGGAAACTGACAATGTCTGCTTCATAATTGAGATACTTGCATATTTGCCATTGGTGTCAGAGGTCAGTATCTGAACCTTTGTTAAAAGTCAAGATTTGAATGTTGATTTTCTATGTATTCACACTTTTCTTTGTTTAGAAGACAAGACAATCATACAACTGCACCATGACCCCATTTGACCTTGTGTCAGATTAAATTAACAAATACCAACAAACAATTTGACAAAATTATAAAAACTAAACACAAAAAACAAATATAATGCCACATTTATTAATGTTTCATAAAAATAAATGCAAAATATATACTTTTCTTAATTTAAAACATTTTTTCTGTGCACGAAATAAAAAATAATTCAGTTTTATTGCTTCACTTTTGAGAAGAAATTTTATCGCATTTCTACAATTTCATTTTGATAAATTAAATTAATAAATTTCTACAATTTCACTTTAGTAAAAAAATTACTCAGTTTTTATAAACTTACTTTGTTAGATAAAATCTATTCAAATTCAAAACAAGAAAATTCTTGAATATCAAACCTACCTCAAATTGTATTTATTTTATTTAATGACTTGCAACTTCTTTTAAAGACTGTAATTTTCCATGTTATTTATACCTTACTCTGATAAATATGTACTATTAGGTTGGTGCAAAAATAATGTCGTTTTCTCACATAGTAACATGTGTGAGAAAACGACATTATTTTTTCACCAACCTCATATAACATGATTTTTTTCACTCCATCTGTTATCTAATGCATATTTAAATGTTCTTAAGGATGTGGTATGGTAGAAATTGATAATTCTGTTAATATTTTATTTTATAGCTAAATAATTAACTATCAAACAATATCTTACAATAATGCAATACAATGAAACATAAATAGTTACAGATTGATAGAAAAATTCTGAATTATATGCTGACGTATCTACAGTGAGGAGAATAGTTTCAATGTTTCTCCATCTATCCAAAATCCACTGACTCTGCCATTGAAAGATACCTTACTTGCCATGGATTTATAATGATTCTCTTGACACAGAAAAATTTTGTCATAAAAAGGCTTTAGACAAAGATACGCACTAAGTTGAAATATAATTGCAATAATCAGTATTTAACCATGAACAACTACTTTTTTGTAGTTTTGCTAATCCAGAGATGGATATGCAATGTGATTGGCCCTGATCTGGCATATCATTTACAGTCACTTTCTCACAGACATGCTGTTGCTTCTCTCTGTCTTTTCTACATGTATTTTCATGGCAACTGCTTCGATAAGCTACTTTCACTGGTTCCCAAACTGCATGAATTCAAACGTGCTACTAGGTTGGCATCTCAGTTCCACCCTGTCACTGTCAAAACAGTTAAATGTAGCCGTCTCTTCTACTTCAATAGCTTCATGTATCACACTTCCCGTCTGTGGAATTCCATTCCTCTTACTTGCTTCCCTGATAGTTATAATCTCCAACTATTCAAATGCAATATCGATCAACATCTCCAGATGCCTTGATCTATTCCCCATCCTTCTCTTCATCCTTTCCTCTATCATGCCTCTTTACTCTTGCTCCCACTCTCTGTAACCCCTTTACTCCCACTCTCTGTAAACCCCTCTACTCCCACTCTCTGTAACCCCTTTACTCCCACTCTCTTTAACCCCCTTGCATGTCAGTGGCACTCCTGCCTTGTTTGGGGTAAAATGCTTAAAAAAAAAATTATGAAAAGCTAAAAGCATTGTGTAATAGATGATTGACAAAACAAGTTTTTTAAGATTAAAAATAATAATTCCTTTTCTATCAAGATTGCATATATGTAAATGTAGAAGTAAACTTTTAAGCTTAAATAATATGATTACCTCATTACAATTTGCTCTGTATATTGGAATAGGTAATTAGATAATAAAAATATTTGTTTAGTTTTTGTTTTTAGATGGCATTAGGATCATTTAGTTTCATTAAAAAGTTTGCATTTGTATTATGACAGCTGGTATATCAGCTGGCATTGTGTCAAGCATCAGATTATTATGCATTTTAAAAAAAAGGTTTTGTCAATATCGACATATTTTTGTTTATTAATTCCATTTTCAATAATAGAAGAAAGTGAGAAAGATTTTTGGTATGCTATGATTTTTGAATGTTGAACTGAACCCTTTATTTCGTTCACTAGGATAGACTGTTCTAGTTCCATGTGCTCACTAGGGTAGACTGGGTATTGTAAACCTAATGTCTTCAGCAATCATTTTTTTACCAGTGCTCATATTGAAATTTTTGCTGGTAAAAATACCCAGAAATTCATACACAGAGGTCCTCAAGGACACATGGCACAGTGGATAAAGGTGTTAGTTAGATCCAGTGACAAGACCCAAAGAGTGTGAGTTCAATACTTGGTTAAGGCAGTGGATAACTTGGAGAGGGGAATTAACAGAAGATAACTGATAACTGACATTCATTAGACATGGTACATGGAACTAGAACAGTCTATCCCAGTGAGCGAAATAAAGGGTTCAGTTTGACATTCCAACCACCTGAAGAAGGCTGGAGCATACAACGGCTGAAACATGATAAATATGGCAACAAAGATGAGGACAATAGTCTGAATAATGTAAATAGTATAATCAATGAAAGATACTAATAAACTAAATAGTATAATCATGAAAGATACTATCTAGGATGAGTTATCATTATTTACATTATTTACACTTAGACTATTGTCCTCATCTTTGTTGTTGTTATGAGATTTTGGTCATTGTGCTTTCAAGGCTTCATCAGATGCTTATCAATCTAAGTAGCCTTCAGGGAATTTTGAACTGAACCCTTTATTAAATCATGGTGCAGACTTGGTTAGTGAAATGAGGACAATCTATCCCCATAGAATAAACAAAGGTTTCAGTTCAAAATCCCCTAAAGGTTACATAAATTGAAAAAGGAAGGCCAAAGTGCACAATGGCTAAAATATTGCAATAACAACAACAAAGATGAGGACAATAGCTCAAGTGGAAATAATATAAATAATGAAAGATACTAAAATTATCCAAATCATGCACTGAAAATCATTTTTGTCTGCTTGGTAATATTAATTACTTTGATATGTGGCTTTCATATAAGTAAAAAACAAAATGATTCAAAATTAAAAAAATATCTTTTATCTTTATTGAATAAATTGAACAAATATAGTGGGTCAATTGCGAATGTACAGGTGTAACAATCTGTGGATACACAGGTGTATCAATCTGCGGCTATAGCATTTGTATCACTTTACATGTTATTGTAAAATATTCAGCAATATGGCTAAATCTCAAAAGATCATGGTTGAATATGTGGCCAAATGATAGTAGAGCACATAATAAAATTACATGATTTGTAGTTATGTTTGATTACATGGCTTTAATCATGAAAAGTGACCAATGAGCCACAGTGAGCAGAATTAGAAGCAACAGAGGATTAGTACTAAAACATTTCTGTGTGGTTGGAGGCAGTCAGACAAAATGGTTTTTATTTTGAAAAAATAGTTTGGATAAATTGTAATTGTCAATATAGTTTTTACTATATTGACAATAACACATTTAAAAAATGAAATACTAAATTGGATGAACATCTTCAATAAAACTTAATGTGAACACTTCATTGCTGAAAGGTGAAAGGTAGCTCACTTTTGGTGTAGTGGAGCTCTTGCTATGCCATTACAATTATATTGAATTTGAACCTTACCAGATGCAATACTCATGTCAAATTGTGACTTACAAACTCAAGTTAGTGGATCTTTTCCAAGAGATCGAACTCAGAATGTGAATGTTTGAATCCCACTTTGATTGTATTGCATAGATCTTTCCTTTTTTCTCATCAACATTTTGCAAACACTCAAGATGCAACATTAATTTCTGGATTGAATAAACTCCACCCCGCTCTCACTGAACAATCATTTTAGTCTGGGATAAGATTAAATGGAGAAGGATTAGGGATAGTCTCACTATACTGCACCAATTTTACACTTTTTAAAAAAATCATGTCCCTTCAGGATTTCGGTGATCATGTCTTGTCTCAGTTACTTTTTCTTTGATAAATCTGTAAATTTCCATAACTTTCCTGGGAAAGCTTATCTTGTAGTTTCCCCATTACCTTCTCCACAATTTGAAATTCAGAATTGTCCTTCTCTGTAGCTAATTTCTCTACCAAGTCAAGAGATTTCAGTCTGCCCTACTATTTTATCTATACCTAGTGGGAGAAGTGATAGATTCATGTCTTTCTCAAAAGCATTAGTTTCCTTCTACCTGTTGTGTCTTTTCAGTATGTAAGAAATTATGGCTCTCCACAACTTTGTTTTCCGTTATTTATTAAAATTCTTCCCAGATACTTTAATTTTAGTATTTGCTTTTAACTTGGAACTTACATTTTTGGATTTTTCTCTTGCTACCAACCATACATTCAGTCATTTTATAATTGATGGTTAGTCCTTTCTTCCTACTTTCCTTTACTGCTTTATCTAGGTGATCCTGTAGTTTTCCTTCTATGTCTGCCATCAACACAGTGTCATCTGCCAGGGCTGGAGTGCACTACTCCCAAATCACCCAAATGGGGAGGGTACTGATTGGGGCCCCAGGCAGTGCTTTGTGACCCACACATTTTTAGTGAGATTTGTATGTAAATATACATTACAAATTGAACTAAGCACAACTGATTATTAAAGGATGAAAATTTTTGCGGATTTTGACATCATTCTGGGTTTGTTTATTTTTGACCAAATCTGTGAATTTGTTTTGCTCATGCTAAGTCTTAAAAAAAATAATATATATAAAAAAATTATATATATATATAATTCACTATTTTTTATCCATAAAGTTGAATGTGTTAAAATTCTTCAGCTTTTTAACAAGAAAAATCTCAATTTGATGTTAAAAATTGTCATAAAACATCATTGATTTATTTAACATGGAATGATCTATTATGACATGTCTCTAATTTGTATTTACATACATTGTATTTATTTTCAATTTTTCTAGTTGAACCTATTTTGTATATGATCCATTATTGTAAAATCTGAATTTCTAAGATGAAGTCATTTCATATATTTTTTAGATTACTGTCTTCAGTTTTTTATATTCTTTGACTTTCTTGTAATGTCTGAACTTCCAAATGTTCCTCCCTTTCTTCTCCTACTAGACCCAAACCTCCTGATTGGGGGCCCCAGGCAGTGTTTTGTGACCCTTGCTATCTTACCAGCATTTGTGTTTTTCTACCTACATTTATCTACGTTACAAATTAAACTAAGCACAACTGACTATTAAAGGATGAAAAATTTGGGGGGATTTTGATTGTCATTCTGGGGTCTTTTATTTTTGTCCAAATCCATGAATCTGTTTTGTTCATGCTAAGTCTTGAAAAAACATTATATAGAATTCACTATTTTTTACTATTTCACTATTTTTTATTCATAATGTTGAATGTGTTGAAGTTATTCAACTTTTTAACAAGAAAAATCTCAAGTTGATGTTAAAAATTGACACAAAACATCATTGATTTATTTAAGATGGAATGATCCATTATGACATGTCTCTAATTTGTATAGATGGAATGATCCATTATGACATGTCTGTAATTTGTATAGATGAAATGATCTATTATGACATGTCTCTAATTTGTACAGATGGAATGATCTATTATGACATATCTCTAATTTGTATAGATGGAATGATCTATTATGACATATCTCTAATTTGTATAGATGGAATGATCTATTATGACATGTCTCTAATTTGTATAGATGGAATGATCCATTATGACATGCCTCTAATTTGTATAGATGGAATGATCCATTATGACATGTCTCTAATTTGTATAAATGGAATGATCCATTATGACATGTCTCTAATTTGTATAGATGAAATGATCCATTATGACATGTCTCTAATTTGTATAGATGGAATGATCCATTATGACATGTCTCTAATTTGTATTTACATACATTGTATTTATTTTCAATTTTTCTAGTTGAATTGTTCATCTATATTGCATCTGATCCATTATCGTACATAATTAGGTTACAATAATATTTATATTTTATATGAATACTACATTATGACAGTTGAGATGTAGTAGAGTGGGTTGGGGGTGGCCACATATCATAGATTCTGATGAGGGGTATTACAGATTGGGGGTATAGCATTGATTCGGAGGGTGGGGGTGTATGAGACCCTTGAACTGGTCATGTCATCTGCAAATCTTACATTGTTAATATTGTACCCACTAATAATAAATCCTGTTATGGTAGCCAGCTTCCTCATGATAGCCTTTCTGTAGAGGTTGAAAGGTCATAAGTACAAAATAAACAGTTTTAACTGGAATTTGTATTAATTCTGCCAATTCAGTTTGCCATTTAAATATGCAAATAATTTAATACCAGATAGAATTCAACAATTTTTCACAGCTTTAAATTGGATTCAGGTAAACAGTTGTTTAACATGGAAGGGCACATGGTCGGAGTTTTGGGGCACCTGTGAATAATGAAAATAAGCTTATTTATCATAACTCTGCTGTATATAGCAACAGATATTTTTATATCTTTTTGTAAATGATTATGTTTTCAGCAACAATATCTTATGAACACAATTATCTAGTAACTACACATGAAAAATATACCAAATAATTTATTCCAAATATATCATTGCTTGATCAGCTTATTCAAATTATAAGTTGTTCAACATGACATTTTTACATGTGGTTTCAGAAAAGTGTCTAAAAATATTAATTAACAAGTTAGCCTCAGTGACCATTATATTGTACCCATGGAGCATTAATTGACAATCTAACCTCAGTGACCATTATATTGTATGCATGGAGCATTAATTAATAAGTGAGCCCCAGGGACAATTATTTAGTAACCATGGAGCATTAATTAACAACTTATCAACAGTTACTATTACATTATATTCATGTAGCATTAATTGACAAGTTAGCATCAGAGAAAATTATATTGTATCCACAGTGCATTATTTAACAAGTTAGCCTCAGTGACCATTATATTGTTTCCGTGGAGCATTAATTAACAATTTTGTCTCAGTGAACTTTATTTTGTATCCATCACTATTAAATAACAAGTTAGCATCAACAACTATTATATTGTACCCATGGACCAGTAATTAACAAATTGGCCTTAGTGACCATTATATTGTATCCATTGACCATTAACTAACAAGTTAGCCTCAGTGATCATTATATTGTATACATGGACAATTAATTAAAAATATTAACCTCAGTACCATTATATTGTATTCATTGACCATTAATTAACAAGTCAGCTTCAATGACAACTATAATGTATCCACGGAACATTAACAACCTAACCTTAGTGACCATTATATTGTATCCAAGGGGGATTAATTAACAAGTTAGCCTCAGTGACCATAATATTGTATCCATGGAGCCTTATTTAACAAGTTAGCCTTAGTGACTATTATATTGTATCCATAGACCATTAATTATCAAGTTAGCCTCAGTGACCATTATACTGTACCACAGGCTTTTAATTAACAGGTTAGCCTCAGTGGTAATTTTATTCTAACCATGGTGAATTAATTTTCAATTTAGCCTCAGTGACCATTATATTATATGCATGAAATGTGAAGAAACAGCTGAAGCTCTATGACAATTATATTGTAACCATAGAGCATTAATTAACAACTTAACCTCACTGCACATTATATTGTATGCATGTAGCATTAATTAACAAGTTACTCTCACTGCACATTATATTGTATGCATGTAGCATTAATTAACAAGTTAACCTCATTGACCATTATATTGTATCCATGGGCCATTAATTAGCAAGTTAGCCTCAGTGACAATTAAATTGTATCTGTAGAGGACTGTGTTGGCGATGTTGAGTAGAAGTTGAAGAACACATGTGAGTTAAGATTTTCCTGCTAGCCAGTCCAACTACATGAGAATCTTGGACTTTAATTAAGTCCAAAGAAGGCAAAGAAAAAGAAAAACAAGACCGATGTAAACAAATATATGTATTAATAACAAGAAAGGTTACAAGTTACATGGACAGAGTGTGTGTGGTGAAATATTATGTGTGTGTGTGTGGTGAGTGTTCGTACGTACGTGTATTGTTCTTAGTGTGTTCCCAGCATTTGGGAAATGCTGTATCCGTGAGCGCTCACATCTGCGAGGTGGTATAAGGCCGAAGCCTCAGGTAAAAAAGATTTACCTCAAGGTGGTGTCCCAAAGGCCTGAGAGAAAAAGAGGAAGAGGCGAAGGGTCAGCGAGTATTTATAGCCAGGGAAGAGAGACCCCCCCCCTGGTGACAGGGTTAAGGAGCTAAGGAGGAGATAACTCTGACATATCCATTGTACATCAATTAACAACTTAATGTCTGTAACCATTTTATTGGATCCATGGACCATTAATTATCAAGTTAGCCTTGGGAACCATTATATTGTATCAATGGAGATTTAATTACCAAGTTAGCCTTAGTGACTATCATATTTTGTTTATGGAGAAATAATTAACAATTTAGCCTCAGTAACCATTGCTATAGTAACAAGTTTGGTTCCAATTAGATGATTGACACTTTTTTCCTTATTATTAAAAAAAGATGCCCTGATGTCACATTTTGTTGGGGCTGTGGCAAAATAGGTACCTATAAGGGTTGAATTAGGAGAAATGCACTGAATTAGTATGAAATGTAATCCATTCAAGTGATCTTAACATTCAGATGGTATTAACATTTTCAACAATGTCATAGAAAGACAATTTCATTTGCAAACAAACCTTTGCTTGTTAACTTAGCTATTGTTGCTTTTGTTCATTTATTTGAGACTATGATATATTAGGGAACAGATTTTATATATAGTGGATGCTTTAAACTGAATTCTTTCCATCTCTCCATTTTGATATTATTGTTTACTGTAGTCATTGAAAGACTTGAACTCTTTTTCATGAACCCAGGTGTTTTGAAGATCTAATCAGTTCCTGAATCGATGCTGATGATTATCAATGGAACCCACACTCTCCTTGAGGGCTTCATGATCTGCAACTTGTGAATACTTTGTTTAATGGGTTAAGTATTTAATTTATTTTTGCTAGAAGCAGGAGGCAAAGAATAGCAATCAATTTTTACACAAACAAAGCAGCCATTTTTAAACCGTTTTATTTCTCTCTAATCTTTTTTCATATTTTTTCAATGTGAAGGGCTCAAATAAACAAGAATTGACATGTTGAAGCACGTTTAACAAGATGAAGGCTTGACTAGTTACACAGGAGGAGAAGGATTGTCTAAGTGACAGCAGTGGAAATGTTTGCTTTTTTTTTTGAAATGCTAAAGAAAAAAAGAAAACAGTCTTCACCATTATATTGTCCTATAATCCACTTTCTATCTGACAAATCGCCAGTCTGGACTTACCAAGGCTGAAAACAAGGAATTCACTTTACAGCCACAAATCTCTTTTCAGATTCATACAATGGAACTAATTTACTATTATACTAAAATTAAATGACCATCTTTTTATTCAACATAGTTTTGTAGTGATAGCAACAAATAAATCACTAAATAATGCCTAAGCCTTGGTACCAAACTATGTAGGTGTATGAAACCAAAATAATAAATAATTAAAAATAAAAGAAAATTAAGTAAAGCAAAAAAATTACTTTAAAAAATAAATAAGAACGGTAACTAACAATAACTAAAGAAAAAGTGAGAATATAAAAAAAATACTTTAATAAATAGGAAAACTCCCAATCATGCAATTGAAACAGAAATCAAATTTTCTCTCTCTTGATCTTTGGCAGCCAAATGAAGTAAATGTCCAACATGACAGACCAGGTGGCTCCCACCAGATAAGCAAAACCTTTTTTTCTCTTTATATGTATATGTTCTTTAAAATATACAATATTTTCTCTGAAATGCATATGAAAGCCTTTTATCATTTTTGTTTAGACTTATTGTGTTGTATCTTTTATATCATTTGTTTGTAATTTATATATTTCTATTGTGACACTAATGATGTCTTTTTAACCTCCAAACAAAATTACACACACACACACACACACACACACATATATATATATATATATATATATATATATATATATATATATATATATATATATTGCACTCTGACTGATTGGCATTTGTTTACATTTGTAAAAACAATACTCTAGAATTAGCTGTTTCTCTCTGCCAAATGATGATTGTTTAGTGGTAGAAACTCTGACTGATACCAAATCGGTCGGGGTTTTGGTCCTGGCTTGAGTCATTTGGACGTCTAGTTGCACTGAGGAGCTGTGATACAGTGAAACAGTACTATCTGTGAATGACATAATATATATATATCTATGTCTGTGTGTGTGTGTGTGTAAATGTGTGTGTGTGTGTATGTGTGTGTGTGTGTGCGTGCATGTGTGTACATATATATCTCTATATCTATCTATCTATATATATATATATATATATATATATATATATATATATATATATATATATATACCATAAACCCCTGTGCAGCACCTTTTACAGGCTCAATCTAACCAAGTCAGATAAGCAACAGTGCCCCTTAGCCCTGCTAACTGAATATAGATCTCCAACATTGAATACATAAAAGGAAAACACAATATAGTTGATGATTGTTTGTTACAGCCCATTTTGGCAGTGAAAGTCAACCTCTTTGACTTACCAGCACTGGGAGAAGCAGTAGACATAGAAATCCACAACTTTCATAATTTAAAAAAATGTAACCTTGCTAATAAAAAACAATTCAGGTCATGCAATGTCACTACATTCTACCCAAGACCATTTATCTCTAGTTTATTACATAAGTCTATATCTGATAGTATACATGCTATATAGTACATCCTGGAAGCAGGACATGTACAAAATTAATCTCACAGACCAATTCACTAGCACGATCATCGTTAGGTGCTCCATACTTATGACCTTGCGTCAAACTAAGCATTGTAAATAGTATTCTTGGAGACTAACAATGGAGTAATGGTTATAAAATTCATCTCAAGGACCAGTTCAATAGCAAGATCCTCATTAGGTGCTCATAATTATGACCTTGTGCCATTCTTAGCTCAGTTTGGTAAATATAACATGCTATATTGATGAAAAAGTTAATTTCTACCAGGATTAGATGTTTGGGTTCTAACCAAGGTAAAAGCTAATGTTCTGAATGCTAATTTTCAAGGTAAGCAAAAGATTATATTTTGCAGTACAATCCTCTTGTTCTGATTTCTGCTTATCTGGCAATATTAAGTGAAATTCAGTAAATATGAACTTAAATGAAAGTGAGGTAGCTAATACATTATTCTTTACATGTGTATCTTGTTACTTGTGTATTGAAGTTTGTTTAATTATTAAATTAAAAAAAAACAGTATGAACTTCTTTATTGTAACTCCCTCTTTTTGGGAGTTGAGTTAGATAAAGAAGAAATCTAAAATCTTGGCTCATCAAAAGGAAACACAAAAAAATCATTTCTCTTTATTGCATTAAGAATTTGATTTATTTGTTTTGATATCAAACCTTTTGTGGGTTATTTAAATCTGAAACATTTTTTTTGGATTGTAAGCGATAGAACAGGATTTTGCTGAATAGCCTGAGTGACAGCACTTCATCAGGCAATCAAAAAATATAATATTTATTTTGCATAATACAAAAATGTGGCACAAGGCCAAAAGGGGCGATAGGAGAAGGCTGGTCTTCAATCTGTCTTATCTTAAGCTAAGCAAGTAATAATTTCTAACAAAAACATACCACAGTATATCTTACACCAAAACGACACATTCTTACTTACTATTCTTACTACAGCTACCATAATACCTCACAGTCTCTATGTAGTCCTGACTAATTCCCTTATGTACAATTTGTCTGGGGGGGGGGATAACAATATTTAAAGATGAAATCCCAGTGAATATTTACAATGAATACAATTTATGTACAAGAAACTAAACAAAATACAGCTAGTAATAAAACCCACTTCAACCCTTAATTGTGGCAGAAAAATCAGTTAACTGGATGAAATTAATGTGGGTCTAGTTAATTCACAACAATCATTTGATCAAACACTCAATCAAACACACACATACACACACATCCAAACACAAAAAGAATATACAAAATACACACTTGAAAAACAAAAAACGCCCTGCATCTACTAGAGAACTGACATCTCTGTCACCAAATGGGGAAGGGGGAATTAAAGTAAAGAAAGTGTGGACAAAAATAAAAGAGAACAATAGAAAAAAATCTTAAATAACATCTAAAGATTAAATCCACTTTGAGAAGACGGGAAACAAGCTACACTCCTTAGAACACATCCATTAAGTTAAGAAGCAGGAGTCTAATATATCTGTCTATATCTCTGAAATGAGGTATAATGAATATTTACATTATTTACATTATTCGGACTGTTATTTTCATCTTCATTGTCGTATTCACAATGTTTCAGCCATTGTAATCTCCTACCTTCTTCAGGAGATTGGAATTTCAAACTGAACCCTTTATTTTGTTCACTTGGGTAGATTGTTCTAGTTCCACATGCCATGCCTCTCCCAAGTTTTGGTATTGAACTTACAACTCTTTGGGTCTAGTCACTGGTTCTAATCAACATCTTTATCCACTGGGCTATGTGTCCTTGAGGACATCTGTGTATGGATTTCTGGGACTTATAAACCTAATGTCTCAGCAAATATTTTTTTACCAGTGCTCATGTTGCAATTTTTCATTATTATTATTCCATATATTTTACCAGAGCTTATATTGCATATTTTTTTTGTGTTGTTATTGAAAAAGAGTTGTGAGTTCAGTACCAGGCTACAGCAGTGGTGAACCAGAAAACTTGGTGAGTTGAGTTAAAGGGAAATAACTGACACATCTAGCAGAGGCATGGCATGTAGAACTAGTACAATCTACACTGGTGGATGAAATAAAGGGGTTCGATTCGAAATTCCAATCATCTGAAGAAGGCCGGAACATTGTGAATATGGCAATGAAGATAAGGATAACAGTCTGAATAATGGAAATAACATATAAGGAATCTAATATCTTCAGAAATTTCTTATCCAATGGAGGTGAGTTCAGTCCTAGGTTAGCATAATTAACAGTAAGAATAATTCTTTATTCTTGTGGGTGAATATTGCATTAACAATTTGTTGAGAATAACCTTGATAGTCCTACTATTTAACCCATAGATGGGGGAAGGTGATGTATTCGTACCTTTCTCAAGGGTATCTGTAAATAAATGAATGTAACAAACCCAACTGGAATTCAAACTCAGCTTTTTGATTTTTCATTAAAACCCTCTATCCATTACATCGCCCGCATATCCATTATTACATTAGGAAAGCAAAAACTCTAAAACATTAACTTAAACAGAATGTAACTACCAATCATTTTTTATTTTTAGTCAAATGGCAGAAGAAGAATCTATTCCATCCTATAAATAAGAAGTGTGACAGCAAAAAAATCTTTAACTGAACCCTTTTATTTAATTTACAAGACTAATTGTTCCCATTCTGCCATTCCTGTCTAGTGATATCTCTTCCAGTTCTTCGTTTTGAGTAAGACGTTAAACTACATCCGTGTCCTGGGTAAGATGTTAAACTATGTCCAGCAGCAATTCCTCTGATCAGGTTTTGAGGAGCATAGAATCACCTCTTAATTGCTGGTGTTCCCAGGTCCACCCTGACCTGGGGTGGTAGCACCTGTTAGGGTCCCAGCTATGGGTAAATAGTTAACTATTACCAGCAATACTTTTTTGAAAAAATTATTACCAGACATACAGTTTTGAAGGAAATATATTACCAGAAACAGATTTTTGACAAAACAAAATATTACCAGCAATAAAAAATTTTGTCGGCATTAAATAACTCATTGAGGTTGATATGCCATTAAACGAAATAAACCAAACCAATCTAAACCAAAGAATACATACTTTATTCATACGAATCTATTCTAAAAATGTTGTCGGCATTAAATAACCGATTGAGATTGATATACTATTAAACAAAATAAACCAAACCAAACTCTTCCTGTTCTTTTTAGTGCTGCTCATTGATTGCTTGGCCTGGTCCCACTGAGCCAAAGTCTGTACTCCTAGCCTCAGGGTTGGAACTCACAATTACCATGCCACTAAACTCATGAACCAATACCTTAATTCACTCAGCTATTGTCCCATGCTCAACGTAGAACAAGACAATAGACTAAGTGGATTAAAGCATTGGTTTGTGAATTTGGTGGCATCACATAATAAGGAAAGAGGGCTTGGAAAATTTAATACTCACGGGACAGATTCAAGACAAGAAGGGCAGAAGAAAACAACACATAACATATTTAGTGAGCATGAGTAAAAGGATGGCAGAACAGGGTTTAGGAGAAATAACAAAAAGATAAAATTTATTAAGAGCTATAAAGGACAGGACATTGTGGAGAGCCATGATCACCTACATCCTGAGGGGGACATGGCACAGAAATAAGTTATAACAAGTATCTACTGTTATAAAAAATGTTGTAATTTCCAAAAGTATTGCCATTGGTGGTCTAAAATATAAATGCTACATTGCATCACTGTTTACTTGGAAAAATACCATTCTCAGGTGTGGCTAATTTATTGGCTTGACTCAAACAACAAACAATGGGGGTATATTTCTGCTTGAATGAAACAGAATAAACATTGCATCTTGGGTGTTCATATTTAACATCAAATGCCATTTATCAATTGCACCTTTAAGAAAGGCATGAACCTTGAATAAGCCATCCAGTATATGATCCAAAAAGGTAAACTTGCCTTCAAAGTTATTTTTAACTGTCCTTACCGCAACTTCCTAGCATATGGTAAAGCAGTAATCTAATAGTTCAGGTACTGAGAAAAATCCAACCATTTACAAAAATATTATGAATGTGTCACGAAACTAAGAAATACAAAGAAGAAGAAGAAATATGAAGAAGAAATAAAAACAAGAAAATGAATAAATATTACTACTATAAAAAAGAAATATTACTCCGGCTACAAGAAGAAATACAAAAAAGAAGAAATACTACTACAAAGAAGAAGAAATAGATATAAATACCATTATTACAGGGAAGAAATGCTTCTACTAGAAAGGAGAAATATGAAGAAGAAGAAATACTACTGCCACAAAGAAGAAATATGAAGAAGAATAAGAAAATATTATTACTACTAGAAATAAGAAATACTGCAACTATGAAGAAAGAAATACAAAGAAAAAGAAATACTACTACAACAAAGAAGAAAAAGAAGAAATACTACTACTACTATGAAGAAATACAAAGAAGAAGAAGAAGAAATACTACTACAGCAAAGAAGAAATACTACAAAGAAGAGATACTATGAAGGAGAAGAAATATTATGAAGAAGAGATGCAAAGAAGAAGAAGAAATACTACTAGAATGAAGAAGAAATATGAAGAACAAGAAATACTATGAAGAAGAAGAAATAGAAATACCACTACTACAAAGCAGAAATACTACTATGAGAAAGAAGAAATATGAAGAAGAAATGCTACAACTATGAAGAATAAATATGAAGATAAAAAATAATAAGAAATACTATCAAGAAGAAAAAATAGAAATACTACTACTACTAGAAAGAAAAAGAAATACAAAGAGTAAGAAGATGAACAAAAAGGAGGTTCCTGTTTAAAAAAATAAAAACTGGTAAATAGGAACATGAATCATAAAGATCTTTGAAGACTGTCTTAGGAGGGAGGAGGACATTAAAATGATTCATTGAAACATTTAAGGCATTAGATTTCAATGCAAAACTTTTAATTATTCCATGCATTTTATGAACTTGTCAGGTGGGGTGCTTATAGACTATGAAATCATATATGGACAAGCAAAAGTCTGGAATTAAGGAAATTTGTGGCTTTTTATATAAGTTTTTAAAGGAATTCCTACAAGCATTATTTACATTATTCGGACTATTGTCCTCATCTTTGCCGCCATATTTATTACAACATTTTGGTCCATTGTACGCTTTGGCCTTCTTCCGATCATTCAGTATCTGTCTATATTTCTGAGATGAGGTATTATGTACATTATTTACATAATGCTGAAATGTTGTAATAAATATGGTGACAAAGATGAGGACAATAGTCTGAATAATGTAAATAATATACATAATACCTCATCTCAGAAATATAGACAGATACTGAATTCCTACAAGATCTTATATGGTGTGACAGATCTGGTAAAAAATGCATTTCAAAATTAATGCATTCATATGAGTAAATAATATCTTCTTTAATTTTGCCAATAAAATAAAGCATTTAAAAATTAATGTATCCAAGAGTGAACAATATCTTTAATTTTGTCAATAAAATAAAGCATTTAAAATTTACTGTCTTCATATGAGTAAATATCTTCTTTAGCTTCATTAATAAAATAAATGAATCCCATGTCTTTCTTAGTTATCTTAATTTTCATGAAATTTCAATGGTTTACAATTAAAAATCTTTAGTCTTAAACTGTTTTAGGTGATGTTCATTTGACAAAACTGAGTGGGTATTGCCACTGTGTGTGTGTTGGGGTGGGGGCAGGATGTTAAATGGATCCAATAGAACTAATTATTTTTCATGGGGTCTGAATTTGCCTCTGTTGAGAATGTTTTAAAATCCACTTTCCAATAAATTTCTCCTCTGATATTGCAAAATATGTAAATTAGCATGCAATGAAGTCAGTGTTCTGATTGTGAACTGCACAAGTAATAATATTTTATCTCTAAGCCATCATTATACTTTATATGAAATTTTTATTACCCTAAATAAGCAGAACATATTGTATTGTAGGTTTGCTTAGTAAATATCTTCTTTTTTTTTTTTTTTTAAGCATTTCACCCCAAGCAAGGCGGGGAGCCACTAGGACACAAAGGGGTTACAGAAAATTTAGAGCAAGATCAGATAGGAGTGATAGAAGAAAGGATGAGGAGGATGGTAGTGGAAAAATCAAGGCAACTGGAGATGTCGATTGACATTACACTTGAATAGCTGGAGATTATAGCTCTCAGGGAAACTAGAATAGGGAAGGGAGTTCCACAGGTGAGAGGTGCGAGACATGAAGCTATTGGAGTAGAAGAGACGGCTATATTTAGGAGTTTCGACAGTGAAGGGGTGAGAGTGGGATGCCAGCCTCGTAGGACGCTTAAACTTATGACGTCAGGGAACCAGCGAATGCAGCTCCTCGGAGCAATTTCCATGAAAGTATTTGTAGAACAGACAGAGGGAGCCGACGACGAGTCTGTGAGAAAGTGACTGTAGACGAGACACCAGAGCAGGGCCAACTACATTGCATATCCGCCTCTGGAGCCTATCAAGAACCCCGAGGCAAACAGAAGGGGCACCAGACCATATATGGCAGCAATACTCCATGCAAGGGCGAATTGTTGATTTGTAGATCTGAGAGCCTACTTGGTGGCTGAGATAGTTTCATATTTCTCATTAGTGCCAGTAATCAATGTTCAAGACTAGGAAAAAGATGGAATTTTAAGTTTTGGTTTTCACTGCAGACTTTCCTAGATTTGGAAGATTGAAGTTATTGTTTTGATTCATTTCTTATTTATCTGATCATGTGTCATATTAAGATATTTTTTGTAATCTCATAAAGCATTGTAAGTTTAGTGGAGTACCACATATATTGCAGCCAGAGTAGACACTCCGAGGCAATGTACGTGTCCTGGGTAAGACATTAAACTATGTCCAGCAGTAAGGCCTCTGATCAGAAGGTTTTGAGGAGCATGGAACCACCTCTTAATTGCTGGTGTTCCCAGGTCCACCCTGACCTGGGGTGATAGCAACTGTTAGGGTCCAGCTATGGGCAAATAGTTAACTATTACCAGCAATACTTTTTTGGAAATGATTATTACCAGCAATACAGTTTTGAAGGAAATATATTACCAGAAACAGATTTTTGACAAAACAAAATATTACCAGCAATAGAAAATTTTGTCGATTGATATACCGTTAAACAAAATAAACCAAACCAAACCAAACCGAAGCAATGTAATGGTTAGTAAGCTTGTCTCACTAGAATAATTATGAATGAGTAGTAAGTTTGATCCTTACTGGATGCCCCATACTTTCGGTCTTGTGCCACATCTAAGCTATGCTTGGAAAATCACTATATTGTAGCCAGAGTAGCAATGGGTACAGCTAGGTCTTGATAGTCTAACAAAGCTCCTTTTCAGGCTAGTTGTTCTTCACCTAGTTTGATTATCCTATCAATGCTAAAATCCCAGTCAGCTCAATTATTTTACCCATAGCAAGGAGAATAAGATGTGGATAAATACAAATGAATACAATCTACCTTAGCCAGAATTTGAACTCAGCTCAGAGATTCCATTTTTTAGAACAAAAAACTATTATACCAACTACACCGACATACTAAGCAATGTTTATATCTGCCTCCCACTTTCTTTCATTTGATTATATTAAGTGATTTGTATAGTGTTGTATTAGATCACTCTGGATTTAACTAAAAGGCTTACAAAACTTGAAAGCCCCAATTGGTAACAGATGGTGGCATTGAAGGCTGTTAAATCAATAAAAAAGGATGACCTGAAGAAATAAATCTAAAAAAGAAAAATTTATTAAAAGTCTGATTTCAAGTTTTTTCATTATTTCAAAAATTTCTGTCACAAAAATTCAGTAGCCATGATGGCTTTACTCAATGCAGTTATTTATTAAACTTTAAATAGCATTGTAGATAACTTGCTTTTTGTTTTGCTGAATTTGTAATCTGTACAGATAGCATAAAGAAAGCAATCATATGAAGATTCATACTTGAAGGTTTTTTTTTTTAAATTGCTATCACCCCATGCAAGGTAGTAAAGCCACGAAGACACAAGGAGTTACTGGGTGTGGAAAAATTAGGAACAGAAACATTAATGATGACCAAGAACAGGAAAGAGTAATCAGGAGGACAGTAGATAGCAATTTACATTGCATTTAAATTTTTGAAGATTAATATTGGCCGGAAGGCATGAAGCCGGAAGGGAATTCCACAATCAAGAAGTGTGAGAAAAGAAACTGTTACTATAGAATTTATGGTTACATCTAGCCAGCTCAACAGTAAATAGATGAGAAATTGATGCCAAGTCAGTCAGTTATGTGCCATGCATGATACACGCTTAGGCGATCATGTATCTTTCGATATATGACTGATGAGGCAGATTTTTCCCCGCAGTAAGTTGGTATTTATCAACCCCCCCACGTGGGTTAAATGTGGCACAAGGCCGGTTTAATGTGGGTATCTCCAAGCCCGTAGGCTCGGCCAAAAATATGACCTTTGAACCCGCCTAGACGGGTTCAGGTCCTGTCTACCTCCCCGAAGGAAACCTTGCCCTTCGGCAAAGCTTCCTCCGAGTTCCTCTCTGCAGTAGAGAGTTCGACAGAAAACCCGAGCCGCAACTCGAAAAGGTAAGTTACCCTTTCTTTCTGCAGTAGACCAGTTGCTATAGAACCTGATCTGTCCTGTTATTTGCCCATATCTGGGGGGAGAAGAGGCTTCATATTTTTCCCAAGGGTATCAGCATGTAAGTGAATGTAATGGATTCAAACTCCGATCCCTCAATCTAAGCCACTATCCATTACTCCACTGTCTAGTACTTCACTTAAATTCAAAAAGTCTAGATACCATAGAAAGAGCTCATCCAAATAATTACCATGAAAGTATTTATAGAGAAGGCATACTACCTCCTCCCCCAATGTAAATGAATATATTTTTATAAAGTAATTCATATCTGTCCTGCTATTTACCAATAGCTACCTGAGAGGAGGAGAGATGGATTCATACCTTTCCCTATTCTAACAAACTTGACAGGAATTCAAACTCTGCTCTCCGATTCCTCAATCCAAGCAACTATCCATTACTCCACTGTCTAGTACTTCACTTAAATTCAAAAAGTCTAGATACCATAGGAAGAGCTCATCCAAATAATTACCATGAAAGTATTTATAGAGAAGGCACACAGAGGCAACCTTATGATGGTTAGTTGAAATAATTCCCTCTGTGTTAAGAAAGGAGTAGTTTGCTAGTTTCAATATTAAAGATTAACAGCAATGATTCCAAGAATCTAAGGAAATGATAAAGACTTCTTGAGAATTAAAAGAAAAAAATAGATGACATTACCTACATACCTACAGTAAAAAGAATCTTAATGATTTATTGACATTAAAGATGTTTTAGAGATGTTTTCAATAATGCAAGCATTGACTGCATCTATTTACTAAAGTCAGTCTCTCACAAGAGAAATGCATGACAAAAGTTTACCTCTATCACACTTTATGCAAATATAGAAAAGAATATAAGAGGAAAAAAACATCAACCCTTCAAAGTCAAACCTGAGGAAAAGAAGAAAGCCATTGCCAAAAGGGAAATAAAAAAGATGTCTAGTATAAAAGACCATATCTGGAGATTGTGTGTTCTTTTATGTCTTATCAACACTTTGTGTGTTATTTAAAGTGGAAATATATTTGGGATTGTAAGAGTAATTCTTTTTTGTCTTTTTTTGCAAGTGAATATTGCATTACTAATTTTTTGAGAATAACAATGATTTTTCCTGATACAAGCCCTACCATTTAACCCATGGTTGAGGAAAGGAGATGGATTTATACTCTTCCCAAGAATATTTGTGTGTAAGTGTATGTAATAAACCCAACTGGAATTCAAACTTGGATCTCTGATTACTCATTCCAAGCTGGTATCCATTACACCACCTACACACAAGATTGAATAACAAGACACACTGCTGCAGGATGAGAAAAATGAAAACAAGTTGTACACATTAATTTTTCAGGAAAATAGGACAAGCTGGTATGGATCAAAAGCAACTCCCTGATTAAAATATGGAATTGCTTGTGTTATAAACATTGCTGTGATGTTTGATGTAATTTGGTCCAGACAGTGTATTTGTTGTCATTTTTCTTTCCTTTGTAGCCACCATTTTTATTTTAATAATGGTTTGCTCTACTTAGTGGAGGTGGCAGACACCTCTTCTCTGATTTACACTTATTTAAGGAAGAAGGTAAAAAAAAAAGACTGGCTAAAGTTTAGTAGCAATAAAGCAATATGGCAATATGCGAAGATGGAGGAATGCAAAAATATATTCCAGGAATTTTTTAAGTTCAAGATGGAACAACAGATGACAATATTAAAGCAACAGAAAACATTCCAGATGCAACTACTTTTAATAGACAGATGCAGTTTCAACGAGAAATGGAACATTGCATAAGGAGTTTCAAAACAAAATTCTGGAAATAACTGAGAAGAGGAAAGAGAAAAATCTACAAAATGATTCTTTCCCAGAGAATACAATATGGAATTCAATTGAAATATTCACGTACAGTCCAGATGAAGAGATAACTTTTGAGGAGTATTATAAAAAATATACAGACGTGTATAATGAGGACTGCCACTGGTGGTCTGAAGGAAAGAAGATTAGGCTTCTTTTAAGCAAGTTAGGAACTGCTGAGCATAACAAATTGGTAAACTACATTTTACTGAAAAAAACTAGCGAGTTGACATTTGCTGAGGCGGTGAATATATTAAGTGAATTATTTAGTGAAAAGACATCTTTGTTTCACAAGAGGTGGAAATGTTTGGAAATGGAAAACTAGCGAGTTGACATTTGCCGAGGCGGTAAATATATTAAGTCAATTATTTAGTGAAAAGACATCTTTGTTTCACAAGAGGTGTAAATGTTTGAATCTGATGAAAGAGGATGAACAAGACTATATAACGTACGTAGCCAATGTGAATAAGCATTGTGAAGAATTCAAGCTGGCGGAGTTAAGCACTGACAATTTTAAATGCTTAGTGTTTGTTCAAGGGCTGGTATCAGAAAGAGATGCAGAGTTAAGAAAATTAGTACTGTCAAAATTAGAAAACGAACCAAGGATTTTGATACAGAGGCTGGCAGAAGACTGCACAAGATATGTTAGTGTAAAGAAAGATTAAAAAAGATAGAACAGTCTGGCATTTCGCATGTAAGGAAAATACGCTACAAAAAAGAAAGTCAGTCTACTAAAAAGAATTCTAAAATTGCACATTATCAAACAAAAAGTGAAATACCAGAGAAAAATAAACAAAAAGTCCCGAAGCCATGTTTTGCTTGTGGTGAACTTCACTGGTACAGATATTGCAATTTTAGGAATAAAAAATGTTTCAACTGTAAAAGAGTGGGTCATGAAAGCTCGCACTGCAGGTCAAAAAATAAAGACAATAAAATAAGAAAATTAAAGTCCGACGAGGTGAACGATGGAATAACCAGAAAATTTGTTACCGTCAAAATAAGTAATAAAAAAATAAAAATGCAACTCGACACTGGTTCTGACCTATCTATCATAAATTTGTATACGTGGAAGAAGTTGGGGAAACCAATTTTAATGAAAACAAATAAAATTGCGAGGTCAGTGACAGGAGAAAAAATACAATTTATTGGAGAATTTGTTACAAACGTCACGTTAAATAAAAAAACGTGAAAAGCTAAACAATTTTTCATAGAAAATACCATGAACTTACTTGGTACGAATTGGATAACAGAATTTCAATTATGGGATCTACCGATAAATTCTTTGTTACAAGGTAGATTTTTTAAACTACGAAGCCCAAAAATTAGTAAAGAAACTTAAGGGAACTTTTCCTACTGTTTTTTCTCCAGGTTTGGGAATGTGTACCAAGATGGAGGCAAAATTCCAGCCAAAAGAAAATGCTCAGGCGGTATTCAAAAAGAAAAGGAATGTGTTGTTTGCTTCAATTGAACAGATAGATAAAGAATTGGACAGATTAGAGAAAACCGTTGTATTTTAAAAAGTTGAATGGGTAACACTAATGATACATGTGAAAAGCAAGCTCCAGAAAGTAAAGATGAAGCCGACACCAAGAAAAACTGAGGAGCGAGTTACCCGTAGCCAAGGACATGCAGTATTATTAAATGATTTAAGTCATCTGAAGTCACCACAGAAAACGTTAAGAAGCACAAGATCAACAAAAGGGAAGCTAGAGGCTGTACAAATATAACCACAAGAAGAACCTACAGAAACTGTGACTCCATCCTTAAGAAGCTCAAAGCGGATCGTTGTTTCTGGTAACACTATGGAGGTATAAAAAAAAAAATAGAAAAGTGGATTGGCTATATGATGTACTTGGTGAAAGGTGAAAAATTCACGTGCAGTAACCAGATCAGATGACGTTTTTCAGATGTGGTTGACAGCGGTCCTGCGGAAAAAACGCCGATGGACGTGATTTTCAATACGTTTGATCTAACAACGCCTGCAACAATTTTACCTGAGGTACGCTGATCCAGAAGAAAAAAGAAAGGCAACTAATCATTTAAAAGTGGATCAAAAAAAGTAGGAGATAGGCTACGAAGTTGCTAAAAAAAAATTTTTTTTTTTGTTGCTTTTTCTTCATATTTTCTGTAAAAAATGAAAAATAAATAAAGAAAACCATTTACTCCTATGGAGTAAAGTTTTAGGCGGGGATGTTATAGTGGAACACACCTATTCTATTGTTAATAGACTCTCCCACCTATAAGTAGGAGTTGTAGCAGTCGCTCAGGGAGTTGGTCAGTCAGTCGATGCCGGACGACCGTTAGTCGGATACTAAAGTATCAGCGACCGCAACTAGATTTACTCTGCTTCATTACCTATTATATCAAGTTCCTAACGTTTTGTACGTCGAACCTATTTTAGGACCAACTTAGTACAAATACAAGCCTCCACTGTAAAACCACTCTACAACAATTATGCAACCAGATATCACTTCTGTGAGCAATGAACTCTCATAACTTTGTTTTAAGCAATTTTGAATATTAATTTGTGTCAGATCATTTAATCTGTTGTATGAACATTTCCTCTTCATGACAATTCATTAAAACTACGAACTTTAAAAATTTCTGATTTTTTTTTCCTGAAATGAGTGACTGACACAACTTCAAAGATATAAATTTGTAAATAAATTCCTTATCTAGTTTTGCTAAGATTACCTGTGTGTTTCCTTATTATTATTATTGTTCATTAATCTTTTTAGCCTGGATAAATCAACTGTTCATTTTTAACCCCTAAGCCCCACACCACTATAGAGGTTTAACACAATAATTTGGTCCAATCAGTATATTTACTGATGTTTTCCTCTGTTTGGCCATCATTTTTTCTGCTTTACAACATTGGTGGACAGTACATGAAAGAAAAAAAAATGATTGGCATCTTTTTTATACGTAACGAAGGCCAAATGATAAATCGGCCAAAATGTGATAAGTCAAAAAAGAGTAAGATCAATGGTTTAAAGAGCTCATGAAATGGTAATGAGCCATTTCAAAATTACAGAATATAGACATAAATTTCTCTGGCACAAGATCATATTTGTGAGATACTTATTTAAGATCAAACTAACTAGACTAGAGATAGTTTGAAAGACTTTCCAATTAAATATTGTTTCAAAACAGGTGCCTGAAGTAGATCTTCAGATAATTTTATAAATTAATATTTTTATTTTACATATTTTCTTTTGGTACTACTGTCTTTTTTTAAAAGAAAATATGTGAAATAAAAATACTGCCAAACTGAACCCATGCTATGGCTGTGGTATGCTTCATTTCAGAAAGACTCTCCATTTAAAACCAAAAATGTTCTAATTGTGGAAAAACAGATTACAAATGAAGCTACTGCAAGTCAAAAAGCAAAGGAAATACACAAATTAACTTCCTAAAAGTAGTGCTACCTCCTAAAAAACTGGAAAGTAGAAATAATAGAAAATTTGTGACAGTACAAGTGAATAATGCTATGGTGAGATTTCAATTGGGCACTGGTAGCAATATTAGAATTATTGATGAACAAACTTGGAACAGAATTGGTAAACCTAACTTGAGAAAACTGACAAAGTTGCAAGAGGAATATCGGGCAAGAAATTAATTTTTGTGGGGAGTGGGGGGAATCATGTGTAACATTACCCCTGCAGATGAAACTAAAAAAGATGTTTACATATTAAAAAATTCCAACTCAAATTTACTAGGCGTTGATTGGCTAGAATTATTTAAACTATGGAATTGGGTGATTAATTCATTCTGTGGAAAAATTAGTTGTTCATCAAAGAAAAAGATTACAGCAAAAGAAAGATGATATTAGGAAGAAAATTCATATTGCAAGCTGATCCTCATCCATTATTAAGTATATTCAGTTCTAAGAAAGGGATTTCCATGCATACTGCAAACAGACTACAGTGTTGAGCTACGATTTTGTTAAACTATGATTTCAAGATGGAATTTCTGTCAAAAAAATTGGAGCATGCAGATGGCTTGTACAGATTGATATTGAAATGTAAAGAAGATTTTGAAAATACTATGATTGCTTCACCAGTCATGATAGATGACATCAAAATTCATTCTAAAAAAGATATGTTTATTCAAAATCTATGAATGACATTAAGTCGAAATGGAGTAAAACTAAAATTAAACCTTGTAATAGTAATACAGCATTTTCTATTTGTGATGGAGTACTTTTGTATGTGGAAAGAGTAGTAATTCCATTATTACTACAAAAAAGGATTTTAAAACAATTCCATGTAAAACATCTGGGAATAGCAAGGATGAAATCCCTGATGAGAAGCTACATCTATTAGCCAGAGTTGGACAGCAATATTCAAAATACAATTTGGAAAGGTAATGGTTGTAATTCAGTAGCAAAATTACCACCTATAAATTATCAGGCATAGCTGATCACTGATAAACTGTGGGCAAGACTACATATGGACTTTGCTGGACCACTAAATGGTTCATACTATTTAATTGTGGTTGACAAAGTGGCCTGAGATATTAAAGTGTAAATGACCTACTACCACAATAACAATTAAATTCTTACACAAACTTTTTGCAAGGTTTGGAGTACATGACAGTTTGGTATCAAATAATGGAACTCAATTTACTTCTAGTGAGTTTTAAAATTTCTGCAAAACTATGCGATTGAACATTTGACAAAGCCAATTTATGATCTGAGGTTGAATGGTCAAGTTGAGTAAGTTGTTGGCACCTTCAAAATGGCATTAAAGAAAGCTAAAGACTTGGAAGTTGAAGAAATGGCACTACAAGAATTTTTGAACATACATTGAATAATGTCAAATGCAAATGTCACTGCAAAAAATGTCACCTGCTAAACTCATGTTTGCTAGGAAAGTCAGATCCATATTTGACAAATTATTGCCAGGGAATAAAAAGAAAAGTCGATAATGTGAAACTACCATATCATTTATGATCAGCAATAAAGTCGTCTTTAAAAGATTTAAGTCCGGAAAGAAAATTGGCAGATAGAAAAAATTATTCAACACCTTGGTAGTATGATGTACATTGTCAAAGGTGGGGAATTTAACATAAAATAAATCAGTTGTGGTCTAGATATGCACAGAATGAGCAACTAATACAATTTAATTCACCAATGGACTTACTTTATGATACCTTTGAAGTACCTATTCCTAAAACTAATATTACAACACCAGGTTAAGTGAGAACCTAATCTGAATGAAACATTGGAAGTTGACCCATGTTGGAAAAAGTAACAACTAAAGGAAAGAGAGATGTTGTAGAGATGAACACAACTCTCCAGAATATGACTTGGACTTGTCCAAATAGCATATATAGTGATGCTGAGAATCATCAGGTTAGAGCTAGACTGGAAAGAGCCTTATATCCTTATTACAGAATTCAGTAAGACTACATCAACTCCAAATGACATTGTATTTCATGATTGTGTTATTTTCATTCAATGGAATAAAGACAACAAATCTTAAAAAGTTAATCTTTAGAAATTCTTTTCAGATAAAGTATTTTTCATTATTCCTTGAATGATTTATCTCTCTTTCAATGATATTCTGTAACTGACTGCTGGTTTTAATGAAAAAGGTTCATGCTTCATACTGATGTTATCCTTTTATTTAGGAAATACACCTTAAAAACTAGAAATAAATAACTGTCTATATTTCTGGGATGATGTATTGTAACTATTTATACTATTTACATTGTTCAAACTGTTGTCCTTATCTTTATTGTCATATTCACATTTCGGTCATTTTACACTCTGGCCTTCTTCAACTGATATATGTTGGAATTTCAAACCAAGCCATGGGGGTAGATTGTTCTAGTTCCCTGCCTTTGGATATCTCAACTTCAGTTAATTCCCCTTGATAACTCTCCAAGTTTTTGTTCCCACTGCTGATTGATCCAAAAGTGAGTAGACCCAAAGAGTTGTGAGTTCAATACTTGGTCACAGCAGAGGGAACTCTAATAAGTTTGGTTCACATGATTACTGGCAGCACTGTAATAGTGTCTTAAACAAGAGTAAGTCTTCTATCCCTCCTCTCTTCACTCAATTTGAGGTGTTAACATCTGCTGATAAAGAAGAATGTTTTGTTCATAAATTGTCTTTAAATTCTACTCTCGACTCATCTGGAGTATCTTTGCCTGACTTTCCACTTTGAACTGAGTCTCTATTGAGTGATATATGTATATAACTCCATCCATGGTTTCTGCTATCATTTCTAAACTGGAACCTCACAAAGTATGTGGACGATGTTATCCTTGCAATAGTCCTTAAGAAATATGCTCCTGAACTGGCTCCTGTTCTCTCTAAACTCTGTAATAAATGTCTGGTTGTTTCTTGGAAATCCTCTTCTATAGTTCCAGTCTTTAAAAACTCAGGTGAACCATCTGATCCTACTGGCCTATTAGCCTTCTACCTCTTTTTGGCAATGTATTAGAGGCTCTGACTAACTCTGAATTGGTTAAACATCTCACATCACAGGTTCATCTTTCAGATAAACAATATGGCTTTCACTTCTCTAGGTCAACTGTTGGTGTACTAATGATTATTACTGAAATAGTCCTATTTAGCTTTAGATAAGAATGGTGAAGCTCAGTCTGTTGCTTTGGATATCTCAAAGGCATCTGACAGGGTTTGGTATACTGGTATTCTTTACAATTTGAAAGCTTATGGTATTTCTGGATTAATATTTTAAGTGTTTCAATCTTTCTTATTAAATTGCGAAATGAAAGTTGTTTTAAATGGCCACTCTTCTGTATCTTTTTGAATAAATGCAGGTGTCTCCCCCACCCAGGCTATATCCTTGGACCTATGTTGTTTCTAATTTTCATAAATTGCCTTCTTGATATTATCAGTTCTCCACTTGGTCTCTATACTGAGGACATAACTATTTAATCCTGTCTTAATAATACATCTGATTGGTTTGATGAGGTCAAATTGGCATCTGATCTAAAAAATGACCTATAATCTGTTGTTAAATGGGACAAGAAGTAGTTTTATAATTTTAATACCTCAAAAATTAAACTCCTCTCTTTTTACCATCTGAGAGAATTCTTTTTAACTTCCATCTGTATGGCTGATGCTAACCTTCTGGAGATTAACTCATTGCACTTCTCAGACTAAAGTTTTCAGCTGATATGAAGTGGAAAGAGTATATTGAATCAATTGCTAAGTCAGCAGCTAAGAAAGTTGGCTCACTATGTCATGCTATACAATTTTTCTCACTAGATTATACATACATACATCTTACAGATTTATAAGTCTACCATTCATCTTTGCTTTGAATATTGCTGCCACATCTGGTCAGGTACTCTTGCTTTATATTTACATATTCTTGATAAAATCTGAAGACAGAACGCAACATACTTGATGAGCTTGAGCTAATGGATGGTGGAACAGGGTTTGGAAGCAATGACAAAAAGACAAAACTTATTAAGAACTACAAGAGACAAAAAGATGTGGAGAGCCATGATCGCCTACATCCTGAAGGAACATGGTATATAAAAGAAGAAGAATGACAAAGGAAGTCATGATTAAACAAAGAAAACTTCTGCATATTTCTTTTCCTTTCACTTTTTAACAAATGAATGTCTTGTTTTGAAGATGTACAAATGCAGAAAACACCATTTATAATTTATGAATCTTCATTCAGTAAATAAAGTTGGAACATGTTTTATTATGAGGTGATATAAAAAAAAGAACCACTGCCACAAAATCTGCTTTAATCTTCACTCAAATTTGGCTTGAACAATATTCTCTTTGTCACTACCCATGTACCCATATTAAACAAAGTCTTTACCATCAGGGCTCCATGTGTCTCTGAGTTAAATAACTGGGTAGACCACTATTGCATTTTCCTATCTCTACCTGTAACTCCATCATTGGCTTTAATGTATCAATAAGCCACAATCATTTGACTTGTGTCCTCAATTAGGTCAATCAAGCTTTGCTGACAATGGGCAAACTGACACATCTGTTGATGAAATGATCAATAGTATGCAGGTAACTCTGTTATTTGCCTCCCTATCATGTTCTTCTCCCACCTAGAAATATGGTACTAGAAAAAAGCTGCTTTTTTAATTATCCCTTCATGGTGTCAAATTCCCTAAAAATAAAAAATAAAATTCTGCAAATTTGGATTGCCAAATTCTTTGAAAAGAGTTGCTCAAATGAATTTACTAATTTATCAAAACAGATTACATTTATTATTATTGTAAATTTGGAAGAAGAAGAAAAAAGAAGAAAAAAAATTCACTTTCATAATGTGTTTAGGCTTTATTCCAATTCTAATCATTGTTTTTAAAATGACAAACATTGCTGAAGACTGAAGGTAGTTAAAATGCTGTGTCGCATTAAAAAAAAAATACTTTTGACACTCTGTCTTATTGCGGGCACATTTGTCCATGTTTGCCAAAAATCCAATATTAATTATAGGCTTATAAAAAACTCGATTCCTATCTGTAACTAACTTTCCTATTTTGGGGATTTATGGGCATTAATGAATTAAAATTATCCAACATGTAATTTAAATAAAACAGAATAGTAAAAATATTAACATTTTTTTCTGTCAAAGACTTCTAAAAAGAAAATCTCTTATTCTGCATTGAAAGAAAAACCTTATTTTAACATGTATCTGAGTAATAGTCAGTTACTTGCCTTTCTTTTTTTTAAATATGTAAATAAACAACTGTTTCCATCTCGTATGACCTTCTATTTGCATTAAAATTGTTGTGGATTTGAATCAACCCACAACAAAGAAAAAGGCTAGAAAGGTTTTAGGAAGAAAGGGAGGAGGAAAGTGTAAGTGTCACGTAGCTTGTTGAGGAACAGTGTAAATGTAGCATAGCTTGGTGAGGAAGACAGGTGAATGAGTAAGGGAATCTCTTTTTAAGTTGCGCTGGCCTTCATGAACTTCTGTCGTATGTTGCCATTTCTATCTCTTTACTTTCTCTCTTGCCTCTCTTTTTCACCTATACATGCAAAGAAATCACATTTCTTTTCACCTTAATGAATAAATTACACACTTTAACACTTTTGAGAAAAATTTAGTTGCAAAAATACAAAAATAAAAATATTTTATATTTTTATACTTAAAACCTTTCTCGTCTTTTTCTTTGTTGTGAGTTGATTCAAATCCACAACAAAATGTCTTTATTTTCTATAAAAGTTCCCAAGAAGGAAACTGTTTATCCCACATGATCTAAGATTTGCAGTAAAATATCTTTTCAAAGGCTTACAAGAATAAAACTTTAGGCAAACTTGGATACTCCTGTGTATGATGAACTACATCTGGCAGCAAGGTGAGAGATTGGAGGTTTTGAAGTGTGTGGAACTACCTCTTAATTGCTGTTGTTCCCAGGTCCACTCTGACTGGAAATAGTAGCACATGTTAGGGTCCCCACTATGGGCAAATAGTGAACCCCCCAAACAAAATACTATGAAAGTATAAAATACATTTTTATAGTAACATTAACAGCAATGCATTTTTATATAAAAATTGACCAACAATACATACATACCAACAAATTGTAGTGATTTTGCACAAATTCATTTAAAATACTACAAAACAACCAACTCTTTCATGACATCAATCCATATAATATCCTACAATGTCTTAAAGAAATTAAACTGTATTCCAAAATATAACTACAATATAACACATATCACCACCTCTAGTAATTATGTCCACACAAACATGTACATGCACAAAAGCTGAGTATCATCTACCATGTATTTAATTGTGAAAGCAGAATAACATATATTTTATTACTTCCAAGCTCCCAAGAAAATTAAATTTTGATATTAAATGACCCATAAGGAGTTGATATACTGTTAAACAAAGACATCAGTCATTCAATCAGCAAACATGGACCTCTGTGCTAGTAAAAAAAAGTAATTGGAAATCTGATGAAGGAATGAGATTGTATATCCCATGGCTGTGGTGAGTTTGAAAGGATACTGAAAAGGGTGCTGGAGATTTGAGGAGACTTGCTGTCATTCAGTCTACCAAAATAACCATCAAAAATCTTGTATGGACATGCAAATATATAATCCCTGATGCTGGATCTTAAAGTCACAAGGACTAATGAAAATTTCCCCCACTCTTATTAATTTTCTAAAGGTCATAATGAAAGCATGTAATAATTACGTTTATCCTCAACCATCTTAATGTTAAAATTAGATGTGATAACTTACAGGTCAACACTGGAATATTTCAAGGAGACTCTTTTTCATCCCTATTATTTTGTATTGTGTTAACACTTGTCTTTAGGCTTATTAATCACTCATTTTACATTTGATAGATTTGAAACTGTTTAGCAGAAATGATAATTAACTCAAGCGTATATTGGCAACAGTAAAGAAATTCAGTGACTGTATCAGCATGAAATTGGGCCAAGGTGAGTGTAGAAATTAGACTGCAGTGTGTGTTGAAATTGGATCAAGGTGTGCATCAGAATTGGACCGAGGTGAGCATAGAAATTGGGCCAAGGTGAGTGCAGAAATTGGATCGAGGTGAGTGTCGAAACTGGCTAAGAGGGAAACTGATACAATGGCCATTAAATTTGACAGTGAAACTATGATTCTTGAAGTGGATTAGAAAGAAATGTACAAATCATTTGGAATCAAAGAAGGCCAGGGAATCCAATAAGCAGCAGTGAAAGAAAAAAAAAATCATAAACGAATATTTTAGATGTGTAAGAAAGATAAACAAAACTGAGTGAAATGCACAATTTGAAGCTATAAACACCTGAGAAATACCTATTCTTACATGTTCTTTTAATGGTGCTAAAATAGACATATTGAAGAGGTCCAAAGAATCAATAGAAAGATAAGGAAACATCTAATCATATATAAAATGTATCATCTCAGAGGGATGTAGATTGCCTGGAACTACCTAAGGCAATTAGAGGTAGAGGACTGACCAAATTAGAATTCAAATATAAGACTACACCCATAGGATTTGAAAGACATCTCCAGTACCTTCTCACTCCTGTTGGAAAAATGCCTCTCTGATTGACCATGCTTTCATGTGTACTCACCACACTTGGCAAATTGTGAGTTGTTGAGGCTATTTAACCTGTAGCTGGAGATTTTTAATCTAGTGTTGCCTTTCTCTTGGACTGATTACCACCCAAGGCTACCAGGCCCAGTCTGTCCTGCTATTTACCCATAGCTGAAAAGAGAAGACAGATTCATACCTTTCCCAAGAGTATTTGCCTGTAAGTGAATGTAACAAATTTGATTGAAATTCAAACTCAGCTTTCCAATTCCACAATCCAAGCCACTATCCATTACTATCTAGAAGTAATAAATTATTGGATGTTAAATCTTGTTTATTAGCATTAGTTAAATAGTTCTTTTTTTTTTTTACTGATATTTTATCCAATACAAGGCCCAAGGGCTGAGCAAAGTAGACAGTTACTGAATGAGATTGTAAGGAAGGGGAAAGTGAGTGTGTATTATGAGGACATGTAGGATAGTCATCAGTTGACCCTGGACTTAAACAGACCAAGATTGTAATTGTCAAGGAAGCTGTTATATTTTCGTAAAAAAAAAGGAAACTAACTTTCTTGCCCACGTGACTTTTCACACGTTCCCTTTCCTCTTTAAAAGCTACGTTCTTCTTCCTTTTCATTCTGAATTCTTTCCTTTGTTGATTACTGACTGCTGTGAATTAAGTTCAGTAAAGCCTTAAGAAAAGGTTATTCTATCCTTGCTTTCTTCTCTTTACTACGTAACAATTTACTGAACTTAATTCCTCATGGACAAGATTATTCGTCTGGACAAGTTTGATATATCTTCTGCAGACCCTCAGGCTAGCAAGCTCTGGAGACTATGGTACCGTAATTTTAATTATTATTTATCAACTATTGCTTCTTTAAACCCGGACAAACTCGAAGTCCTTTATTTAAACATCGGTGCTACCGTTGCTGATGTTATCGAGGGTTGTTCTGGATTTGAACATGCTGTTGAATTGCTGAAAAGTGTTTATGACAAGTCTCCAAGTGTTATTCATGCTAGACATTTGTTGTCTACACGTCTGCAGCAGGAAAATGAGTCTGTAGACCAATACCTTCAGGCCTTGAATCGACTTGCTGCTGACTGTTGCTTCCAAGATGTTACTGCTACTACTTACAGGGATGAATCTGTCCGTGATGCATTTATACGTGGTCTCCGGTCCCCCGTAATACGTGCCAGACTGCTTGAAAATGATACGCTAACTCTCAAGGAGGCTACTCAATGTGCTAGAGCCTTAGAACAGGCTCACTTTCGTGCTGAATCATACGCTTCTCAGATTGGATCAACCGCTGCTACTACCACTAGGACTAAAAATGTGTTTACTGATTCTGCCGAGGAGGCCACTTCCACTACTATTACTAAAAATATGCTTTCTGACTTAACTGATTCTCGTACGGAGTGTGACTCTGTACAATTGTCTACTGCCCTTGCTCGTGGCAAGTGCTACAACTGTGGAGGGAAACGTCACTTTAAGGATAATCGTCGCTATTGTCCTGCCCGTGATAAGAGATGTCGAAACTGTGGCAAACTCGGTCATTTTTCTAAAGTTTGCCGTTCTACCATGCCGGCGCCTTCACGTTCTACCTCAGCTATTATAGTAGCCCGTGCTAAAGACGATGATAGGTCTCCTCCAGTTACTAAAACTTAGAATTAAAAGGAAAGAAATTAACTGCCCTCATAGACACCGGTAGTTCTGATAACTTTATCAGTGCCCGTAATGTTAAAGCAATGAAACTGTCTACTTCTAAACGGAATTCCGTAATTTCCATGGCATCATCTGCCATTTCCCTCAAACTATCTGAATATTGTACTGAGGATATTATCTTCAATGGTTACGAATATAAACAAATTGACTTTACAGTACTTCCTGATTCCTGTATGGATATTATACTCGGAGTGCCCTTCTTAAAACTACACCAGAGTATCACTATTTCTTTTGGTGGATCTCAGGATAGTTTAAAAATCTGCGCTTTAACCAAGATCAGTTGTGCTCCTGTTAAGTTGTTCCGAAACTTGACCCCTGACTGCAAACCTATTGCTACTAAATCCCGAAATTACCGTGCGGAGGATGCTCGGTTCATTGAAAAAGAAATTCTACAACTGCTTGAGGATGATATAATTGAAACAAGTTACTCCCCGTGGCGTGCTCAAATTGTTGTAACTTCGTCACCTAATAAAAAGAAACGATTGGTAGTCGATTTCTCCCAGACTATTAATAGGTTCACCTTACTTGATGCCTACCCCTTGCCTCGAATTGAAGATCTCGTAAACCAAATAGCCCAGTATCGTATCTATAGTATAATTGACTTGTCCAAAGCGTACTATCAGATTGAAATTTGCCCCGAAGATCGCCCCTATACGGCCTTTCAAGCTGGAAATCGTCTGTTCCAATTTAAACGAATACCCATGGGTGTTACTAACGGGGTTTCTGCCTTTCAGCGATTTATGAATTCTTTCATTTCTGATAACAAATTATCTGGAACCTTTTCGTATATAGATGATATATATATAACTGTTTGCGGTAAAACCCAGGAGGAGCACGACGTCAATTTGGAATGTTTCTTAAAAGCTGCCTCGACATACAACCTCGAAATAAACCGGGAAAAATCAGAGTTTTCACTTCGTTCTATTAACGTGCTAGGATATCAAATTTGTAACGGAACTATCCAACCCGATCCTGAGCGTTTGAAGCCACTTTTGCAAATGCCTCCTCCTTCCGACTCAAATTCGTTAAAAAGGTGTCTTGATATGTTTGCTTACTATGCGAAATGGATACCTAAATATTCACACAAAATTCGTCCACTGGTCGAAAATAAACAATTCCCTATGCCTCCTATAGTTATAAATTCTTTCGAAAAACTTAAGAAAGACATTGCCGAGTCATCTGTAAAAGTTATTGATGATGAATTGCCATTTACTATTGAAACCGATGCTTCAGAAAAGGCTATTGGAGGCACTCTTTTACAAGCTGAGCGACCTGTAGCATTCTTTTCTCGGTCGCTAAACCCCTCTGAAATACGACTTCATATAGTCGAAAAAGAAGCATATGCCATAGTCGAATGCGTTCGTAAATGGAGAAACCTCCTTGCCGGGAAACATTTTACTATTATTACTGATCAACAAGCCGTATCTTTTATGTTTAAACCTGCTAATCGCGGAAAAATTAAAAACGATAAAAAAAAATTATACGGTGGAAAATGGAACTTCTTCCCTTTTCATACGACATAAAACACCGTCCTGGAAATGAAAACACAGTTGTGGATACCTTATCCAGAGTATGTGGTGCTGCTGCGACTTCCTTGAAGGAACTTAAATCGATACACGATTCCTTAATACATCCTGGGGTACAGCGCTTTTGGCATTTTGTAAGGTCTCAGAATATGCCTTATTCGCTTGATGAAGTCCGACGTATGACTTCTGAATGTACGACCTGTGCCAAAATAAAACCCCAATTCTTCGATTCTGCTAGTAATGTTCTGATCCGTTCTACTGCGCCATTTCAGCGTCTTTCCATAGACTACAAAGGGCCTGTCCCGGTATCTCCGACAGGTTACCGATATATATTTACTGTTATCGACGAATATAGTCGATTTCCCTTTGCCTTTCCTTGCCGCGATTGCTCTTCGCAAACTGCTATTCAGTGCCTGACAAGTATTTTCTCCATTTTCGGGATTCCCTCGTTCATTCACTCCGATCGAGGAACTTCGTTTATGTCGGGAGAATTTAAACAATTTCTAACACGACTTGGAATTGGATGCAGTAATACTACTGCTTATAACCCTAGAGGCAATAGCCAATGCGAACGTTACAACGGCATAATTTGGAATACCATATTATTGGCCCTGGAATCGAAACAGTTACCAATTAGTGCTTGGCAGGATGTTCTACATGATGTGTTAAATGCTATACGCTCCCTGCTATGCACCACTACGAATGCAACCCCCACGAACGAATGTTCAATTTTGAAAGGCGGTCCTCCTCCGGTACTGCGTTGCCTGTTTGGCTCTGTGAGCCTGGAGAGGTATTATTAAAACGATTCGGTGGCAGAGGTAAATATGACCCTATCGTTGAGGTGGTGGAACTCCTTGAGGCCAACCCTACGCATGCCAAAATACGTCACAATGATGGCCGGGAAGATTCGGTGGCGCTGAGACGGTTGGCACGTTTTCCACGCCCGGATGGACCTCAAAATGGACCTGAAAATACTCAGCCCGACGTGGACCATGCAGACTCAACCCTTTTGCCTGATACAGGTCCCGTTAATATTTCTTCACCTTATACAGAAAATGAATCTGTGAATAATAGCCAGAATCCTGAAAGTCAGCCTTCTCAGAGGTCTGGCTCTTCCAGTGGTGAACTACCTCCACGTCGGTCTAGCAGGATTCGTAGACCAATCCAACGACTGGATTTATAAAACTTTTTCAATCTCTTTATCAAGTGGGGGAGAATGTTATATTTTCGTAAAAAAAAAGGAAACTAACTTTCTTGCCCACGTGACTTTTCACACGTTCCCTTTCCTCTTTAAAAGCTGCGTTCTTCTTCCTTTTCATTCTGAATTCTTTCCTTTGTTGATTACTGACTGCTGTGAATTAAGTTCAGTAAAGCCTTAAGAAAAGGTTATTCTATCCTTGCTTTCTTCTCTTTACTACGTAACAGAAGCATTTTCTTGGGAGCCTGTTCCACAAAGTAACAGTTCTGAGGAAGGAACTGTCCAAGTGGAACTTGCTTTTTATCAAAGAAACACAAAATGGTGGATCCTATATGTGAAGGCCCAAGCTGGTGGCACTAAGGAATGTAACTCATCCAAACATCTGCCATATTAATAGAGATATAGTAAAGAAAGGCTGGTGATATTTTGTCTGTTGGATAATGGTTGCCAGTGGGCAAATTATTCTTCACATGGCACCCCTTTCTGGACAGTGAGGATTTACAGCACTAGCCCAGGTGCAGCGGCAATACTTCATTCTTGGTCTGATTTGACTCATGCAAAGAGAGAGCATAACAGTGGGAATTAGGTATTTTCTGGAGCAATATAATGAACTGACAATTCCTCCAGCAACTTTTGGGATAGCATGAATATACATGTTCTAGCTGAGGTCAAGAGCTTTAGCCCCAGTAGTCGTTTGTAGCAAATCTCTTTGAGGGTATGACCACTCATCAGGATTTGTGCAGGTTTAGAGTTTACTTTCATTTAATCCTTACAATTAATAAGAAAAAAAGTAAAAGTGACAAAATAAAAAATAAAGATAAGATGTAGGTGAGATAAGTAAAAGAGTTTTATTTTATTTCTCCATGATTTACAAAGGTTTGATTGTTTGCTTTTGTTTTGTTTTGCTTGTATATCAGTTGTAGGAGACTGGGAGTTAGTTTGGGGTATAACATAAGGCAGTATTTAAAAGAAATGCAAAGAAAATCAACAGGTATATGTAGTTGAGTGAGATAGATTTGTGGGAGCTATATTCTATGAATTATTGCATTGTATTGGTTGAGACTTAGTGTATCCTGCTTTTGGTCTAATTGCTGGCTGAAGGCAATGCAGCTAATGGAAGTGCTTTGATGTCACTGCTGATGTCCAGAGTAGTCATATAGTCTGCCATATTCAGGCAAGCTGAGGAGTACATCACTAATACCAGCCTAGTTAGATCTGCCTTCATGGGTGGAATCAGCATTGGCCTTATAGTGATCAGAAACCACTGCTGTGAAAACTGCATGGGTTTTTTATGATTGATCATAAAAGATGTTTCATGACCCTGGTATTTTGGGATAGTATTCATGAAATGAGTGCATGAAGCTGGATAAAATTAAGGTTTGTTTTTGTCATATGAGCTGTGGATGTTGAAGTGAGCACTTTTGTTTCAGTTAAAGAATTGTAGTTCTAGCATGGTACAATAGTCCCAAACAAGGCAAAAATTACCTTTCCTTCCTCTGTTACAACACTAAGGTGTTGTGGGTTGATTGTGTCACATTATTTACTCATTGGCTGAGTAAGTGTACTGGTATTAAAGGGGCCAGGGACAAATTTATTAAAATTTAAGAAAATATTGGTTCTTCATAGGGTGCATAACATGGCCCATGGGCAGCATGTTTAAGAGCCCTGATCTAAAGTGTTTTCTGTGTACAGATACTGAGGAGATTATGAATTACCTAATATCCAGCTACTCTACTCCAGCAGTAGAGAAATTTAAAAATAGTCATGACAGGGAAGGGCAATACATTCAAGGGAAGATTTACCAACATGATAACCTAATCTGTAAAGAGAAAAGGATGTGCCAAAAGCTGCAAAGGGTGATGGAGTTACTTCACTATGTGCAACAATTATACTCTAAAATCTTGGAAATTGTCATAAAAAACATTAAAAAACATAAATGCTGTCAACTTTATATACCATCTTATAAAAGATTTTCAATAAAAGAATTCGATAACTTCACTAAATATAAGGATCTAGAAATAAAATTTTAAAATAATGTGGCATTTTGCAGTAGTTATAGGAGCACAAAGAATGATTAAGAATAATAGTTATACAGACATTATAAAAATCCAAAGAGATCCATCTTTATCACAAACTAGCTTAAAAGACACTCTATCGGACGACATTTAAGCTAGTTCCTATGGATAACTCTTGGTTTGGCCATCATCACAATAGCTATGGAGGAGTAGATGCTTCAGAAGAACTCAAAATTGATCGCTGCACTTAAGTATTGAATTAATGTTGAAGCTTACCTTATAAAAGTTCAATGATAATTCTTCTGCTGCCACTATATTTAAAAACAATTTGATGTACGTAGATCCTTATTTTCCATACAAACAAATATTTTTATTCCATGGGTGACAGAACAGGGGACAATTTATAAGATAAAATTAATATAGTGTAAAGATGGGAAAACAGAAATTAGAATTAGTTATACATTCAAAATTTAAAGAGTTAGAGAAACACAATAGCTAATTAAGTAAAACCTATATTATGGAATATAATATATTAATATATATTTTTAACCTCGCATAATCTGACAACCCTGAATCTGAATCCAACAAATATTGTTCCCTGCACCTAACTTTTCTAGGGCTTTTGAATGAGCTATGAATCATTTAAATTGGACTAGTGGAAGTGGAGGAGTTGCTTGGACACACACACGCACACACAAACACACATACACTGTACTTTATATATAAGATACAAAAGAATTTGTTAATGATGATTGTTCCCATGTTAGAAAAACTGTTCAAATAACTTCTTAAGAAAAACATTTATTTACCTTCCATTTCAGGGGAAAGACTTGGTAAATGATTGAATCAAAGAGCAAAAAGAAGAAGGAATAAAGATAACAATAAAGATGAAGCCTGGATAGCACAACAGTCGAAACGTTGCGATAACAACAACAAAGATGAGGACAATAGTCTGAATGTAAATAGTTTAAATAATAATAACTTCTCATCCCCAAAATTCAGACAGCAAAGATAAGAAGTATCCAAGTTTTTCAATTAATATTCTGTATGTAACATTTCATCAGAGACAAAGAAAAATGTACTTTATTTTAACTTTAAATGCAAAAAGTGTCAAAAATCAGTAATTGAATTAAGCAATAAGAGTTAGTCCCTCAAAATGAGGGTTGGTCTGTAATGATTGCTGCACAAAAATTAAAATCTATAATCCAGAAAAATCTGAGTCATGTCTTGTCTCTTACCACTGATGAAAATAAATTTCCAGCCATTTTGATTTGACGTTTAGCTTTGGCAAAATTTCTGAATAATTAAAACATTCTTGCTTCATTAATTGATAAACATTTTGCTAAAATAGATCGGCAATCTCTTAACAATAACAGAAAAAAAAACCTGATGCAATATTTTTTCTTTTTATCTTAAGATGAAAATGAAAATAAAGCAGATTTATTGATATATCACAACAAATTGATGCAGACATCAGACGTACTGATAACTCAATGTAATCTGCAGCTGTCACTTCTTTTTTGATTTGCTTTTTACTTTTTCAATTTTCTTTCTTTATTGAAAAATGAATGAAGAGCAAAAAAAAAAAAAGCTAAAAACCATCAAACATTTCATGTATTTTCTAATTTGGGAGATTAGCATTTTCTTTTTTTTAAATTGAGTTCACTCCAAGCAAGGCAGTAAAGCCACTAAGACACAAATGGTTACTGGGTGTGGAAGAAACAGAAACATTACTAATGAGCAAGAAAGAAAAAAAGTAATTCGGAGGACAGTAGATCACAATTTACATTTCATTTAAATTTTTGCAGATTAAAGTTGGCTGGAAAGCATGAAGCTGGTAGGAAATTCCACAAGGGAAGTGTGAGAAAAGAAACAGTTAGCATAGAATTTACGACTAACTGTAAATTGATGAGATCTCGAGGCCAGCCTTGTAGTGCGACTAAATTCAAAAAGTCTAGGTACTATCATGAAGAGCTCATACAAACAATTACCATGAAAATATTTGTAGAAAAGGCATAAGGAAGCAAACTTATGATGGTGGGAAAGTGACTGAAGCCAAGATACCAGATCAGGATCAATAATATTGCAGATTCTTCTTTGGATTTTATCAAGATGCTCTAGATAAATAGTAGAATGTGAACTTTTTTCATCAAACCAGATTCCAGTTCTTTAGCATCATGTTCATTTATATTTTCTTTCTTTTTCCTTCACACACACATAGAAATACAAGTACAAACAATGATATACATAGTGAAACCAACTCTTACTAGAACGCATTATGTAGGCACCTTTAATGAATAAGCAACAATTTTGTGTTTATCATGTGTTTAGATTAATTTATCATCATCAAACTTGATCCCCCATAGGGCATGCAGACTTGACGGTATCCTTGCAATTATCTTAACAAAATGTGGCCATGAACTGGGTCCTGTTCTCTCCAAACTCTCCAGCCAACAACTAGCTGCTTCTTGTTTTCCAGCTTTTTGGAAATCCTCTTCTGCAATTCCTGTCTTTAAGAACACTGGTGAATCTTTTGATTCCTTGAATTATTGCTCTTGTTTTGACAGAGGATGATAAGTGTGATGCTGAGATCTGAAGATGTATTGGGATGGCCAAGGACACATTCCAAAAGTTGGGCAGAGTATTGCAAGACAGGAGGATTTCTTTGGTAACAAAGAAAAGAGTACTGAGCTGCTATTTGACATCTGCCCTCCTTTATGGTAGCAAATGTTGAACGGTCTCCTCAAAGATGAAGAAGAGACCTGAGATGGCGGAGGTATGATTCTTGGACCTATGTTATTTCTTATCTTCATCAATGATGTCATCAGTTCCCAACTAAGTAATTTATGCTGACGATGCAAATATTTACTTCTGTCTTAATACATTCTATTGAGTAATATGCATATAACTTTGTCTAGGATTTCTGTTATCATCTCTAAACTAAATCCATACAAAGCTTGTATACTCGACGGTATCCCTGCAATTGTCCTAAAATGTGCTCATGAACTGGAGCCTGTTCTCTCCAAACTCTCCAACCAATGCCTTACTGTTTCTTTCTTTTTACTTATTGAAAATCCTCTTTTGTTCTTCCTGTTGTTAAGAACTCTGGTGAATCTTCTGATCCCTCAAATTCTCATACTATTACTCTTATACCTCTTTTTGGCAAAGTACTGGAGACTAATCGACTCTGTATTAATTAACCATCTCACTCTGCATGACTTTCTTCCAGATAAATAATATGGCTTTCACTTCTCTAGGTCAACTGCTGATGTGTTAGCAGTTATTACTGAATTTGTCTATCAAGCTTTAGATAAGAATGGCAAGGCTTGAGCTGCGGCCTCTCGAAGGCCTTTGATATATTTTGGAATGCTGGCCTTCATCACAAGCTTGCTCCAATCATTCTTAACAAATTGTGTAATGGAAGTCGTGTTGAACGCCCACACTTCTAGATCTTTTCATATTATTGTGTGTCTCCAAGGACTCTCTATCCTTGGACCTATGTTGTTTCTTCATCAACAACCTTTCCGATGTTGTCAGTTCCCAACTCTGTACTTATACTGATGACACAACTATTTACTCCTGTCTTAAGAGTTAGGCCAATAAATCTGATAAAGTAGAACTGGGAGCTGTTCTCAAAAATGACCCCCAATCAGTGGTTAACTGGGACTAGGAATGGCTTGTAAATTTGAACACCTCCTAAACAAAACTACTATCGTTTAATCATTGTAATCATTTTTTCTAACCTCTTGTAGAACAACTCATTGTGCCTTCTTCGATATCTGATCTTAACCTCAAATTTTCACAATATGTATAGAAACAGATCAAGATTTTATATTTAATGTTTCAGATAAACAACATAGCTTTCATTTCTCTAAGTCAACAACCAAACGTATTAACAGCTATTACTGAATTTGTCTATCAAGCTTTAGATGAGAACAGAAAGGCTTGAGCTACTGTGGCTTTATACACCTTGATTGGCAACTAGGTCCCATCCTTTTTACTCTTGAAATAGCTAGATGTCACCATAAGTCCTATTCTAATAGTTTCTTTCCTCATACTTCTTGCCTGTAGAACTCTCTTCCAGTTCCTTGCTTCCCAGTAATGTCAATCATCATCTTCTTGAAACCTGTTCTTTTATTGTCCTATCTCATCACTAATATCTTATTTTCTTTTACTCTCAATAACCTCTTGTGTCTTAGTGGTATTGTTGCCTTGCTAGTGGTGAAATGATAAAAAAAAAAATTTAGTTCTTTCAATAAGTGAGTTATTTGAATTTTTTCTGTTTCTTGGGATGTTCTCAAGAAACGCATAACAGTTTGTGCACTCACACAAAGTGCAGACTTTTTATTTCACACAGACACACACACATACACACAAAATGAATATATATTTCACCATTTTATATTTTTAATTTTGTGCATACATGTTGTTTGCTTTTGATTTTATCAACTGCATATTATAGTAGGGTCAGTTGGGCACCATCTGTGAGAAAAAGAGCACCATGACATAATTCACTCTGCCAGAAATTGGGAAATGGCTGTACTGCTTGGCATTTGCACCAGAAGCTCCAATATGAACATTTCAGAGTGTTTGGGTGTCAATCTGAAGACAGTGCAAAGAATTTGGAAAGAGTTGGACGAGTCTAATGGCGATTACGAAGGTATGGCAGCTGGATAACACACTCTGATAAGAAAAGAACTCCCAAATTTGTTGGTAAGATCCAGGCCATGATTGAAAATGATCCCTCCAAGTTAATCAGGTCCACAGTCAGGGAGGTGCCCTGGGTCAAGAGTTTGGCTACTGGAAGACCTGATGTCTGGCAACAGGATTCTGCATCATGCCACATCACATCACCCCTTACATCTGGTCACCTAACTCCCCAGACTGCAACTCTCTTGATTATTATGTGTGAGGAGCAGCTAAGCAAGAGACCAACTAAACTTCTCGCAACACCAAAGATGAACTGAATGCAAGGATTATGCCAGCATTCACTTAAAAGGAGACCATCCAGAAAAGTTGCAGAAGATTCCAAAGTCGTCTAGAGACTGTGATTGAAGCCAATGATGATTTTGTTGAATAAATTTACTCTTTATTATTAAGGTAAATATATCTGTTAAAATGAGGTGTCAGTGTTATTTTCATTTTTGCATAATTTAGATGACAATTTATTCACTACACCCTGTATTTTATCACACATACACACACACAAATACACACACATACACAAATGAATATATATTTTTTTCTCATACCATGTCCATTCAGGACAGAGATTATCATCGCTCTCAACAGATTCCTTTTTATTAACTGTGAATTTCTATGCATCCTTGTGGAAAATGGTGGCGTCTGTTGCCTGTTGCCATCTCCACATTTTGGAATTCATAATTTTCTTTCTCTTTGACTAGTTATGCCCCAAGTCTAGAGAGCCCAGTCTATCCTGCTATTTAACCTATAGTTGGGAGGAGAAGAAAGAGATTCATGCTTTTCTCAAGGACATTTATGTGAAAGTGAATACAGTAAACAAGCCTGGAAATTGAATTCTGTTTACCAGTTCTATTTTCCATGCCAGCAGCCATTATGCTACCCACACATACTAATGGATATATACAATTAGAAATCAATTGGTACATACAAGTATAAATATGTACTACAAATCTTCAACTACCTAGATGTGCGGGAGTGAATGCACTTCTGATTTTGAGTGAATCTTTACATTTGATTTTGCACATTATTTGTATTTCTTTTAATCTGGTTTCATCTCTTAATGCATGTCAGTCCGTTCAGATACATTCACGACTGTACCTGTTTTGCTAACCTATGAATATACCATGCACAGAGACGCATTCAAAATATCTCTTTCACATACCCACAAATGTGCAATTTCTCTTTCAAACACACATACAACACCAGCATGTGTCAATTTTTCTCTTAGACTTGCACATCACTTATGCAAATTCATTCTCTCTCTCTCACACATGTGTAGCATATACACACACTAAATCTTTCTCTTTCTTTCACACACATACAACACACATGCACATTCAATATTTCTCTCACACATAACATGCACACGCTCAATCTCATACACACACAATCATATGTCAAGAAAGAAATACAACAAAAACTTTATATAAATATATATCTTTACATTTATATATAAATCTGTAGCTATCTGTCTGCATAAAACATCTTACATTAAAGTATTAAGTAATTTTCTGTTTTTCAACTAATTAAAAAGGAATAATAATTGACCCTATCTTTATATAAATTTACATTGTCCCTTGGTTCAAATCCCTGCCCTAGAAATTATATCACAGATAAGCAAATTCCAAAGAGGAGTTCAGACTTACTCATCTCAGATTTTGCTTATTAATTAACTGTACCTATTTACCAAGTATTGATTGCTCAATTATATTATTTTGTAGTTTTATGAAAGTTTAAAAAATTGACTTGAATATTGTGAATGTCATGCATTAAAATGAACAAGTAGAGGGCAAACTTATAAATAATTTCAACTGGTTGTAATTTCTTCCTGGATAAATTTAGAGAATTTCACAGTTAACTAATATAACAATTATTAACATCTTCTGTTACTTGTTTTCATCACTGCATCATACATGCATATACATAATTAAGATATTTAAAGATAATGTGAGCACTAATTATAAAGCAATTTAAGTCTACACTCAATATCACTTTCTTTGTAATGAGTAAAAACATGTTGAGAGATGTTTCAAATAGCCCCAACAGTTACTGCTACACCTATACAACATGACTTAGAATACAAATACCAAAAAAAAATCTGCTAACTACAAATCCCTTGAAAATAGAAAATGAATTAGCCAAAAGTGCTTGGGATAATCATAAACACAAGAAAAAACTGTAACAACAGAAAACTGAATAAAGAACTTAGAAAATTTTCCTTGTCCGTCACATTCAATGAAATATAAAAGAAGGATTTCCCCCCTAAATATGCAATATATATAAGTGGATATTGTGGACAACACCCAACAGGGACAGTCTGTTTCATGCTTAGATGCCATCTTCAGGCCTGAAGATGACGTTTAAGCATAAAGTAGAGTGTTGTCAGTGAGTGCTGACCTCAATATCCACTTTTATATTTATGTATGCTCTATCTCTGATATTGAGCACTTTAACTCATAAATATCACAATCATGTAAGTTATTAAAGTTATAGAGGCACCACAGACACTGCAGCCACAGTAGAAGTGGTGTGTCTTGGGAAAGATAGCCTGACGGTGCCCAACATTCTTCAGGCTAGTTTGAATTTAGAGTTTTCCTTCTCCTAGACTGGTTGCCACCCAAGGCTATAGAACCCAGTCTTTTCTGCTATTTAACCAAAGATGGGGGAGACAAGATGAATTCATACCTTTCCCAAGGGTATTAGGATGGAAGTAAATGTAATGAACTCAAGTGGATTTCAAACTTGGCTCTTCAATTCTTTAATCGGAGCCAAAATCCATTACTCCATCATGCCTCCATAAATATAATGCACTTAAAAACTATATTTTTATCAGAGTGTTTATTAATATAAACAGTGTGAACATAAGTATCAACATTGGATGGTAACAGTCTGTTTCATATTTAAATGTAATTGTTTGGCCATGTTCTGATGATTGTGTTTATGCATAAAACAGACTGTTGGCATCTGATGTTGACACCTATGTCCAAACTGCTTATTATACATATATATATATATATATATATATATATATATTAATAAATATAAATATACCTATGTTTGGTTTGCCACTTAAGTTTTGTTGGTTACCCAACTTGTCAGGCACAAGAAATCTAGTTATTTCATTTTCCTAACACTATACCTATATATATATATATATATATATGTATATATATATATATATATCTGCAGAACAAAAAAGTAGGCGAGAATTATATTTTTGTTAGCAAAAATGAATTGAGAAATGAAAGCAGAGAATAAACCTGTTGCGAAGGTTAAGATTATGAAGATTGATCTGTCATAATAGGCAGTTGATCTGGCTTATGTTTTTGCTGAGACAGTGACAGGCCCTGAGATGAAAAACAGAGAGTCTCTTTGTGGAGAATTTAGATAAACAAATATATTTTTCATTTGGTGAAAACAAATTGGGAAATAATTTTATCCCTCACTTGGAAGGTTAAATGAGAATGAATTTCTCTTAATGTTTTGGATGTACTGTACAATTAAGGCTGGAGTTATGAAAACAAATTCTGTCATTGATGGTCTGGTTTATATTTTAGCTGGACAAAGAAAAATAGAAAAGATTCAGAGAATTAAAATTAATGACTAGAATAAAACTCTGCCCTTCTGCCTATGCACTTTAAAAATTAGATTTGTCAAAAAGACAAATCTCACACCACCACCCCTGTATGGGGTGGTGGTGTGAGATGTGAAACAGATGTGAAACAGATGGGAATTAGGAGAGAAACAATTCCTGTAACTATTCCCAAGGAAGGTGGATAATTCTCCAAATTTAGAAAGTTGATTATGAAAGCAGAAATAGAGAACAAAGAAAGCCCTTATTAGAATTAATATGAAAATTTAAGAAGCAACAAATCATAAGAATCCTTCAGCCCCATGTCAGTTTTGGGCCAAAGTGCATATAAGCAGATGACTTTAGGGAGCTCAGAAACTTGGCTAAGAATCTACATCATGTGCCTCTGATATCCACATCAGCTGCCAACCAGAATTCCTTATTCCAAAACTTTGAACCCAGCCTTCGAGAAGTTTAGGTAAGGCCCAATGTCAATATAGAGATTGATGCCAGAAGGGTTAATTTTTGTTGTACCAAGAGCTATATCAACCAGTTGAAGATTAACCCCACAAATCTCTCACTTTAATTTTCATCATAAAGATATTTTTTTCTTTAATATAGCACTTGCCATGGCTTGACTGGTGCTGCGAATCTATAACCTTTGATTTTCCACTACTCTGAGATCAAAACCACAATGTGCACAGAGATGGTGTGGATCAAAACAGCCAGTGACCAACAACCAGTTTGGACCAGTGTCAGCACTGACCAATGCAGAATTAGTCTATAGTTAAAGCATAGTCTCAGGACTCTGAGGACCAGACCATTAAACATGGTTACACTACTGGGTGTAGGTGGCAGTGAAAGCTGTTACAAATCTACCCACATGGACTAAATTTTAATTTCAAAATTCTAACATATATCACCTGAAGAAGGCTGGAGTGTACAAGGCTGAAATGTTGTGAATATGATAATAAACATGAGGACAAGTGTCTAAACAATGTAAATTGTGTAAATAGAAAAATACCAGTGATCTTAATTCTAAAAAATACTGTTGTCAGATTTTGTTTTTGTGAATTTGTTTTTATTTAAATAATCATAAAAAAACTTGTCTTATTCACAATTGCACCAGGTGATGGTTAACAAGCTGATCTTATGAGATATTATCAGTAAGACTGTGTACTCCACCATAAAGGCCTTGTACCAGATTAAGCAAAATATAGCAATTTCAAAAAAAAAAAAATCAAACTCCAACAAGTTTGGCTGTAACATATTCTTTTTGATTTAAACAGTTATTTATCTGCTTTAGAATTGTAATAAAAACAATACAAAAGAATTTTTCTACAAGTGATACATGACAACAGGTGCAAATAAACTTGATTGACTGGCATTAAGAATGTTGCCTGGGAATGGACAGATGGTCCAAAGCACAAAAGCTTTGGTGACACTTCCTTCCAGTGTGATAAATCAGTAACCAGTCTACCAACCTTTCATTACTTATACTTATTTTTGATTAATAATAATAGGTATGATTTTTTCAGTAGCAAAAAGAGAGAAAAATGTAATGTTGCTCCCACTGACCCCCAATTCATCCTCATTCATATTATATATATATATATATATATATATATATATATATATATATATATATATTTTGATGCATTCTTTCATTAAATAATATAGATAAGTGTTGTCTATTTATTTTACGTAAATTCTTTTCATATCGTCTGATAAGCTTAATAACATTATCATTAAATGAAGAAAGAAAATCACAATATTGATACATTATTGATTATTTTTTAAGCCATCATTTTCTTGGTTTTCTTTCTAGAAATATAAAAATAGGGACTAGAAATTTTATTGTAATTACTAACCATGAAGTTCTGGTTAGTATTACTATTAGTAAAAAAAAAAATCAGAGATCCTCCCTAGTAGATGATCTTGGAATAAAAAAATTATTTTACCGAGATATACTACCTTTTTAATTGATTTAAAAGAACTGTTCAGGAAGAAAATTACAATTTTTAAAAAATAAGTGCTACAGAAATGAGCACTTCTGCCCCTCTTCCCAAGTAAGCATGGGGCCCACACACAGTTGAGAGGTTTGGTGTAATAAGCACCAACCCTGTCGATTATTATAGTTGATGATTGACAATATAACTTAGGTAGAAAAAAAGTAAAAAGTACAAAAAGCTAAAAAACACTGCTGAAATTATCCCTTCTGGTGTTCCAAATTTGTCTGGGTTCCTGTAGAGTATACACCACACCAGCCATGATGTATATTATTAGTTGATGACTGAGATTGTAATGTCAGTTTAAATATAATTTAAAAAATGGCAGATGGCCATAAAATAGAACTGAAAAAAATGGCAGAGGTCACAACAGGACCCCAAAAATGCAGGGGCAACCTTCACTCAGGGGTTTTGGCAGTAAGATGCACTGGCCCTGTATATATATATACACACACACTACAGTTTAAAAGTTTGAAGCCACCCCCAGAATTAGCATGAGATGAACTTGACAGAAGAGTGAAAAAAAATGTAAAAGAGCTCTTGGACTCATTGAAAAAAGAATGAAATCAATTATCAAACTTATACTTTGAGAAACTTTTGCAACAAATGCCAAAAATTTGTGCTGCAGACATCAAGGCTAAAGGAGGATATTTTGATGAGAGCAAAATTTAATCATAAAATGCTTTTTTACTTTTTGTCATAATAAAATTTCTAATAAAAAATCATGTCTCACTTTTTTTTTAACCATGTATAATAGTTTACACTTATTTAAAGTACAAAACAACTACTTTTTGAGCCTATTTAAAAAATTACTAGAGATGGCCTCAAACATTTGAACTGTAGCACACACCAGTGGTGAAGAGTCCTTGCATGTCTTAGATTCTTTTCCAGGATAAATCATTTCTATGTAATAAAAAATGAATTATGAATAATTTTTAGTACCCTTCTTGCATTCATGATAACTTTTTCAAAATTTCCCATTCCTTTATTTCTTCTGACAAATTGTGAATAATTTTTTTATCTTATCATAAATTGATTAGTTGAGTAGTGGAAGCAGAGAAGGCACCTGCTTTTGTATACCACACTTATGTCTGTTCTATGCCCAGGCACAGAGAATGTGGAACAACTGAGTGAAAGATGGTTGTAGAGTTAAGGGGTGAGTGGGTGCAAAAAAGAAATAAAGTAAACAAAGCAGTGACTTTAGTTGCTTCTTTCTTTTGTAGAAAATAAACATAGGATATGGTGCAGATAATTTCTCCAACAATGTCATTGATGCGTTTTCAAAACAAAATATACAAATATGTAAGTTTTAAATATTTGTTGATTTTAGTATTTTTTCCAACTTCTTCTCTCATAAGCATTAATGGCCATTATGAAGTGCATGTCACAGTTTCACCACTGATAAATATACCATAATTTCTTATCTGTGAAGGAACAACTCTAACATGTGCAGTGGTGCTTGGACAGGCATTGCCTCTACACTACTTTCATGTGGAAAGATTATCCATAAAATGTTCAAATTACCTCTTCCACTCACAGGGACCAGCATTTGTAATGTACCAGCCACTTCAGACCATGCAAATTATTTACAAAACCTGGATTTGATCATCTTGGATGAAGCTTCTATGATTGCTTCATTTGCTTTTTATGGTATCACTAGCATTACTCCTGTTTTTGATGGTAAAGTTGTGCTCTTGGGGGGAGACTTTAGGAAAGTCCTACCCATATTGCCAAGAGGAACTCGTGAAGCAATCATTGAAATCTGTATTAAAAATTCTCCACTATGGCTGATTTTCATCCAATACAGATTAAGCCAAATCATCAGGATAGCAGCAGATCAAGGGGAATTTTCAGCATGGCTCTTAAGAAAATAGCCTTGCCAGATTGAGACTTTTATATGTATGTCATTTGTGGTGCTTAACTCATTCAGAAATATCTAAAGCTTTTTTTTAATCATTTCACACCAAGCAAAGTAAAAAGGCCACTAGGATCAAAAAGGTTACTGAGTGCTAGAGAATATGAGAAAAACTACTATTAAGATAAAAGAACAAGAACACAGAAAAAAAAGATTGACATTGCATTTAAATTTTTGATATAATCATTTTCCTAAATCAACAATTAAAAATGACTTTGAGTGAAGCATGTAGGTTTTGGTGAGAACCATCCTTCTTTGAACTTTATGGGCTGGCACTACAGAATCATGAAAATTGATTGATTGATTTGTTTTTTGTCTTATCAATTCTTTGTGAGTTATTTAAAGCCAGAAAATTTTTTTTTGTGATAAAAACGATTTAGTGATACAAGTCTTACCAATTAACCAATAGCTGGGAGGATAAGAGGTGGATTCATATCTTTACCAATGGTATTTGTGCATAAATTAATATAATGAACCCAACTGGAATTGGAACTGGGCTCTCCAATTAACAATTCCAAGCCATTGTCCAGTATACCACCCACACATCCAAGCTTACAGCATCTGGTATTCCCAAGCAGTCACCCATCGAGGTACTGTCCAGGCTTGATGCTGCTTAACTTCAGTAATCATACAGGAACTGATGTTTCATAAGCCAGAATAACTTAGTACTGAACCACATAACTGAAACCACATTACTTGAGGATTTGAATGGCAGCAACAAACTCCATCCAGCAGCAAGACCTCTGATCAGAAGATTGGAGATATTGAGGAGCATTGAGCTACCTCTTAATTATTGTTGCTTCCAGTTCCACCCTATCCTAGAGTGCTACCAACTGTTAGGGTACAAGATATAGACAAATAGTGAACCCCTCAAACAAAAAAAAAACACACTATGAATGTATATTATAGTAAAACTACTAACAATAGATATTTATAGTAAAACTACTAACAATAGATATTTATAGTAAAACTACTAAGAATAGATAATTTATAATAAAATGACCAGCAATACATTTTATCTGTAGTTGAAGGCATGCAATTGCATTCAAAATATTTAGATTTTGACATTAAATAAGCTTAAATATGGTTGACATGCCACTAAACATTAACAACCAGCCAACAACAGTTACAATCAAATGAAGAGCACATGTAACTTGAAGAGAGAATAATGGCATAATCAAGATGCTGACATGACTTTCAACAAAAGGTGAGGAAGGAAACCCCCATTAATACTGGAAAGAGCGATAACAGTTAATGAACTCGAGAAACCTAATTTCTTGAAATATTATTTTAATAGACAAATTTTATAAATTTAAACTAACAGTAGTACTAGGTGCTTGGTCAATGAATGCTGAATATTTCCTTATAAGGAAACAGTTAATATTACCATTACCTTATATTTCACAAATAACCACAAAACATTAGGGAATTATGTTTTTGACTAACAACGAAACTGGTTGCAATAAATGTTTTTAATGATAGCATTAAATATTGTTAATGATAGCAATCATAAGCAAAAAATTTCTTCAAGAAAATTAAAAAAATATTAACACTGTCTGAATTTGGTGACATAGTAATTGTGAGTTCAATCCCTGGGCTGAGCAGTGTGTACTTTGACTTAATGGAAACAGGACGAGAAATAACTGAGCAGTACCAAAAATAAGAACTAGACGAGTGGAATGAGAACATATTGAATAAAAGGTTGTGTTCAGATTTCCCTGTAGTTACCCAGATCGATATACATCTGATGAAGGCTCGAGGGCACAACAGTCGAAATGTTGTGATAACAACAAAGATGAGAACAATAGTCTGAATGTAAATAGTGTAAATAAAATATTAGCACATCAGTTAAAATTAGAGCTTTTCATGAATAAATTTCGTATCAGTCTTTAAGATAAATTTATATTAATTATGTATCACTTATCTGTAAAATTTGGAATCAATTGTCAGGCATTATCAGGAAAATAAGAATAAATGCTCAGGTATTGACAGGAATATCTAAATTGGAAATTCATATAAAAAAACTAAATTCATGGGATTTATTTTCATCTAAATTTAGTAGAAACACATTAAAAATATAAATCTTTTCCCTGAAGTGGTAGCCTCTCTATAATGTTATTATTATCTCCCTTTAAAGAGCCTAAAAGATTTTTTGCTTTCCTTTTTTAGATGACCATAGACATAAAATTGATTTGGAAGGGAAGAAAATAACATGAAGATCACAAACTATGTTTGCCAAAATGATTTATTAAAGGTGAAATCTATGGATTGAATATAAATGACTTTCAGGTGTTAAAATACCTTTTCTCTTGATTTGAAATTGGCATTTGAAAAGGTCAGGTATTAAAATAACAAAAGGTTTTAATACTTAACTAAATAGCAAAAGAGAAAAAAAAATCTTTTTTTTTTCTCACTGTTGGAGAAGAATACAATGCTGCAATTCTACTGTTGTAATCTGTAAATTCTTCAAAGACAATTATGCATGTTAGTCAAATAGCTCCCAGAACTGAGAACCCAGGAGACCCATCAATTTCTATCTTCAGAAAATCTACTTCAAAAAGACCAAATATTATATTTTGCATATATGGGTCTACCAAAAAATAAAAAAATAATGCCACTCACATACAAAAAGTATTCCCAAAAAAGTTTGGTAAAACCTCAAATATTTAAGAGTTTATGAGAACCTACTTACAAATAAGCTTGGTGTATATGACCTTTATAGAGAAGACATTGTGTCATAAAATGCTGATGAGTCATTTGAATTTATAACAAGGATTATTCTTCATTAGTTTCTAATTTCAATAAAAAAAATAAAAATAAAAATAATTTTGTTTTTGTAATTTATTTATAGGCTGAAACATTTTTATTCCTTTATGTTGAATGGCCACTATTTTGTTATTTTAGAAATACTGTGAGAATCTTTCAAAGACACTCAGAAAATTATTAATCTTTTCACTGAAAGTAAAACAGGAAGAATGGATTTCATTTTTAAATAAATGGATCAAGCTTGAACTTTTACAATTTATAAGTAAAAAATAATTTGTTCATTTAGGATTCTATCAGGTTTATGTATAAATTTTCTTTTTATGTGATTTTTTTTTTTGTTTTACACAATATTAAAACAACGGCTAAAAATTTTCTGAGGCAGCATTACCATTAATTTTAACCACAAGCCGCCACCATCAAGAGACAACCGTAAAATCTTAAGCTTTTGAAGTTCACTTACAGTTACTGAATTTATTTTTTAGGGATTCAAGGTCATGGGTAAATTTTTAAAATTTTCTATACAATAAAACAAATAAAAACAATGAATGAAATAGAATAGCTGGAAGTATGATAGTCATCTAGAGTTTATCACAATCAAGAATATCATACATGGTTTTTAAGCAAAGCATACACTGAGTCAAAAATAAACACTACATTACACTCAAGCAACAGTGCTCTCTTTAATCAGGATTCAGCTGCTTTTCTTGGACATGTGTACAACAGCCAAACACAGCCTTACTAGAAATGTGAAGCACACGATTCCATATAAGTACTTTTGTAATTATTCATGAACAAGGGCATGGATACTGACATTAATTTATAATGTACAAGTATAAGTAAAGAATTAAAGAAAAATGTCATTAGAAAAAAATAACACTAGGAAATGTTATACATTATTTACATTATTTGGACTATTGTCCTCATCTTTGTCGCCATATTTATTACAACGTTTCAGCCGTTGTACGCTCTGGCCTTCTTCAGGTGGTTGGAATGTCGAACTGAACCCTTTATTTTGCTCACTGAGGTAGACTGTTCTAGTCCCATGTGCCATGTTTAATGGATGTCAGTTATCAGTTATCTCCTGTTAATTTCCCTCAAGGACACATAGCACAGTGGATAAAGGTGTTAGTTAGATCCAGTGACAGGACCCAAAGAGTGTGAGTTCAATACCCGGTTAAGGCAGTGGAGAACTTTCAGAGGAAAATTAACAGGAGATAACTGATAATTGACATCCATTAAACATGGCATGTGGAACTAGAACAGTCTACCCCAGTGAGAAAAATAAAGGGTTCAGTTTGACATTCCAACAACCTGAAGAAGGCCGGAGCGTACTACGGCCGAAACATTGTAATAAACATGGTGACAAAGATGAGGACAATAGCCCGAATAATGTAAATAATGTACATAATACCTCATCTCAGAAATATAGACAGATACTGGGGAAATTTATTTATCTTTATTAATTCATTCAAAATTTCAGATTATCTATATTTTCCAAGGATGATGACAGAAATGAAACAGGCTTCAGTCCATTATGATACACTGACTTATTTCAATCTGTTATTATCATCTTGATTGGTATATTGTTTCATGTATTCTCCTGCCTTACTTTTTGGATACAAGATATCCACTCATATAGAAAGCAGAAAGAGTCTAATCTTGTGGATTGAATAAAAAGTTCAATTCAAACTTCTAACGTGCCAGAGAAATTTTCTTGTCAGAATCCATTTTGTGCATTTATAAATCTACCATTCATCTGTGCTTTGAATATTGCTGCCATATCTGGTCTGGTGTTCCTACTATACATCTCAAGATTATTGACAAAATCCAAAGAAGGGTCTGTAACATAATCAATCCTGACCTGGCATCTTGACTTCAGTCACTCTTTTACCAACGTGACATGGCTTCTGTCTTTTCTACAAATATTTTAATGGCAATTGTTCTGGTGAGCTTTTTTTCTTAGTGTTTCAACTGCATGAATTTAGGTGTGCTACTAGATTGGCAACTAGGTCTTATCATTTTAATGTTGAACTAGCGAGATGCAACTGTATGTTTTATTCTAATATTTTCTTTTTTCATACTTCACACCTATGGGACTCCATTTTGATTTCTTGTTTTTCTGCCAGATATGATCTTCAAAAACATAAATGCAATGCCAATCACCATCTTCTGTCTTCCTGAATCCTGTTTTTTTTTTTTATCCTTTCTCCTCACTTAATTGGTCTCACTCTTTCACTCCCAGTAACTCCTTGTGTTCTGGTGGCATTATCACTTTTCTTACAGTGAAATGACAAAAAAATTTCCAAATTTAACATGCATCTGAATGAAAGTGATGAATACAATGGCCAAAACATTGCAACTAAAACAACCAAGATGAGGATTACTTCTTTGTGCAATGTTCTTTCAGGACATGAGTGATCATGACGCACCACAATTTCCCATATTTTGTAACTTTTAGTTCAGTTTGTCTTTTCATTATCTCTTCTCTGTTCTGCCATACATTTATACAAGCTCATTTGATAGGTTTTACACTGCTTTCCATCATCCTTCTTGCCTTTAATATGTCTTGTGAGTGTCAAATTTTCCAAGTCCTCTTTCCCCATTATAGGCTCTAGAAATCTCATTTTGATGTTAAATAAAATTGACCTTTTCATTTCCATTTTCACTAAAATTTCATTGTTGCTCACATGTTCAGTTCATGGTGTTCTCAGCATCCTTCTGTAGAACCACAGTTTCTCTTCATCTTTGATGAGATTGTCCAGCATTCACAACCATATAGGAGAACCGATATTACATAACAGTTCAGTAGTTTTTTCTAACAAAATTTTCCCGTTTCTTAATACATTGCTTACCTTTTAGAAGGCATCACCAGTCCAAATAAATCAATGTATAATAATTCCTCATTTGAAATGTTTGGATAGAAATATTACAGTTCATTTTTCTCTGTAACAATGACTACAATTCAAAATTAATATTCAGATAGAGTATAGCATCAGTCTTCTCACTAAAACACAAATTGCCACATTGCAATGAATTCTACAGTTGGGGTCTGCTTATGCTATCTTTGGTCATATTTATCTATTTAATCTCTCCCATTTTATATATTTTCTGGTAAAGATCTCTATTATTTTGATGAAAATGCTACTTTGAATAATTCTTATTCTACTGTTATCGTTCCATACCATTTGGTAAGCCGATCTTTCTTGCAGTTCTGTTTGTTCATTTGTTGTCTCTGATAAACCTGAAGACCAAAGAGAAAGAAATGTATTATGGCTCATCATCTCATATACAAAATCAAAATCTCACTTATTCCCCACCAACCACAAAAAAAAAAATTGATAAATTCTTAAATAAAGAAATTCAGCTATTTTTCTAACAAGTGACAATATTTGAATTTCCGTGCATATTTAAACACTAGATCTTATTTTCTTAGATATCTTAGAAATATCATCAATGAATATCATATCATCCACATCTGTCGCCCCACCGCCACCCAATACACACACACTTTACAGTTCAAATTTGGATCTGTGTTGACTTCAAGTTTTTCTTGAAGCTAAAATTGCTATTGAAAGGAAAGAGATTTCAGTCCATGAACATGGTTAAAAGAGAATAAGGTAGCTGACGGTAATCCCCAAAGAGGATCTTGCATATTGTTTTGAAAAGTCAAAGGGTTTCTGGGATAAATAGGTGATGTCCAAAGGAGAGTAACAGTCTGAATTTGGTTCCTTGAAACTTTTGGTTTTCTCAATATTAAAAAGGATGAGATTAAGGAGAATGCAACAAGGCAACTGATGGTGATCACCAAAGAGTATTTTACAGACTGTTTTGAATAGTAGAATGAATGCTGGGATAAATGTGTGAGGCTCATGGGAGTTTACTATAAATGGGACTAAGTGATCATTATCCTGAATAGACTTTTTTTTTTTTTTTTTGTTAATATGAAATGGTTGGATAATTTCCAAACGGACCTTGTAGTTTTGATGATATCAATTTGCTACAGGTTTCCCATTTTCATTGTAGGCTAAACAAGAGCTTACTCCTATATGTGTGTGTGTGTGTGTGTGAATGGTTTGAACTTTTTACCTTGTTCTTTGTGTTACTTTTGTTCCTTGGTATAATGATTTGGCTGATCAGTTCACCAGCTGTCTTCAGATGTACAATCCATAATGAAAAATTGGTATCTCTTCCTTATAGCAAAAAAATGGTAGCTAACATACTGAATGATTTGGGCTCATTTCTAACACTATGGGCCACATATTTATAACACTTGTGTAACATGTGATTCTATATAAAACACATGGACACTCTCCTGCTGAGCAAAGAAAAACCTACAAAGCTGAAATCCATAGTAGTTTTACTTACACACATCTGTTTGAGTAATGTATGTTATTTCCTTCAATTTTCTCACTCTCAGACAATGCTTCCAGTCTATTATTTGTACTTCATTTGAAAAAATAATATTCATAAAATGATAAAATTTTTCAGGAATTATACATTACCTTGAAGATATTTGATTGAAATAATTAGCTTAGCCTAGCAAGACCCATAGGTTACTCAATAATAACCAAATGCAGAACCAATGATTTGCAAGATTAACCTGTTAGCAGTGATGGATTTACCTATAAGCTTAGCAGGCTGAAGCCTTGGGCCTCCAGCCAAGGTTTATAATATTTTTGACACTGTCATAGGCCTTTCTTACACATACTGTCATAACGTCATAATCCTCAGCTTTATTCAAATTGTTTAATTCAACACTCTTCCATTTTCCTCTACTCATGGGAATGAGGGATTTAGAGGGGCCCCACAAATGGAATAGACTCGAGTCTCTCTTCATCTAAATCAAGAACTGCCTGTTAAACATTTCCCTTCAATAGACACACATAACTGCTGTCATGAATACATGATTTTTTTTTAAATCAAATCTGAACAGTTTATTGTATTTGGTTACTGGGAGCCAGTAATAAGGAGTGCCAGAGAAAAGCAATATGAGCTCTGGTAAAAACATGGAATGATAACAGTAAAATTGCAATATGAGCACTGGTAAAAATGGTTGCTGAAATTAGGTTTATAATACCCAGAAATTCATACCCAGATGTCCTCAAGGACACATGGCACAGTGGATAATCTGATAATTTGATCCAGTGACAGACCCAAAGAGTGTGAGTTCAATACTCGGTTAAGGCAGTGGAGAACTTTCAGAGTGGAAAATTAGCAGGAGATAACTGATAACTGACATCCATCAAACATGGCACGTGGAACTAGAACAGTCTACCCCAGGGATCGAAATAAAAGGTTCAGTTCAAAATTCCAACCACCTGAAGAAGGCCGGAGCATATAACGGCTGAAACATGGTGACAAAGATGAGGACAATAGTCTGCATAATGTAAATACTGTACATAATACCTCATCTCAGAAATATAGACAAATATTTTTAAGTAAAAAGATATTTAGAAAATTTCACATTACATGCACTACAAATTTAATGAAATTTGTTCAAATGAGTTATGTCATTGCCGAGTTGAAAAAAATGATACAAAGAAAAAAATTGAAAAAGAAATACTACACAATTAACAAAGAAAATTAAAAAAATAGTTAATTCTTTGAGAAAGCAATATCTCTAGAAAATTGGAAACAAAATTAATGAAACCAAGCAGCACAGACAATGTGTTAAAATGTGAAAAAAAGCAAACCGCTTTCTCAGATCAATGGTTAAAAATGGCATTGAGCAAATGAGGCCTGTGTTTTTGGTGAAGACCAATCTTCTTTGAAACTTGTGGATTGGTGCTACAAAATCAGAAACAAAGAACTGTTCTAATAACAGAAATCTCATCACTTGGGGATTTTCAACAGCTGAAATAGCTAGCACAGGTAACTCAAAAAGAAAATAGTAACATAAGATGTTAATATTCCACACTACTTCAAACAAAAGATTAGGAAGGAAACCCCTATCAATATTGGAAAGAGTGATAACAGCTACTGAACTTGGGAAACCTATTTTCCTGAAAAATTGTTTTAAGAGAAAGATTTGATAAATTTTGATTGAAAGCAGTACCGGTTGCTCAGTCTATGAATGCTTAATATTTCCTTCTAGGAAAATAGCTAATATTATCATTATCGTTACTAAGCAGCACACAGCCTTCATCTACGATTACCCAGGTCTACACCCTGGAGAAGTTATTCCAGTCTCACCAACAAAGGACTGAATTTTGACCAAACAGGTTGCTACCTTTGTCTTATGAAATAAACAGATAACTACACATTATCATCGTATTTTTATTCTAAGATCAAAGAAGAAAAGACTTCTCAAACTTTTAAGGAAAAAAGATCTTTAGGAAATTTCATGCACAACAAATTTAATGAAACCTGGCAATTGGGTTATGTCATTGTTTTTTTATTCTAATATTGAAGATGAATATCATTGCAATAGCATTTTGGATAATAGATTTAAATTGTTAAAACAGAATGACCATTTTCAAAATCATCTTCATATTGCTAATGATTATGTAATTCTTCTGCTACAGAAAGGCCATGGTGATTTTTATTTCCCTAAGCACAAATAACTACTTACCTAGTGTTGGCTGATTTGCAATAAAAAATAAAAAATACAGGATGACTTGTTCAAATACAATTCAAATGATTTTTAATTTGCAAACAAACATACGCAATCAAATATAACAACTTTTGTTATATTCAACTGAAATGGTCTGTTCAATAGTTTTTTTGCATTTTGTCAATTTTGAAAAGTAGTTTTGACTGATTCACTTGTTATCAAGAACTAGGTGTTATCAGTGTGATAGACATGACTTTTTGACTACATCTTCTGGATTTGGAATTATTCTAAAGTGATATCATGTGTAATTGTTAAACAGGAAAGTGTGCACAGAATATACACACACACACACCTCCTCTATATATTTGAACTTTATTTCAATCCTTCATGAGCTTCCGATCCTTAGCTGTGATTAATTAATGATGAACATGTCATTTTCGTTTATGGTTGATTTCATCACGGTTCTTCTGTTAAGCTTGGAGAATAATTATACATTCTTATTGCTCAAAGTAAAGTCCAATAGTGTTATAAAAACACTCAGAAAATTCCAGTAAGATATCTTTAATCATTTCTAAGATATAACAGTTCAAAGCTTAATCTAACAAATGGACAATTTTGCTTTTACACAATTTGGACAATTTTGATGTTACACCCAGTATATTATATATATATTGGAGGCATGGTGGAGTATTAAATTGCAGCTCGGATTAACGAATCAAATGGGCCAAGTCTGAATTCCAGTCAGGTTCATAACATTCACTTATGTGCTAATACCCTTGGGAAAGGTATGAATTTGTCTCGTCTCCCATGGATAAATAGCAGGATAGACTGGGTCCTATAGCCTTGGATGGCAAATGGACTAGAAGAAGGACAACTCTGAATTCAAAACCTACACAGAGTCGTTTGGGTACCTTGTGGCATACTGTACACAAGTTCTTTGTGAATTCAGCTCTTCCAAAAAGTGTTGTTGGTTCTGCACAAGCCTTAACCATTCTAATCAAATGATATATGCAGATAGTCTGGCTGTTGATTCTAAGAACTGATCTGCTTGACCCTCATATATTGAACATTATGGGGGAGTCCTGCCTAACCATAACACTAAATACAACTTTGAACATTATTTACAATATTTACATTGTTCGGACTGTTGTCCTCATCTTTGTTGCCACATTTACAACACTTTGGCCATCGTATACTCTGGCCTTCTTGGAATTTGAAACTGAAACCTTTATTTCGTCCACTGTGGGTAGATTATTCTAGTTCCATGTGCCATGCCTCTTCTGGATGTCTCAGTATCAGTTATCTCCCTTTAACTCAACTCTCCAAGTTTTTGTTCACCTCCACTGTAGCCAGGTATTGAACTCACAACTCTTTGGGTCAAGTCACTGGATTACTTTAACCAATGCTAAATGTCTCTGTGTATAAATTTTTAGGACTTATAAACCTAATGTCTCACTTATCATTTTTTTACCAGACTTCATATTACAATTTTGTTGTTATTATTGTTTTTCTCTAGCCCTCTGTATTACAGGTTCCCATATTGTAATCATGTCTATGCTTGATTGGCTTAGAAGATTTTTGTGGCATATGTACTGATTACTTATGTTTTCATATTTTCCAGTGATATTCTCTATTATTTCAACTTCATCCCACTGAGGGTGGAGGTTGGGGTGGGGGAATCGGTGATCTCCCTTTTCCATCCATATGTGGTTAGCTATGCCTGATTTCTCTATTTCCCCTCGTGTTACGGATTTATGGTGTTTCTGCAGTCTTATCTTAAGGGGACAGCCTGCTTCTTTATATTTCTTACCACAGCTGCATGAGATGGCATATAAACAGCTCTTATTCATGTTCTCCTCTATGTCTGCAAAGTGTTGAACCACTTTGGCTGGTTGTCCTGATGTTATATGGACCATTTTGTATTTTTCTAATCACCCCTTCACATAGGGTAGGCAGACTTAGGCTGTTTTCTGAATGTTGTTATCCTTTTGCACCAGTTTGTCACAGCTGCTGTCATGTAGTCAGGGTAGTTCTTACATTAGGGTACTGCTTATACTGACCATTTCTTGTTCATATGCTTCTGGGTCACCACTTATCACTTTACACTGTATGGATGGTGTGAGTTGAGACATTGCCTGGTAAACGTTGGCTTGAGGTATATGCTCTGTTCAACATATTAGTACATCCAGAAATGCTAATTTGCTGTTGCTTTCTCTCTCTCCATTGTGAACTGTATCAATGATTCTACTGAGTTCACATGGTCCAGTAGTAGCTGGACCTTTTCCTGGTATGGCCAGAGTATGAAAGTGTTATCTATGTATCTCAGTCATAGAGCTGACTTTAATAATGTGGATTCTAATGCCATTTCTTCAAAGTATTCAATATATATGTTAGCCATTGCTGGTGATAATGGCAAACCCATTGCTAAGCGTACATCCTACCAATATATGTCTGATCCCATTTTAAATTGTGTTGTTTGTGTACAGAAAGTCAGCATCTCCAACAAGTTATCTATTAATATACTGGTACGTTCTCCTAGGGATGAGTCCAAGGTCAGTCTGTTCCTGACTACTGATAGTGTCTTCTCTGTGAGTACCTTGGTGAACAAACTCACCATGTCCAGGATCACCATCTGGTTAGATTAGATGTGAGCATCTTTGATTATTTCCATAAAGTGGGAAGAATTTCAGACATATGATGGTGACCTTCTTATTAATGGGTCAATTATATCAACAAGGAAGTAACTCAGAGTGTGGCACACAGAAACTTGACAGCTAACAATTGGCCTGAGTGGAATAACAATTTGTGTATTTTGGGGAAACCATATATGTGATCTTGCTGTAATGCTGTGACAACTGCCTGTATGTCTTAGGTGGAAAGTAGTCCTTGTTCTTGATTAGTATCTGTGACAGTTTTCATTCCATTTTCATTGTTGGATCTTTCTTTACTTTACTATAGATACTATTAGGTTGGTGTAAAAATAATGACGTAATAATGTCGTTTTTTGACGTTAAAAAATACATCAAAAAACGACATTATCACGTCATTATTTTTGCACCAACCTAATATTTCTAATGAGGTCTTCCAGTTTTCCTGTATATTCTGTTTTGTCCATGACTACAATCACATTGCCTTTGTCAGATGGTTCCTCTGTAGGGTTTTGTCAGCCTCTCCAGTTTTGTGATGTTTGACTTGGGCAGCTTGGCTTCCTCCAGTATCTTTCTCACTTTCCATCTTAGCTCATCCACACCAGCCTGTGCAATGTTCAAAGCTATTTCCTTAATTCAGGCAATGATGTCCAAGTTTGGTATCCATCTGATGGTTGTTGTGAAGTTATTCAGAGACATTCAGCTGATGTTGACTGATATTGATTACTGCCTTCACTGGAGGGTGATGGACCTTGTGTATCACCTTCTGATGTTTCAGTCTGTTCAATTTCTGTATTTGGCAGGCACAGACTGCATCAAATGCTGGATCCTCCTTTGGTCTTCTTCATGGATAATTGTGTTGAAGAAGGACTCATCTCAGAAACAGAAACTTCAAACATAAATGCAGGAAAGCATACCAACAATTAACCCCTTAAAAATGCCTAATGAATTGGCCAAAAGTGTTTGGGATAATAATTATTATGGACAGTTTCTACACTTTGTTAGTCCTATAAAAAGTAAACTGTAGGAACATTAAAAAAAAATTAATAAAAAACTTATAAAATTTTTCTTGTCCATCACATTCAATGGAACATGTATAAAAGAAAAACTACTGCCATGCCCATATATATATATATATATATATATATATATATATATATAGAGAGAGAGAGAGAGAGAGAGAGAGGCCATGAGCTACTCAAAGGGAGGCCATATGATTTGAGCAGCTTATTGCCTCCATTTACCATTCCCCGAGCTGGCACCCTGGAGAAATCATTCCACCAATGGGACTGAATTTTGACCAATCAGATGTCTCCAAATGCTGTCTAAATACACTATATACAGTGGGGGGGGGGGATAAATATTCGTACACATGAAAAATTGTATATATATATATATATATATATATATAGAGAGAGAGAGAGAGAGGCCATGAGCTACTCAAAGGGAGGCCATATGATTTGAGCAGCTTATTGCCTCCATTTACCATTCCCCAGAGCTGGCACCCTGGAGAAATCATTCCACCAATGGGACTGAATTTTGACCAATCAGATGTCTCCAAATGCTGTCTAAATACACTATATACAGTGGGGGGGGATAAATATTCGTACACATGAAAAATTGTATTTTTATAAATGTAAAAGCCTTAACTAAAACAAATTTAGATACATTTTATGTGTAAAGATACATTTTCTTAAAAAATAGTAATAAACTTAATTAATTCTTATTCTAACAGAAATTAATGCATTTTTTCATTTTAACTGATGAAAAAAGTATTCGTACAAAACAAAAAAAGCATATTAATTTAATTTAATACTTTGTGGAATATTCTTTATTGAGTTCAACAGCTACCAGTCTATTCCTGTATGTCTCAACTAATGATTTGCACACATTGAGTGGTATTTTGTCCCATTCTTCTTGGCATATTGTCTTCAAATTCTTGATATTTGTTGGTGCTCTTTTCCCAATTTGAATTTTTAAATATTGCCATAAATTCTTGATTGGGTTCAAGTCTGGGGACTGACTTGGCCATTGCAAGACATCAACGTTACTTTCAGCTAACCATTTCCTTGTAGATCTATCGGTATGCTTAGGATCATTATCCAGTTGGAAAACCCAATCAGGAGGTAGCCGAAGTCTCTCAACAGAATGCATTAAATTGTCTTGCAGGATTTTCTGGTATCTTTCGGCATTCATCTTGCCATCTATTATTGATATTCTGCCAACACCTTTTGCAGAAAAACAGCCCCAGATCATGATAATGCCACCACCAAACTTTACAGTTGGCAACGTGTTCTTTGTTAAGTAGGCTTCACCGTCCTTCCTCCACACATGATTTTGATAATTATGACCAAACAACTCTATTTTAGTTTCATCTGTCCATAGTACTTTTTCCCAAAATGAATATTCTTTATCCTTATGCCATCTAAGGAATTTTAGCCTAGCATCTCTGTGTCGTTTCAAGAGGAGTGGAGTCTTCCTTGGGATGCGTGATTTCAGACTGTTTTTGTGTAGTTCATTACTTATTGTATGTTTGGTTACTTTAATCCCTAATGCACGCAGATGTTCCTGCAGCTCTTCTTGGGTAACCTGTGGATTTTGTTGGATCTGGCATCCTAATATCCTTGCTGATCTTAGAGAAATCTTCCTCGGAGCACCTGTTCGTCTTTGGTTTTTGACACTGTTACGAGTTTTAAACCTTGCAATGAACGAAGCAATTGTAGTAAAAGGAATATTCAGGTTGTTAGAAATCGTTCTGTAACTGTTCCCATCTTTCCAAAGAGACAAAATGTGTTGTTTTTGTGAAATAGTCAATTCTTTACCTTTAAGCATTATTAGAACCTTCTTGTAAGACTAGAAATCGCAGAATGCTCTGATAATGGCTAATAGCGCTAACTATAATTACTGATAACATTACTGGAACATTCTAGAATATACGTTTTCATAATTAATTGATTATTTTATTCTAATAATTGATTTGTATGAATACTTTTTTCACCAGTTAGAATTAAAAAAATGCATTAATTTCCGTTAGAATAAGAATTAAGTTTATTATTATTTTTTAATAGTATGTGTCTTTATACATAAAATGTGCCAAGATTTGTTTTATTTAAGGCTTTTACATTTATAAAAATACAATTTTTCATGTGTACGAATATTTATTTTCCCCCACTGTATGTGTATAAATGGAGAGAAAATAATATTATAGCAGGGATCAAACCTATATGCTAAATATTTGTAAGATATAAATTTTGTTATTTAAAAAACTAAAGTCAACCGTAGCAATGAAAATGATCTTTAGCTGCATAGTATGTGCTTCACCAGGGCTACATACAGTTTTGAATTTAGAGTTTTCCTTCTCCTAGACAGGTTGCCACCCAAAGCTATAGAACCCAGTCTGCCCTACTATTTAACCTTAGCTAGAAGGAAGGAGAGTTGGATTTATTCATTTCCTAAGGCTATTAGCATGTAAGTGAATGTAATGAAATTGACTGGAATTTAAGCTTGGCTTTCTATTCCTCCATCCAAACCACACTCCATTACTCTACAGTGTCTTAAAAATTCTTAATACAGAGTATTCAATGTATGATAAAGTGAATTGAAAAAAAAAATGCAGAACATGATCATTAAATACAGGACATGTGATATTTTAAAATATTTTAATTCACTGAGAATACTCCCCTCCTTATCATTCCTTTTGGCAACAATTTGAAAATAAGGTGGGATTATAAGTGTTTGAAATCATTTTAAAATTAAGATGTCACAGTCAAAGTCTTTATTGCATACTTAAATGATCATCACTTTCATAAAGGCAGAACCTACTCTCATCACTGAACATCAAAGTGTCATTTAATCAGCCAGATGACTTGTAACGTCACTGGAGATGTACACAATGATGTTATGGCATAAACAGAATGCTGGTTAGAGGCACACATATCCATAGTGCCTTGCAAGTAAATGATAACAATCAGTTTGTTTTGATACACATGGGACCATATTTGCACTGGGCTGTGGACATCATGTGATCTACCACTCCTGTCCTTATATATCAATCTTGGTAAATGTCTGTAAAGCAGAGGCTGTCCAGAAAAGAGTCTACAAACATTTATCTGACTAGTGTTGTCAACATTGAAGAAATTTTGATATGTCATGGCCACCACATGCAGCAGTTCCCCAAAATGACGATGATCCAACTTCTTGAAGGCCACAATCTGCTGTCTCCCAAACAGTATGCATGCTGTTTAAAGCTTAGATGTAAATGGTAGGAGTGTCATTAAATTACAAGAAAGTCGAAGACAGAATTTAATTAGGGCATCTATATGCATTGTAACTGTTGTAACCTAGGGATGGTTACTGAACAGAATAATCAAACAAAGGTTGGTAATGAACGATAATACTTAGGACAAGAACAACACATATAAGATTTGTCAGCAGCGTGTAGAAGTAGTAGTCAACCTTTCAGCATAATTGTGTATCTGAATATATATATATAATATTTTTATTATAAGAGATTACAATAAAAATATTTTACATCGCTACACAAAACTTTCATGTTTCGGAACTATAATTGTTCCTTGTCGGGCGATGGTAAATAACTTATGATGAAAATGATTTATTTGGGAAATTTGAAAACAAGTCATTACCTCATTTGAAAGTGAAAGAGTAGTGGGAAAGCCTAATTTAAAAATTAAAAAAAAACATACTTGTGGGCATGTCTGGATTAACCAATTAAAAGACAAATCTAAGATAAAATAGAAAAAAAAAGGTCAGAGGGTGGAGGCAGGTGGGTTATATCATAAGTTATCTACCATCACCCAACAAGGAACAATTATAATTGCAGTTTTTGTGTAGTGATGTCAAATGTTTTTATTGTAATCTATTATAATAAAAATATAATAATATTTTGGTCTACATTGTATTCAGTAAAAAAAAATGTATATACTAAGAACTGTAGATTCTTAATCCATCTGTTATTTCTCTTTATGTATATATATATATATATATATATATATATATAATGATAAAAATGTAGTTTTATGTTATGCTATATTTATGGGTAAAAGTGTGCAATATCAGGGATAGAGTGTGTATGAATATAAGTTGGACATTTTATTTGAAAACCATAAAAATGGTCTGAACCAAAGAATCATTTAAAAAAATAAAATTAAATCCCTCATTGATCTTCAACTAAACTTGCTTATCTGCCCACTCATACATACTGTATATGTCAGTGTATAAGGCAAGCTTTTAACCTTTAAAATCCTGCCCCCCACCCAAATAGGGTGTCGTCTTATACTCCAGGTATAAAATGTGGACCTTAAATCCTGTTGTTTATGGTAAGTTGTGAACATGAGAGATTTTTGAAGGTAGGCTAAGCCCTGCTTGGTAACTATTGACACAAATATTTTCTACTGAAACAACTTAATTTACATTATTATAATAAAACAATAAAAGTGTAATGCAATAGAAGTACTCTTACCTTATATAATATGTGCTATGATTGCATAACAACAATAAAATGCATATATGTCAAGATAGAAATCCAAAACCATCATGACAATATCTTGCTTTCTTTTTTCGATGTTGACCAAAAACACAACTGGATGTTTGTCTCAACAAGCTGTTTAAAAGACTGAATTTGAGAACAGTGGCATGAGTGGATGTTTAGCAGGGAAAAGTCATTCAGGCTACCATAATAGTCTACCAAAAACACAGCACCCACTCATGAGGTATTGCAGATTGTGTTAGTTAATTCTAATGAAAAACAGTGTGGAGATACTGTCAATATCTCCACACTGATTTTCATTAGAATTTGAGTGAAAAGTATAAGCTTACTTAGTTTATTCAATAAATTCAATACATTTTAAAATACAATTTTTCATCTTGTACGGCAAATATAGCCCAAAACCTAACACTTAACTTGAAAATTTGGAGGTTCTTATACACCCTCATGCCTTGTATGCCAGCATATACAGTGTGTGTGTGTGTGCATATATATATTTGAGTGGGCAGGTAAGCAGGTTTAGTTGAAGATCAATGAAGAATTTAACATTTTTTTCTCTTTAATTTTTCTTTGTTTCAGACCATTTTTATAGTTTTTGAATAGAATTTGAACATAAATTTTCCAATATTTTCAATTTTCCTATGTCATTAACAAATGATTTTTTTGTGGGTTTACATCATTATATCTATAGGTACGTCTGGAACTTGTTTAGTAATTTTCAAGTCTCATGTCTTCACATGTCATGTGGAGGTGGGTTTTTCAAGTCTCATGTCTCTGTATATGTCATTTTGGGATGGATTTCATGCATGTCATGTTGGGTTTCATAAGTGTCATGTTGAGGTTTCTCAATTCTTGTGTATTTACATGTCAGTTTACAACATTGTCTGATATTGATTTAGCAATTGAATAGATTTTATCATGTGACTATATTGACCTTACAGTTCAAAGGCATTTCATTGCATATGCACTAAGGCTGAAATAAATTTTAGTGATGGTAGGTCACGGTCTTTTGGCTTCAAAAACCTTAGGTTGGAGTGATATTGTTCATTTCAAATTCTCAAACATTAACAAATAATGCATTCCACTACCTGTCTGCACTTCTCACTTCTTTCTTTGAAAATGACCAATGATGGCTGAAAGTATCTGGAACATTACAAACAATTTTAGTAAGTTCTTTTACAAGATTCCACTATTTGACTCTAGAAGAAACTCATCAAAAGGCCAAACAGACATTACTTATCAATTCTATTTAATAAAGTGTTTAAACAAAAGGTAGTTTTTTTTATTTTTATAATAATTATTCACCTAATGGAATGACCAACAGCCACTCAAGATAGAGGGATATTTAATGAGGTTGTTATATGAACATAAGAGGAGAAGATGGTAATAAGGATGATTATGAGGATATATAGGGATAATAATGGTTGGCTCAAAACTTGAAGAGGTTAAGATTGCAGCTGTCAGGGAAGCATCTTCTTGGGAGTTTGTTCCACAAAGTAGCAATTCTTCGGAAGAAGCTGTCTGAATTCTGAATGGAAGTTCCTTCTTACTAATGGCATACAAAGGGGATGGAGATGTTTCATCCGAGTGTACATAGCATGGTGTGTTTTAACTGTGAAAGTTTGAACTGGTGGAACTAATAGAATGCAAGTCACCAAAACATTTGCCATGGAAAATTAGTGAGATTGAGTAATAAGAGGCTTGCAACATTTCATGTGTGGAAATGTTTTGTGATGTCAATGAACACTCGTTGCCACTTTTGTAATGTCAACAAATACTTGTTGTCAACTTTGTAATGTTTGTTGTAGTAGAGACTTTGTAATCGCAGTTACAACTATAGTAATGCTGTTGAACAATGCTGATGTCATAGGTCGTCAAATAACACTCGCACTAATAGAACTTGCTCGGTAATATTTGCTCGGAAAGTAACCACTGAATAGCGATTCAAATAGTAATTTGTATAGTGATCTGAATAGTAACCCAAATAGTGGTCACTTAGATGCCACGCTAATTCCCATATATACATTTCCTTTACCATCACTTGATCTACTTATTCAAAATCGCCTGTGTTTGCTCTCTGGTGATCTGTGTTCAAACTCCAGTGTCAGCAGCAACACTTTATTCCTATATAACAAAAAGGTTTTTTTTTTTAATGACTCGATTCCTTGGGGGAACATAGGGCCACTACAACACCTTTTCAATGGACATGGCACCAGGTGATCCTCTTCAGCTGGGCTCATGTCATGCTAGCTGCCTACACCTCTGCATCAATACTTCTGCGTAAAGTTTGTTTTGATCGACCCACTTTTCACTTCCCTTGTGGATTCCAGTCAAGCGCCTGCCTAGTGAGATTTGTGGAGTGTGTGGCTGGTCCATTCCCATTTCCATTCCTTGATGTCAATCTTGATTGGGGCTTGTCTGGTCATGTATTACAGTTGGTCGTTGGAGATGACTTCCAGCCACCTGATATTGAGGATGTTTCTGAGACATCAGTTGGTAAATATCTAAAGTTTGTGGGTGTTGGTCTTGGTTACAGAAAAGGGTTTATAGGGTGGAAAATAATCCATCACTTGTAAGTCATTTTTGAATTTGATAGAGGCTGGAAAGTGAGGACTGAGCTGCTACAGTGCTCCATTTTTGGTCTGATCTGACTCTTATAAAGATCAAGCATGGCAGGAGGAGTCAGGTACTTTCTGGAGTGTTACAAGGGAGTGACCATTTTACCAGCACTTCCAATGATGGATCATATAGACAATTTCCACTTGAGGTATAGAGTGAACTTTATCCCCAGTAAACATTTGAAGAAAAGAGTTTCATTGAGAATACAACTGTTGATCATAATGGGTAAAAATTCAGGGTTTGCTTGCTGATGATGAAACGTTATTAGCTTGATTTTGAAGCTATTGAATGCTATAAACTAGATATCCTCCTATTGAGCTGTTAGAGCTAGGCCAGAGAAGAGATCAGCTGTCAAGCTTTGGTAATATTGATTTTTTCGAGGTGCACCATGTTCATAGATGTTTACTAATGATTTAGACTTAGGCAGATTGCTACTATAAAACAGAAAAAAATGTAAGACTGAGAATTCTGGAAAACCTGAAATGTCAATAAACATTTCAGGTTGTTTGCAGGACAGAAGTAAGTGGGGGCAGAATTTAATTCTTGGTGTAAGACTTTCCCCAGCAATATTTTGTGTCAACACAGTCAATGTCAGGTCAGATTGTAATGTAAACTAAATTTCATTACATTAGCAACTTCTCTCTGGGTAGATATTTGTTTTTTTATAAAAAAATAAATAAATGAAGAAACAAACAAACAAAAGTAGTGGGTTTAAATGAAATTTCATTTCTTAGTTATATAGAAATAAATGACAAACAAATTTACAAAAATGATAGACATTAATAAGCATCTGGGTACTGAACCATTTACAAAAGAATTTACATAAGAAAATAATACATATACACATCTCTTGTGTGTAACAGAGAAAAACAATTCTTTTTTTTTTCTATCCCCTGTTGAAGTTATGATGTTTTGTGGTTGGAATGTTTCAGCTCTGAACAATATCAAAAGAAAGCTTCTGCTTTGTTGGAGGATTCACTGTTAGTGTAAAATTTGCTGATATGGACCCAAAATAAATCAAGTCAGGTGAGCTTCTTTGTTTTTCTTACTTGAAGAATAAAAAGACCTCAGCAAAAAGCCTAACATTTTAAACTGTGCCCCAAATATTTTGGTGTGGATGTGTCTAAATTGATCAGCACCTTCCCCTCTAAATTCTTTCTTTTTTTTTCCTGCATTTCTGAACAAAACTATTGAATAAATCACGAGAAGAGCTGGTCAAATTCTCTGGTACTGAAATCCTATTTACCAGTTACCCTCAATTTTTGTTGCCTGTTAGTGGTACTGAATAATTTTATCAGTTTGAGGCTTTCTGAAATACGTTGTCACAGTTAAAACACAAATGGTAATGTCAATAATTTTTAAAAATATTCATTTTTTTTTTTTTTTTTTTTTCATTTTCATTTGGTGTGCAAGTGTATGGGTGAATCATACAAAAAATTAAGAACCATTACTTCATTTATGATGAAGAAGATGAATTTGATGTTGATTATTTGGAGACAAATAAAAAAAAAATCTGACTATAAAAGTTAATAAAATATGATAAATTACCTCATCATGTGATTAGATGCATGTCACTTTAATATGATATAAAAGTCAGTTTGTATTAAATTACAAATAATTTAGTATTTTTTGTTCACTTTTGTCTGAGGTTTTTATTTGTTTGTTACTTTGAGAAATTAATTAAAAAAAAAAATTTTGGAGAATAGATTAAAAATAAAAATACAGAAAATTCAAATAAATCACAAGCCAATAAAAAAAAAAGATGACATAATCACAGAAGTTCACTTCTTTTTACCACATTATTTTGTTATGGCCAAAGGAAAAGCAATATAATTTTATGGCAGGTTAATTGCTATATATCTGGCATTTGCAAAGGTTTCCAGTGCCTCTCTTCCTTTCTTTTTTTTTTTTTTTTTTTTTTTTTTTGAAAACTGAAGACTGAATACACAATTGAAATCTTCTTCACTGGAAACTTTTGCACAGTGTTTTCAATGAAATTCCTATCCTGGTTATACTTCCAAGAATTTTTGTAGCAGCAACGACCAGAGGAGCAAATGTTATGGCCAGCAACAAAAAAGACTGTCAGCTGTTACATCAGTCAAGAAAGTTTCACTGATTGTTGGTGCCCTGCACCCTCTCCCACTTTTTTTTTTTTTTTTAATTAAAGGTATGAAACATTTTTCTTCAAAATTAGTTGACTTACCTATCCTAAAATCAAGTTTTAATTCTTAGCATACCACAAAAAGCCTTATGTACATGTTCTACAAGATTAAATTTTGCCATCAAACTGGACACTTCTTTGGTTCACACACACACACACACACACAAATATCTCTTTAATATCGCAGACAAATTTGTTGACATGAAAATATAAATGAGAAAAATGTAGATATAGACATAAAAAATACATTTGATTCATATTTTTTTTTCATATTACGTTGATTTGTTTTTTTTTTAATTTAAAAAACATAACTTATAGCGTAATCTGTCTTTCACAACGATAATTCATTCAAACATTTCGTGTCGAACAGTCAACAGCATTGACAATTTAGTCAGAATAAAAATTAACCAAGAATTAGCTCCCTTGACAGATATATCAACCATATCAAATTCACTTGAATAAATAAATAAAAAAAAATATAAAACAGCCTCAGAGTTTTTACTGGCCAAAAATGCTTGTAAAAGTTTTTTTTCAAGGTTAGGATAGTGAATTATTTATATGAAAATATATTGTATAGCAATTACAGTTCCTAGCCTTCACTATGCAATTATTTCACATTTTTATGGAATGTAAAATTAAAATCTTTGCTAACTTTTGCTCAAAATCTTGTTTCACTTAATTGAGGACTGTGTGTGTGTGTGTGTGAAAAATAAAAAAAAAACTTAATATAATTCTAAATTATATACTTGTAGGCAATCAATATTTAAAGAGAAGCAGATGATTTTAGTCCATATTTCAATGTTTATATCATCAATAGAACATTATAAAAAAAAAAAAAAAAAAATGAAAAATAAACGCTTTACCCCAAAATTCGAACTCTGAAATGGAAAAGTGAAAAATCCATAATACACATAATTTTTCATATTTTACATATTAAGATTGATTATGAAATTTGTTTGCAATACTAATATTATATCATCAAAGTGATAATTATGTGATCTTTTTTATGAATATTTTTTAATAATCAAATGAGAAAGATCTAAACTTGTTAGATTAATTAAATAAACATAATTTTCTCTTTTAGACCAGTACTATGTGATGAACTTGATGTTTGTATTTTAATAAAATGTACCTGCAAAGAGCATAGACCAAATTTTACAAGTTTTTTCAGTGTCTGATAAATTGCAATTTAAGAGGACATTAACAAAAATGAATTCATTTTTGGCAGCATCTGTTGTATCTTTTTTTCATTTCTTCATTCATTTTCCAATTTTAGCAAGAAAAAAAAAGTTACTTTTATAATGTTTTGATGATATAAATAAACATTGAAATATTAAATCAACTGTTCATAAATATATCATACCAAGCTATCTTTATTTTGTTATCTATTAGATTATTGTAATGGACAAGATACTTATCAGTTTATATGATTGCAAAAGTATATGTAGACATATCTCTTTTTTGAAATCTATTCAATGTTCTGATGTTTTGTGATACTGCTTTAGTTAAACTGTAAATCAATTTTGCATTTGTGCATTTGGCTAATATCCCAAACATTTACAACTTCTAAAATTGTTCCACAAAGATTAACACTAGAGTCACACTTTTAAACTAGAAAAACATTGAAACATTAACAACTGGAGCCAAACTTATCAAAATTACTGGATTTACAAAATTTAAAAGTTAATTTCTTGTATTGTCTATCACTTTGAGAAGAGTCATTAACCTATCCACAATTGCTTGCACTACAAATCTCCTCTAGGTATGTTCTATATGTTAATTTCTGTTTATAAAAAAAAAAAAAAAAAATATAAACATTTGCTGGATCTCCCAGTGAAGGACCTTTCCTGTGAAATGTGCCTTTTTTTTAAGCAAATAAAGTTTACTGTATAATGAATCATTTGCTCAATACAATTTTGCTTATTCATATCTAAACATATTTTCAAAGTTCTATCAAATGTTTTGGTTACAAAAAAAAAAAAAAAAAAGATTAATTGAAGCAGACAGGAACAAGTTTTGTAATGGCTAAATGTTGGTTTGGAGACAACCTGTGAAATGTAGACATTGACTAAGCTTAGCAGTGTATGGCACAAGACCATTTGTTGTGCTGTAGCACTCTTCCAATCCAGTTGATCTGTCTATATTGAAAACCATTGGACTTGAACATCAATTACTGTTGTAGGTAGGAAATATACAGCTATCTCAAAAGAAATCTTTTAAATTATATAACATACACAAATGCTACTTGCAATTTTAATGATCATCTTTATAATTTGTCTAAAGATAAAATCAGAACATTGAATAGATTCAATAGTAATGACAAAATTAAGTTTTTAATAAGACACATACATTTACATGCATATGTAATATAACTGTATATTTGTAGGTAATTAGATTGTAGATTAAAAAGAAAATGTATTGCAGCTTGTTGTGATTTTCATGTTTATTTGCATCATCTAGAGAACAATGCAAGAGAAATTCCTGGAGGAGAGAAATTAGTTGCAGAAATCTAAAGATAATGATACATTCTCTATTTTTGTTATTTTTAACATATTTCAGCTTTGCTCAATTGAAGGTGGCATCTGGTGTTTTTTTTTATGTGACTTGTATGTTTTGCTTTTCTTCTTTTTCATCTAAACTTGAAACACCACAAACCGGCAATCACATGACTGAGTGTTGGGGTTTTGTGTTTGTGTTGACAGGCTAGTTTAGCAGCTTGACCAGTGGATTTGTTATGCTATAGTGTTCTAGTTTAGAATGCGAAAGAGAAGTAGAAGTAACTTTGAAAGACCATCAGATGCAACATACACCACACAAAGAAGGCTAAAAAATATGATACGCAAAACATTCGAGAAGAAACTCTGATGGTCCATTGAGTTAATCCGAGAAAAAGATGCTAAAAACCGTCTATAAAAAATATATCACAACTGACCAAAATAGCATAAGTTTCTAAAAACAGAATAGAAAAAAAAAACAAAACCACCAGACAATTAGAAAGAGTCATTAGAAATTTTTCGTTGACTGCTTCCCTAAATGAGAACAAATCACATCCATTCATGATGTTTTGAAGATGTTGCAAAGAGCCATAAAAATATTAGGCAAATACTGCTTCTTAGCTAACCGAAATGAATTCCCTAAAGGCTTGATGTTTTCCATTATCACATCCTATTCTATTTTAAGAATACCCAAGAGGTAAGGTGTGTGTGTGTGTGTATATATATATATATATATATACACACACACAGACACACACTTAGATTTTTTTTTGTCAGTGTCATACCCAGCTTAAGTCATCCTGTCGTAGTGTTGCTTGAAGTTTTCGCATATCTCTTAATATTCGAAGAGAGCGACCCGCAGCATCAGTGGAAGTGGCACCATGTTTGGTTATCTTTGAGATTGGCACTGACTGTGCCCTGTATAAGGCAGCTTTTTTAGAAGTTCTCTGGTTGCCGTCTTCATGAAGAGCAGCTGATGCTTGGACAGGGTTTACCTTTTCAGATTTTTTCCTTTTCATTTGTTTTTTGTCATCATTTGTCTGAAAGAGAAAAATCTCATTTTATACAAATATTGAAATGGACAAATACAAAACATCTTTTATATCACAACTTGACAGTTTTCAAAAAGAACAAGAAAAAACATTTTTACATCCTTGACATTATGGCCAAAATGATAAAAGTATTTTTCAGCTGTAAGTGGAATATGTACAAAAAACTGATGATCCAAGACTTTTCTTTAAATACTTTCATGGTAATTGTTCTGATGAACTTTCCTCTATGGTACCTTGACCTTATGAATTGAAATGAGAATGCAAGAATTGCATTTCTCAGAAACTTCTAATATCCAATGCTTTCATGTGGATAAACATGTTTATTTTTATTAAGTCAGCAACTTAAGACAAGTTTTATACAAATAACACAAATGAATCCCACATTGCTGACTCCAATAGATTTATTTTCTCTAAACATGCTATAAGATATCAATTCTCCTTACGTAAATGTGTTATATACAAGTCTGAAAAACCTGCCATGTCTGAATGCAGATAAGGATTCAAGATATTCCATGTAGTAGAGCAACATTTGTCTGGGCAACAAACAATTTGTTTTTGCTTTTACTTGTTGCCCAAGATTGGAAGAAAGAAAAACAGAAGCAGGGAAATGTTTTGTTCCCCCCCCCCCCGAGACATTTGTGTATATTGAAAGAAAAAAAAGTCAAGATTCAAAAACAGAATATGTGGGTTGATGAACCTGTGCTGAAAAAGCATCATTTGATTCCCTTATTTTCTTGTTTCAAGTTAAAGCTGATGAGTAAACTGGATTTATGTATGCACCATGCCTTAATTAATCTTTTCAAAATTGAGAAAAATTCTGAAGCTCACATTTTTTTTTATTGAAATTGTCAAATGGTTGGTAATTCAGCTTTATTGAAATGTTGTGACCTTGTCTTCAGATGCCTGTCACATTTGGTAAATGTCAAGAAATTGAATAGAAACCATTTATTTTGTTCAATTTCTTTCCATTACATCCAGCATCTTTCCAATCAGTCATTCAGTTATGTGCCATGTGTGATACACGCTGAGGCGATCATGTATCTTGCGATACATGACTGAAAAGGCAGATTTTTTTCCCTACAGAAGGTTGCCATTTCTTTCTGTGGTAGGCCAGTTGCCATCCAAGGCTATAGAACCTGGTCTGTCCTGCTATTTACCCATAACCGGGGAAGAAGAAGATTCATAACTTTCCCAAGGGTATTAGCATGTATGTGAATGTAATGGATTTGACTGGAATTCAAACTTGGCTTTCTGATTCCTCAATCCAAGCTGCTATCCATTACTCCAAGATGCAATGTTTCAATTCATAACCATCAGCTTTTCCACATACTGCCATTCTATAGCACCACCTAGTCAGTGGACTCAAAGCCTTACCTAAACCAGGAATTTTACCTGAAGTAATTGTACAATTCTAAGCAGAGATTCCAAATCAGTGCCCCACCCCACTAACATCTGTATGTTTAACAGACAAAAAAGATTTTTTTATTTTCTTTTTGCTTCTCAGTGTAAATTAATACAAGAAAATCATGCACATATACAGAACACAAATTCCTGATGTGCACAAATAATTCCAAATATGGATTTGGAATCAACATTCTTGATTCAATCTGAAATTCATATTTTTATCTCAGTAGCAAAATCTTTATTATCAAAGATTAGTAGTAATGTTTGATACTGTGGTCAAAAGAAATTAGCAACTATGTTTTGGGACGTAATTTCAGATTGGGCGTTTCTTCCCTCTACACTAGTTTCTTGGTATCTATCGTTGTTCTCTTCCCTGCATCCGCTTCGTTGTTCATTCATTCGTTTGTCCTATGACAACTGCACATATTGTATGATGTACTCCAACATAAGACACCTCTCATCTCCACGATGGTCTATTTATAATCATGAGTCACCAATGACTTGCCCAGATGATAAACATACTAGGCATACAGGCACCTCAGAATGGATCACTAACACACCCGGATGTCCCTCCTCAATTCCATCCAACTACATCAACATTATGTAAATTTGCTAATGACCTAATTTCTGGTGGGACCATTTCTTTACCAGAGAAACATCAAATTCTGCATTGATTTCAAAGTCAGTTTCTCACAAACTTTTCGTATAGATGGAAACAACCACTTTTATACCTCGAAAGAACGTAAACACAAATGACCATCTTTAGCATCAGCCCTCATTCCGATACTCTTTCCTGATGAAATTCAGGGCCAGTCATTGCATGTTTGATCTCTTCCTTATTTTACAATTAAATATATTTTATCTTTCATTATCAAAAGTGAAGGCAAAGATCTGTTAAGTTTGCCCTTATCTGAGCATTTCATTCATTAAGTTGCAAATGTTTCTGACAACCATATACACTCCTTATCATTAATTCTAAGTTTTAAAATGTTGCATGACATGCCAAAGAAAAAGTTTTGAATATTACATTTTGAATAGACTTGCACAGAGCATTTCAGCTTCAAAAATGTTAAACATAAAAAAATTCTTATTTACCTTGTATATATATTTGTGAATTTTATTGATCTGCATTCCTTTGGTCTCCATCCGAGAAACAATTGCATCCAACTCTCTTTCCAAATCTGTCTTCATTTTAGGATCTAAGCATTCATTAATCTGACTTGTCAGTTGTTGGTGTTCCCTGGTAAGAAAAGAAAGGCAACTAAGTGATACAATTTCACCTAAATTACTTATGAAAGGAAATCTGAAAGTATCTACTGAGAAATCATGAGATTAAGCATAAAAAGACAATATTTAAATGATTTTGAATTTACTGATGATATTTTAATAATATCAAAATCACTGGATGACAAAAATGCTAAATGCCTTAAATAGGTTAAGTCTGAATGGAGATTAAAAAATGAAGGGAAATTAAACAAAAATGATAATCACATTTCAAACAAGAACATAAATATGGAAGATGAAGAACTGGAAGAAATCCAGGAGTACATCTATTTAGGATGACTAGTAACATTAAGGAAAGACCATTTAACTGAAATATAATGTATAATAAGTAATTAAAAAGCATTTAACAAAAATAGAACTATAATGACAAACATCTGGCAATATAAGTGCCTATTCTATAAATATTTTCATGGTAATATAATTTCCCTACACAAAGACACAGATAAAATGAAGATTAGAAAAGGAGTGAGACAAGGAGATATGATTTTGTCTAAACTATTTACAATAGGAAATTTGAAATTATTTTCTAGAAAAATGAACTGGGAAAAGATGGGAGTAAAGATAAACACACAATATTTAAATGATTTTCAATTTACTTATGATATTTTACTAGTAGCATAATCCTTGGATGAATTACAAGAAATTCTAAATTATCTAAATAGGGAAGTTTTAAGGTTGGTTTAAAGATGAGCAGAAAGTAATTCAAAAGAAATATTTAACTGTAACACCCTGAAAATTATTTACACAATTTACATGTGGACTATTATACTCATCTTTGTTGTTATCATGTGATAACAAAGATGAGGACAATAGTCCGAATGTAAATAGCACAAATAATGATAATTCCTCATCTTTGAAATTCAGATACAAAATCCTGAAAATTATAACAGAGGATAAAAAAATGTAGATTGTTTAGAAATCATTTAATAAAAAAGAGTGGCATAAAATGCATATTGCCAATATACTTCAAGCATAATGAATACATAATGATGGATGGGTAGGAAGCATGGAAATTAATAAAACTACTTGGAAACAAATTGAGAAATACACAAAGATCAGTGGAAAGGGAGAGAGATATCAGTGGGAATCCAAAAACAAAACTAAAGAAAAGATATTGTAGAAGTGATTAAAAGAGAAAGATAGACGCAGTAAGAAGCAAGGATAACAGATGGAGCAAAAGGTTGCTTAATTAACACCCAATGGATAACAAAGTCAATAGGAAAAGACCAGAAAGAAGAAATAGGATTTTTTTCTGGTAAGACATGACAGGATCTAAGAAATGTGCACCTCTTACCAGCTGAGTTTGCCAAATTCTTCCTGTAATTGCATGAGAAGTTCATGTAAGTCTGTGCAGACACTGGTGCTAAGAGTTGAACTGGCAGTAGAAGAACTACCCGATTCTAGATGCTGCTTGTTGGGTAAACAACACAAGGCAGAATTGTGAGCTTTCATCAGGGCAAAGACATTCTGAACATTAGCACTAACACTGTGACTTTGGGATGTTGACTGGTAAGAAGAAAAAATATGTTTGTCAGGATTCATAATTTCAAAAATTAGTTTTTTATTATTTTATTTGGGAGGAAACAAAAAGAAATAATAAAAAACGAAAATATGAGAATGTCATAAAATAAAGAAAAAAAATAAATATGCCCTATCTTATTTTGTTAATATATATAGGCAATCAGTTATAATAAACTACCATCACCCCACTTTAGATGATGGCATTACTATATGAGAGCCGTTCAAAAATCTCTAAGCCTCGCTCAGAATGAGTTGGAGAAACAAAAGAGTTTTTCACTATTTTTCAATGTAATCCCCTTTGACATCAATGCACTTGATCCACCAATGCTTAAATATTGCAATCCCATCATTGAAGAAGTGGGTGTCCTAGTCCTCCAAAAACTCCTCCACAGCACATATGATCTCATTATTGTTTCCAAAATGGTGACCACACAGGTGAGATTCGAGTTTAGAAAAGAGAAAGAAGTCAGATGGAGCTAAGTCTGGTAAGGAGGATGGAATAGCAATTAAAAGCCACAGTTGGCAGTTTCAGCTACTGCAACCTGAGCAGTGTGAATAGGCACATTGTCTTGGAGCAAGAGCACACATGCTTTCTGTGTTTTGTCTTGATTACTTCCTTCAGTTGTCTTAATTCAGATGCATAGTACTATCCAAGAGATTACCTGCTAAAGGGAAAAAATATCATGATTACACCTTCAGAATTCTCCAAAACAGAAGCCATCACCTTGCCAACAGATCCTGCCTGAATGAACTTCTTTGGTGTTGAAGAACCAGAGAGTTTCTACTGTTTTATTCAGGTTTGAAGTGGTGAATCCAGGTTTCATCTTGAGTTACAAATCTGTGGTGGAAATTCTCAGAGTCAGCCTGGAAATGAGACAAAAGTGTCCTGGAAATGTTAACCTTTTTCAGTTTGTGCTCTGGTGTCAACATTCTTGAGACAGCTTGCTCATCCCCAAGATCTCATTTAAAATAGTATGGACCATACCAGAACTAATGCCTATGTATTTAGCTATTAGTTGGACAATAAGATATTTGTCATCCAGAACCATATGGTAAATGTTAACTTGTTCAGAAGAGGTTGAGGTTTTTGGTCTACCTGAATTCCACAGCCCACTTCTTCACAGTTGCATAGGAAGGGGGAGTCCTCAGCAAGTGTCTGTACCAAGTCTTCATCGATTTCTTTGGGTGTCATAACTTTCTTTTGCAGATATTTTATGACTGCTTGAGCCTCTGTTTTGTTTTTAGATTAGTCACATACCTCTCACCTTTGTATGGGCCTCACCTGCACAGAAATTAAGACAGAAATCTGAATTAGTTTTTCTAGTTTTATAAGCTGTAATGTGTTGCCACAACAAAAATGTTCAGCTATGGCTCTTCTTTCTGGGTGAGGCTTAGAACTTTTTGAATGACAATTGTAAATTTATGGCACCTGAAATAAAAATAAGTAGTTGTAGTAGTTGTTGTCAGTTGTTTTATTGTTGGCAACTCAACCCAGTCTTTTGTTTTAAGTTAATGACATCTTTCTATATCCACGCACACACACAGATATGTTAAACAGTTTATTATTCTGAAAAGGAAAACTTGTCATTTAATGGCCATGTTTATATAACAAATCCAAACTGGTTTGATGGTCAAAAGGTCACACACATACACTTTTGCTTGATTATTTGAATCTGACCTTATTTAATACAATTACAATACATTTGGAATAAAAAGTTTCAGTAATATTTCACTTATTAATCTGTTTGTCTTCAAAAGTAAAAAGTCAAGTTAAAATTTGGATCAAGCATTTTGTTATTTAAAATCTTAAGGAAACTAGAAATTACATTCATTAAAAAAGAAAAATTACAAAGAAATCATTTTCAATTTTATTAAATGGAAAACCTCTGTTTTATATTCAATTGTTATAGGCCTAATAATCCCCCCACTAACATACACACACAGTCATAATAGGAAAGCCTGGCTTACTTTTCCAGCAACAAATGGAATGTCTGCTAAATTTAAACGGTAATGAAGAGATGGGTCAGAACATTTTCCAGGTTTGGAAATAACTGCCTTCTTTTTCTTTGTACATCGTTTTCTTTGCATTTCACATGGTCGATTTAAAGTATCTTTCAAAACTTTACTTGTTGCCATCAATGTTTCCATCTGAAAATGAAATAGCAAAACATTTACAGTTTTAAAACAATATATCTTGATCTATTTTATATCAACTCTTTGGATGAACTGAAGTCTTCAGTCATTAAGATGTCAATTGGGGAATAAATTTCAAGTTTTTGTCTATTGAATGAAATTTGACAGTTCTATGTAATTTGCATGTGCTGAGCACAATTTTTTTTTTTTTTTTTTTTTTTTTTTTTAATTGGTTTTGCTCTATCAGGTCCTGATTTTGCTCAACACCCTTCCTCTTTTGTTGTATTCATAAAAAGGCTTTTTCTCAGTACTCACTAAGTCTTTTTGCAGTTACACATGCAGCTATGTTTTTATCTAGGTATTTGTACGTATTGTTACAGTATTCTTGTATTATGCATACTTTTATATGTAACAACTTAAAAATATTTTTCATTTTGTTATTTTTAACCTTTTTAATATTAGTAAATTAAGATAAAAATATCAGAATTCTAAAATTATCTCAAGTGTTCCTGTTTTTGTAGAATATTCTAGAGGGACAACTTAAATATATAAAAACGACTAGTTTTTGGAGTTGATCAGTCAATTCAATCAGTCAGTCAGTTAAGTATCGACATTAACATAATGTTGAATTGGCAAATGATTTACCGAGTAACTTTCTCATCATGATTTAATAGTGGATTTAATTAGATGTAATTTATATTGTACCTATTCATCCATGTTTCTCGTTTAATTTCATAGATTGTAAGTACCTATTTTATAAGTTCCTATTTAAACAAAGGCAGGAATTTTTGAATGCCCACAAATAAGAACATTAAAGACAGCAATATTCCAAATGTCACGAATAAACATGAAAGAAATACCTGGTTTTCTCATTCATGGACTTGGTAGAAAAGATTTTAGGCAATTATAGAGAATATAGCTACTAAGAAATTGTAAAAAAATTTGTTAGGGACTACAAAGTGTTAGGTTGCAATATGAGCATAAAAGTGCATTTTTTGAAAACCCATCTTGACCAGTTTCCAAGTAATTTAGGTGATGAAGGTGGCGAACAAAGGGAGAGATTTCACCAAAATATCAAAATTATGGAGAAATGGTACCAAGGCCACTGAAATTCCTGCATGATGGCTCATTATTGCTGGTGCTTGAAAAGGGACCTACCATCAACAAGCAAATACTCTAGAAAGCCTTGTAAAAGAAAATTTTTGCCACAATGAAAGCTTCATATCTGTTTGTTTCTTTTATTTTAAGTCATTTCTATTGTTATAATGTAATTTTACTGTAGTTTGAACTGCTTGTATCCATGAAACTGGGAAAAAATTTTAACATATTACTTAATATTTTCATCTTAATCGAAGAAAATTTGGAAAATAACACATAGGCTGTTGACAAGAATCGGGACCTGATAGAGCCAAGCCAAGTTGAAATTCGTATTCAGTGCACCCAAATTACCTAGAATCAAGAATCAGATATCATTCAATAAAATACATGTTCCTTAGTGTTGTCAACCTAATTCCATTAAGCTCAAATTTTTATTTGAGTTCACCACAAGCTGAGCGTGAAAGAATTTGAAAACAGAAACATTACTAAGGAGCAAGAACAAAAAAAGAGTAATCAGGAGGACAGTAGAAAGCGATTGACTTTGCATTTAAATTTTTGAAGATTAAAGTAGGCTGGAAAGCATGGAGTCAGAGGGGAGTTTCAGAAGCAGGAAGTGCAAGAAAACCTGTTAGTATAGAACTTATGGTTACATCTAGACAACACAACTTGAAATTGGTGAGACCTCGTAGCCAGTCTAGTACTGTACTTAAATCCAAAAAGTTTAGGTGCCATGGCAAGGAGCTCATCCAAACAGCTGTCATGAAAGTATTTATAGAAAAGGCACTGGGAGGCAACTTTATGACAGTGGGAAAGTGGTTGAAGCTGAGATGCCAGATCAGGACCAATAATATTTCTGATTCTTCTTTGGATTTTATCAAGTATCTCTAGATATATAGCAGGGGCACCCAACCATATGTGGCAGCAATATTCTAAGCGAATGGTAGACTTATAGATATGCAAAATAGATTCTGCAGAGAAAAATTGTCTAGCATGACACAGTGAACCAACTTTCTTAGCAGCTAACCAAGCAATGGATTCAATATAGTCTTTCAACTTCATGTAGGCTAAGAACATTAGACCCAGAAGGTGCAACAAGTTAATCTCCTGGAGGATAGCATCAGCCATGCTGATGAAAGGCAGAGAGGGGTCTCCCAAATCATTAACAGAAAGCAGTTTAGTTTTGGAGGCACTAAAATGAAAAAATTGAAAAATCAGGCATGGCTGACCACATATGGAGAGAAAAGGGAGATCACCACCTCTGTGGGTTCAGGTTGAGATCACAGACAAAGAACACCATTGGAAAATTTGTAAACTTAAGGAATCAGCACATATGCTAGGCCACAAAAATCTCCTGAGCATTCCAAGCATAGAAATGAATACAATATGGGAACTAGTAATACAACGTGCCAGAGAAAAGCAATAATAACAACAAAAATTGCAATATGAGCTCTGGTAAAAAACATGCAATGATAACAGCAAAAATTGCAATATGAGCACTGGTAAAAAAAATGGTTGCTGAAGACATTAGGTTTATAATACTCAGAAATTCATACGCAGATGTCCTCAAGGACACATGGCACAGTGGATAAAGGCGTTAGTTAGTGACAGGACCCAAAGAGTGAGTTCAATACTGGGTTAAGGCAGTGGAGAACTTGGAGAGAGGAATTAACGGGAGATAACTGATGTCCATTAGACATGGCACGTGGAACTAGAACAGTCTACCCCAGTGAGCGAAATAAAGAGTTCAGTTTGACATTCCAACCACCTGAAGAAGGCCAGAGGGTATAATTGCCAAAACGTTGTAATAAATATGGCGACAAAGATGAGGTCCAATATAGTCCAAATAATGTAGATAATGTAAATTGTGCACTAAAATTAATAAGCCATCGTTTGCCCCAATTAACAACAAACCCAGCAGCCAATGTGACTTTATCGGACTGATCTGACTTAGTTTTGAGACAGATGTAAATGGTTGTGTCATCAGCATAGATACCAAGTTGAGAGCTGATGTTATGAGGGAAGTCGTTAATGAAAATTAGAAACAATGTAGCACCAAGGACACCTGCATTAGTGCAAAATTACCTTGAAAAGTAGCCATTCAGGATAACTTTCATTTCACGATTTGATAAAAAAGGACCGGGTCAGATAGAAAAGATGGCTGGAAACACTAACATTTCAACCAAAAGTATTAATTTGATGCTGCAAAGTTTGGAGCAACCATTTTTTTTTCTTTGTTGCTCTGTACAAATAAAAAAATTTTGTTCGATTTAACTAAAGTTTATAATAAGGCAAATTTTTGTTCAAGTTTGTTATGAATACACTGCAATAAGTGCACAGGATTACCTCATCAGTGATGTTATTGACTTGGGGGTCATGACAAGTTTCGGGTCTTTCAACATCATACCTGTTTGCCCAAGCAACTCTAGCGAAACAATACCTATTCCAACAGGCAATCCTGAAGTAAATTTCCACCAAGCACACAACAACGGACAAATAAATAACTAAGTGTACTACAATAAAATATGACAAAATTTTTATTGAACATATAAAGTTAAATAAAAATTTGCCACTTCATTTATCTAGAATATTGACATTTATGAAACAATATATATATATGTGTATGTGTGTTCACAAGACTTTCAACAGCACACAGATAGCCATAGGTAGAGTGTACAGGTACAAGACTGATCCTCAGCAGAAGACATAACTAATCTTATTTTTTTTATTGATACTATATGTAGAATAATTTCTTCAGGGTAGGTATGGTTTGAAGCAAAAACCAATAAGGTTTACAGTCTATCCAACACTTATCTATACCAGAGAAGATAAACATCAATTTCTCATTTTCAATTCCTATACAATATTGTAAAAAAAAAAATACTGTTAAGTCTTTGAAACAGTTGCGAAGAATTATACATAGAATCTCATCAAAAGTTTGTACATTAACTACAAAGAAAAGCATTATTATTTTTTTTTTTTTAATAAAAGAATGTCTTTAAAAAACAAAATAATGAGAAAAAAAACGAAATTTAACAATGATGGACAATTTTGTTGAAAAGCTCAAGATCAACATAAGAATTTCATTTTACTTACTTTAGCTGCTTTTTCTTTGAGAAATGCTTTTTGCTTTTGTTCTTCTTTTAATTTCTGTTCGAGCCTTTTAATTCGGTTCTGAAAAGTGATTAAAATAAAAATTTTAAACCCCTTGAACATGAAAATTTTGTCTGGCATTCAAAATTGACCAGTCAAACTTTGCTTGACTAGTGGGCAAGTGGAGAAATCTGAAGATTATCAAATAAAATGTCACTGGCTAAAACATAATTTACCCCACATTCCATTGCACACACACACACAACACACACACACACACACACACACACACACAAACAAAAAAAAAAAAAAAAGGAGAGAGAGGTGAATAATTACCTTATCAAGTTAGATCAGTGATGCTCTTAAATGTGCCACAAAATATTGTCATGGAATACTTATATGGAAGTAGTAATAGTACAGCGTTAGTATTTGAATAAATTAATAAGTATTAAAATTTGTTTTTCAAATAATTTTTTCACTATTCTTCAATTAGGTTATTTTAAATACTTTGTTTTAATATTCATTTATTAAAAAGTATTATTATTATTATTATTATTATTTTTAAAAATTTTCCTTTATTTGAATAAATGAATATTAACCTTTTTCATATTCAACATTCTTTGTTTAATTCAAAATTTATGCTTTTATTTCATAACATTTAAATGTATGCCCTTTAAAAATTTTGTTAAGTGTGCCATGATATTTTTATTTGCTCCGAGGTGTGCTGTTGCTTGAAAAAGTTGAGAAACACTGAGTTAAACATTCAACTGAAGGTAATTTAGAAACTGTTACTTAACATGTTGTATAAAATGTTTTGAAATATAAATAAAAATGTCTTCAGGGTTTTTATTCTATAAATGACTATAAGACTTAACTAATTTATCAATGTCCATGATAGTCTATGTTATTTATATAAATTGAAAACAATACTAAGAAAAAGAAATTTAGGCTTGAAAATTTGTGCTTTAAAATAATAATTTGGATACAAAACAATAAGAGTAAATGATCTTATAATGTGCAAATTTTTATTAAAAAAATTGGATTTAGTTTCTGAGGGGTTTTTTTGTCAGCAAATGCATGAAAAAACTCATGGATAAAACAAGAATTAAGAATAAATTAGTTTAGTTAGAGAAACAAGTTCAACTTTGATACAATAGTATGGCACAAGGTTATGTTTATGAAGTACACAGAAAAAAACTTTAAAATAAATACCTTGAAAGAATGGCACACTAAACAAGGAATTTATTTATTCAATCAATCAAGTTTTCATAAAATAACAAAGAAAATATTCTGCTGACCTGAATTATTTAATATATATATATATATATACTTTTATCTCTTGTGTAGATAAATATGACTAAAATGACATAAGTTATAATTGCAAAGTCATAACATGTCACTCACTTGAGCATTATTACCAAAACTAGTTTGACCTTTACAATTTCAGCAATGTCAAATGGAACTTGTTTTGCTTAATGTCTGTCATTTCAGAAAACTAAATATTAATTAAAAACATTCACACTTTGCAGATATTTCATATCTTACAAATGCATATTGCATTATTTTGTTCACTTGACTTTCTATTTGGACCAAAATCCTCATCTTTATTGATCTTAACAAAACATTTTATCAGAAAACCTTCAGAGAACTTAAGAAAAAAAATCCTGGATGCTAATCTAAACAGTTTGGCCTAAGTTATTTTCTTCCAACAGATTTAAATCTACCATTCTTTATCATTACTATTTAAATGATTCACTTTTTGGGGGATAAAATATATATGTGTCATGGCATAACTTAATGACAGCAGTTGTTAATTTGGTTACCAAATTTTCTCAGATTACTAATAGGACACTAGAAGATCCTTTTAGCATATTAATTTTTGCAAAGTTGTAGTAGTAAGGCAGTTCATTTCATAATGGAAGTCTAATGCTAAACTGAACCCTTTTTTTGCATCCATTGTGCATTAATCCTTATCTTTCTGTTTAACTGTTAAGAGTGATTGTTTAGCTGAAATCTTTCTAGCCAAAGACCAAAGTTATGACTTTTTTCATTCAACAGAAAATCAAGAGTTAAAAAAAAGAAAAGAAAAAAAAGTTGATGCTGCATTTATATTTTTAATAAAAACAATGGCCACCAGAGGGCCATAAACATTATTCTCTTGACAGTGTTTATTAACCTAGAAATCCTCAAAAAGATATAGGACACTTATGCCTGTTTATTGATGCAATAAAATGCAGCAAAAAAAAAAAAAAAAAAATTAAAAAAATCTAGATTTTCAAAAACTGTCAGCAGTTGAAATCTCTTGTGCTTTTCACCCAAATATCATTCAAGACTTCATGATGGTGATGATTTTTCAAATAAGATATCAACCAATAAAAAACATTTGTGATCCCTGATTTAGGCCTTTCTCAGGAACTAGTTTTAAAATCACAGCTGTAGGACAGATTTTCAGTTAGTTTTCCTAATTTGCAATAGTCTTTATGTATTTATTGGCCACAGAAGAGAGCAACCAAGAGAATACTGATATTTCCTTAGTTCACCTGAGGAAAGCACAAAATCACAAATGTGGGGCACCCAGTGAGGAGTAATAATAAGAGAACTTGATAATCATTGTTCCATGGCAAGGTACTCATTGTGTTGGATTCAAAATCAGTGTTGTTGAATGTTTCAAAAATTCTATCCAAATACGCAAAGAGAAACACAAGACAGATTTCACTCTGTTCAGCATTATCAAAAGCTAAAACCAATCAGTTATTAAGCGAGCTTTATAACATGTCAAGTAAACACTCTAGACCTTATAATTGCAGTGTACTTCTAGCTATGGTCTAACACAAAGGAAAATGTGGGAGCTGATATAAAATTGCAAAAAAAGTATTTGCTTACTTCAGCAAGTTTTTGTGTCACAGTCAACTTTAAATGGTCTCTTTCTAATTCAGCAATTTTATCCAGTGAAACAGATTTGGGTAGCATGCCACATGTCTGTGGATTCATACTGTAACCATTTGCATTCTGTTGTTCCTTCTGCCTCTCTAGTTGATCTTTATTCGCTGATGCATCATTCACCATCTTCTTCATGTATTCCAATTGTTTCTCCAGCAGCAAACATCGATTTTCAGCAGCATTCAGTCGCAGTGTCACCTCTGACAAGAGAACAAATGGATTCCATTAGAAGGTTTAAATAGAGAAACAAAGACAAATTAAAAAGCAGCTTTGCTCATTTTTCCATGAGTAGTAAAATGGCACCAATTAAACTTACTTTGCTTGTGGCTTTAAAGTTCTTGACCATAAGAAATGTAACTGACACAGTAAAACCATTAACTTTAAACCTGGTTACTTTTAAAAGTTTTCAGATATTGTCAATAGACAAAGTAAACAGATAAAAGAATTAATCTTGGTAAAATCTTCAGAGAAATCTTTTATGAACACTTGGCTTTCAGTAGATTTCCAAATGTCTTTTTTTCTCTCTATCTGTATAGGTCATCATATTAACTAAAAACCAACAAGAGTTATGGCCACCAAGTTTATTTTTATCAATGAGATACTCAAGCATAAGTTTTTAGCAATGTGTTCAATTTACAATGTAAGTATAATGATAAAATGGGTTTTATTTGTGTCCATCAGATTTGTCAAATCTTTGTGTTTTTAGCCATATAAAGCAGACATCTATTTAAAAATTCCTAACCAGAAACCAAAGTTATCTTTTTTCTATGACTTCCAATACTGGAAAACGCAACTTGAAAAAAAAAAATATTGTGTTTATATTTGTAATACAAGTAATGAATAACTAGGAAACATAAATAGTAACTTTTCAATGGCATTTATGGACATTTATTTTTTTTAAATTTAGAGTTAAAAAGAAAAAGAGAAATGTAGTATTTGAAGTCTTTTGTAATATCACCATGTCAAATATTTAAAAATCACCATGTCAAATATTTAAATTACATATGAACCAAGATTTCATAATGGGAATGATTTTCAAATAGTCAATAAAACAGTTCAAATCCATGGTGTTTTCCTGGGACCAATGGCCCCATTTTAACCTATTGGAACAAGCTTAAAATGTTCAGCTAGTAGATTAAAAATACAGTAATGTCTATCATTTATTTATTTTTTTACTTTATTTAATGTGTAATGATTCACCATGAAGATACAACCAAAAAATAAAAAAAGCATTTCTCTTGCAAATATTTAATATAATTTTCCTTTTTCAATGCACTCAATCCAATGCTTCCCCATTAACAATGGAATTAACATTATTCAGTGAAAATTTTAGATCAAAATTCAGCTAATAACTATCTCAGGCTACGGACTTATTGATCCTTTCTCGTATGCTTCATTGAAAACAAAAATGGTAGACAACTGGAATTCCCAATTCAAGGGAAGTCACTGCTAACAGGTTGCATTCTTTATCGTCATTGTACTTGAAAAAATAAATGAAATGTTATCAAATATTACACAAATATTGTTCTTTTCTTGAATCTATGAGTAATATAGTTTTGTCAGAGAATGAGAGCATGTATAACATACTCGCAATGGTTCAATCTCTCTTGTAGCATGTTAGTGATTCTAGAGAGAAATAATTCAGTAACTGAATAGAATTTTCATTTCAATTTTTATTGCTGTGATTAGAACATCAAAAGTTTCTTTAATGGTTCAACTAATATTATGTGTAATAACAAAAGTTTGTGAAAAGGACAGTGACCTCCCATCTAAATGGTAGGTTCTATAGTTGCAACCATTGTAGAATAAAGAGAAGGCAGAGCAGATGAGATCAGGTTTTCCTTATTTCAACAATATAGTCATAGTACCTCAACCATGAACTTTCTTACACAAAAAAAATCTGGAGCAAATATTGCTTTTTCCCTACTCTCATCTGCCTATCGATCTTGTGGAGAGGTGTTTTCCTTGGACAATACTCACTGGTCACTCGATATGCATTTCTTGTATTGTAATAATGCTATGCAAATGCTCAAGTATACTATTTTCATTCAAACACATCATGTCACTGAATGTGAGCGACGTGTCCTTTTATTATATAACCATGTCCTTCTTTGGTCAAATCCCAATGGTGAAGTTATTACATGAGAAAATGAATGTGACCTTTAATTTTTCAGCCATCAACTCCTTGGTCAGATTAAGTCAGATGATAGGAGAGTATAAGTTTAGTTTATTGGGAAACAAGAAAAAAAAAAAAAGAAAAAGAAAAGTACATTGAATAAACAAAGCTGCAAGAGAATGATTTTTTCTGGGTGGCTTTGCAGGAATAAGAATTTTACATGCAGATGAGATGAAAAAGAATCGATTTTAATGATATTATAAGTCACCTTACAATGTTTGATGACATTCCTTGAGGACCATTGCCTAAAATTAAAAGTGGATTAAAATCAGAGTGACTTATACAAGATTGCTTCCACTCTCTTCCCAAGCTATATTGTACAGTGAGAGAGAGAGAGACCCTGACAAATTAAGGATGATTGATGGTAGGAAAGAGTGCTTTCCAAGAAGTGAAAAACCAAACTGCAACCAGAACTTAAAACGTTTTTGATTGGCTCACAAGAAGGATAGTAAAAAGTAGTCATCCATTATTATCACTCTAAATAGACTGAAATCCAGTTTAGCAGAGTCATTCAACAAAAATGAATACAAATCAACAGTACTCAGTTACATAAAAGATACTTTTCATTATAGCTGTATTATAATAGTAAACAGATCTTAAAACCCATTTGAATGTATTATTTATATTAGACACACATACACCAAGGACTTTATAAAAATAAGTACTTAATACTCAAATACCATAACAGGTTTGAAAATAATTTATTAATATTATTTTTCTTTTGTTGGCATGGAGCAAAAGATGCTGTAATTTGTTAAGAGCATTCAATTTTCTAAGTTTCTATTTGAAATTAAAATCAGGGTAATTTTTGAAAATTATGTCAACAGAAAGTCATGAGAATGTTTGTTTAATGGCATATCAACACCTTATGGGTCATTTAATGTTGAAATTTAATTTTCTTGGGAGTTTTGAAGTGATATATATATATATATATATATATATTTCATTTCGCTTTCACAATTGAATACATAGTAGTTGATAGTCATTTTTTTGTGCATTTACATGTTTGTGTGAACATAATTATTAGAGGTAGTGATACTATTCAACTAATTTCATGTTGTAGTTGAATATTATATTTTTAATATAGTTCGATTTAAGAAATTACAGGATATTATATGAATTAATGTCATTAAAGAGTTTTTTTTTAATGTTGGTTGATTTTGTTTAGCAGCATATCAATCTCTATAGGTTATTTAATGCCGAAATCTAAATATTTTGAATGCAACTGTATGCCTTTTGTATGGCCATTTTACTATAGATATTATTGGTAAATTTTTTTTATTAAAAAATGTATTTCTGGCATTTTTACTATAAAAATGTATTTTTATAGTTTCATAGTGTTTTGTTTTTGTTAGGGGGTTCACTATTTGCCCATAGCTGGGACCCTAACAGGTGCTACCACCCTAGGTCAGGGTGGACCTGAGAACAACAATTAAGAGGTAGTACCATGTTCCTCAAACCCTCCAATCTCCCGATCAGAGGCTTTGCTGCCAGATGTAGTTTATTGTCATATTCAAAAGAATGTAGCCAACCAAAGAATCATAAGAGGGAATTGGTCAATGACTGCAGAGAAAAAAACATTAACAAAGAATACAATGATGTTACAAAAAAAAAAAGAAAAAAAAAGAAAGAAAGTAAAAAAGGCCAGGTATTGGGGAACACACAAAGTAACCATAATCAACTAATGAAAGGGTGCTAACAGGGTCAGTGATAGAAGCAGCAAGTGAACAAAGGTATTTTGTGAATGCTCAGTAGATTCAAGAGTCAATTTAAAATGAGGAAAAAAAGATTGGAATGATTCTACAGTTTTTATGGTTGTAAATGAATAGCCTTTGTCTATTAAAGCAGCAGTGAAACAGACTTACCTCCCTTGGTTAGCTGACTAGGCGGTAAGATGTAGCTTTGCTGGAGGATCCGAAAAATATACATATATTATATATTATGGTGGACACTTTCTATTTGAAATAGATGCTCCATTTTTATTTATTAAACTCTGTTTATTACATCTATCAATCTGCGCTTTTGAGAAATCCTAGTTCTCCAGCATCTCCCTTTCTAGCGTGCTTTACTGCTAGGCCATGAAAAACGTCACAGTAAAGAAGGCTCTATTATCCCTTTTTAAGTTTGAAGTAATAAAAAAAATGTCAGATTAAAAATAAATCTATTAATTCTTTAGAAATTGCTGGCATACACATTGTATGATGTACACGTTTATCTTTGTGTATGGAATTTTTTTAGCATGCTTCATATTGCAATTATACTTAAAAAAATCAGCAGCTATAATTTTTACAAAACAAATATGAAAATGTATAAGCAAATATTAACACAATTAATATATATATTTATATACAAGTTGCACACAATGATTGTTGGTGGTAATAAGACAGTGGTCAATGTATAACAGCTAAAATTTATACTACTACAATCATCAGGTGCAGATTGAAAACTGATTGTTGTACAATTATTGATATTTATAAATTACTGTTAAGCAGGTATCTCTAAATAAAAGCAATACCCAAGGTTTAAAATGCATTTTTCAAAATGAAAAATCTTTCTTGTAGCTTTCATTTTAGTTTTAATTTCAAGCTAAAAGATTAAATTTAATATTTACAATAAGCAAAATATTTTGCCGTTGTTTCAATGTGATGTGGCCATAAGCCTTTATTCAGTTTAATGATTACATATATAGAACAATATTGCAGACCCTGGTTTATATTTTGGCACTGGCTCTATTTAAGCCTAAACATAGACAGAGATACAATTTCAGTTTTTCTCATCACTACCCACTGACTTTATCACTACTCCCCTATTTAGCTTCAATGATAAACTAAATATTTCTGGCTAAAATTTAACCTAAAATTTGTGTCATTAAGTTTTGGCAATCACTTTATTAAAAACTAAGGAGGGAAAATATTGTCAATTGTCAAAAAATTACCATTAACACAAAAATAATTGTAATAAAATTGTACTATTAGGTAGAAGAGACTACCTAAAATATTTCACTAATTTTAATTGTTCCATTATTATTTAGTAAATATGTTTTGTTTTTTGTATTTACCTGGCACACTTATACAGAATCAATGTACAATAATGTTTACTTTAAACCAAGTTGGAATCTGACTTTATTATTTCAAGACCATACTTGACTCAAAATCATTTCTAATACTTCAAAAGTTTCGACAAGGTTTCAGGTATAATAAAAAGCAAATTATTTTAATACCTTCAGCACCAATGTATTTGGTGCTTAACACAAAATATTGTAAATATTAACATTCTTTAACACTGAATACATTAAATTTGCATAAAAGATGAACAGTAAATAAAACATGAAGCAAGATATTCAAACAATATTCTCTTTATAAAAGATAAGAATGTGTTGGACATTCAGATCCTGTTACAATCAAATAATCTTTAGAAAAAAAAGTTTATAATCTACTTGATAGCTTTTACATATCTAATTAAAAAAAAATAATAATTTTGGAACCAAAAAATAAAGAAAGAAACAGCAAGAAGCATGGGCCTTGGAATTTGTTTATCTAAAAAACGTATCAATAATTTACTGAATTCTGTCCTATAGTTAAAACAAGGAAAGTTGTCAGGAAGCTTTACCTTGTGTCTGTCGTGAAACTAAATTCTCTGTTGCTGCTTCTTGTTCTTTTCCTTGCTCCAAGAGATGTTTGTAGGTGTCGGTTTCTGATGCCAATTCTCTTATATGGACTTCAGCTTGGTTCCTTTCTAATTCAAGACTTCGAATCTTTTGTTGAAGGTTGTTTAATGCAGTCAGTAAAGCTAAATAAAACAAAAAGAACAAGGTTTTCTTATTTAATATTTGGGAGAAAACACGTCATCAGAAAACAAACATCCACCAAGGGATACAAACTAAAACAAACTATTTTCTCTGAGTGTATACACACATGCACACACACAAAGCTTAACTTAGTCTAGCACAAGGTTATAAATATTAAGTAAACTTAGCCTAGTCAAGAGGCTCTAAGAAGAAATTGAAATCACAAGCATGCAAGACTCAGTATCTGTTTTTCTATGGTAGACATGCCCAATTTTTTAAAGCTTAGTGAAAGCAAACACAAGCTGGTCACAATAGTAGGGTAACTAGTAAGTTCCAGAGTCACTTGCAAGATTTATTTTGTGTGCAGTAAGTGCTGTAGAGATACAACTTGACAAGTAGGATTGATTATTGTCTAATGACTATAACGTGACACAAGCAATTTCAATGGAAAGAATTATATTCATGAAATATTAATAAGCAAAAAAGAAAACAAAAATGAAATATTCTGATGCCAACAATGTTATTAAAAAAAAGAAAAAAAAAAAAAGAGGTTTCTGCTTTTATATTTTGTGGCGAAAGAGAAAGTCACTTATCAAGAAAAAGGGCACGTGTATGATTATGCCAAAGACAAAATAGAAACAAGTCAGTTGCAGATGTTGCCATAAATGTATTTCAGATATGCTAATATTTTGTGTCCTCTCCCACCTATGAACCAATGAAAAAAATGTTCCGTCAATAAAAGCGATTCTGTTCTCAAATTGGGGAAGTTGTTTTATTTTTCTACCTTGTCCGTTGACTTGTGTGTTGAATTTCTGATCATTTACATGTATTGAAATTTGTGACGTTGGACCTGCAATTTGTAATTTCAATATTTCTTTCTGCCCCTGGATCTTCAAGTTTAATCTTGTGATTTGTTTATTTTGTTGTGGAAGTGAGCTGCCATATCAATTTTTGAACAAGCTATTTTGGCAATATGGTGGATTACAAATTCAATCTAAAATTGATTTCTGAATTTGACGGCAGTGGGTCAATAGTAGAATGGTTTGAAAAAGTCAAACTGGTATGCGACCTCTGTGCTGTGAAAAGACTCGAAACTATCATTTCCCTTTGGCAGACTGGAGGAGCATTTGCAGTGTATCAGCAATTGAACAAAGAAGAGCAGGCGGATGCAGCACAAATTAAGGAGACGCTATATACTGCTTTTGCTGCTGACAGTTTCTCAGCATATGAGCAGTTTGAGGCAAGGAAACTGCGTCCAGATGAAACTGTAGATGTTTACTTGACCAATTTGAGAAAGTTGGCAGTACTGTTCAGAGTAATGCCCAACCATGCGATGGTGTGCACATTTGTCCGTGAACTCCCTGCCACCATATGACAACGTATTTGGTTGGCCTCCAGGATGGATGCACTATCACTTGAGGATTTACTGGTCTGGGCGCTTCTGAAGGAAGAGTTGGAACAGAAACTGGTGGTAGAAGCTGTGAGGCTCACCCAAAAGAAAAGACAGGAAATGGATGTGCAGACAGCTGACAGAATGGTCCTCAGAATTCAGGGAATCACAAGCTTGGAAATCCACATAGACAATTATGACCCTATTGATGTAGAATGTTCTGGTAGTGGAGAGCAAATTCTTAGGATTCAACCTGCTCCTTGGGATGGATGTCATTGAGAGGTTGGGCTGTGTTCACATTATGAAAATGAATGAAGTCAGGTTTCTTAATCCCCATATTTGTGCAGCCATGACTGTGAATCAGCCTGACTTTACCATGGAATTTGAACCAATATACCAGGATCTGGACAGCATCACGGAAGTGGTTGGATGGCCACCCACTGAAATATCTGTAAAACCAGGTATCTGAGTACCCTATGTCTCTAAGCAGGCAAGGAGTGAATATCAGTGTGAACTACAGGCATGGATAGATGACAGGTGGCTGATACCAAAAAAGAACTTGGTCCCCCAAAGGACCTGGTCCCATTAATGGAAGTGGTTCAAAAGAATAAAGGAAAGGTCTGCCCAGTGTTAGATTACCACAAACTAAACAAGCATGTTGATGCATGCATGGTCCATGCTGAGGTTTCTGCCAAAAAAATTGAGAGGTACTGCCTGACAAGAATAGGATTTGGGTTCATCTCATGAAAGCCATTGTGGATACTGAACTGGCAAAAGAGGAGTCCATTCTACAGGCCACTTCAGTTTGTATTGATGACATCTATGCCAATGAAGTTGTGACATCTGCAACATGTGTAAGACAACATCTCGCTGACTTTGGATTGACATGCAAAAATGCAGAACAATTGGAGGACAATACCTGAGTGTTTGTATTACAAGTTTGCGAGGGAGCAGAGCACCTTGTACTGGAAGGCCAGGGAGTGAAGTACTGAAAGGACCCAAAGTTTTGACTTGGCAAAAAATATTTTCACAATGGAGAAAATTAGTAGGACACTTTCCTGTGTGCTGCTGGCTCCATATTGCGACTGCTTTCATCAAATTCAGAGCAACTGAAGTTATGTCTGGCAGGGACGATGAAGTAACAGATGCCCCCCACCTCAACAACATGATTATGGGTGTCATTACCACAGTAGTCCAAGACAACCCTATGTGAGGCAAGTGATGTGTCAACAGACATGAGTTTGAAGTATGGGTCAATATGAGTTCCCTTGTAACTGAAGTAGCCCTCAAGTTAAATGGAGACGTATTGGAGGATGCATGTTGGTTTTGTCCCAAAATGAATGTTCAACATATAAACATAGCTTAGATGCCATACTCAGGGGTGTTAATGTAGCACTTCAATTGAAGGCAAAATATTTGCACTTATTCACAAACTCTGCATGTGTTCATGGATGGATATCTGACACACTCACCAGAAAAGCCAGAATACACACAAAGGCCTCAAGTGAGATGCTCATTCAGAGGAGGCTCAGCACCTTGGAAAAAAAAACTAGCCAGTGAATATGAATTATCATTGGACATAATGCTGGTGAAATCCAACCAGAACCAAGCTGATGAGGATGCTATGAACATGGCTTGATGCAGTGAGGAAGGAGACAAAACCAATGAAACTTTTCTGTGCAATATCAGTAAGCAAATGCAACTCAGACAATATATGGTTGATACACTGTCAAAGTGGGCATTAAAAGGACCCTGTACTTCGCAAGGTAGATTGATCCAGTGATGTCCAAGGCAGTGGTTAGGGCTGTAGTCAGAGAATGTAGAGAGTGTCAGTCCATTGACCCATCACTAGTATGATGGTCAAGGGAAAATTAGTGATGTGAGGACCTGGGCTGGGATGGACATCACTCATTATGATAGTAAACATTACCTGACACTGACTGTCTGTGGATCCACTTGATTCACCATCTGGCAGCAACTGGATCAACAAGATTCAGCCAGCATCATCAACCATTTAAAGGACCTATTTTTTGAATGGGTACCTCCTACAGAACTTCTCACCAGCAATGACAGTGCTTTCCGTAGTAAACCATTCAAGGCATTTTTAGACAGGTGGGGAATCCATACCCATTTCTGCTGTGTGCACATCCCCTCCAGTAACAGGAAAGTTGAATGTTGCCACCAAAGCGTAAGGCGAATTGCCACAAGGAAATAATGCTTAGTGATGGAGGCTGTATATTGGCACAAAGATTACGTGTCACCTTCCACTGCGCATGCCAATGGGATTTACCATAATAGAGTCCAGGAATAAGGTATTGATAAAACACCTCCACCAAAGCAAGAACATGGACGAGTGACATATGGGTTAGGGGACCATGTGTAGGTAAAACCCCCTCAAAACCAATATACAACTCCATATCAAGTGGGATGTCTCGCAGGGATTAGAAGCCAGCATGTGATTTTTGTTGATGGGATGCCACACCATGTGAGGGATCTGCACCCCTTTGTCAGTTCAACACATCAACAAGTGATGATAAGGGACTGTTTAAAATAAGAGATGCCTCAAGTAAGTCCTAGGAAGAAAACTATGATCAGCCTAGAGGCAATTCATCAGGTGAGACAACAGTAGTTGTTCCTTTGAGAAGAAGCACAAGGCTTAAGAGATCCACCCCTGGTTGTCACCAGTGTGATCATAAGATCAGGGGAAGTGTGGCAAAAGAGAATCACTTACCAAGAAAAAGGGAACATGTGTTCTGTACGATATGCCAAAGACAAAATAAGCAAAATAGAAACAAGTCACAGGTGTTGCCATAAATGCATCTTGGATATGCTAATATTGTGTGTCTTCTCCCACCTATTGACCAATGAAAATATTGTTCTGTCGGTAAAAGTGGTTTGTGTTCTTGAATTGGGGAAAGTCATTTTATTTTTCTACCGTGTCCATCAGCTTGCATGTTGGATTTCTGACCATTTATGTGTATAGAGATTTGTGACATTGGACCTGCGATTTGTGATTTTGATATTTCTTTCTGCCCTTGGATCTTTGCGTTTGGACTTGTGATTTGTTTATTTCATTGTGGAAGTGAGCTGCCATATCAATTTTTTAACAGATTTGCATGAATCAGGCTTGAATTTTATTTTTTTCTGTAAAGTTATTTCAACTTTATTTTCCAAATAACACAAACTGTGAAAAAGCTTAGTGTAAATCTTAAAAAATAGTTAACGATAATGTTACATATAAATTTTCATTGCATTTTCTAATATGATAAATATTCAAGTTATCTGAAGATCATGTGAATGTGAAAGTCAGATTACAACTAATGCCATCCTTTCAGATGAATTAACATTTCAAGCATTTTTTGCTCTGTTTAGGCAATCTAGGCTTTAAGCACTTTACTGAGTAGGTAGGTTTGCCTTTAAGCCCTTTTTCTTTTTTCAGTACTGTTGTTCTTGTTAAAGACTTTATCTGGACTAGGGTTTTTGGTCTGTTGGCAAGTTGTCCATTGGTCCTATCAACAGTTTTAAATTTTCTTTAATATATATCATTTGTGCAAAAAGCACACACATAGTAAAAAGTGTGAAAATGAGAGCTTTGAATATGATAGTACTTATTTCTGACCTTTTACCTCTTCATGCCTTAGCATAATCATCAGGCAGTGAAAAGAAGGAACCATTAACAGAATTTTGTGAATGATTCCTATCTTTACCACTTAATGATAGATGTTTATCTATATACTTTGAGTGACTTTCTTTCAGGTTATATTCAATCATTCTTTATACAATGCAAAATGGCACCTCTCGGTTATAGAATGAAATACTCAGATGTGTACTAATAGAGCATTATGTTTGAATAAACTTTTTTTTTTCTTCTTTTAATAAAACATTAAATCTGGTTTCACACATTGTTACCTAATTATATAAGTTAAATAAACGAATAAAAGATTTTGAGATGAGTTATTGTTATATTATATTATATATTATCATATGTTACATTGTTATATTAATCTTTTCCCTAGTTCACACCAGACTGCTCAGCTGTCATAACTAGAAGCATTTTGGATTACCACCTCCTGATGACAATCACAGGCGGCACAAGATTTGAAAGCCTCTTCCTCTTTCCTTTTTGACTTTGGTCGTGACAAAACCTTCTCTCCTCATTCTTTTGGTATGTAAGTTGTTCAGAGACACATAAAGAAGGTTGCTTTGAACTCTTCACAACATTAACTTCTTTTCTCATTTTGTAGCATGTCCATTTAATATATTTATTAATGCTTCTTTGTTTAAATTCCATATTTTTGTGTCTTATTTTTGCTCGGATCATTTGCAGGACAAATGTAGCAGGAGCCATTAAATATTTTTTGAAAAATGTCCACACATCACAACAAACAGGCCCTAATCAACATTGAATTGATTAATCACTTCACATCACAGGGTCTTCTTTCAGATAAGCAATATGGCTTTCACTTCTCTAGGTCAACTGCTGAAAGAGTCTATCAAACTTTAGATAAGAACGGTGAAGGTTGGGTTGTTGCTTTGGATATCTTGAAAACATTTGACAAGGTTTGGCATGCCAGGCTTCTTCACAAGTTGAAAGGTTATGGCATTTCTCAACGGATTTTTGAGCCAATTCAATCTTTCTTATCAAATCACAAAATGAAAGTCTCCTAAATGGTCATTCTTCTAGATCTTTTTGGATTAATGCAGACGTCCTACATAGCTCTATCCATTGTTGCTAATTTTCATCAATGATCTTCCTGATGGCTTCTGCTCTCAACCTGGTATGTATGCTGATGACAACTACTTACTCCTGTATACTAGAAAGTCTTATCAGTTTGATAAGGTCAGATCAGCAGCTGATCTCAAATGTGACCTGAAATCTGCTGTTAACTGAAGCAAGGAATGGCCTGTTAACTTTAATGCCTTCAAAACAAAATTGCTTTTTATTAATCATCAGAAAGACCACTTTTCTTCCATCAGCTTGCTTATGCTAACCTCCAAGAGAGTGACTATTTGTGCCTTCTTGGGCTAACATGAAATGGAAAGATTATATTGAATCAATTGCTAGGTCTGCTTCTAGGAAAGTTGGTTCACTGTTTTGTACTAGACAATCTAGGTTACATATTTATGTCTACCATTCATCCATGCTTTGAATATTGCTGGCACAGCTAGTCTGGAGCTCCTGCTATATTCTAAGAAAAATCTGCAATGTTATTGGTTCTGACCTGGCATCTCAGCTTCAGTCAATTTCCCACCACCATAATGTAGCTTCCTTCTACCTTTTCTATAAATACTTTCATGTTAATTGTTCTGAAGAACTTTGCTCTATGGTAACTAGACCTTATGAATTTAAGTGCAGTACTAGATTGGCAACAAGGTTTCATCAATTTACAATTGAATCAGCTAGATGTAACTGTAAGTTCTTTGTTAACATTTTCTTTTTCTCACCTGTGAAACTTGCATCCAGTTTCTTGCTTTCCAGGTATCTTTGATCTTCAAAAATTTAAATGCAATGTTAGTCATATCTACTGTCTTTTTTAATTGTTCTCACTCCATAATATTCTTTTTCTTTTCTTCTTTTACACTCAGTAATTCATTGTGGCTTTATTGCCTTACTTGGGGGGTGATAAAAAAAAAAAAAAAAAAAAAAAAAAACGAACAGTAAAAAAGGAGGAGGAGTCTTATCTCAAATTATCCACAATTGTTTGCGCTTTTGGACTTTCTTTCATATTTTTGTTTATATCCAGCTGAAAAGTTATTAAAAACAAAACAAGAAAAGAATAGTCAAAATAAACACAATATTTAAAAATCACTGAATATAGGATTCTATCATTAAATTACAAAAAGGGCAAAGAGGATTGCTTCCTAACAGTTTAAAAATGTTCTTACCTTGCGTGTTTTTCTGGGGAAAACTTAAAATTGGTTCTTCAGATGGACAACAGTAATCATCATTGATGAATGGCTTAGAGGTTGGATACTTGAGATATGAACCGATGCTGATGTCTGCAAGATTTTCAGGCATGGGGAAAAGAGAATCCAAGCTACCAGACGTTGTTGACATCTGGATATGAAAAAATTTAAAAAAAATAAATAAAAAACATTGTATAAATCTGGGAAGAATTCAGTACCTAATCTATGAACACTAGATTTGTCTGATAATTAAGATCAATACTAATGAGTTTTTTCTATTAGACAAAATGCTTATAGATAGATAGACTTAAGTAAACAACAAAAAAGAGAAAAAAAACAAGCCAAAAGCACAGATATGACTTTTTTTTTTTTACAAGCAAAAGGATTTCATGTTATATTTTCAAAATTGATATGTCTCTCCGTTCTTCTTCATATTTTAGATATGGCTACATAATTAATTAAAATTACATAAGCAATTATCAAAGATGTCAATTAGAACATATTAAGCAATATATGGACAACACAGTGATGATAGTCTGTGATTGTTTACATAGATGATTTCTAAGCAATGATAAACATGTGCATATAAGACGCTAGAAGCGAAAATCGCACCGCATCTCATGACGTCACACATGACTACGCGAGAGTGAATTGGAGAAATATGAAGTATGGGATGCCGTTGGTATAAACCAATGGCTTCTGTTACCAATTATAGACATTTAAGGATATTTGTAGAGATTCCATAGTTGATTTTGTTTAGGTTGGGTTTCAACTGTTTGATGTATAATGCTTCAAGGATTTTTATTTTTTGTCTATTGTTTTCATGTTGAAGTATAATTGTGTTTTCAACAAGTATTTTACGGAATTGTGTGTGCGGGCAGGCATGATGTTTTAAATGCCTAAAAATGTTAGAGTTTTCATTCAAATGTAGTGTCAAGTGTCGTGAAAGTGAGTTTGTGGTGTGACCAACATAAATATTATTTAATTCGTTGGAGATACAATTCTCCCAAAGGGCACTTGAATTTATAAACTATGTTGGATTTTTTGCAAATCGCTAACCAGGGGAGATATATATATATATATATATACACACACAGTGCTGATCCACCTTGATCTATATATATATATATATATATATATATACACACACACACACAGTGCTGATCCACCTTGAAGTACTCTCATTTATTTTTCTCGGTCTTCCATTTCTTGGAAGGTTTGCTGTACTGTCGCCATACTTCTTATATTTTCTGATGATATTTCCTACTGTACTTAGTGCTAGATTCATTTCTTTGCTAATTTTTCGGTAACCTTGTCCTCCTTTGTGACGTTCAATGATTCTATCTCACACATCTCTGGATAATTCTTTAGTTTTTGCCATTTTTAATCCTTGAATTGCAGAATGCACATCAAAGAGTCAGATGATTAGTAGCACTATCTTGTAAACAATTGTGTGCTTCTGATTGGTCAGAGATAACATTCCAATACTATCGAAAATTTGAATATTTAAAGTCTTTTAAAATACAAAGTTTCAATTGGAAATTTGAAAAAAGTGTCATGTATCCAATACTTTTGCATAGGGTATTTTTGAACTTTGATAAAAAAAATGGATACAACCATGAGTTTTTAATTTTCCTTCCACATACAACTAAAACAACTTTATGAGATATTAACTTACCAAATATCAGGCAAAATGGTGAACATAAACTAGAGTTATAACAGAAAATAACATGTATCCAATACTTATGCATATCACTGTATATGAAATCTTATAGAGATGGATAACTCTGAATTCAAAACCTGGTGGGTCATTTGGAGACCAGTTCTCTGTATTCAACTCTTCCAAAAAGTATGGTTGATTCTGCACAAGTCTTCACCACTATAATCAAATCACATGTGCAGGTAATCTGTTTGGCTTTAAGAACTGAGCTGCTAGGCCCTCCTATGCCAAAAAACAACAGGAGAGTCCTCTATATAGTTTTACGGTATGCTATTTTTCTGAGTAAAAGTGCTCAATATCAAAGACAGAGCATTATATATATATATATATATATATATATATATATATATATATAAAATAATGGACTTTTGTGTCGGTTTCAACATATGAGGATCTGACAACTTAATTGATTCAGTTATGAAATTTTGTGCGATAATCTTAAGTGGCACTAAAGACTCGCTATTGATTTACAAAGGAGACCACATATGGAGCAAGAGTAAGGATTGTAGGATGAGATCAGTTAGATTGGCTGACTTTTTAGATTTTGCTCTCACTTCTTGAAGACAATTCAGACAAGCTGAAAGGGCTGGAATGAGAAGGAGGAAGTGGAGACTGTGTCCATCGCTACGACACCAGGAGACGAAATCATTTATTTTTTCGGGTCGGCACAAAAGGCACGTTTCGATCTACGATGTTTCCAATGTCATAAAGTAGGTCACATTTCCTCTAAGTGTCCGGGAAATAGAATGGAATCTCTTCTCCGCACCGAGCATGAAAGAGGCGCTCCCTGTGATTAAGGTGCGCATCAATGGAATAACGCGTACTGTGTTAGTAGATTCGGGCTGCTCTCGGTCAGTCACGAATGGTTCGATTTGTCGACAGTGGAGCAGACAAAAGATGGATGTACTAACGGCTGATGGAAAAGCTCTCAGAAGCCGGGGAGTTGGAAACATCAAACTCCCTATCAACAACGGTAACCCTGTTACAGTCAGTGTGCTGGTCGTGGACAGCGTGTTATTAGGTTTTGATCTGCTCCTTGGGATGGACATTATTAAGGAGCTGGGCGGCGTACGCATCACACAGGCAGGCGACGTCGAGTTTTCTGATCCGCCCATCTGTGCTGCTTTGAGGATTAATGAACCTGACTTCAGTGCAACTTTCAACCAGCGCATGCACGTATGGACCGCAACGTGGAAGTGGGCGGGTGGACGAACACCCACACCACTGAAAAATAAAATAGCAGAGTACCCGGTTCCAGAGCATATCAGGAGCGAATACGAAAATGAATTGCAGCTTTGGATAGCTTTTAGAACCACCTCGAGGACTGATTCCATTGATGGCAATAGTGCAAAAGAATAAGGTGAAAGTGAGAACGGTCATGGACTACAGGGAATTGAATACCTTTGTAGATGCATATACGGCCAACATGGACGTGTGTGCCCAGAAATTGCGGGAATGGTAACAGCAAGGGAGCAATGTGGCCACCCTCGATTTAAGAAGGGCCTACCTCCAAGTCCGAGTCCACCGATCACTCTGGCCCTTTTGGACTGTCATGGTAAAAGGACAGAGATATTGCCTCACTCGATTGGGATTTGGTCTTAATGTGGCTCCAAAAATCATGTCAGCGATTATGAATGTGGTCATGTCGCAGGATGAGGAAATTCGAAGGGCAACGTCATCCTACATTGACGATGTTTACGTCAATGAAAACGTGGCCTCTTCAACGAGGGTTAAGGAAAATCTGGAGCGCTTTGGCTTGGTGTGCAAGGCCCCAGAGCTGCTACAGGATGGAGTGAATGTACTTGGACTACAAGTCAGTAGTGATGGAGAAAAACTTCGCTGGAGGCGAGGTAGTGACCTCCCGGAAGTCCCGCCAGTGATCACTCGTCGGAGTACCTTCTCCATGTGTGGGAAACTGGTAGGCCATTTTCCCGTATGCGGTTGGCTCAGAGTGGCGGCAGCAGCCATAAAGCGCCACGTAACTTCTGTTTCGTCAGGATGGGATGACAAGGTACCTGACGTTACCCTAAGATGCATGATAACTGAAACTATGGAGAGAGTGATGCAAGACAATCCCATGTGAGGTGACTGGTGCGTTAAGGGGAATGAGCTCACCGTTTGGGTGGATGCCAGCTCGTTGGCCAAGTGTGTCGCCCTTGAGGATAACGGGTCCATCATAGAAGACACCTGCTGGTTACGACCTGAAAATGATGCACGACACATAAACCTGGCTGAACTAGACGTCACTCTGAAGGGGGTTAACCTTGCACTCCAATGGCAAGCAACAGGGCTACACATCGTCACGGACTCAGCATGCACTCAGCGTTTGATATCAGATGCACTTAGTGGAAGAATGCGACTGACCACCAAGCGAGTGAGATGTTGATACGAAGGCGGCTCACCACGTTGATTGAAACTATCAAAGAGTACAACCTGTCTGTGGATGTAGTGTTAGTTAAATCAGCAGCCAACAGAGCAGATGCATTGACTCGCGTTCTGCAACGTTGGTTGGCTGCTGCTCGGAAAGAGTCTGAACCTCTGCAGCTGCCGTGTATGGCTTCTGCGCTCAGTATGGACGACGAGCGGATCATGAACATACATGAACAGTGTGGGCATCCCGGCATTAAACGGACGCTCTACTTCTTGAATATGGTCGACCCGGCAGACAAAAAGATGGATGTTAGGACAGTAGTGCAGAGGTGCGAGGTGTGCCAGTCAATTGACCCGGCACCGGTGCAATGGCAAAAAGGAAATTTGAGTACTACCCATGTTTGGAACAGGCTGGGGATAGATGTTACGCATGTTGGCAGCCAGCACTCTTTGACTATTATTGACTGTGGACCCTCTCGCGTCGCCATTTGGCGACTACTGCACCAGCAGGACACTGCCAGCATAATACGTCAATTGGAGTCCATCTTTTACGACCAGGGGCCACCTGCAGAAATATTAACAGATAACGGTGTGGCGTTTTCTTCAGAGCAATTCTCGCAGTTCTTAAAGAAGTGGGGTGTGCAGCTTCGGGTCTGGTGCGCCTATGTGCCGGCGGGAAACGGCATAGTAGACAGGAGCCACCGGTCTATAAAAGTGATTGCAGCCAGGAAGCGAAGATGAAGATGGTGCGCGAGTGGTGTATTTAAAGTCAGATCCACTGAGTTTTACTTCAAACATCAGTACTCTACCTGTGGACGTCAACGTGGCCAGCTGTCCGGAGGCGGATGGTAGCTCAACGGATGAGAGTTCATCCGAGGATGAGGACCCTGTCATCCCGCTCAGAAGGTGTGCCCGGCAGAAGAGGCCTGCCCCGAGTAGCACAGTGTGCGATCATGACAACGAAACACGAGATGAATCTGGAAATCTGCCACCTTGGAGCAAACGAGTTCGCGCATGTGTGGTTATCCCAATATGTCAAGCGTGCAAGTTGTATATATGCAGACGCAGTCACCAGACAGACGCGAACATCTTTCGAACTGAGAAGCTTTGTGATCTTAAGATCAGGGGGGCGTGTAATGAGTTGGTCAGTCAACTTGAAACGCCCAAAGCGAGTGGAGGTGGGCAGGCACGGGAACTGTGATTGGTAGCTGGCTTGTTGGTGTTTTGCATAGGTGAGTTACCAAGCTCTATGTAAAGGGCTGGAATGAAAAGGAGGGCAGTTTTCGGTCTCAGAAGTGGAGACTGTGTCCGTCACTACAACAGCAGGAGAGAAAGAGACGAAATCTTTATTTTTTTGTGACACATTCCAACACACTAGATTCCTGTAGCCCTGATCTAACTGGCTGTACATTAGGATCTTGGGTATCCTGTCATCAGACATTCTCAAAACATGACCAGTCCACCGTAACTGAGACTATGAGAAAAGTCTTGATTCCTCCAATATTACACCTGTTAAACGTGCCTACATTAGATGCCCTATCTTGAAGGTTAACTCCACAGATGGCACGCAGACAGCTTTTATGGAAAACATGTAGCTGGGGTATATGGTACCTGTATTAAGTCCACAACTCTGAACTATACAAAAAGATGGCAAGGACAACAGATCTGTAAACCCAAATTTTTGTATCCAGTTGAATAACCCGCTCATTCTATAAGCAATGACAAAGTGCTGTTTTTTTTTGGTAAGTAATTTTCTTTTTCACCACATTTTCTGTCATAGGAAACACGTGACATGCTGTCACTTGGTTTGATGAGGTAAGTTGCCGTTTACTTCGCTATATCTTTTTCCAATTATCAAACTTTTCAATATTTGTGTTTGTTTCTTTATGTATGACACTTTCATACTTTGTCTTGCTTTCTAGTATTTTTGTTTATCTAAAGTTACATATACATGTATTTAAAAGAAAATATTTTTTAAGAAGCCTCTAAAACACAATGTATGTAGTGTTTATATGTACATTATATATGTTCCAAAGGCTTCCACTGTGTAAAATGCTCCCATGGCATTCATCTCAAATGGCTTCTGATAACTAAGGTCATCTCCAAGCTGAAGAAAGGACAAAGGCATATCACTGGTTCCTCATAAGCAGCTGTTTCCAGTAGATAGAGCTTGTTAGCCTTGGAAGCTAGTCCAATTTAAGGAAAGGAAAACACTGATTTTAAAACTCCACTACTTTGCAGCTGTATACAAACACAAAAATGCCTATGGAAATACATCCAGAGTAGAATTCTGAAGGCAGTTGTCTGTCGAGTCTGACAAACTTTCAGTTGGCCCCAGATGTAATGCCCTATTCCTTTGGATCTTGTCAGTACAAGTTTTTCTTTTAGATTTGGTTTGAAGTTCAAAATACGGTTCTTCTCTATGAAATTTTTATTTGTAAAACCAAATACACTAATGATCAACTTTATTTTTGCATTATCTGTGTTTTTGTTTCTAACAAATGAGAAACAATGTTGAATTTTTATCACAATTCTTATACTGAAATGTAATATTTTAATTTTACTGGATTTAAAAAATTATTAAGCTTATTTTTCCTCATCTTTTTATTAAAAAAATGTTACAAAGTTTCCCTCAAGAAAGTTAATTTTCATGTTTTAACAGACTTTTTTTATCTGATAACTTTTTTATTGATTGTTTTTACACTGCAAAATTTATTTAAAAAAGGTTTGTATTTATATAAAGTTAATTGTTATTAATATTACTATTTTATTCAACTGAGCTAGCTCATACATTCAGGAGTCTATCATGCCAACCATAACAGTCCTGCATCAAGGTCATTAGGTGGCATTGTTGCGGATGTTACATGCATGCTTGAGTTGGGAATAAAAACATGTGTCTCCTGGAATATCAAAAAAAATAAAAATAATGGAAGACTTGCGTGTGTGTACCTTGATAAAATACCAAGAAACAACAAGAACCAATACATGTACAAACAAATGATAATGTAGTAACAAGTGACTGATGATATGTGTCACAGAAGAATGTGAAAACCCTTTTAATCCAAAGAATGTGATATGAGTGAATGTGCATATGTACGTGTACATGTGTGTGTGTATAGGTGTGGTTTGTTCATGTTTCCCAATGGAAAACATGTTTTCCTGCAAGAGACTTACATGTTGATGTGTAAACGGAAAAAGTAAGAAAAGGCTATGAAAAATTATCACATAGTATTTATATTCCAGAGAGAATTCCCCTAGTGGTGGTTTCATGAAAGTAAGTGGAGTTAACCACACAATACTTCCCTCCAGATGGGTAGAATTTGTGTAGGTTTTATTTCTGTCCTTGTGAGCTAGAAAGAAAAGGTGTCAGAAGTGTGGTCGAGATGCATTTTTAAATATGTCGACAAAAATGTGCATGTGCTGTCATCGGTGGGTGCTGTATTATTTTCTCTAGCAGATCAGTTGTAACATGTCCTGGAAGATATGTCAGTAGTGTAGATTGTTCAGCGTTTGCTAATAAAATTTTGTCTTTTTCCAATGTTCCACATTGAATTGGTTTTACTGTCATATTTGTTCCTGTTCGTTGGAAGGGTTTTTGTTTGGAAAGGTCACGTTTGTTTACTATATGTGGATGATGTTGGTACACAAAATTTAATAAAAAAAAAAAAAAAAAGAAAAGAAAAAGTGAAACAAATAACAGTGAGTCACCTTTTGGGGTATGTCACATTTGATTAGCCCAGAAGAAACAGTGTTGATTAAAGTTGAAATGGAGTTGAATTTTCATTTTGTTGAAAAAAAAGATTTTTCGAGATGTCTGCAAGTTGACTAAAGTTGAGCATAATGGTGCCTGAGAGAAAAGGATCAAACAAAACGACAGTAGGGATGAGGTGTGTGTTGTTTGCCTACTGACAAGCCATAGTAGAAATTACAAAAACCATGAAGGAATTTTTTCTCTGGGTCACATGTGTTTAAAAAAAAAAAAAAAAAAAAAAATCTATCTGCCCAGTTGGAGAACATCATGTGTAATGTAGATATGCTGTTGTACACTATTTACATCATTCAGAGTATTGTCCTCATCTTTGTCGCCATATTTATTACAACGTTTTAGCTGTTGTACACTCTGGCCTTCTTCAGGTGGTTGGAATGTCAAACTGTACCCTTTCTTTCACTCACTGGAGTAAACTGTTCTAGTTCCACGTGCCATGTCAGTTATCAGTTATCTCCTGTTAATTCCCTTCTCCAAGTTCTCCACTGCCTTAACCGGGTATTGAACTCACACTCTTTGGGTCCTCTCACTGGATCTAACCAACGCCTTTATCCACTGTGTCATGTGTCCTTGAAAACATCTTCGTATGAATTCGACATCCATTAAACATAGCATGTTTAACTAGAACAGTCTACCCCAGTGAGCGAAATAAAAGGTTCAGTTCGACATTCCAACCACCTGAAGAAGGCCGAAGCGTACAATGGCTGAATCGTTGTAATAAATATGGCGACAAAGATGAAGACAATAGTCCGAATAATGTAATTAGTTTACATAATACCTTATCTCAAATATAGGCAGATATGCTGCAGTGTTTGAAATTTGTGAGTTTACTCTGTCATAGGGTCTAATCACAAATTTTGTAGCTGCGTAAATTGTTTTTACTCTAAGTTTAAAGTGTCCACTGTGCGTGGTAGGATAGGAAGAGAAATTTGTCAATGTTTTTCTTCACTGGTTCTTGGTTTGAAAAACATGTGTAAATGTATATTTGAGTCAGTACATATATAGCCTTGTGTGTTTCTTGATTGCAGGAGAAAAAAAATATCACATCGGGTATCACCAACTTGTATAGGTGATATGACAATGATATGAATGAAAAAAAAATAATAATATATTAACAGAAAAGGTATACAAATGACAAAGACAATGATGTGTGTAACAAAAGAATGTGAAGACACTTTTGGTCCAAAGGATGTGAAATGAATGAATGTGCATATGCATGTGTGTGGTGTGTGGTTTGTTCATACATATCCCAATGGGAAACGTGTTGTCCCGTGAGAAACTAATGTGTTGACATGTAAGCGGAAAAAGTAAAAAGAGGCTATGAAAAAAATTATCAGAGTATTTATAGTCCAGAGAGTGTCCATAGTAGTGATTTCAGGAATGTAAGTGGAGTTCACCCCACAGCATTCTGTGTCATAACATATTTGGACAATGTAGGTGATTGATAGGTGACCAGCCCATCTTGCAACATGGCTAGGTATCCAAAGCAGTCAATCACTTATAAGTTCTTGTTTTGATCAGCAGTGTTTGGCAAAATGCATTCACATAAGATTGTAGAAATATTAGGGATGGAACCATAGATCTAGGATTTAGTTTGAATAAATGTATTGATAAAATTTAATTTAATTTTCTTTCTAAAATGTATTTAAAAAAAATAAAAAAATGTTGAATTTTAGTTTAGTTTACTATTACAAAACATAAAATAGGAGCAAACATTATATTTTATATACGAAATCAATGAAAAATCATATTAACATTATGTAAAGTTAATGTTATAATTAATTTAATTCAATATTTTTTGATATTGTAAATAAAGTGTACAAAACGTTAATCCTAACACCTTTACTAAATCACACATTTTTAAGTGTCAATTTTTTCTACTTCTATAATTATAAAAAAAAATGTATATTTCACAAAATAAGTCAGCATAAAAATAGTTACTTTATTTCTAAACAATAAAATAAAAGTTACTTTCATGTTTGTTTTGTATCATATTCAAGAATTCATAGTTCCAATATGGTTTTTGTTTCTTTAACACTGAATTAATTATCCATGCTAAAACAAAGATTAAAATATACATAACCCTTGTACACCTTTGTTAACAGTATAGGAAATGATGGATTTGAAGCTCTGATAAATATTAATTGTAATAAGACTTTAGTAAAGAAAATATATAACAAGATAAAAAGGATTAACTTTTTGGGACAAATTAATTATACTCATAATCTCTACTATTTTTTAAAAACTTTCTACAGTAGCAAACAGAGACAAATCCAAACAAAAAGCTTTGGACAAGATACATGATGACCAATGATTGTAGCACAAAAATAAAAGTTCACCATGATTATATAGCACAAAATAATTTTTGTTTTGTTTTTAAATTGTGCATGGACAAATTTAAGATTTTGAGAATAAACCAAGAGAAGGCTTTTGTGAAATTTTAAAGAAACTTTGATTAAATTGGTTGATTTTGTTTAGCGGCTATCAACCTCTATGTGTTAAATGTGAAAATCTAAATTTGAACACAATGGCTTCAACTAAATGCAATTGTATGCCTTTTGAACTACTAAAATTTATTGCTGGTCATTTTAAAAATGTATTGCGGGTATTTTTACTAAAAATACATAGTTTACTTTCATAGTGTTTTGCTTGAGATTTCACTATTTGACCATAGCTGGGACAGGTGCTTTACCACATCCCCGAGTCAGGGTGGAACTAGGAACAACAACATAAATTAAGTGTTTATGCTCCACAAAACCTCCAATCTCTTAATCGTAGAATTTGCTGTCAGATGTAGTTTATCATCATACCCAGGATTAACTTTAATTAAGAGAGTGGTAGTGTATGTATAAAGATTTTTTTTTATTTTTTATTGACCCCATTTCTGTTTTTTTACTATTGTTTTTTTTTTATTAGAACTCAACCCGACTTTTTATTTGAACCATTGATTTTCATTTTTTTTTAAATTTTATCAAAGCCGATGTTCTGAAGAAAATTGACGGGGTTATGAAATTCTCTAGGAAAAACACCGGTAAAAAAGAAATATCTCCACGGGTCAAAGGGTTCTCTGTTCTATTTGACATTCCATGACTATTATTGTTGTATTTGATAATATTCTTTAGACACCTGAAGAAAGATGGAGAGTTAAAAAGTAAACATTGTTTAAACAGTATCAATCAATATTCATCGATTCAATATGCTTTTGTTCTTTTTCTTTCCGAGATTTCAAAAACATGCATTTTTTCTTCCATTCTCCCTACGAAGTCAGCTTTCTTTGTTGCGTGTTTACTGTTTAGTGTTTTGTTTACAATTAAAAAAAAAAAAAAAAAAAAAAAAAAAAAAATAGTAACTGAATTTAATTTAGGTTATTATTCGAACAAAGCAAGTTGCATTGTTAGTTAATCTAATTTTTTTATTTTTTTTTTTTTTTTTTTTTTTACATATTTTTTTTTTATTTTTACATCGATGAGTTTAAGAGCCGAACACATTTTTTACATACCAAATACTGAGTTACCCCCCTTAGATTGCTTTCCATAGCCTCATATTTTGAGCAGACTCCCCCCCCCCATAAACAAATAAAAACGAAAAACTTCTATGACCATTTAAGATTCAAAGTTTGTATAACGAATATAAATCATTAAAATAAAAAAGTTTAACTTACCTTCTTTGAGAAGCCTTGCATTAGAAAAAAATAAAATGTCCTAAATGCAAATGACACTGCTCTAGAGCAGTGTCATTTGCATTTATTTTTTAGAGTCTAACACTTAGTCACAGCAGTGTTAGTGTTAACAATGAAAATAAAAATTCCCCAATGTACAACAAAAATCTGATCAATGTAATGAGGAGAGGTAAAACAATCTAAGGTAGGGTAATTTAATATTTTTAGCACGCGAAACTAGTTTCGGACGCTAAACTGATACTTTGTTATTTTTAGAATTTCAATATCTTGTTGAATTTGAACATTTTAGAATTTATCCTTAGCACTAACAGGTTGGAGGTTATTTGTTGGGATATAGGGGTTGAGAATGATCATAAAAATAGAGAGAAACTATTAAATAAAACGCCTTTATTTTTTTTATTTCAACAAAAAAAAAAAAAAAAAAAAAAACCAAACAATTTAATTTTCACAATGTTTTAGGGTAGTGAACCATGGTATCCATCCATGTGGGTCAGTCACTCAACGTCGTCAACGAGTTTCTTATCACACAAAGTGACAAAAAAAAAAAAAAACTATTATTTTTTCTTTTTTGCTGCTTTATGAAAGAAGTCAGAAGTACAACTAAGTACAGTGAGAAATCCACCCCACATACACGCTAAAGAAGCTAAGGAATTAAGAGAAAAAAAAAAAAAAACAGTAAGAGTTAATTAATTTAAAAAGCTAATTATAAAAAAAGAAAATTAATAAACAAGCTGATGAAGACTTCATTATTTACTAAAAAACAGGAAAAAAATATCTTTTTAATTGCTGTTGATAGAAATTAAAACATACAAATTACATTTTTGAGTTTTCTTCAACGTCGTAGGCCAATAATTTTTTAAGGTTAGATTTCTTATTAAATTACAAAAGAACAAGTTTCATTCGACATTTTTTTTTTTAACACCATCTGTTAAAATAACCATGATAAACCAGAAACCTCAGTCAACAATGAACACTAACAGGTTTCAAGTTCAACATATTTATGCGGTTGATAAAAATCACTTTCACACAGAAAAAACATGTTTAGTGTGGATTTTTTTTCTTAAAATGACCATGAAAAAGGATATTGCATTCTAAACAGCAGTTTCACACATGTTTGACAATTTATGACTGTTTAAAAAAGAAAAAAAAAAATCAGTAAAATTTCCGTTTCGAGAGCCTAATCAAGAAAGATGAGTTGATATTTTTTTTAACTGAAAAAATATTTTAATACAAATATAGCTTAGAAATAAACGGCACTTTGTACAGGAAAGATAGAGAAAAAAATTTAAATAAAAAAAAAAAAGTTACTTTCTTTCACGCACAAACACGAAAAACAGAATCACGCGGGTCGAATTTAAAATTAAAAAAAAACTAGGAAGTACATTAGAAATAGTTAAAAATGTAAATTAGTACTCTGATATTTTCAGAAATTAAATACTTACAGCGATTCCACCGTCAGACGACATCTCAATATAAAAACGTACCTAAGATAAATAAAAACAACTACTCAAGTATCATTATCCATAACAACACTAGCAACAAATTTCAAACAGTGACCGCCATGCACAAACGGCTCAATATAAATTTCTATTGGAAAAAATTGTTTAAAAAAACATTTCTGATTTATTAATCTTAATTTTGAATTTATACACAATAATCCGTTAAAATAAATTATAAAACGATTTTTAAAATATTTTCAGAGCATTTGTTTTATTAAAATCTTTCCAGGAAAAATAAAAAATATTCAAACTTGGTTTAAATTCTGCGCATGCGCACTTGACGAATGTGTGTCTGCTCAAGCTTGCGCTTCCGGAGTGGGGGACAAAAATTGTGAAAACTTCCTCGAATTCAAATTTGTCCGAAATAATAAGAGAAAAAGAAAGGAAAGAAAAAAGGGGGACTTTTAAGAATTTACGATGATGGCAGCTCTGTTTGCTTGTACAAAATGTCACAGCAGGCATCCATTTGAAGAGCTTTCACAAGGCGAGCAGTTGTGTAAAGTAAGTGTTATGTCGTCGCTTCTACACGTTGGGAATATGGAGAGACGAAAGAGGTCGATCATCAACACCTTTATTCCTTTTTTTTCTACATGAAAACTCGACAAATTTTGATAATTTTTATATTTATTTATACACAATTGTTTTGCTGACTTTATTACTGCAGTTTCATCTTGCGAGTTTCTATGGAAAAGATAAAGAATAATACTGCGTTTTTTCTTTTAATTCATCTGACTACTGTCTTGCATCTCTCTTTCTCTTCCTTTTCTACCATGAAGCAGAACCATTTTTAGTACAACGTTCAAGTTCATTAATTTAGATTTTAGAGTTAAGAAGTATAAATAAAGATTAAATCCATTATTAACCTACCGAATTCAACAATCTACCCATAAAACTCTTTTCCACCCATTTCCCTGTTTCAATTTTTTTTAACTATTTTTTGGCTGCTTTGGACCATTCTTAATGTTTATGGTTTTTTTTTTTTTTCTCGTTTTTGAAGCATCCACCTACTTAAACTCTTTTTATTATACTTCGAGTACTGACAATTTCATTTCAATTCATTTCTTTAAAAACTGTAATTCTTTTTTTCAATATTGTTAATACTTCACATTTTTAATTATTTTTTTTTTTATAAACGAAAATGACTAATTTGTCTTTATGCTACTTTTTGAGATCTTTGTATGTGAAGTGTTTTGTATACTTTTCTTTTTCCGGTTTAAAATCTTTAAATGTCGGTATCTTTCTGTTTTTGCTTTCAATTAGAAACCTTTGTGTTCGATCAATTTTTGTTTGTAACTTAATTTTGCCAGAAAGAAATAATAAAACCTTTTCTAAACTACTCATTTCTTCCTTTTCGCTCTCTCGAGTTTTGAAAAAAAATTTTAGTACTTTTAACTTTTATTTACATTTTAATAACGTACAGGTTTTATTGAATTTGCCAAAAATCACTTAAATCTTGACGTTTTTAAATAACTTTAAATTTTATTTTTCTAAAATGAAAAGGATCATATTTTTATTCGGTGTTGACTTTTTTCTTTGCTTATTACCTTTTTAATTTTTATTTATTTTATTTTGAGGTCCCACTTCCTTTAACACTCGTAACTTTTGCCCAACGGTCAATTGAATATTTTTATTTTGAGTATTAATAATAATAATAATAATAATAAGAGTGTACTGTAAACAGATGATGTTTCTTTGTTTTGCTAATTGTATTTTTACAATGACAGGCACTATCTATCACCGTTCATTTGTAATCGTTTTACTTCCTTGTCTGTGTGTGCTTTTTTTATTACGAAATCTTTAAAAAAAATGAAAGTTTTACTGCTGTTTTCAAAAGTGTACATTTTACAACTATGTCATTTTTCCCTCCACTTTTTTAAGCAAAACTCTTTTTAAAATTTAATAAAACGTCATTGTCATATGTTTCTTTGGATTTAAAAGGCGGAAAAAAATCTAGTTCCTGTTCCTGAAGGAAATGAAGCACACTTACTTAAACGAGTTAAAAAAAAAACAAAAAAACTCTATATAGTCACTAGTGTGTGTACGTGCGTGTGTAAAGTTCTCGGCCTAACCAAGAAGGAATAATTCTGATGTTTGGTCAATATTTTGATTTTGAAGTGTGTAAAAGGCCGTTAACTTAAGCACCCTTTAAAAATGTATTGTAGATATGTATCAATAATTGGTAATTTATTTAATAACGTTAAAAAAAATTCGTAGTTTTATAAAATGTGAACATTCTTTGTTGTAATAAAATGACATTTTAGGTGAAATTGACATCCAGATTTGTTTCGTTTCGTTATTTTTCTTTTCTCTTGACCCGACCATTCCATAATTAGTAAATATTTTATTTTTCGAAAAAATGTGGATCGCTTTTATTTTTATAAAATTCATCTGTTGTGTATTCTTTAAAAATTATTTTGATAATAAAGTTTTATTGTTCAAAAAATAAAATGTGTAGACTGTAGAGAGTACATGATAATGTTACTTGCGATAATTTAATAACAGGAACAATTATTCGATTTTTTTACCGCTAAAAATATGTATTTCATTTGTTTTTTTTATTCGTCTTTCCTTGGTTTTATTTTAAAATAATCTGAAGTTGGATCAATTTCTCTCAAAGGCGGTTAAAACTTTTAATAAGATTGGGATTTTACTTAGCTTTATTTTATTTTTAAAGTGTTATTTAATTATTTGTCCGTGAATTTATGCGGTCAGTAATTTAATTATTAAGTCATAAAGAAAAAGAACTGATATTTTCTATTTTCTAATTAGTTGATGTACCTTATTTAATTCTTTCAAATGAAACATTTTACAAACAAAAAGTTAATTGAACATTTTAAAAGTAAAAACATCGACTTGTCTTAACTAGAAACCAACAAAAACTTTACTTTTTATTACCAGAGAAAATAAATAATACCAAATTTTTTTTGTGGGTTCAGTGAAAATCAAACTTAAGAGCTTTAATTTCAATTCATTTATCAATTTTATTTATTATAGTCATTCATTAAATGAAATGTAAACTTGAAAAAAAAAAAAAGTACGAATTTTTTTTTTCTTTTTTGTGCATAAACATTTGATTTGTTTTAGTTTTTGTTGCTTTGGTAGAATTGCTTGATGATGAAATCATTAATGAGCAAACTGTTGTTCCCATTGAAGAAAAACATTAACACCTTCGAAGCAAAACAATTCACAAATTAAGTACAATCATTTAAAAGATTTCTCAGCCATGATGCTATTCTGAAAAATACCAATGCTTTGGAATTAAGAAATGTTCAAAATATGAATCTTTAAAATGTTGCTTTTAATTGCAATGGTTTTTAAAGGTCGACAAAATAACGTAATAGACTTTGATGACCCTTCTGAATTTATAATTCCATGAAGGAGAATTTGGTATTCAATATCTATCATTGGCAATTCAATCCTCATACTTGTTTCATAACAAAATATTTTTTTTTATTTTATAATCGTTTGATATTTTGTGCTTAACTTTGATGACCAATAATAGATGAATAAGAAAGCTAAGGGCTACTTGATGACGTAATATTGGTTTATAACATTGGCATTTTGCTATGATAAATATCAATGATAAAGTAGCCAATAAGAGTTGAACCTGGTTAGACCCAACAATCTAACCATATCTCACCTTTGACAAAAAGATTGGACTTTTTCTTACCATTTCTGTGATAACATAAAATTAATTATGCTACTTAGCTATCACAGACTTTATAAATATAAAAATGATTGCTGGAATGAAGGTTTCTATGAGTTTAAATCCACTTTTTTTTTTCTACAATGTGAATATTTTGCAGTTAACCTCAGCAAAGTTAATTGAGCTATTTTTTATGGCATTCACTTCAATGCTTTGCCAATAAAAAGGCCTTCATGGATTTTCTCTTAAGACTAAACAAGAAAATGTTTTATGTATAAATTTCCAGTTCATGAGATAAATGTGGTGGGGGTGTAAAATATTGGCCTGTGTGTAAAAAGCTTTGTTCATATTTAATTTACACCTAAATGTATGGAATTTGATAAGCACAAGGCTGGTAAATGTGAAAAATGTTTGGGGATCATGGGTAATATTCTTCCCTCGTATATGATAGAATGTAGAAATCTTTAGACTGAATATGATGCTTTACTAATGGCCTTAAAAGTTGGCATGGGATCTTCAATTGATTAGCGTAGACCAACCTACATTTTCCTAACTCCACTAGCATGGCTGAAAGATCAGATGGCTTGCACGTTTTGATCTGCTTATCTAAACAAATGTAAGAAATATTTCTGTGCTAGTTATAGTTTCATCAACATTATAAAAAAAAGGAGTCTGTTTATCATTAAGTCAATGTTTTTACCTGTAAAGACATCTTTATGCTAAAAGAACTTTTTTAAAAATCTCCAGAATTTTTTATTGTTACTTTGCATCATGTCCCTGAATGTCATACAAGAGAGCTACTATATGTTTATGATTACCATGATTTGTTGCAAATAAAAAAAAAAAAAGTTTTCTTTTGAAATTCTGCAAAAGGTATATTGGCATGTAGACTTTTATCAAATATATCCAGTTTATTAATAAATAATTACTGTTCAATATTATTTCACAACCACATTAAAATTACAGCTTGTTTTATAAATGTCTGTTTAGAAACTTTTGTCCATGTGTATGTAACACACATTATAATCTCTAGTATCAGTAAGTTCATAAGAGATTGCATTTCATTATTTGATTCCCACCCATTTATTTTGAAGCTTTACACAATGTATACAAATATGTAATCTACAATATAGTTGCCTATATCAATAGCTGCACAACAGATTACAATTCATCATCTCTTTCATACATGTCTATTTCATAGTCTCAATCAATGTCCAATATAGTTCTCAATATCAAACTGTACTTGATTGCTGGTAGCAGTAATAATAGCCCCCAATAGCAGTAATTTCATAGTTGATAGATTACATTTCATTGCCTGATTCATAGCTGTCTGTCTGTGGAGTCTTGGTCTATATATATATGAATCATTAATATACGATATAGTTCCTAATACCAGCAGCTTCATTAATGATAGCACCTCACTGCAAATTTGATATCTCTCTAATCAGAAGCTACCTGTAATGTATACAAATCTGTAATATACAATATATCCACAACATCGGAATAGCTTCATGATGAAGATTGCCCTTCAGCGACCGATTTCATCCATAGATACAAATCGGTAATAGACTTTATAGTCCCCAATATTAGTAACCTTCATAGATAGATTGTACTTCACTGCTGGTTTGGTACTTGTCTACTTGTGAGCTTTAGTCAATGTATATAAAACAGTAATAAATGATATAGAGCCTAATATCAATAGTTTTATAATAGTTTGAACTTTACTGCTTCTTTGATACATGCCTAATTGGGAGCCTCAATCATTGTGCATAAATCAGTTTTATATATATATATATATATATATATATATATATATATATATATTATGAAATTTTCCAGAGGGTCCATCTCCAAAACTCTGGAGTCAGGGTGCTGAAGATAACATCAATCATCTAAGTGACAAACCTTTTACTTGTATTAATTCTATTAATGCTCTATCTCTGATATTGAGCACTTTATTGCAAAGGCTTCTTGCCTTAAATGTCATTTCTCTCATTATCCCACTGACTGACAGCATTTTTGGCTTCATATGATCTTTGACATCGCTATATATATATATATATATATATATATATATATATATATATATATATATATGAACTGCTAGAGTTCACTTGCATTGAGGCCATACTGTCGCAGATGCAGCTATGCTGGGTAGGTCCTGTCACCAGGTTGTGCAATATGCTGATTTTGTTCCACTGGTCACTGTGAGAGGTGGGCAGGCAACCAAGAAGAGATGCAAAGGCTCTCTAAAGAAATTCCTCCACACTTGGCACATTGTGTGTCAGTGGATCTAACTTAGCAGCAATCCACAAAATACCCTAGCAGCTTTGCTGTCCTTTGAGTCTTCTATACTTTTAAGAATAAGTGTTGTACTGAACTGATGCACAAAAAGGGGAAAGAAAAAAAACCATGTCAATACTGCACAAAGCACTGATGAAACCTTACCCCACAGCTGAACTGGTCAGCCACCAGTGACTCTGTAACAGGCTTGGACAGCTCCCTTCCTACATCTTCATTTGTGAAGCCAAGAAAATTTGTATACGAATCTGTAATATTGGTAACTTTTATCCATGTATACAAATCTTTAATATACTATATGGTCTTCAGTATCAATAAGTTTATTATAGAGAAATTGCTCTTTGCTGCCTGTTTCATTCCTGTTCACTTAGGGCTTTACTAATATATACAGTTCAGTAATATATAAGCAGGTATGACCAAAGAAAGGCAGTTATCCAAGGTTTAAAATGACTTTTTTAAAAATGAAAAAACTTTCTTAATTTTTTTTTTTAATCTCAAGCTAATAGATTAAGTTTTATATTTCTAATAAGCAAAATACTTTGTTGCATTTCAAAACTAATTTAAATTGGTTGAAAGGATTTTTTTTAATTGCTTGATTTTAGCCATCTGTCAGCACACTGTAATTCTCATTATTAAAATGTCTTTCAAAAATAAAATATACTTTTCTGAAACTTTGAGGAATATAAGGTTTAATTAATCTGATTTAAAACAAATCTTACTTTTAGTAGGTATTCCAAACTATTTTCAATGTATCTAAAAGCTTTTCATATTGGCACAAATAGTACCAAATTTATCTTTTCTAGCTCAGTTAGTAACCAAGTTATGACCATTCAAATTTTGTCAGATTTTTCGTCTTTAGTGTTATTGAGCCATAAGCCCATTTTAACAGTGTATATGTGAAGATACATGCTTCAAATAAGTCAAAAATCATTATAAATGCAATGTCATTAAGTTATAAAAGAAAAGTAATACTAATGCAATTAATAATTATTTGATAAAACTAGCCTAAGGAGGGATGTCACATCCTGTCTTTAAAAGCAGTGCAAAAATAACACAGGAAGGCAATTTTGACCATTCATATGAATTTCAATTTTACAGTTAAGTCATTGAAGCTTAGTATGTTTTATAGTATCATAGAAATTAAGCTAAATTTTATTCACAGGAGTACATCAGTAAAATAACTCTTGTTTTACCAAGTACTGGGGGAAGCAAAATTTGATATTAGGGTAAAAACAAAACATACATACTTTTTTGAATTGGCTGTTTTTTTTTGGGGGGGGGGAGGGGGGGTCAAGTATCTGGTGTGGGTACAAGACTGAAACTTTACTCATTTTTGAATGAGGAATTCAACAGAACAGTTATTTTGTCTATAATATTAAAAATCTTTCTCATAAATGTATTTGTTTTTTGTTTTTTTGAAAATTTATACAATTTTTGACTTCCCCAAAAAGGACTGACAGTATAAAAAAAACTTTGAAACTTGTTATACAAAAGGAACCAGTGGTCAATTTTTCAAAAAAATGTTTATTGTAAATCCCTAAAACTCAATTTTCAAATATACAAAAAAAAAAAAAAAAAATTGAGATGAGTAAAACTACATTTATAGGAAATGATGAAAGATTTTCTGGGCAGTTTGAATAGCCCTACTGCATTTTCTCTCATAATGGTGATTTGCAGTTCGAATTTCTTTATAAGCTTTTATAACTAGTATTTCTGGAACATTCCAGATTCTGGCATTACACCTAAGTCCCATCATATGACAAAAGTTGACTCGACTTGTGCAATGTCATCCACCAAAGTAGTTTCTACCTTTAGTTGGAACTAGAAACTTGATTATTGCATTGGTTGGAGATGTAACGTCAATGGCATGGCCAATGTAGAAACTGGGATCATAGTATATGGCAACTCATTGGACTTGTCTCTCATATCTGAAGATCACTTGAAATGGGTCTTCAAGTTCCTGTGATGTAATTTCAATGGCAGTGAGTTCATCAGCTACAAAAAAAAGCATCATAAGAGGCTCTTTAAGTTGTCATCTCTTTTAGTGGCTAAAATTTTCTTGGCTGTGTTAAATGTTTGTTGAACTTGCTTTCTATAGACAAATATGAGTGTAAAATTGAATTCAAATATGTATTTCTAGTTTATTTTTTAATGCCTATTTAATTACACAATAAGTAATTTACTTTAGAATAAACATAAGAAATATAAGAAAAAGATTTAAAACTCATCTAGAAATTGTAAAATGTCCATCAATAAAACACGTTGGATTTAAAAGCTCTGGGCATGTCTGTCAATACAGATGGCAAATTCCAATTTCAAAATATAAGCATAAAATTCTGATTTTAAAATGCAATAAAAGAAGCACCCATCACTAAAGGGTGATCTCATTTAGAGAGACCTGGAATAAAAACTAATTATCACATGACAGAAAGAATAGTATCTTTTTAAAGAGAAAACATTAAATTTTCTTTACATACTAATTTTATCAAAATAACTTCAAAAATATTTGAGGTATTGCTAGCTGAACTTGAAGAAAATTTCACCATTTTGACCCATCTTTGCAGCTAAATTAGCTGGTTTGGGATACCTACTTTTAGTTTAAAATATCGCAGAAATGCATTTATTTTTTTTATTTTTTTTTTTTTTTTTTTTTTAACATTATGATAGGTGCTTGTTATAAGGTGTTGAAAGCTTTGACAGCTTTTTTGACAATTTAACTAATTTTTTCTGTGGGTGGGAACATATCTAAAAATGACATGACAAATATGAGTACTTTTTTTTATATAATTTTTAACTATCTGGTAATCTTAAAAATCTAGGAAAATATTCTAAGTTATCTAATGTTTTATTGAATTTTAGGTACTTTGGCTTTAAATTTATGATAGTTACCTTTATTATTTTCTGCATTTTGTTCAATTTTGCAAACCATTTGATGAAATTTGAATAAGAATATTTATTTATCGAAATACTTTGACAAAAACATTGTGGTTTAATATTTTTTCATAGAACTTCATGATAAACAATACTTTCTAAGAAAATTTATTTTCCTTTTTAACAATGAAGAATAAATTCTTAGGATTTTTTACTCTTGAGCACTGGCTATGTGTAAATATTTCTTTCTGGAGCCAAATTCCAACTTTTTGAAATGTTTGGACTTGTGATTTCTTTATAGTTCTTGCAAACACAGGGTAAACTGGAAACTGAATTCTTATGTATATAAAAACTTAAAGAAGAGATATGCAAAAAGCAATATTGCATTTTTATTAAATACTAGCAGGCTTTGCCCACTCGATATTGCTTCACAAAGTAAGATATATTCACTACTTGAATTCTTTGAAACAAAAATTTTAAATAAACATTTCATTAATAAATTGGCTTGTTATAGTTAAGGAAAGTTTTACAAATAGATGCCAACTTCTTGAAGGCCAAGTAAAATGCAAATTTCAAACACTTTTCTGCACTATATAAGACAATATTCCTAAATAGAACTATTTTTTTTATTTTTAAACCAAAACAATCCTCAGATAAAAGAACAGTGATGAAAGACAGTTAATTAATAAAATAAACTTTTTTTAAATCAATATGCAAATTAGTTAAACCTGAAGAGTGATATTGCCTAGAAGTAGATAATATATAATACAAATATTGATCTTTTGGTGTGTAAATTTCTCTTTTGGGGTAATTTCACGTCTTATCATCTCTCAGTTGTGTCTGTGTCCTTGGACAGAGTATGCTCAGGGGCTTCTCTGTCTGAGGACAGAGGGGCAACTGAGGAAAATTATACTGAACAGGTGCCCAGCCCTGGGGAACTGCTGCCTGAGGCCAGCGCAACCAGCGGTTGCGGGGACTGAGGGAATTTTTGTCCCTGCCTGAGTGTACACGCTCGGGTCCCCACATTAATCTGACTTTGTGTCACATCTCATTCTTGTGGGGGAATGAGTAAACACCGTGTAAATTCCTCTCTTGAGGGGTATATGCATTCGGATACTTACCCGCCCCAGGGCTCCATCCCTGTGCTGGTGGTATCACAGCTACAACTAGCTTGGACTGACTCTGACCAGCTTGGACAAGTTATGGTCAGCTTAGACTAGCGGCCGGAGTGAAAACACTGGCGTTCCCACGTTAAAAACTGACCTTGTGTCAACCTGACTCAGTGTGGGGTCAAGTAAATACCGTGTAAATTCCTCTCTTGAGGGGCATACACATTCGGATACTTACTGGTTACAGAGATCCATCCCTGCACTAGTAGTATCACAGCTATGACTAGCTTGGACCAGCTAAGGCTAGCTATGACCAGCTAAGACCAGCAGTCCGTGTGAAGACAAGTAAATACTATGTAAATTCCTGAGGGGTTTGTAACACTTCTATTTATCATCTTTCAGTTGCATCTCTGTCTTTGGGCAGAATGCATTCAGTGTGTCAAAGGACAGTGTGACAACTGACAAAAATTATACTGAGAATTGCCCAGCCCTGGGGAACAGCTGTCTGAGGCCACGTTCTCTCATGACATCAGAGAGGTGGATTGGTGCTCGCACCAATGCCAGTGCAACTCACGGTTGTGGGAGCTGTGGCCAATTTTGGTTCTTTGCCCGGGTGTTCACACTCGGGTCCCCACCTTAAAAAAGACCTTGTGTCACATCTCGTCTCAGTGGGGAGACAGAGTAAATACAGTGTGTAAATTCCTCTCTCTCAAGTGGTATACACATTCTAATACTTACCGGTCACAGAGATCCGTCCCTGCACTTGTAGTATCACAGCTATGACTAGCTTGGATCAGTGGCCCGAGTGAAAACACTTGGGTCTCCATGTTAAAAAATGACCTTGTTTCACAACCTGACTCAGTTAAGTTGGGGGTTAAGTAAATCTCTACACATTCTGATATTATTGGTCACAGGGATCTGTCCCTGTGCTGGTAGTATCACAGCTAAGACTATCTTGGACAAGCTATGACTAGCTTAGACCAGCGGCCCGAGTGGAGACACTTGGGTCCCCACATTAAAAACCTAACTCAGTGGGGGTGGGGGTTCAAGTAAATTCAGTGTAAATTACTCTCTCTCTCATGTAGTTTGTAACATGTTATTTATCATCTCTCAGTTGCATCTCTGTCCTATGGACAGAGTCACAACTGAGGAAAATTATTCTGAGAGGTGCCAGCCCTGAGGAAAAGCACCCTCTCATTGCACTAGAGTTTATCAATGGTTGAGTAAATACAAATTACTTTCTCTTGTGATTTGTAACACATTACTTATCTCTTAGTTGTATCTCTGTCCTTGAGCAGAGTGCACTCATGGGGTGACTCTGTCAAAGGACAGAGCCGCAACTGAGGAAAATTATACTGAGAGGTGTTGGCCCTGGTGACAGCTGCCCGAGGCCGTGCCCTCTCATTGCACTAGAGAGAGAGAGAGAGAGCAGTGCAACCAACAGTTGTAGAGGCTTGGGAATTTTTGTTTCTGGCCCAGGTGTATGCGCTCCAGCTCCCCACATTAAAAACTGATTTTGTTTCATAACTCATCTTAGCGGGGAGACAAAGTAAGTACTTAGTGTGTAAGTTGCTCACAATGATCGAAGGATCGGAGCTCACACCAAGGCCGGCACAACCGATGTTTGCAGGGGCTAGGGCAATTTTTGTTCCTAGTTCAGGTGTATGTGCTTGGGCTCACCACATTAAACCAACCTTGTGTTACAATGCGAAATTACTATAAAGTAGAGCTAGGGCTTTTTATCTCAGAATTCATGGTAGAATTGAGCTCTAATTTTGCATTTATTCATATAGATTCAATAATACAGGTTTTACTTAATTAGCTATTGTGTTTCTCTAACTCTTCAAATGTCGAATGTATAACTAATTCTAATTTCTCTTTTCCCATCTTTACACTATATTAATTTTATCGTATAAATTGTCCCGTTCTGTCACTCATGAAATAAAAATAATTATTTGTATAGAAAATAAGAATCTACATACATCAAATCATCTTTAAATTAAGTGACTGCAGAAGAATTATTGTTTACCTTTTAAAAGGTAAGCTTAAACATTAATTCAATACTTAAATGAAGTGATCAATTTTGAGCTCTTCTGTATTTGATGCTTAATTGCATCTCCTCCTCCCTAGCTATTGTGATGATGGCCAAATCAAGAGTCCTCCACAGGAGATAACTTAAGTTAGCTGCAATTTTGAATACAAAAGGCAAATAAGAGTTACTCCCCTTGAACCATGAAAGCAACAATAATAGTATATATTTTTATCCTTGCATAATCTGGCAACCCTGAATCTAAGCTCAACGAGAATCATTCTCTGCACCTAACTTTTCTCGGGCTTTTGAATGAGCTATGAATCATTGAAATTGGACCAGTGTGAGTGGGGGAGTTGCTTCGGGACACATAATCACATACACATACACTGTACTTTTCTATATAAGAAATATTTGTTATTTTCCCCAAAACTTGATTTCAATCAGTCAATGTATGGCTATTTTACAGACAGGTGTTGACTTAAAACTTTATAAATTATTCTAACAAAAATAAAAACAACAATTCTGTAAAAATTCATTATTCATTCTTTAAATTTTTTTTAAGGCTATAGTGTCTATATCTTATTCATAAAAGCAATTAACTTTTTCTAAATGAAATCTTAGTTTTAGTGCATTTTTTTATTTTACAATTTAGAGCAGATTTTTGGTAACTGTTGGTCCTGTTTTGGGTGAGGGAATTGATGATTTAAATTTTTCAAGGAGTTCTGCTTATAACTAATGTAAACATTAAGCTATGCAAAAAGAATTTCTCAAAATTTCATAACATTAAATGAGTGTGGTAGTGGAGTTGTAACAGATATAATAAAAAAAAAAAGGTTTTATATTTCTAAAATAATTAAATTCATTTGTGAATAAGTCCTAAAAAATTTAATTAAAATCCAACAATTATCTGATTTTTGCAAGAATTTCCAAATCAATGTGTTTTTCACTGCAAAAACATGCTAACATTTTCTATGCTAATTTATAGTCACCTACTGATGCAAGAAAACCAAAATTTCAAACGTTCTAAAATAGATTAAAAACATAATTTAATAATAAAAAATCCTTTGGTCTTTCCTCTTAATAACATATAAGGATTTTGACAATAAAATTTTGTATTAAGTTTGGAGCATTTTTCCTCCATCATGTATACTCATTTTTTTAGTGAATCTTTAGCATCTTTATCTTATATGTAAGGGATGCTGATATATCCTTGGTTTAACCAAAGAGCCCTTCCAAAAAGAATGAATGTTGTGGGAAGTGGGTCAGACTAAGGAGTTTTTTGTACTCCACTTGTACATCTTAATTTTCTACATCAGTAGCTCCATAAATACATTTCGTCTATTAAACAGACTTTAGGAAAAAAAAACCTGCACAATTTGGAGTTCAGTTCAATTCTCAACATCTTTCACAGCAGAAAAATTTGGTTTATTAGTACAAACACTTAGCAATCATAAATCCAAGTCATAATATTGCAATACAAAGTGTCTGTATAATAAAACCCTGATTTTATATAATGGATTTACATGCAGTTGGCTTAAAAATTATGCTTATGAGAGGGTATTGAAAAATTCTTGGTCTGACCAAGAATGATGACCTTAAGCTATGAAAAGTTTGTGTTCTACATAATCACCCAGCACTTCAACAGTTGGTACTACGTCAACTCTGTTTTCTTTGAACTTTCCAAAAAACTAAAAATTTCCTATTTGATCATTGAAATATTAATTTTGTGAAGTATGTTTAGCTGAGAATTTTTCAGCACCACCTCATTATTATTATTTGTCCTCTTACAAGAATTACTGTTTTACTATATATGGCATTATTTGTATAAATGAATGTTTTGATATATTTGTTTAATAAACTCTGTTTTTAATATCACCAGTTACATAAACAACTAGTTAGGTATATTATAACAATTTTTGTTTGATCACCAAAGAAACATGCAAAATATGTTATCTTAATGAAATATACATTTTCTACTAAATCATTCAGGAGGATAATATATACTAATTGGTCTAATTGGGAACAACTATTTGTTTGAATCAATCATTGATAGAAGACTACTCTTTTCTAATTCAGTGTTACTTTCTTTAGATGAAGACTGGCATTTAGTCTGATTAGTGGTGGTTTATTTCAGGTGTCCCATCATCTTTTGTATACCACTTATATCCAGAATACAACAATATTTTTAAGTAGTGAATTATGCACAGAAATACATCTCCCATTAGGATTTTTGCTCATGTGGGAGCTACACATCAAAGCAATTAACATAATCAAACTGGTGCAAATAATTTTTCACTACTTTCTTTGGTTATTTTGACTCTGTTGGCTGTTTCTTAAATTGCCTAAGATGGATTATTTTCAAGTATTTGATTATTCAACAAGTAAGTCTCCAGAATGGATCTTTGCAAGCCACCTTTGAATTATTCAATCTTTCAGTGTTTTCTCTATAAACTACATATATATTGTTTGGCTTCTGAATTGCATTTTTACCTTTCTTAAAATAAAAATGTTGCTTTTTTTTTTTTTTTTTTTTTTTTTTTCCCCCTCTTTAATGTTAGAATTAATAAATGAAGATATTTCAATTTCAAGATAATTAAAAAAATGAAAGATGCTGATATAACAGCAGTCACGATACAGAGGTGATCTTTTTGAATGAAGTTAATGTAGAAGGGAAAACACCCTCGTACATGTCTCCTGTGCCAAATATGAGAAAGAAAATATGGCCAATCCAAAAACTGCAATTTGATCTCTGAGCTCGGAGATTTTTCAAGACAAATTTGTGGCTTATGCAAATTTCCAAGCTACATGATAAAATGAGTGTGAACATAAAACAAGCAGCAGATGCCAGAGTTGAATGGTTGTGCTTTGTGTGTGTGGAGTTTTGTGGTAGTCTCACCAATTGCAGTTGAAAAGACAGGGTAAAACTGGTACTGTACTCCAAACAGCTGTACCTTTTTTGCTAAAGTTAAAGTGAAATACAATTCTATCTAATGCCTAAAATAGAAATGGGCCAAGATATACACACACATAATTAAATTCTTTTGTCTTTCACAGTTCTTGGTTATTCTTAGATAATGTGTAAAATCTATTACAGTCTCTCTTTCCAGCATTTTGGGGGAGATTTGCACCATTTAAAAAACCTTGTGCATTTCACTAACTTTACACAGAATAAATTTGATATTTAATTAAAGACGAACAATTGTTTACTATTGTAAAAATGTTAACATGCCATAAGTTTATTCTTGTGTTTATTGTACATTTTTCTCTTTTACATTGTCATAATCATATTATTTGAAAGGAAAATTTAATAAACTATTATATGAAATTAGTTATGGCAATTTGTTTCCAAGCTTTTTACATAATCACTGTACATCTGATGTTTATACATAGAAGCATGGTTTTCAATAAAAAGGATAAAAGTTGTAGACTTGCAACCAATACACATTTACTACAACTAATTAGCTTTGTCTCATACAACCAAGTTTATACAGCTTTCCCTTTAACATAATTAAACTTGCAGTAGAAAGCCATACTGGGAAACTTAATTGTACAAATTTGTTATTTACACCTTTTTCTAACATCATAAGATGTTTTTTTGTTTTTTCTCAAATACTGAAACCAGGCACAGGTTGATTTCTGTTCCAGAAGAGTTTTATTTAAATATCTGATTTCTTGTAACTCAGACTTATAATGATTGCAGAAAGTATTGTTTATTTTACTTGCTTTCAGAATTAACCTGAAATTAGACTCCAGATTATAATGACAAATTTGAGAAATAAAAAAAAAAATATATTTAAAAAAAAGTTACATTCTTTGCTCAGAATGGCAGTTGTCATAGATAAGAATGAAATTTATTTTTCCTCAGTAGTAGATAGGTGACCTATCATTTGGTTTGCATTCCTCCCTGGTCTTTTGAACAGTAGAGGTTTATCCCTTGTTTCCAGTTCCTTCTGAAGTCTTTTTAAATTTCTTTCACTGACAGTAGCCCCTTGCATCTTAGTGGCATTACCACCTTGCTTGGACTGAATTGATTTAAAAAAAAAAAAAAAAAAAAAAAAAAAAGTCTAAAATCATCATAACATGGTAGTTTATGATAAATGGAGTTATTACAAGTTGTGGATGCTTAGCCCAACCCACTTCCTAAAATATGATCACCAAACATCAAACTTTTTTGAAGGGCTTCTTGGACAGGTGAGAACTTTTCAGCACCTCTATCTTGTATTAAATATGGTGTAGGGGGAAGAAGATGCATTTGATATGCTGTCAGATGATAATACTTGATTTAATTACTGCCACAATAATTTCCTTTCCTTTTCACATTGAAATATTTTTTTTTTTTTTTTTTTTTTTTTTGTAGGCCTACCTAAATTTAGAAACATAGTCGGGGTGGGGGGATGAGCAAATTTTGAGCTTTGTCTTAATTTCCACATCAAATGTCTGTTGTATATGTGTCTACAGTAGCAAAGTGGTTAAGATATGCACAAGATTAGACACATTTTGGATCTAAGTATTTCATTCAGCCTTTTCATCAACAGATTCAGTAACCTTTGTAGTAGTGAATTAAGATGAGTGAATATATGTTCAAGAATTTACTTATCAAGAGATGAAAGTAGGACACTGATTAAAGCCAACTGTTATGGGTTGGCTTGTTTCCCCCCCCCCCCCGTCTTTTTTTTTTCTTTCCTTTTTTTTTTTTTTTTTTTTTTTTTTTTTACAGGATTTAGTTGAAGATAATAGTGAGTGAAATCAATTGTAAAACAAAAAAAGTGGATGTTTCTACATTTTTTACAAATATCCATGACCATTTCACAAGAAATAGACAAATTTTAAAAATAAAATGGCTTTGCCAATCATTGTTCAATTTTGTGTGTTTTTCATTTATAAACCAACAATCAATAGATATTTACTACTTGATTTAGTCTGGCTATAATAGGGGGGCACTTAGAAATTAAAGCTACTAGCAGTCATTTCACTATTGCAGATAACTTTTATGTACTAAATATATTTTTAACTAAAAACACTTTAATGGATTGAAATCTTTTTTAAATCTGTTTTAATTATTTTATATCTTTCACTTAAGGCATTAAAAATGGTGACATTCCTTAGAAATAGACAGTTTCGTATAAACGAGAAATACCAGTTTCATTATAGAACCTGTTAATAGTTGAGTACAAACCTAAATTCCTGACCTTTTCTCCCCAATCAAAAGATCATGCTTGGATCATAAAAGATTTTTTTTTTTTTCATCACTGCCAGAATGAAAATCTATTTTTCTGAAATTCATTAACCCAGCATCAATTCATCTTTCTCAATATTTAGTCAACACAAAATCAGGATCAGTGCTCATTATTTCTGTTTTTAATTTTATTTTTTGGATTCCTTTTAAATCTGAAACGTATTCTCTTTATCAGAGATGTTATTGCTGCTATCTTCACTAAATCTGTTTAAGGGGAAAATTACCCAAACTTTTAGTGTTAAAGGAATTACAGACATACATACATGCATATACACACACACACACACACAAACACACATTATATATGTGTGTATGTGTGTGCGTGCAAAATTTTCACATGAGACACACACAAGTCAATCCCATTCACATTCATGCACAAAAATCTACTGTGCTGAAAAACTACAGAGATCACCCCAAACAACAGTGATACAGTTCACAGTAAAAACTAAATTCTGACTTTTTTTCTTTTTTTTTTCCCTTGTGTGTAATAATTCCCTTCTTTCCCAGACTCTGAAATTACAGATTGAATCTATGAACTGTCAAGGATTACTCAAACCTTCCAAAGTTTACACAAAAAATATTGTGCTTTGGGAACTTTTGCAGTAAAAAAAAAAATTTTGGTTGTAAATATGTAATATTTATGAGGATAAAATACCGATATCTTTCCTGAGGTGTTTATAAATTGTACACTGTTCAGTTATTAATGTTAACCACAAACTATTTAAATTACAAAATTGTATTTGGATTAAACTAAAATTATTTTTACTTGTAATACATTCTTTCTTACCATCAATTTTGATGCCTTGTGTACATTAGTATATAAAACCCTACACGCCCAATATTAGATATAGCTACATTCTATTTCAGTAATATTTTCATTGTCAAAATGTTTTGAATACATGGAGGTCTTGTTTGTTAAGCAAACATTAAAATATTAAAATGTCATTTAAATAGCACGTTTCCCTCAATTGTGCCATTGTTTTTGTCGTAAAGTTCATTGATATTTATTTACAATAAAATATAATTTGTACATAATTCTATAATTTTTACAGAGTATTCATTCTTCTCTATATTTTTTATTTTTCTAGGAGTGTCGAAATAACTTTCCAATTGTTAAATGTACATACTGCCGATCAGAATTTCAACAAGACAGGTAAGAATATGTTTCATGTTCAAAATGTCAATTTACTATTCTGTTTAGAAAACCTGTTTAAAGCATTAATTTGAAATTGCCCTTAACATTAAATAATGATTTTTTTTTTCTTTGTCTTTTAAAACATTGAAAAAAAAACTTGTACTCTTTAAGTTTTATGAAATAAAATGATAGCAAATTGAATTAATTTTATTCACGTTACCAATTGTTTGTAAATGAAAAAAAATGCTTTAAAATGTACTGACTTCTCTTTGTTCCTTTTTTTTTTTTTTTTTTTTTTTTTTTTTTTTACTAAAAATTAAATATTGGAAAGAAATAATTTTGAGAAGTTATTTCAACAGATGCTCATGCTATTTAGCTCAATCAATTGTTCTTTATGTTGCTTTTTTTTCTGTCACAATAGCATTTTGACGTTTCACTTTTACAGCCTTCAACCATACTCTTGAAAGAATGGGATATTGTTCTTTTTTTAAGAAAATGGTATCATCAAATTTATCATTTATTCATGGCACCACTCGTTACACAAGGCAATTTAATTTCACAGAGGTTTACTCTGTAGAATAAAGAACTCAAAACTCATCTGACGTCATACATCTATTTATCACTTCCTTCAATTTTCTTATTTCCCAACAAATGTAGAAGAGAAAAAAAAATGAGAAATCAATTGTTGTCTGAAATCTAGACTCAAAGATTTTTATTCAAAAAAAGAAAAGCCACCTCCAAAGAGGAACTGATAAAGTCTGTTAGGGTAGATGATGCCTTGCTGAAATAGAATAATAGGACTTGCATTACTTTTATTAGGGATGAGGTCCAGATAATAGGGAATATCCATGAAGAGTGAGAATATTGATGGGAAATACATTAACATGTACAAGTCTGGCTTGTGGATGGATAAGAGAAAAAAAATATTATTTATTATAATTGAATCTCTTGAGTTATTGGGAATGTAATCATTTGTGTGCCTCATGGTGCTGGGGTGGTTTTTAAATTGTCTTTTCTCTTTCCATACCAGATTGTATTCCTGAAGACACAGCTATAAAATAAGTGAACAGTAAAAGATTTGTGATAACAACTTAAGAAACAGGATTTACACTATTTACATTGTTAGTCCTGTTGCCCTCATATTTGTCATACCCACAACGTTTCGGCTGTTGTACGTTTCAACCTTCTTCAGGTGATATACATTGGAATTTCGAACCCAATCCTTTTAGTCCACGAGAGTAGATTGTTCTAGTTCCACGTGCCATGCCTTTTCTGGATATATCAGTTTCAGTTAATTCCCTTTAGTAACTCAACTCTTCAAGTTTTTGTTCACCTCTCACAACTCTTTGGGTCAAGTCACTTTTGGATTACTTCAGCCAATGCTTTTATTCACTAGGCCAATGTATATCACCTGAAGATGGCTGGAACATACAAGTGCCAAAACGGAACAAAGATGATAAGGACAACAGTCCAAACAATGTAAATAATGTAAATAGTTACAATACCTCAGCTCAGAAATATAGACAGATGTTAAAGAAACAGGAATTTAATAATTCTTTAAAAGACATCTTTGTTTTATATGAAAGTCTGTAAAAAAAATGTTTTTTACAAAAAAAAAATATTAGTTTAAGTGCTGCTTGAAATTTCATGACCCACAGAGATGACACTGTATCATAATCTGCTTTTTCATGTTATTAAACTACATAAAAAATTGTATTGGTTTTCATTTTACAATATTCTATGCATAGCTTTTATTGCAGTATTAAAAACAAGAGAAGAGCATAGGTGTGTCACCTTTTGGCTGTAGGAATAAGACTTTTTAAGGATACTATAAACTGAACACATGATAACACCTTGTTTTTCATTGTGTCAAGTTATTTTTCTTTTCTGAAATGAAAATAATAGGCTGACTGCTTTTGTTTGCTCGAAAATCAATTTGGTTTCACTTTTTTTTTTTTTTTTTTTTTTTTTTTTTTTCCATACTGAAAAATCTCTTTTCACTTATTAAACTTTTTTTTTCCTTTTTCAGCAAAAGCAGCACAAACTCCATTTGCAAGAAGTGTGCACACAATGTGAAAATCTATGGAAAGGTAACCAATAGACATTATTGTTTTCTTTTTTAGAGTGGTCAACGAGTTTCATTTACAAAAGCTCTTACTAGCTTTCAAAATTCCTACTTTGGAAAGATGTGAATGTACTTTTTCTTTGTAGTCATTACTGTTGTTTTTAGTTCATTAAAGACAGAAAAACTAGTAATCTACAATGATCTTTTATTAATTACAAATCGTTTCTGTAATTTTATAAATGAATAAGGTAATATCTGTAATGTCAACTTGGCTGCAATTAATTGTAAGACTGAAAGAAAATCTGGCATATTACATGACTTATGTAAATGTTGATGTGTTTGCAAAAACTATTCTGGCAGATGATCATTTGAAAAATAGTAATATTTCTAACTTTTTTCTTTAAATTGTTTAAGGAAAAAATTTATTTTGTTTTATTACCATTTATGACAAATATTAAAGTTTCATTGGTATGATGATAAAGTTTTTTATTTAAATAAAATCTGTTGTAAATTATTTTTTAAATACTCCATTTTTAATGCAATAAAGTTAATCAGATGCAATACTGTCTTTGAATATTATTTTATGGACCTGAAATGTAAATTACTTTGAAAATAAACATGTTGCTCATTTTGTATACATACATGGATGAGCTAAAACATTATGTCCAACAACGTGTGGCAAGTATGAGCAGTTGAGATTGAGTATTTCATTTTGATATGTTGAATGCAACAACAAGAATGATTTCAATGTCTTTGATAAAGGCTAAATTGTAATGGCTAGGTGATTAGGTCAGGACTTTTCTGAAATTTCAGTTTGTGGGTTTTCACATTTCAAGAGAGTAAAGGCATTGGACAGACAAGATATATAGGCGAGAGAATAGAACAGAGGCTAAAGTATAAACCAACAGAAGGGCTACTGTGGCACGAACTGCAGATAGCTTTAATCAATGTGAAGGAAAGAATGTGTCACAGTACTCAGTATATCAATCCTTGATGTCTGGGACAACTTCAGGCCAGTCAGTGGCCATACCAACCAATGTCTATCATCAAAACTGTCTGGCTTACAGCCACATCACACTGAAATACTGGTTCCCATACAATCACCAAAGTTAAGCAATGTCAAGCCTGGTCAGTATCTAGATGGGTGACTACTTGGGAATACCAGGTGCTGTAAGCTTGGATTTGTGTGTAGAGTAATGGATAATGGCTTGGAAATTTTTAATCAGAGAGCAGAGTTCCAATCCTGTTGAGTTTGTCATATTCAATTAGGCGCAAATAAACTTAGGAAAAGTATGAATTCACCTCCCTGCTATGGGTTAATTAGTAAGACTTGTATCACTAAATCATTCTCAAAAATAAAATATTTTATGGCTTTAAATAAACTGCAAAAAGGTTTGATAAAAACCATAGAAAAGAAATCAATCAACCAAAACTGTCATTAATGTGCATGTGAATATCAGAACTATAGATCTTGTCTGAATGAAAGAAGGATGCCTAGTCAAATGTCTGGTTTTCCTTTCAATAACATGGACAACAGGGTACATGTGCACTCTCATCTTAGAAATAATGGCACAAGAATGCACTGTAAGGAGGAAAACAACAAGCCAATAGATGCAGTGTGATGGATTACAGAACATTTCAGCTTTTGTCCAAATTTAAGGAAAGACTGGTGGGGGTGTATTTTGTTGTGTATCATTTACCTCAGCATCATTGAAGGGCAGATACACTTCATCGCAAGAGCTTTTTTACAATGGCAGTGGTATCTTTCAGCAAGACAATCCACATGGCCAGAGTTTACCAGTTGTCTAGAAATAGTTTCATCAGGAACATGAAGTGCGTTTCTCTGACTACCAAACTCACCAGATCTCAATCCTAATAAACCCTTAGACCAACAATTTTGCTCTACAGAATCTCTATCATGTAACTTGCCACAGTTAAAGTTACTATTCACATTCTGGCAACATATCTCCGAGGAAACTTTTAGAAGTCTTGTAGAGTTCATGCTTTATCAGGTAAGATCCTAATCAGCTATAATGTTTTGGTTCATTAGTGAATTTGTATTTAATGTTTATCTACAACCCAATTTAATATGTTCATTTTTGCTTTGTACTCTGTTATGTCAACTTGCTAGTGTTATTGTTTTACCACCACCCATAACAAAGCCAGTGTAAGTGCATTATTAATGTCATTTTACTTTTTTTCTTTATAAATTTCAAGTAAGTAATCCTTTTTAGTCATCATTTAATCTTTCTACAGTATATATTTTGAATTCAAGTATTTACTTCTATGTGAATAAGCTTCGAGCAATTCTAAATTATTTGTTTTATTGTCATCAATGTCTAGAATATTGTGTTCATGATAGTTTGTTGCTTGCATCAGCCTCATATATTATGTGCAACAAAATGACTCCATTAAAATAACATTCAAATAATATTTGAAAATCTATGCACATTGTTGCCAGCTGTACAATTTAGACCACTTTGTTCATAATGTTACTAATTATGGAGCATTTTTATTTGTACTTCAAATTTGTTGTTGATTCATTTGCATGAAATGATTAAGCTTCAAAATCTCATGTACAAACTTTATAGATATGTTTTTATATTAAACTTTCAACTAAATAATTTTCTTTTATACTCTTATTTATTTCTACAGCCAACTGCTTGTGAATACTGCAATGTGATTGCTTCATTTATTGGGAACAAATGTCAACGATGTACCAACTCTGAAAAGAAATGGGGCCCACCTCAGACTTGTGAACAGTGCAAGCAGCGATGTGCTTTTGACAGGAGTGATGACAGTCGTAAAAAAGTAGGATTTTTAAAAAAAAATTAATTTTTAGTTTCTCCTTTAGGCAATTGATTTATTTCAATACTTTTCATCTTTTTCAGATCATAATATTTTAATTATGGGAATAAATATCCCAAAGCCAACCGAGATTTTTTTTGTTTGTTAATAATTTGTGTAAATAGCATAGCCATTAACTCAGCAGGGAAAGTGGAATTGGTAAGTTCAAATTCCTTTCTTGTCTGTTAGCATTCACCTTTACACAAATGCCCTTAGGAAAGGCTGGAGTCCATTTCTTCTACCAACCTCCCTAGCTATGTCAAGTGGTAGGGTAGATTGAGTTCCTCAAGCTTGTGTATCAACCAGTCTAGGAGAAAAACAACTGAATTTCAAAATTTAAATCCTTAGAGATAGTAATGGGAAACCAATATACTGTTTCCCAATGACAATTCTCAGATAATTTAAAAAATATAATCTGTGGAGAGCCGTGATCACCCATGCTCTGAAATGACATGGTATATAAAAAAAATAGAAAAAAAAAATAATAATAATAATGTTTTAGGGAGTAATCTTCAATTAGATATCATTTGCAATGATGGGAAGTAATTCTGCTATTTGTTGATTGTCATTGAGTCTCTTTACATTTTTTAATGTTTGTTGATTTAAGAATACAAGTCTGTAATTCTTCACGTCTATTCTTGGCACCATTCTGTTATTCTTTAAATCTAGGAATTCTTCCATTATGCCATTCCTTTATCAACTTTACTTCTTGGACTCATCATTTTGATGTTGGTCATTCCCTTTCAGTTAAATCCATATTTTTGAATATTTTGGTCACTTATAATAGGAAATTGTTAGCAATCATTTCAAATTGATTTGTTTGCTTTTGTCATTTTGTTTTATCACAATATTTTGGCTGTTGTACCCAGATATTTGTTGTATTTTGGGATATCAATTCTTGTTCGAAGGGAGCGTCCAATTCTCTGCCTATCAGTTCTTGGAACTTTTTTTTTCACTGACCTATGTGCTAAACCTTAATTTTATTCGCACATTTTTTAAATCATGTTTTCGCAACCTTGAATTCATTTGTTCTTCTTTAATTAGTAGTTGCAACATATTATTGATGTCCATACTTGGTTTGCTGATCAAATCATTTGAGTATTGTATATATGCTGCTTCTTCCAATTGTCTTATTCTCTAATGCTGATCCCTACCTATCATTTTAATGTTAGTACACCTTCATCTACCACAGACAATCAACCACTCCAGATTTTAAAATTTCTCCATAAATTACAGCTTTCTACCTACTTCAAATAATAGTCTCACCCTTCTACTCTTTGTCACAACTACACAATGTTGTACATGCAATTCTTAGTAGTCTTTTGTACAAGTGGAGATTTCATTATAGTGAAGCATCTGTATAGATTAAGATTACTCTTAAATACAGCCTTGATGTTCTATGAATTGAATTTTTGATACCTAAGGTTTAAAATGAATGTTTAAAAATGAAAAATCATTCTTGAAAATTTCATTTTAGCTTTAATTGAAAGCTAAATGATTAAATTTATTTCTGGTAAGTAAATTATTCTGGTGCATTTAAAATAGAAGTTATATAGATTAGATTGTCAAATATTTTCTCGATTTTTTTTTTTTTTTTTTTTTTTTTAATTAATTTCACGAAATTGGAGAACTTGGAGAGGGGAATTAACAGATAACTGACATCCATTAGACATGGCACGTGGAACTAGAACAGTCTACCCCAGCAAGTGAAATAAAGGATTCAGTTTGACATTCCAACCACCTGAAGAAGGCCAGAGCGTACAGTGGCCGAAGCGTGATAAATATGGCAACAAAGATGAGGACAATAGTCCGAACCCTGTAAATAGGGTACATAATACCTCATCCCAGAAATATAGACAAATATTTAAGAAATTTCTAAACGAAACAAAATTATCATTTTTAAAAATAATATATATATTTGTGACATGTTATTTGAGTAAAATTAGCAAAGTTAATCTGATTTGAAATATTATTTATAGCATAAAAAATAATTGAAATACAAGCATTTCTTAATGACAGGTCTTGTTTTCCTTTGACCTTTATTGATATATTGATAAATTTTTAAAAAAAATGAAAATGATTCTTGTAAAAATGAATTATCCGTTGATAAAAATTTTCTTAAGACAATAGTGTCCTTAATAAGTCTTATTTATCAAAGTAATTAAAAGCTTTTCTAATTAAATAATGTCATAGTTTTATTGCATTTTTATTTTACAATTCAGAACAGATTTTTGGTGAAAAGGGTAACTATTTTACAAAACAAATTGATTTACTTTCTCCAAGGAGTCCAACTATTAACTAATAAAAAATCCCCGCCCTAAAAATTGAATTTCTCGAAATTTCATGAAATTAAGTAAGTGGGTGGTAACATATGTAAAAAAAAAAAAAAAAAAAAAAATTTCAATAATTTCATTCATTTCTGAATATGTCCTGAAAGTTTCATTAAAATCCAACAATTATTTGCTTTTTTTTTTCCAAGTCAGTGTGTTTTTCACTGGAAAAAGCACAAAAAGAAAATCTTTATTGCATCAGCCTTTGATGTAAACAAAATAAGATTTTTAACCAAAATTTCAAATGTGCTAGAAAGGATTAAAAAATTTCAAAAAAAAAAATTACTTTGGTCTTTCCTCTTAATAATAACAAACATTTTGATGAAAAAACTTTTTTATTTATTGAGTTTGGGGCCTTTTTTTTTTTTTTTTTTTTTTTTAATCATACTATGCTGTTTTTCCTGCGAAAAAGTGGAGGTACCTAGTTTTGACCAACAAAAATTTTACACGGTGTTTTTTGTTTTTTCCTAAACAGTGTTTTCATTATAGAAAACACTGTTTCCTTATTTTAATTTCATTTTTTAAACAATTTCTCTGAATGCATTTAAAATTGCATAATCAAAAGTGTATCAGAAAAATTCAAGTTCTCAACTCATTTATAAATTAGAAACCTGGCTAATTAATATATTCATGCAGACTTATTAGTGCTGTGTCTAATGTTACAGTGATTGGTCTGATAGTGTTTCTTTTGAAGCTTTTATTTCTATGATTAAAGCATAGTCTTATACTTGGTGAGTGTCACTCATTACTACATGTTTATTATTGGAAAAATATAAAGTGAGACAAAAGCTTTTTATTTTCTCTCTTTTATTTGTAAATACTTGTGATTTTGCTTCTATTTTGCCTCAGTTGATTTTATTGATCTTTATTTTTTTCTCCAATCTCAGGTTGATGGCAAACTGCTTTGTTGGCTGTGTACTCAAGCTTACAAGAGAGTACTGGCTAAGACACGACATCGACAGGAGGAGGCAAGGCAGAGTATGAATTCACGCTGGGGTAATTTTGATGGTAGTGGCAGCAGTAGCAACAACAGTTCATCTCGCAAAAGCAGCAGTAGTCTTCTGGAGAAAAACAAGGACAATGCTTCAGCTTTCACTAAGCACAAAGAATCAAGTCAAGAAAAGAGCAAAGAGAAATCAAAGGATCATGTCAGCCTCTTTGAGAAAAGCAGTAAAGATTTTACAAGTATTTTTGAGAAGAACAAGGATTACAATAGCGCCTTTGACAAAGCCAAAGAGATTGGACCAACATCAGATAAAAATAAAGACCACAGCAGCTCTAGCAGTGGCTTTGACAAAACTAAAGACCACCGAAGTGGCTTTGACCGAAGCAAGGACGCAAGTCGATCATTTGATAAAATGATGAAAGAGAAAAATCGAGAACCTGGCAAAAATTTTGAAAGAGGAAAAGAACACAGCAAACAATTTGATCAAAATAAGGAGAAGAATAAGCAACACACCAAACGGGTTCGTCACAGCCGATTTGATGCCAGTGATGATACAAGCAGCCCTGATGGAGCCGAGGGCAGTGTAGGTAGCCATAAGGATGGCAGCAGTGGCAGTGGACACAAGGAACATCACCACAAAAGCCACAAAGAAGGGTCACAAAAGGAACACCACCACCACCATCACCACCACCACCATCATCATCATCACAAATCCCATAAGAATACAACTCCAAAAGATGAATTTAAGGAATTACATCATAACTCCCATAAAAACAAATCTCTCAACAGTTCGTAAGTATCTAAAAGCATTTACTTTAATGTCTTAGTTTCTTTTGCTTGTTATTGAAGAATACGTCTTTTATTTTGCTTAGATTTGCTTCATAAACAATTCAAAGGTGTTCAGAAAAACTTCAGAAAATCCACAGATGATTATCGTGACATATTTGAGAGTCACAAGACATAAATAAAATTTATACACATTTTTGTTACATCTTGTATCAATATTAACAACTGCATGTACATAATATTTATTTATGTAGATTTTTAAACTGTTAATTGGTTCCAGTAATCACAAAGGAGATATATACAAAGTGTTTTTTCTTCATTTATTTTTCACATATTTTTCTTGATTGTTCTCATCGTTTATTACCAAATTAAATATATGCAACATTTAAAACAGTGTTAAATATATTGTGTATTTAATATGAATGAATTACAGCAACGATAAAAAATTATGTGAATTTGTATTTTAGCAACAAGAAATTAGACCATCAAAAATAATAAATATAGAAATATAAATTGGCAATTAGCTACAAGAGACTACCATCACTGCCATCCTACCCTACCCTCTCAGGGATATGATTATCCAGTATAAATCTATGGAGGATGAAAAAAAACTAAAAAAAAAAAACAATTCTTTTATTGTTCTCAACTCAACCCAGTTTCATGTAATAGTAAATATGAATTGTTTTTACCTTTTATATCAAAGAGTTGCATGTGGCTTATGTGTTACAATTTGTCTTCTCTTGCCATAATGCATTCTTGTATATTTACTGAAAATTCCTAATGAGACCAATTGTGAATTATCTGTGTTTTGATACATATGATATGGTAATGAATTGATTAACTATTAGGTTGGTGCAAAAATAATGTCGTTTTCTCACATAGTAACATATGTGAGAAAACGAAATTATTTTTGCACCAACCTAATATTAAAGTGTATTCACAAGATGCTTCTGATTTGGGAAAATATGTTGTATAAAAATTGTGTGCTCATACTTCCTTTTATAACTTATTTGCAGGGATTTGTTTTTTCTTTTTACTTACACTGTAAATTTTTCTTAAGCACTTTGAGGAAATCAGTGTCTTGGAAGAAAAAAAAATCCTTGCAGTTATATTTAACAATAATATTGGTTGTGAATATTTATGAGTGTTCGTAAACTTAAAATTTTGCAAAATCAATTACATTTTTGCTCTCGTATATAAATACTTGTTACAATAAAATCCTTGCATTTGTCATGTTAAACTCCCTCAGATGATGAAACACATTGGCTAAGATATGTTTTCCTTTTCTCTTTATTCCTAAGACTTTCTGTTCATGATTATATAATTAGTTATATATTGTGTCTAATAATTTTTTACTAATAACGTAAGAGTATTGGGGTACGTTAAGAGTAATAATTTATCATTCAAGAATTATCTTATCTAAATATTCTCCATTACTCCCAGCCATGTCATCAGCTGGTTTTTCTCAACATGGTTGTCTTGCAGTCCTCTTAAATTTTTCTTATTTCTTTGAATAAAGTTGCTTAAAAGTTTTTGCTGTAAGGAAATAAGCTTTTAGTAGAAATCCCACTCTCATGTCTTGTGAAAGATTAAGCAGGTAAGCAACACTTTTCAGGAAGAATATTACTGAGTAGATAGTTGCTACTTGACAGTAGCCTACATTGACTAGACAATTGAAAAAGTACCACTATTTATCTGAAGGCCTGCTAGAACAGAACATGTCACAAGGCCATTTTTAAAATGTGAATTTTGTGTGTATTTGAGATTGGAGGCAAAAATTGCCTCTTTCAACACTTCCCTGTTGCAACACATCAGACATTGCTTCTTGTCTTTATGCAATGAGAGAAATGCTGCCTAGGGAAATGACCCTCTTCGAACAAATCTAAACATGATTGCATAAGTAGACTTCAAGGGCATCTTTGGTTCAAATGAGAAACAAAAAAAATTGCACAGAAAAATTCAATTTGTGCTTCATCTTAGGGGAAGAATCCATTTGTAGAGAATTGAGGTAAGCCTCTATCTTTTTTTTTTTTTTTTTTTTTTTTTTCATAATACAATTCTTATGCTTCTGATCCACCCTTTCAGTTTGACATTTAGTTAAAATAAGGCACAGTAATAAGTTGGGTTTTTTTTTATGTTGTTACTTAGATTATTTCAGAAACAATGATTTTTCAATAATGCATTTAGTTTAGATAAGGCTGAACTAATTTTTTTTTTTTTTTTTTTCTCTGGTTTGATATTTTAAGAGTTTTATTAAAAAGAATTGCTTCTAACATCTTTTGCAGATTACTTGAACACAGTCCTCCCTCAAAGAAGTCCAAGATGGAAAAAAGCATAAGTAATGGTCTCTCAACCAGCAAAAGGTAACAGATTTGATAAACCTTTTAAAGAAAAAAAAGTTGTCTTTTATAAATCACTCATACACATTGTTTTGTGTTTCATGATTAGGGATCAAATGAGTTCATTGGGTTTAGAGTTTGTTTTTTTTTTTTTCTTTTCTGTCTTTTACCAATAGTGTTGAATATAAATCTAAAATTGGATTGTTTTTCATCACTGGTATTTTTCTCTACTTTAACCCACTAATTTATTGCTGGTATGTGTATGCACATATTTTGTGCTGGAATTCAGAGATTTGCTAGCATTTGAAAATAAATGAATAATCTGTATTTTAGAGCATTGAAATCTAACTTCATGGAATGATAGGATTTTATTTTTTTTTATCTTTTATTTATTTAGATGAGGTGATGAATATTTTATTTTGATGAGCTGAAAAAGAATCAAATTTATAGTGTAAAAATGTAAGATAATTAAGAATCCAATAAAATTTAATATACTAGTTTACCCTCAGGTTTTTAATTTTATGGCATTTTGTCCAATTTTTATATATACCATCTTTCTGGGTTTTTTATTTTTTTTTTTTGCTCAGCAAGTCATCAAATATTTGGATCCTGTTTTAAAATTGTCCACTTAAATATCATGTCCTGAAAAAAAATATTTACCTTCTGTTAATTTTGTTAATATTTAACTAAAGGACAAATTTCTGAGAAAAGCGAATAAAGGTAAAAATTATTCATAGGATTTGTTTGTTTTTGCTTTTAATATTTATTATCGTTAAATTTGATTTGGCTTTTGTTTTATTTCTGTCTCACAGTAGTTTGAATTTGAGTTTTGCTGATGCAGCCCTGATGGATCCCAACAGTTCAGATCATGTGATTGCAATTCAGAAATTACATGATCAAATTGAAGCCAATAAAAAACAGCTGTTGGCTAAAGATATGCAATTGAAGGAAAAAGAACTCAAGGTAAAATATCATCACTAATAATAAAACTAAAAAAAATAAATGAGCCAAATAGGATTTTATTTGCAATATATGCTTTATGATTTGTTTAATTTTTAAATTCCAGTCTAACAAAGCTTTGTTCCTATTTTAATGAATATAGTTAAGATCTTAAGCAAAACAAAAGTAATTTCATCATGTACTAATTATTGGTATTTATTTTATCAATTAAAATACAATGATTATTATGTGAGAAATTGATATCAGTATAGAATACATTAAATTCAACATGTAAAGAATGTTTAATATTAATCTCTCCACAAATGATATCATTAAATGGTAATTAATGCACTAATTTGTGTTTCTTTTGATAATGAAATTGAAGTGACATGAATCATTTAAAATTTTAATTTAGAATGACGATTTTTATTTTTAAACTGTTTTGCCTGAGTTGGGGCTACACAAACACTGTGTTGACCTTGAAATTTTTGTTCTATCTTCATAGATCACAGAATTAAAGGCTTTTCAATATGATCAGGAGAGAAATTACAGGACCAAAATTTCCAGTATACAAGAGGACCATACTAGAAAAATAGATGAACTGAGTGTAAGCTTTTTTTCATTTTAGAATTTTTTCTTTTTTCATATATATATATATATATATATATATATAATTTGTGGCTAGAGGATTATGCTGTTGGTAAGTTTAAGAAACATTCATTTTTTCTACTAGATTTTCACAAACATAGTTCAGTAAGAATGATTTGGTGTGGAATAATGGTATATGGAAGTCAAAATAAGGAAAATACCCAAACTGAATTTTTCATCAAGTACTGCATCCTTTAAAATTTCATCTTGAAATAACTAATGGCAAATAAGGTTCAAATCTTACAATGTTTAATAAAATGGGCAGTTTGTAAGCTAAAATATTTGCTGCATTACTGTAATAGGAGACTGGGTGTTGATGTAGATCAGGGTGCAATTGAAGTGTATTGATTAGAAGTTAGTTCCTTTAGCTTTTATTTTATTTCTAACTACCCTCATGATGGATCAATAGATAATTATTAACAGAATTTGGATCTAAAATCATCACTATTTAATGTTCTGTGTACTTAATATAAACTCCATCTTTATCCATGCATTAAATTAAGAAATATTTGTTGTGCAAAATGCCTTTTCTCTAGGCTGCGAACTTATTGATGTGCGTGCACGCACACACACACGGACTCTCACTGGACACTTGTGAACAAATGCGCTTTTTATGCAGTTTTCTAAACAGCCAATGACATTGCAGCAGTTTAATGGATTTAAACATGATCTTTCAACTGAATTTTATTTCATTCATTAATATGGGGAAGAAAAGGGGATTCAAGTGGCATGATCATTGATTCCAAATGAGCAAGTCTGAGTATTTCAAAAATTGTTGATCTAGTAAGATTTCACACATAATCATCTCCAGGGTTTATAGAGAATGGTCAGAAAAAGAAAAAATTCCAGTGAGCGGAAGTTCTGTGGATGAAAGTCCTATGTTGATTAAAAAGGTTGGAGGAGAATGGCCAAACATGTTCAAGCTGATAGAAGGGCAACAGTAGCTCAAATAACAGCAGTTTACAGATGGGGGTATACAGAAGAACATCTCTGAATGCACAGCACATTGAACCTTGAAGCAGATGGGCTATAGCAGCAGCAGCAGATCGCACTAGGAGCAGATAGATAGGAAACTGAGGCTACAATTCACTATTTATCACAAAATTCAACCAATCTGGAAGAATTGTCGGATGGACTCAAATTTTGAAAGAATGTATCTGGAACATCATTTAAATACTCTGTGTGTGTGTTTTCAATGAATTAAGAAAATTTAAAGTGACCTTTTTTTCTTTCTCAAGAGTTTTGCATAAAATGCTCATGTTTGATAATTATTTTATATATTTCATCCCAAGCAAGGCGGAAATGCCACTAGTACGCAGGGGGTTACAGAGAATGAAGGTAAAAGAAAAGGTTGGGTATAGTGGGGATTGAGGAAAGGATAAAATATGGACAGAGTTCAAGGCGACAGAAGATGGTGATTGACATTGCATTTAAAATTTTGAAGATTGTAGTTTTTGGGGAAGCAAGTAAACAGAAGGGAGTTCCACAGGTGGGAGGTATGAGAAAAGAAACTGTTAAAGTAGAAGTGGTTACATTTAACTATTTCAGCAGTAAAAAGGCGCAACCTAAATGCCAATCTAGGAGCTTGCTTAAATTCATGTAGTTGGGGCACCAGGGTAAAAAAGCTTGTCAGAGCAGTTGCCATTAAAATATTTGTAGAAAAGCCACAGGGAAGCCACATCATGTTGGTAACTGAAGTCAAGATGCCAGGTCAGGATTGATTACATTGCAGATCCTTCTTTGGATTTTGTCAAGAACCTCAAGATGAATAGCAAGAATACCAGACCAGATATGCCAACAGTATTCTGTGCATGGATTAATGGTAGATTTGTGAATGTGCAGGGTGAACTCTGACAAAACAAGCATTCTGGTACGACACACTGACCCAACTTTCCTTGCAGTAGATGCAGCTATTGATTCAATGTAGTCATTCCATTTCAGGTCAGATGAAAATGTGAAGCCAAGAAGGTGCAGTGTGTCACTCTTCAGGAGTCTAGCATCAGCCATGCTGATGGTGGGATGAAAATTTCTCTATGCTGGTTAAATGAGAGCAGTTTAGTTTTGGAGGCATTAAAATTTACAAGCCTTTTCCTGCCCCATTTAACCACTAATTTGAGGTCCCTTTTAAGAGCAGTGGCCAGGTTAACTTTGTCAGTTCCAAAGGATTTGCTATTGAGACAAGAGTAAATGATAGTGTCATCTGCATATATGCCTACTTGAGAACTGATGACATCAGGAAGATCATTGAAGATCAGAAACAGCGTAGGACCCAGGATAGATCCTTGGCAAACACTCGCATTTGTGTGAAAGTATCTAGAAGTTTGCCCATTCAAAATGACTTTCATTTCACGATTTGATAGGAACAATTGGATTAAATCAAACAATTGACATGTAATACCGTAGCATTGGAGCTTATGTAGAAGACCAGCATGACAAACCCTGTCAAGCACTTTTGAGATATCTAGAGCCACAGCTTGAGTTTTGCTGTTATTATCAAGATCTTGATATACGTATTTAGTAATGGTTGTTATCACATCAGTGGTACACCTGGCAAAACGGAATCCATATTCTTTATCAGAGTAGTTCAAGAGAAGTAAGATGCTTAACCACTTCCACATTGATTAAAGCCTTGAATACTTTGCCAAAAAGCATTAGGAGACTAATAGGACGATAGAAGGGTTAGAAAGTTCTCCAGAGTTCTTAAAACTGGAACTACAGAGGAGGGCTTCCAACAAGTTGGAAAGCAGGAAGTAGCAAGGCAATAGTTGTAGAGTTTGGAGAAAACTGGAGCCAGCTCAGGAGCATGTTTCTTTAGGATGAGGACTGGGATCTCATCACATCCAAATGCCTTATGGGAGTCTTAGAAATTACTGAGACCAGTGACAGGGTTATGTGCATATCACTCAGTAGTGGGGAAATCAGGTGTGGGTACTCCAAATGAATTGGGTGTTGAGTTGGGAGAGAAGTTTCGAGCAAAACCTTCAACCTTCTCTACTGTAGATGTCAGGACATAGGATTGAGAATTTGCTGTTTAACACTCACTTGCAGAGCTGCCAAACTTATGAGATGCTATACATTGTTTCATTCTATCAGCAAACAGTAGCTTCATTTCTTTGAGGACATGCTTGTACTCATTACAAGCATAGAGAGATGTCTGTTACAATCGAACATGTCGCTCTGGTACAGCCAGAAGTGATTCCTGATATTATGTGACTGTTGATTAGAGTAGCCTCTCAAGGTGCTATGCTAGTGTTCCGACTCCTAACTACCAGTCAGGAACAGCAACCAGAAAACTACCAATCCAGTACCCTCAGTATTGCCACCATCAACACATCACAAAAAATTAATGACGGCACCACTATTAAGGCCTAAGGAAAGGATCCAGGCACACCTTCCTAAACAGGAAACCGGTATGAGCCTCTACTCCTGTTCAAGAGAAGTGGGAGGAGTATGGACCAGGCAATAGGAAATCTTATCTACTCCTATTAAAAAAAAAAATAAATAAATAAAAAAATAAAAAAGTTACTAAGTTTCAACTCAGTAAAAGTCAAAATGTCCATTAGAAATTCAACAAAACTGGCAGACCTACCTCTGAAAGAAGTTAAAAAAAAAAAAAAAAAAAAAAAAAAAGAAAAGTTTGACTTCCAGTTAAATTATTTCAAAGAATGTATTTTCAGATAACTTATTTGGAGAGTCAATCTGTGGCCTACAGAATTTTTTTGACCATGTGATGTTTAACTGACATTCTAGTATATTATGGGGGAAGGGAGGTAGTATGGGGGTCTGTCCCTAGAATCTTACAAGGGGTGCTTCAATTGCTTCTTTCCAAGATTTATATTGGGCATTATCTGGACAGAGCAGGCTGACTTAATTTCAATAGTGCTTTGGTACAATTATGGTGACTTTGAAGTTAAATTTTCTGATTTCCATGGCTGAAAGCATACAAATATCTTTCACATGGAATTGGTGGTGATGATTGTGAAGGGTTAATTTTCCTAATGATCCACATAACATTCTTTTGACTTCTGTCAAAGGAATTAGAGTTCTTCCCGGATACCAAGAACAATCAATCAGCCACAAACAAATGGCACTTGAAATAATAATAATATATATATATATATATATATATATATAGACACAGTTGAATGAAGCAAATTAAAATGCAAGTCTATTAAGTTTTAATTTAGTAAAAGTACTAATATCCACTTTGTAGGAAAAACGTCAAGCCAAATTTCTCATTCAGTTTTTAAAACTCAAGAATAGATTCCCATTAAAATCTAATATTAAGAATTAACAATAAATTGAAGTTAAAGCACTTTACAAAAGTGAAAAGGGAAAAAAACAAGTTACATATCCTTAATATGGTCATTGAAAGACAGAAGATGCTGTTGAACCCTCATATGTTGAAAATCCAGGGGGATTCCATCATATATAAACAATCTCGAGTTCATGATTTTTTTTACATTGTCAAATTAAGGCTTGCAGAAAATTTTCAATAAATATCTTTATTTCTGTAATTAATTATTTGACCATGAAGAAAAAACCTGGAATTGTCAGATATATTTTTCAAGAATTTTTGTGCGAGTCTCTTCACGCAACCAAAGGACCATCACTAAACATTTTGAAGTTGTCTTAACATTTTAGCTTAGTAACATAGGTATTTTCTTCTTATTCAATGTGATAAAGGCAGATTATATATATATATATATATATATATATATATATATATATATATATATATATATATATATATATATATAATATGAAAGTTAAGAATTATAAAAATTGTGGAATAAGACTTTCAAATGTTTTAGTTTCTCTTAGTCTTATTATTTTTTATGAAATATTTTTCTGCTTTGTTGATGAGAATATTTTGTAAAAATGGAAATCGCTTTTGATTCATTTATGCATCTACATTTTCCCCTTTTTTTTTTTTTTCTTTTTTTTTTCTTTCTGATTAATACGAAATAATAATATCTAATATTTCTTAGTTTGATCTTTTGATGCTGTTTATTTTCTTCAGGCAAAAAACCGGGACTTAATGAAGCAAGTGGCGACTCTTACGAAAAACCAAAAACGAAATTCAGCACTATCGACGACATCAACGCAAAGCCCAGGCTCGTGAACCCTTGACCACTTCAGAGATCACTTAGCATCTCTGTCTCTCTCTCACTCTCTCTCTCTCTCTCTCTCTCCACAGTCCGATTCATCTTGACAACCATGTCCAAACCTGGCAGAGTGAAGATAACCATGTTCATAAAAAGCTTTTCTCTCTCTAAATCTCTCCTCTTTGTAACTCTACTGCCCACTCGCCCCTCCAACTCTCTCGCCCAATTAAATGCCAAAACATGTTCAGTCTGTAGATTGCACTCTTTAGTTCTGTGTGATAAGGACCCATATTGACCACATTATTTTTATTTTCTACCTCTCCCTCCCCACAATCTGCAAACAGATGACAATTATATGATTTTGCTCAACCCTTAGAACCATTCAGAAATAACTTGTTACATGTTAATTGAATAAATTTTTATTTATTCTTAGAAGCCTTTTTACTGTGAATAATCCGTTAAGTGGAAACCAGCTTAAAGGATGCCAAGTACACCACACAGCCTTAATCTCCTGCTTTTTCTCTCTCTCTCTCTCTTTCTCCCAATACTTTGGGGAAGGTTGGAAATGGCTATGAGGGACAAGTCCTGGATTTTGGGTAATTTTTCAACTTGTTGATCTGTATGTGTGTGTGTGTGTGTGTGTGTGTGTGTTTTTCCTCCAAGAACAAATACATTTAAGACTTAAAAAAAACAATTGAAATTCATTAAAATGTAGAGGTCAGCTGCCACACACACACACACACACGCGAAGAGGCATGAAATAGTGCTTGGTAACTTGGGACTTTTTTACCCTTTCTTATTTTAATCAAGAAAAGTCTTATCACATCAGTTTGTTTCAAATGAGGATCTACTACTTTTATTATATATTCTGTATAACTTGAGAAAGCACACTTCTCAGACAGTATTTTTTCAGGTAGATAAACTGTAGGTCATATTTAAATAAGCTTTCACAATTTTGATAGTGAGTAAATATTAACCTCACTTAATAATTCTGTAATCATCTGCTTTTGTTTTCTCTCTTCTTTAAGATACTCAATTCATATGTTGCATTAGCATTTGTATCTCTGTTGTCTTTTAAACTATATTATTCATTTCTTTCTATTTCTCCTCCACCTTCCAATTCTTCTAATTCAATGAATGTCCTTCGTCTCCCATCCTCATTGTTGTACACCTAGGGAAGCACCAGCAACAAAAGGGCATGGGGAGGTTACATTGCTTTCTATTTAGAAACTTCATCTTAAATTTTAGCTTTGATTTCTGCTTTATTCTGTGCCTCTGATGATTACGTGAAGCAGGACCTTTTTTCTCTCTCCTTCCTGCAGAATTTTAGTCCACCATGACAGTTCAACACAATTTTTGCTTTTAGTCAAGTGACTTCTCTGCTTTCTTTTATTCTTACCATCATTGCAGAATTATTATATGTGTTATCACAGTAAAATGGTTCAAACATTAGGAAGTCAATCACAAGCATTTCACACATCATAATCGCCATCTTTTTCTAGAAAAAAAAAGTTGCTGGATTTTCAAAGCAAAAGTTGGGGGTAATAAATTTGGTCAGCTTATGAAGGGAGAGTGGAGGGGAAATGTAAACCTAAGGTGGAGCTTAAATTTGTCATTTAGTTGTCAGCTGTGCTACTACACTCCCATTCATCTACCATCAATCAAAAAACATAGCTGAACCCGGTAAAGTGCACTGCTTGATATCATCACTCAATTTTAAACATCAGTATTCCTAAAATGTGCTGGGAGAGGGACAGTCATTCATTGGTCTCCATTTTCACCATGATTATTCCAAAATAGATAAGCATAGGAAAAGAAGACAAGCCAAATCTTCAATGCCAGTATAGAATATTTACAAACATCAAAGTTAAGTATCTTTGAAACAACTGGGAGTCACTCAATAACTAAGAAGCGAAGAAAAAAAAAGACTATATTATCACAGATGTCCTAAGATTTTTTTTTTTTTTTTTTTTAAGTCTCTCTTTAAGCCATTCCTGGGAGGGCACAGCACTTGGCAGGATTCAATAAACCTTAAAAATTGGTAGCAGTAAGGGCATCTAGTTGCAAATTGTCTCCAAAATGCTTATAATGAACATATGTATGCATGTATAACTTCTATTAACATGTGCAGGTTTACCTCTCTTGTATACAGGAGATGCAAAAGTAGGTATAGTTGATAAATAAATACATTTTGTGTGTACACATTTATTTTTCATTACTGTATACCTACTTTTGCATCCTCCTCCTGATATGGTCATTGTAAGGCCAAACCCTTGCACGGTTTTTAAGAAAATTTTCAAAAATTCATCATCATTAGTAGAGATGCTATTTTTGATTTTGTGTGTGTGTGTATATATATATATATATATATATATATATATATATATATATATATTATATATATATAAAATACACAAACACATTAGAACCCTAGTGGCATATTTAGGACAAAATAACCAAAATGCTGTTTTTGTGACAGCCTGCAATCATCAAATGCCTTTTTTTTTTTCTTTTTCACTTCTCAATTCAGTAATTTTACTTGCTTTTATAATCTACTAATGAAATACTTCAAATTGCATGACCAAAAAAAAATATTACAATTAACTCCAAAGGAAAATGAATTTTAGTTATGTTCTATTAAACGTTCATCTTACTAATTACTATATCTGATATGAATTCTTAATATTGCTTTTAAAAATGTCTTGATTTTATTTTATATATATAAATTTTTCTTTTTAAGTTGCTTTTTGTATCTATTAGATAACCTACTTAAGCTTTCATTTTTGTTGCATATCTACAGCTTTATATGCTTTTTGTTCCCTTCACCTTTTTCTCCCCCCACCCCAAAGAAAGTTGTGTTAAAGCTTGAAAGTAAAACTGATGCTGTTAAGTTCTTTTTTTTTTTTTTTTTTTCTCTCTCTCCTCCTTACATTCATACAGTCAAAATGCATGCAACTTCATATGGAAAAATTCCCTGATCTCTCTCACTCTGTTTAATTGGAGGGTGTCTAATGTGAGATTAGAAATAACCAGAATGGTGATGTTGATAATTTTGGCACCAATCTTTAATGTGTCCATAGCTCTTCCTCCCGGTGAATAAGCTTTAGAAAGGCAATGTTGAAGATACTTTTTTTTTCTTTTAACATTTCCAAGAAGGTGGCCCAGATATACTGGAGCAGTTTCCATAGTGGTGGCAGCACTAAACTGAATGAAGATTTGAAAGCAGAACAGGCTAGGATTTAATAAGATTAGTTCTTTAATATGAATAGATTCCCTTTGTCATCATTCTCTTGCATTACCTGCATATCCAGATAGAAAATCAAATTCTTGCCATGACCCAGCAATCGTACAAATAACTTTTCTTTTTTTCCTTTTTTCCTTTCTTTTCTTTTTTTCCTTTCTTTTCTTTTTTTCCTTTCCTGCATACATTATATTATCAATTTTAATATTTAGTAATCTATATACAAAAGTAGTCAAAAGAAAAAAAATGATTTGACTTTCTACTTGTAAGATGTTGACTGACACAAATCTAATGTTGCATATAATGCCTTTTATCTTTGGTTCAGACATTGTACACTGTCTATTGAAGAATAATTGACTACACAAAATAAATGAAACTCATCCCATGAACATTTATGTGCTCAATGACGTGAGCATAACAGCCATAGACTTATTTGATGTCTATAAAAAGACAATGATACCCTTACCATACTCTTAATAATTTAATTTTGAAGACAACAAGACTTTCTCCCTGCTGTGGAATAGACAGGCATTAACAACAACAACAAATGTTCTTTTTAAGTTTACTATGTGTGGAATTAATTTTTTAATATTTTTAGACAAAGAAGCTTTTGGAGTAATCATTCAACCATTCTTAAACTAACAAGATTTATTTTCACTCTATTATGAGTATAAACATTTCTTTTGCTTAGATTTTCTATTTTTTAGCTTGATTGAATGTCAAACAAATTTGTTTACATTTGATTTTAAGCTCGATATCCTTCTCATCACCTTAAAACTTTGATTAGCTTCATTCTTAGTGGATTTCCTTTTTATTCTTTTTTTTTTTTTTATACGATCTTAATAAATAATGATTTTAATGGGAACAATGCTGATAGCATTAGAAACAAAATCTTTAGTTATGAACCAAAATTACAATCAAGTAGCTCTGCTTAACATCTTTAACTTTTCAAGCAGAAGATTTGCCTCTGTTGGCAGTCAGGAATTGGTAACAAGGGAAAGAACTCCGCTTATATCAATAATAATCATATTTAGTAAAGCTTTAAAGATGTTTGTGTTGATAAATTTTGAATTTTATGAATGTTATGCAAATGAATTAACGATTGTTAGAACAGAGTAACCTCCCTTAAACGAATTCTTTGTCATTTGCATTTTATTTTCGCTATTTGCATAGTGTTTTTTTTTTTTTTTTGTTGCTGCTCATATTTTACATCAAAGGAACAAAGATAAATATACTTGTCCAAATAATCTATTATACTTCCATCTCATCAGCTTCAGAAATTTTATATAATGCAGTTTCGTTTGTGACAAAGTATTGGGTTGGCCAAAATCTTTCAATTTAAGTAAATTTTCTATTTAATAACCAAATGAACTTTGTGGCCAACCCAATAGGAGTGCATGTACTGAATTTGATTTAATGCATTAATAATAGACCGTTTTTGCAACAAATCTAACAAAAGGTTATTTGATTTTTAGAAAAAAATAAGTGTAGAGCCAAATCATTTGTTAGTTTATTATCCCTGACTTACTAAATACTTCATTATGAAAGAAGGAAAAAATAACACAATTACGAGGCTAACAAACTTTTTGTGAATATCAATCATTTTTTTAAATTTTTTATGCGAATATCATTTATTCACAAATGTCAGTAATTAGTTGGTCAGGAAACAAGAAATGTCCATCTTGAAAAACATTAAACCATTTTATAGGATTACAGATTCAACAAACTTTGATATAACCCACCGAAAGTAAGTTTTTTTTTTTTTTCTTTCTTTCTTTCTCTGATTTCTATTTACTACCATAAATTCTGAGATTCTAACACTAGAGTTTGGCAATTGGATCATTTTATCATTTGATAGAAAGTAAACAGAAAAACACTCTTGTAAAATGCTCCTTTGATGACTGAAGAACTTTAACATTTCATCTGGAAGTTATGGAGTCATTAGCATAGTTTTTTTTTTGTTTTTTTTTTTTTTTTTGTGTGTGTGTGTGTGTGTGATCAGCAATTGTGATTATGTTGATGAAAATTCAGTTTCTCTTCATTTTATTTATCTTTTGTCAAGTGAGAAACACATGCGCACACACACATTAATGTTTTCTAAACTTTGAAGACGGAATCTGACTAAGTATTAAAGGTGTCTTTAGAACAAAGCTATCCCAAGTAAAGGCTTAGCAACTACATAACAGGAGAAGAGTATGTTAGTCCTGAATTATTATTAAACTACATTTATTAAAATGTGTTCAGCAAGGGACTTGTTAGTGATCCAATTATTAGCAATTAACAATTAATTATTGTTTCTTATGGACCAGAAAGCAGAGAACACGTACTTGTATAAATCAATCAGAAGTAAACTGATTTTACCAAAGAACAGGAAATCTTTAATCATACAGATTTTTGAATTTTTTTTCCTCCTGAGAAATAGATTTTGGTGATTTTAAAATTCTACTGCTAAATATATTTTTCAGAAATTTTTGTTTGAGTCTTTATAGGCAACAAAAACATCAGCACTAAAAGTTTTGAAGTTGTCTTTAAAATTTAGCATTGAAACATAAGTATTTTATTCAGGTTCTATAAAATGGTCAAATAACATGTGTGAAAGTTAAAACTATAAATATTTGAAAAAAAAAAAAATCATGGAATAAAACTTTAAAAAAAAAATTATCAAAATTGTTTCTCCAAGTCTCATTATTAATATTTTCTCTTTCTCTAAATTATTTTTATGCATCAATGATGAGTGTTTTTGTAAAATTGGAAAATCACTTTCTGATTGATTTATATATTTTTCCTGTTTTCTTGATTAAAAACAAAATTAACAAAATAATTGATTGCTAGTTTTAGGTATAGTTTTTAATTATTTGATATCACTAACAAGTCCCTTGCTAAACATTTTCTCCATTGTGGATTTGTGGTTGTAAGGTTGTAATTTGCTTCTCTTTTTTTTCTTTTTTTTTTTTTTTTTTTAAGCATGGGAGGGGGGTGCACTTAGAAGAACAAAAGATTGGGTTCAGTTGCTAACAATAAAATCAATGCCAACAACTTATTGTACTCCCCCCTATCTCTAAGGCTTTATGCATTTATAATGAATAATATTACAGGAGTGATGATAGTAATCTTTTGGGACTAATTGCCAATATATATTTTTATATCTTCTTTCATTTTAGTATTCAGTATGTGTATGCATAATGCATCTGAGCAAGTGCTCTAGTACATTGTTAATTGGCTGCACATCCTATTATTCAGCCAAAGTTTGTTGCAATATACTTTGGCTGCTGGCAGGAGTGTTAGAAACTTTATTGGATGTTTTAGAAACATTTGGTGGGTTGGCTGTTAGAATATTCAAAAGGCATGTAAAGGGTCAGCACACTGAGACCATCCGGAGAATTAGTTGTATTAATTGACAGGCAAAGGTGTTTCCAACCATGTGTATGATGAATATTATTTGTGATTAAATATTTCTTGTAGGTAGGCCATCCTAGCCAACCAAATATTTTTTTTTAAATTTTCATATGCCCACATTGCGGTGATATGCTCCTTTTTCAATCTGAGCTTACCCAATTCAGCCAGCATTAAAGTTGAAGAATAGGCCATGGATTTCAAGATGCCATTATTTTTTTGTAAGAGAACCTCACTGATTCTGTAACTGTTCATATCTGAACTGACAACTGTTATTACATTAAATCAATTCGCATTTTAGTTCTTTAATTTGGGTAAAGGTTATGACCTGTGATCTTCCCCAGTACCATTTGGTGTTACTTTGTAACTGTTTTGTTAATGGTCAAAGGGTTGTTGATATCAACCACAAATATTCATCTGCCAGATTCACCTTTGTTCAAAGTTGTTCTATGGTTCAGACACATTTAATTTCCTGTTCAATATTTTGTTAAGATTTATATTGAGATCAGCGTACCATTAACATTCTTTGTGAGCAGGTAAAGAGAAATGAGATGAGACCACTTCTGTAAGCTGACCATGAAATTTTATTTGCATTCTCAAAACAATCCCATGTGATATCAGGGCAAATAAAGAAAGTGTGTTTTTACAGAAAATACCATTCAATAGGGACACTTGAGAATTAATTTTAAGTGACTGGGTTGATGAAACCAACGTTACACCAAACATTAGCAAATTGTTTCAATAAAGCTACTTGAAGTATACTTAAGTTGAACCATCCACAGCTGATCTGATGTTTCTAATGTTGTAGTCAATAATACTTGGGACTACCTGGAAACAAGGTACAGGGTCCACTCTAGTCAATAAATATCTTGTAAGATTTAAGAAAAAAGCTTTACTATTTGAATATCAAGTATATGATATCTGTTGAGACATCACTGAAAGCCAAATTAAATTGGAAAAAAAGAAAGATCTAGAGTGATGTTCGGCTCTACCCGCAAGGAAAATCTTTTCTGCTAAATTTAGCTATTTCTCACCTGAAAGTTCTCTCTGTAAATATAAGTCCCTTATGTTCTTATTATAAGGTTAACATTAGAGATAGCTACTCTTTGGTTGTACTTGAGAGAAATCTCCTTGAAACTTCTAGCAATGACAGTTTTGATGATATTAAAACAATGTTTAAACTGATTCTGTTCTTAAAATGCTTTTACTATATAACCAATGTACAAATTTTAATCTATCCTCCACAACATTCCGTTGTCACTTCATTGCAGCTGAATTACTTCCAGCTTTTTGCAACTGCTGTCACATTAATCGTGTTTGGATTCTCTCTATTACTCAGATTGGTCAAGAATGTCAACCAATCACTATGCCTCTCGAGTTTGTGAGGAAACCTTGTCAAGCAGATAAGTCATCAGATTAAATCTCTTTTCAACAAGTTCATTTACCATCTTATTCCTCGGTTTTTAAATTGAAAGATTGAGTGAATAAATACTGTAATGTTTCATTTTCACTCAGTTGTTTGCTTACTAAATAAGACAATGACTTCAGCTAATATTATGAAGTCAGAAATACACTCCATGGTTGCTCGGTTTTTACTTGGGATTGCCTTGCTTTAGGATCAAGAGACAAACTTTAAAGGGAAATAATTATAGGTGTTCATAGTTGTTTTTTCTTATTGATATCTTCATGAAAATAGGTTTGGCATATTATATCTATAGGACTTTAGTTTTTCTACCATTTATAACAGTTTTGTCTTCAACTGCATAACAACTAAATTTCAGTTCCTATATTCAAAATCACCACCCTGCTTTGCCTCACATTTATTGTTTCACTGACTCTTCTAAAAGCCTTAATATTTAATTCAACCCATGAGGATAGGAAGATTGCCTTGTGCCAATCTTTCAATTAAAGATGGCCTGCCTGCTATGAAAATCAGCATTCAAAACTCTGGCTTTTGATTTGTTTCAATGACAACCTCATGGGAAATTCACAGCTACCTCATTCACCAGCTAAGCCTTTCTTACTAGATGTAACCTAGGCTGACACATGGTCAAAATGGAGCACTCAGTGAGGATCAAAGTTACTGCACAAGAATGAGTTTGGTAAAACTGTCCTGTTAGCCTTTTTTCTCTTTTTTTCATTAATATCTTGATTGCTCTGAAGCACTTACTAAATGGCTGACATGTCTTTTTGTGAGTCATTAAACTAGACTAGACTGTTAAATCTGGGAGTTGATAAAGGTTTTAATAAATATAAAATACACATGAAAAGCGTGAGAAAATATAATGACCCTGATCATGGTCAGTATTTAATGAAATGTACATTTCAGATCTCTTCTTAATTTAGCAGTTTACATGTTTATGATGAGGACATCTAAGATTATCGAATTTGGCTGGTTCATTTTAGATGATCTCTATTCAAATTGTATTATTTAAAAATTTAAAAAAAATAGAGGAATCTTATAAAATGGACATATTTATCTTTTAACAAATGTAATACAATTTTTTTTTTCTTACTAGATGTAACCTAGGCTGACACATGGTCAAAATGGAGCACTCAGTGAGGATCAAAATTACTGCACAAGAATGAGTTTTTTTTTCTTACTAGTGACCATGTGCATTTTGGTTCTTTTTTTTTTTTTTTCTTGTGGTATTTTCAACATTGATTTTTAAAAAAATCAGTGTTATGTGTGTGTGCACACACACACACACACACACACACACACACACACGCAAATAAAATTTGATAATACATGACCATTACTGAGCTGAAACCAGGAATACAGATACACATACAGTAGTTAGAAAAGGCTAATATTATATTTGCTGACTACATTTCTGTAAGGGTGGGGGAGACTTTTCTTTTTAAGCTTTGAACTACTATTTCTCTTCAATGTCCCCTCCCTCTCATTTTTTATCATTGTCACACAGCAATTAATTGATGTTTTAAATGTAAATTACCATAATGTCATATGATGAGAAGCCAGCAAACTTTGGAAATTGATTCTTCTCATCTAACTAAACACACTGTAGTCCAAAAATGTTGTTACTGCCATTTTTTTTTTTTTCTGCAATCATTTTAGATGGATGTATATACCATTGAGTTATAAACTTTTTATAACTATCACCAATTTACTGATTAGGGAATCTGAGGCAGCCTTGAAATGTCTATTAAAAAAAAAAAAAAAAAAAAAAAAAGGTCAAACATAACCTATTATCTTTATCATTACCCAAAATATATTTTGAGCAGAAGAGTAACAAAACATTTGGATTTTTGTGTGGTTCATCAACAGCAAAAATTTGAAAAATAATAATTTTGCATATATATATATATATATATATATATATATATATATATATATATATATAATGTGTAACAAAACGCAAAATCATGAAAAATAATATTTGTTTTTATTAAACGCTATCAAAGAAAAGCCCTTGTTTACATCAATCATTGAACTTAAAAGTAAATGTCACCTTTTTGCTGAAATGATTAAAGCAAAAAAGAAAAATCATGTTTTCTAAAGCTGCTTTCATTTAAAAAAAAAAAAGAAAATGAATTTTTGTTATCTTTGTTAGCTGTTTTTTGTTATTTTTTCTTTTCTTTTCTTTTTTTTTTTTTTTTTTTTAGAATGGGACTTAATAAAAAATTTGGGGGTTGGGAGAACCATTATTACTCAATATTTAATTTTTTTTTTTTTTACCCCATCATTCCTGCCTTTGAACCGAGAATTTCTTTTCAGAAAATGATCATTGTTATCACTTGAACTTTGTCATCAGTCTGCTCCCACCCCTCCCAAATTATCTCTTTGATCCCTATTTAACTATCTCTCTCTCTGCAAACATTCTGGCATTTACCCTCCCCAACAACCTTTTTATTTCTTTGTACAGAACCTGTCATTTCCTTCACTCATCTCAGTTTATTCCCTTCTCCCCCTCCCCTGTCTATTCTGTTCTCTCTCTCTCTCTTCTTTTCCAGAGTATCAGATTGACTTTCTGTATTCTTTTTTCATTGAAATAAAATAAATGATATTTAATAGAAAAATCCCAAAAAGAATTCATCTGTTTTGTTTTCATTCTTTTCTACAGCTGTACATAACTGGATTATACAAGTTGTTTTTAAATTCTCAAGTTTATCATTTTTTTTTTTTTCCTCCCATTTCTGCTTTGGTTGGTGCATTTGATTGTGTTCAACAGCTCTCCTAAAAAAAAAAAAAAAAACACCATGACTTTTTTTTTTTTTTTTACTTAGTGGGTTACATAATCATATTGGTTGGTGACTGAGATTTTTTTTTTTTTTTTTTTTTTTTCACTTAGTGGGTTACATAATCATATTGGTTGGTGACTGAGACATTTTCCACTTGTTCCATTGGTTGGTATTCAAAGATTTGAGGCAAATCCTCTTAACTTTAGAAGACCTGGCACAACACAATAATTTGACAGCTATTTTACTTTGTGCTGTTTCAAGTTAAGCTTTAAAGTTGGTCATCTTTGGTATATTTAGTCACCTGTCTACTACCCCACTTTGTAATTCTGTTTACTTGTCTACCAAGTAGAATTTGGGTGTTGCAGATAAATATTAAAAAGACTCTAGTGAAAACAACTCTCTCCCCACTCTCTCTTCAAAATTAGATTTCTCCAATTTTCCTGAAGCAAGTATAAACATTCCAATCAAAGTTGACCTTTTTGAGTCTATACACATACGTGTGTGTATATGATTGGTACTAAGCTAGTCTTCAAATGAAAGAAAGGAATGTCTTATGTAATGTTTGTTCTCAATAACAAACACTTGCATAAATCCCATAATTGTACAAACAAATTTTTATCATTGAATAAATACATATCAAACTTTTAATCCTTTATTTTCTGCTCTAAGATTTCTGGATTCAAATTTGTTTTCAAAATTTAACTTTCATAATTATAAATATTGACCATGATTAGTTTGGCAAAAGGCTAAAAGTTAGTGGTTATGATTTGCTGCCTTAAAAAACAGCATTCAAATCTTAGCACTGAACTACCAACTTCTGATACTGGGGGAAATATGCAACTATCTCAGACACAAGGCTGACTTCTTAAAGTAATTATATAACATTTCATTAATAGGATTAAAATTATAATTTTTTATTTTTTCTGCGACTATTTAAATCTGAGGGTTAAATTGTCGCATATTTTCAAGAACAAGAATTTCTTTGCAACACACTAGCATGTGTTGAAATCCTCACAGTATTTAATATTGCTGAAGTTATCGCTTTTTTTTTTTTTTTTTTTTTTTTTTTTTTTTTTGGCAAGATTTACAAATGCTACATTTTCAAATTTTCAAACCGGTTGATAAAATTTGAAGAAGTTGATTTGTTTGCAAAAATAGACAAAAACACAACTTCAGTTTAATAATTTCTTTAATTTACTTTTATAGGACTTTACAGTAAACTATATTTTTAAGAAAATTCATTTTTTTCCTTTTCAACAGCTAAATATAAATTCTTAGGATTTCTTACTGTTGAGCATGCAACATACAATTGGCCATGTGTAAATATTTCTTTCTGGAACCAAATGCCAACTTTTTAAAGCATTTGGCTTTGTGATTTGTTTATAGTTCTCACAAATACAGGGCAAAATGGAAACTGGATTCTTGTATATATGAAAACTTAAAAGATAAAAATATTGCATTTTTATTAAATAAGTATTTTAACCATTAAATTGTTTTTAAAATAGTGGGAGTATTTTGTATGTTAAATAATAAAACTTAAATTTAAAAAAAAAAAAAAAATGAATGAAAATTTATTGTACTAAACTATGCACCCAAATAAAACCAACTGTGCTTTGTACCCACCTTACATGTTTGCATTTCTATCAAAAATTTGGTTTTGATCAAACAATGTATGGCTATTTTGATGGTGTGACAAATGGGAGGAGGTCATCCTGCTGGTGCCCCTGGCTTTTTTGATGATTTGGTGCAACAGTGAGTACAATATATATTCTGAAATCATCTGAATTGAGCTGAGTACATATTGGGACCCACCATAAAACAACTACTCTTAAAATAAAGAAAGATAATTCTAAAAAAAAAAATTCACTTTCAAATTAACTTTTCCTGCCACAGCATAGTGGCACTCAAAATCTTTTACAAAAACATTGATTACTGTTATTGGCATCCATCAGCCACAAGAGACCATGGATCTGCACCCAAAAAATGAGTGTTTGTTTGTGTTTTTTTTTTTTTTTTTTGTGTGAGAAATTAAGAGTGGCCCATGCAGCACATCTCCCCTCTTCATGTCACTGATGATGTCCAAGAGAAAGTCAGAGGCCAATACAACTTGGCACCATTGCAGGAGTTGCCTGAATGAAACCTGACATTGAACTGTCTTAGGGGTTCTGGCTCCAGATTTGAATTCAGAGTTGTACTTATCCTAGTCTGGTTGCCAGCCATGGCTACAGAACCCAGTCTGCCCTACTATACTAATTTACCACATATACATTTTTGCTTCATGATATTAATGCTTTTATAAGAAATTCACATATGAAAAAAAAAATTACTGAAATATGGTTCTTTTTCTGTGTCTTTAGGATGTTGGCGATTATGGCTCTCCACAATTTCATGTCCTTTGTAGCTGTTAATAAATTTCGTCTTTTGGTTATTTATCCTCAACCTTGTTCCGCCATCCATTTACTCAAGCTCGCTAGGTCGGTTATGCATTGTTTTCCTCTATCTCTCTTTTTTTCAATCTCTTCTGTGAATATCAAATCCTCCAAGCCCTCCCCTTCCCATTATGTAACCTAGAGAATTTCTTCCTGATGCTAAATATAAGTGAAATTACTGATTGTATGGTAAATTCACTTGAATGGTCTTTATCTGTTAACAGAGGCAAAGTATCACTGCCTACTATTATATAACGGCCTTGAGGTTATTTCACCTCATCAGATGAGACTAGGCTCTTCACAATGAACTTTAAAACTAACTCCAACTTAAATAACAAGTACAATCAGCTATCTGACTCCCACCCCCACTCTCTCATTGGAGCACAAACTTTATCTCTATCATAACTCAAGAAGTTTCCAGATTTATCAAAAGCCTTGACCCTAAGAAGGCAACTGGTCCAGATAAAATTGCAGTGGTTGTTCTTAAGAACATTAGCCCAGAGTTATCTCCAATCCTGACAAAATTGTTCAATTACTGCCAGAAGGAGAAATCCTTCCTAAGTCTATGGAAGGTATCAAGTGTATGCCCAATTTTTCAGAATTCAGGTGAGTGCTCATCCCTATTGCAATATCAGCCCATTAACCTCCTCAGTATCATCAGCAAGAAGTTTTTTGATCACCTCAACAGGGACAACTAATGATAAACAGTATGGAATTTGCTCTGCTAGATCCACTATTGTTAACCTAACTGCACAAAATCAGTGAGGAATTAGACAATAAATTCATTATAAGGATAATCACCTTAGACAAGGTGTGGAATAAGTGGCTGCTACACAAACTGGAAGAGTTTTCTTAATTATCAAGTCCTCCCTAACAGGTCCATTAAGGTCATTGTTAATGGCTAGTCTTCAGAAGTGCATATGATCAATTCAAGCATAGCCCAAGTCTTGCCTCTCAATCATACCTACTTTCTGCTTCATATTAATGATTTGCCTAAGAACATACTCTGACCTTTAGTGAATATCTATGCAGATGATACAGTGGTATATAGGTGTATCTTTGAAAATCTAGATGACCAATGCCTGCCTTCTGATCTCTCTTCTGACCAAGCTCTAATAGGGGAACAAATGGTTTATAACATTCAATACCACCAAACCCATCCTAGGTATGACTATAAACTACATCAGTGTCCTGGATAAGACAATAAACTACCTGATCAAGAGGTTTTGAGGAGTATGGAACCACCTCTTAATTGCTGATGTTCCCAGGTCCACCCTGACCTGGGGTGGTAACACCTGTTAGGGCCCCAGGTATGGGCAAATAGTTAACACCCAAACTGGGATCAAAGCACTATGAAAGTAAAAAAATAGGTTTTAATGCCAGCAATAAATTTTTGTAAAAAAAAAATTATTATTAGTAATACATTTTTGGAAAAAAACAAATATTAGCAACGATACATTTTCGAAAAAATATTAACAGCAATAAAAACCTTGTCATTAAATAACCCATTGAAGTTGATATGCCATAAACCAAACAAAAAACCAAACTAGTAACATTGCATCACCACCAAACATACTGAGACTTTTGGCTTATTGTGATGAATGGGTCTTCTCTGAAGATGGTCCCTTACATAGTGTGTGCATGTGTATTCACCTCAGACCTCAAGTGGAACTCATCTATATGAAAGATGCTGGAAAAATGGTCAGTTTCTTGTACTGATCCAGTAAGTACCTAACACCTCTTACTTAGGTTCTTCCATTTGAGTGTGTTGCTGTCATATTTAGTCCTCACTTTCCACTCTTTATAGTGTTCAAAAGTGTTTACATGAACTTGTGTATGATGAATTATCTTCTGCCCTACAACTCCTTTTCCACAGATGGAACTTCACAGACCCTCTCAACTTTATTGTTATTGCCATGGAAAATGTTCAGACAATCTGCATTCCACTAGTTTCAACCTTCACAGCTAAAACCGAGCACATGACATGTACACTGGGACAAAAATATCCCAATTCTCTTTGTATTCCATTAGTAAGAAGGAAATTCCACTCAGGCAGCTTCTTAAAGCAAACTGCTACTTTGTAGAATGGACTCTTGAGAAGATACTTTCCTGACCACTACAATCTTAACCTCTTCAAGTTGAAGGTTAATTATTATCTTTCTGACATATCCTTCTTACCTCTTACTGCTCATACAAAAACCTCCTTCAGTAACCCTCTATATTAAGTGGCTCTTTGGCCTTGTATTGAGTAAACTTTAGCTAAAAAAAAAAGATATAGAGCTTTAAATATGAAACATTACAAACTGAAAGGAGTGATTCAACAATATCCATATAGAAAGTTTGAAAATGTAGATAGAATTTGTATACTTACTAATGTTTTTACTGTTTTCAAGATATACACTCTATGCAAAAATATTTTTATAGGTTTCTTTATACTGTCTGTATTTAACAAACTTGGTAGATGATGCAATATCAGGATGAGACAATGAATGAAGTCTATCAAAAAAAGATTTATGCAGATCTTTCGATATAATAATTTTCGGTAAAAAGATTAGAGTGAGAGGAGTAATTTACAATATCAGAATAAAATTTTGAAGAACAGTTAGTATAACCCGATCCCTGGTCATAGACAACAGACATAGCCTGTTGCAGACTGGCAAATGTATTTTAAGGTATCAGAAGGTTATTTTATCGAAAGGGGTAGTGATGTTGTTGTTCTGAAACATTCATCCACAACAAATTAAGGAACATGAATATTGAAGGCAAATTATTCAAAAGAAATCAGAGTGAAAATAACATATGTAAAAAGTATATCAATAACATTGATTTATATAGAATAAAAATACACAATTGAATCAAAGATTGTTGAACAAGTGTGAATGGTTGAGTTGAGTTATGTAGTGTATTTATGCCAAGTTTCAGTGTGTGTGAAACTGTTATTAATATTTCTGCATGAAATAAAACTAAGTGTTTGGTCGTGTACAAAAATGTCTTTTGTGGCAGTTCAGTCAATAGTGTGTATGCGTGTGCGTGTGTTTAAATTATTGTCCAAGGTTGGTATGAGTTGTGTACCTTTAGTTGTTTCGATGTTTGATTGAATGTTTCTGAATACTTATTATTGTAGTGTACTATTTCACTTTCTTCAGTATCATAAGCAATTGTTCCTGGTAGAGTGAAATGCTGTTTGTTAAGTCAGAGAAGTTTGTGCAGGAAAAGTGTAGTTGGTTAAAGTTTCGACTGGCGTGGATTAGTTTGGCATTTCTCCAGGATGAAATTCTGACTGCTCGTACTTGCGTGAGTGTAGATAATGTTCTTTAACGTGGTTAAGACGGGAGCTCTTGAAGATTACATCTTGGTAGCAAGGAGAAAGATGAATGAAGAGAAAACACGGGGGAGTTTATTTGTGTTTTGTTTATATTAGGCTGGGTATCACGTGATCGGCTCCGATCGAAAACGCGGAAAATATCATTCATCGCGTGCAGGCGATCTGATTGGTCGGAATTGACCAATCAGCGAGCTACTTTTGAGGAGATTAACCAATGAATGCTTGTCACATGATTTGTATGTATGATGGTGATGATAATTACCAACACGCCCATACTGATATTACTCACCAGATAAAATATACCTCTTTAGGTTTTGAATATTATTCCAGATAGAGGGGTTCTACACTTCGGTGAAGTTGATTTGCGTTTGGTACAATCAATTTGGCTGGTTTGTTTCCTTCATTGAAATTCCTGTCGTCTAGTGGATTTTGTTTGCTGTGTACCTCCCAGAAATTACAGGACATGGCTCTTGTTAATCTAGGAGATTTCTGTTTCTACAGCGTCGAGCGAATCGTGTTGGAAAACACGGAAAATGCCAACAGAAGAAACGACGCAGTTGAAAAATTATCAACAATTTATTTTAAGTTGAAATTTTAAAATTGCACACTACCTATGGTGTTGTTTCGTTCGAGTCACTTCTTTTTTACTCTTGAGGTACAGAGAGACGGCTATTTCATAAGAAACACAGAAGTGTTTTACGGCACAACAGTGAATGACTTCTACGGTGGATTTTCTCTAATAAATCATGAATATGGCCGGGACTGCTTGTTTTCTCTACGAGCGTTCGACTTCGAGGCATACGCTCTGACGATCTCTGGGTAACTCTGATTTCTGCGCGTGCGTACTTGACTTGAATAGACTACGGCTCGGAATGGACATAATTAATTAGCTTCTCAAACATCTTTGTTAAATAACTGTCATATAGGAATATAAAGTGTCGCTGCCGATACTTGTTTGAACACGGATCGCCAGAGAGCAAGCACAGTCGACCTCATCTTGGAATAATTAGATCACGTAACGGGTAAAGGAATATATATATATATATATATATATATATATATATATATATATATATATATATATATATATATATATATGGGAATTAGCAGCGTCTGACCGAGTATTTTTCAAATGCGTTATTGTATCTGTAATTTAAAAAGTCTCTCCTACAACCGGCATTACAAAAATAACCCAGATGGCCAAACCATGAAATTGAAATGCTTTTCAATTTAAATTTATTTCACAAAATTTTCATTGAAATCAACGTGAATGTGCTTGATAGGTTGCTAAACAAACAAACCCCAAACTTAGCGAAAATCATGTGAACTTTTGGTAAACTCATTAGTCATGTTATGACATCTTCCTTGGGGTTATGCAGTTGAGCCGAGGGTGTCAGTTATGCTGAATTTGCCGTTTTATGGGTTAAAATTAATATTATTAAAACAGAACTTATTTTTCATCCGACTCTACTAATCTGATTAATCACTCTCTCATATTTTTCTAATATCTCTTCTCTTTTGCTCAGAATTATTGCCTCTCTATACATCAAGTTACAAACCAATATCCTTGCACTAGTACGCCAAAATCAGGGCCACTACCCCGTTACACCAGGAAATAATCTCATACGTTCAGACAGTGTTAGTACGATTTGGGCATAATTGTATGTAAATTTACGATGAAACTCTGTCACACCCAAATCCCCTTAAACTCTTAGAAACTTTTGGGTGATCCGTTTTCGACAGTCCAGTTCTATTATTTCCTTATATATATTGTCGCGGTCGCCATTAGCCGCTCCTTAGAAAGACGGCCTTGACCTTCACAACTCCTGATCTCGCAGATTTAAGTCGGAGTCTGTCGAACTCTCTGCATTACGGAGAGAAACTCGGAGGAAGCTTTGCCGAAGGGCAAGGTTTCCTTCGGGGAGGTAGACAGGGCCTGAACCCGTCTAGGCAGGTTCACAGGCTATATTTTTGGCCGAGCCTACAGGCTCGGAGAGACCCACATTACACCGGCCTTAAACCGTGCCACATTCGGTCCTCGTGGGTGGATTGATAAATACCAAGCTGCTCGGCCCGGTCGCTAGATCAAAGTGTAGTACGCTGCCTTTGTGAGCTTCCGGGTCGGAGTCTGTCGAACTCTCTGCATTACGGAGAGGAACTCGGACGAAGCTTTGCCGAAGGGCAAGGTTTCCTTCGGGGAGGTAGACAGGGCCTGAACCCGTCTGGGCAGGTTCAAAGGCTATATTTTTGGCCGAGCCTACGGGCTCGGAGACCGGCCTTGTGCCACATTCGGTCCTTGTGGGTGGATTGATAAATACCAAGCTGCTCGGCCCGGTCGCTAGGATCAAAGTGTAGTACGCTGCCTTTGTGAGCTTCCGGGTCGGAGTCTGTCGAACTCTCTGCATTACGGAGAGGAACTCGGACGAAGCTTTGCCGAAGGGCAAGGTTTCGTTCGGGGAGGTAGACAGGGCCTGAACCCGTCTAGGCGGGTTCAAAGGCTATATTTTTGGCCGCGCCTACGGGCTCGTGGGTGGATTGATAAATACCAAGCTGCTCGGCCTGGGGGCCTGGATCAAAGTGTAGTACGCTGCCTTTGTGAGCTTCCGGTGCTTTGTCGAGAGTGTTACTCTTCGGCGCGATCCCGTCTCCGCGGTCGATCCGCTCTGGAAGACGTATCACCTCTCTGACCGGCTTCGCCAAGTGATACACTTTGGCGCAATTGTTAAAAAATATTTTAATAAAATAATGGAAAACTGAAATCAAAATGCGCGTACATATATAGATTCACATGTGTATATATGGGCACGTAACTGTATGTACATACACAGAAACCCACACATAAATATAAGTAACCTGACACAAAGTACTTCCATTAATTCGGTAAGCAATGTTGGAAAAATTAAATTAAAAAGTAAAATTCTTTAAGAAAAGATTCACATTCGAACTTTATATTTTTCAATTCTTCAAATATGTCTTGTTCAAAAAGAACTCTTCTTGCAAACAACAACTAAATGATTTTCAAAATCGTACTGAAAAATTACAAGTAATTTTTAAAAATAAATATTCAGTAGATGTTTTTCCATACGAAATCTGAAAGAAAACAAATTTTTAAATTATGCAAGAACCAACTCTCAACAAAAACTATTTTTTAGTTTAATTTAATTATTTTTGGTAAGATTCAGGATACATTTTTCGTATGTTCATACTTGATATTGCATAAATCTTTTCCTGAAATAACATCTTCATGGACTTTACTTTATTTAACTGCGATAAAGATTTGGGACCTCCCCCACCATATTAAAATTACGCATGATATATCGAAAATGGTGGGGAGATAGGTGAATATTTTCACAATGGTTTCTAATAAGATGACCTATTCAGTATACAATATATATTCATTAATAAGTAAATGTTGAAAATTTCAATTACATTGGATAATTCCCTGATTT